>JAOPSE010000003.1:142407144-143624287 GCA_029449295.1 Zea luxurians | reverse complement strand
CCACTTCTGTCACACCCGACTTTAAGGGACAAAGCCAGGTGCATCTCATACATGCGCTAAGAAGACAACATATATAATAACAGAGTGCATAGAGAAAAATGTCACAATAATCAGAGTATTTATTACATAGCAGAAGACTTACAAAATAAAAGATAAATATAAAATGAACTAAGGATCGTCCTTGGCACATAAGTCAACTGGGAGACGACGACCTAGACTTCTCATGAACACAGCGCACAACCACCAAGCGCCTCCTCCAGTGGTACCTGTTCTTGACCTGTGGGGGTGTGAGACAGCAAGGGTGAGCTCACACATGTTCATCGCTCAACAAGTTGTGGGGAATAATGTGGGCATGAACTCACAAAGGTGGGAGTTCATGTGATGTGTAAGGCTAATCAATGACAGGGGTTAAAGCTGAGCATTGCTTTTAAGTAGTTGGTCAAAATTTTATTATCAGTTACTAAGTGTAAGTGAATACCAAACCATAATAAAATAATAGAGAACAAAATTAATAATAAACTCATGCAAATGCAAACGATAAATTGAGTTTAGGTTCCATAATTTAATCATCGGAGAGTCCTGAGCCGCTCATGACCGTGAGCTCGGCTAGTATACCAGTTTTACACTCTGCAGAGGTTGTACCCTTTACCCACAAGTCGTGTTTCCCATGTCGCCAGGGTTAGCTAGGCCCTTAGACACTACCAAGGTGAATGGCTAGGGATCCACTATGAGGCCTTTACAAAGTTCCACTAGCTTCCAAAAACCTACTACAGTTTATGGGAAGAGCACTTGCAAGAATCCCCTGTCTGACCGCCATCGCAGCAAAATCAACCCGAGAACCTCCTTGCATGCAACTCCCCTACTGCCCTTGCCCTTTCGGGTAAGGTAGTCTTCCACTAGCTTTCCTAATTAGTCAGCCAAGGGGTCCCATTCCTCCCTTATGGTGGCACGTGTTTCTCAAGTTAAGCTCCATGTTCCAATTAACAATAACATAATGATCTTGACATGAACATAAATAAAATAACAAAATAACTGGAACATGGAAATAATAAATGATTATCCCAAAACCATATAAAGCAATAGCAAAAACTACCCATGTGATTCAGGGGCAAACAAGGTAATGAGATAAACAATCTAGGGTGACCTATTGGGTCCCATCAAAATTAAACCTATGCATGGTAAATAATTATAAAGAACATTATTGGGTAACAAAAGTGAATCAAGGGCACAACTTGCCTGGCACTTGAGATTCCAGGTACCAACTTGCTTTTCAGATGACACGTGTCCTCGCGCTAGTCGTAGCAATACAAACAAACATGGTATAGATAAAATTAACATCACACCAAACATAAGAACATACTGCAAAATAATGATCTACGCGTTGCTACGAGATCGCGGGTTCGAAAACTACTAAGATCGGAGTTACGATTAAGGAGCTATGATTTTATAAAAGATTTGTGTGATTAAAATATTAAACTATTATTATAAATTGGTTAATGGAAATCATATGAGAGATTATTCTATAAATAAATACCTCAACTTAATCTATGTTATAACTTGACCATAGATTTATTCTATTAAATTATAATGATAAGTAGATTAACAAGACTAACCAACATAGATTAAATAAAGATCTAATTATAAAATAATGAGACATGGTATAATCAATGTTTTTACTGTGTAGTAAATACTTATACGAAACTAACGCGACTTAAACGGATCAAATCGGAGTTATAGATTTTGAGTTATGAATTTCCGAGGATTCTATGTGCTTTGTACAAGATTAAATAAAATATAAATTTTAATATGACTTTCACGTTAAAACAGTGGTACTAAATGATACAAAATAATATTATAGGATTATAGAAACTGGAATGAAATAATTTGGACATCATGTGAATTTCCTATGAATTAAACAAGTTTTAGGAATTGTTTTTACATTAAAAATTCAATTTCTAATTCAATTTCTCTGTTTTTCTTATTTACTGGACTGCGCCCCAAAATCTGAGAAGCGCAGGGGCTAACACGCAATTATTCCTAAGACACAGGCGCTGTTGCACGGATGACGGGTTTATTTTACTGAAACCCGAGGGCTCTTTAGCAAAACGCTCGGCTGAAGGGGTATCTAGGGTTTTCGACCATCCGATCTAGGATGATCGGCCCAGATTAGAAGCACGCGCGTTACACTCCCTCGATTCCCCCTGACCGCCGGATCCAACATCAACGGTCCAAATGATCCCAGAGTAACACGTGCTCGGATCTAATCAAGACAGTCGGATCGCGATCCAACGGTTTAGATCTAATCAACCCCAATCGTTTTCCAGCTCTAATCGCAGACGTACGATGGTCATCCGACGGCCCCCAGTCCATCCCCCAGCTACACCAACCCCAGCAGCCGTGCGAGGCGGCGCACTGGCCTCCAACGGCGGTCTGCCCGCCGGAGTTCGTGTATAGCGCACCCAGGTGCCCCATAACCCAATCTAATCCCCACTACACGATGCATGTACTATTGCGAACACGGGTGTAGGGTACTCACCGGCATTCGTACCGCGGTGGTGACTGGCCATGGTGATGCAGGGTTCCGCGGCGAAGAAGAAGCGTCGATGAGAAATTGGACAGCGGTCCGCCTACGATCCGCCACGGCAGGTTTCAATCCCGAAGCGGCGTATACCGGCGATCCCCGCAGACCCATCCGTCACAGTCGAACGCAGATGCGCACGCGCAGAGGCTACGGCGGCGCTCCCGGTTGATTCAAAGCTCTGAGGCGCCGGTGTTGGTGAAGAACTCGAGCTGGGGGCTCCCGAGCTCGGCGACGGAAGGGGGCTAACAGTTTGAGCCATGGAGGCGCGGAGGCGGACTAGAGGTCGAATACAACGAGCTCATCGGTGAGGGAGGAGAGAAGGAGCTGGTCTTCATATTCTACCGAGGAGGCATGCAACGCGGGGATCTCGCTAATCCGTTATGCCATCCTGAAGACCGCGTAGACCCGTGGTCCAATGCCAGTGGAAGAGGAGCTGGTTTGCATGCGCGCCGAGAGCTAGCAACGGATTTCCGGGTCATACGGCGGCGCGCGGCCATTGCGGAGATCGGGGTCACGCGGGCGAGATCCGCGAGGAAGAAACGCCCCTGACGAGCGGGTCCCACGCGCAAGAGACCCAACGCACCAGAGCACACGCATGGCGCTGGCTGAAGGGTGGGGTCGGCCCGGCAGTGGAAGAGAAGGGGCAGCGTGGGCGTGGGTTAAGTGGGCTGAGAGGGAAAATTCGGCCCAAGAGGCATTTTGGGGTTTTCTTTTCTTTTTTTTGTTTCTATTTTCTTGTTTTCAAAATCTAATATTTGAATTCAAATTTGTCACAAAAATCAAGTGCATAAATAAAGTGCTAGCATGATGAATTATATATATATTTGTAATGTATATTCTTTTCAAATTCCCATTTTCTATTTTCAAAATCTAATTTTCAAATTTAAACTTATCTCACAAATTTGAATACGAAGTGCAACAGTACAATAACTTCATCATGCTATGCATAATTCCATATTTATTTACTTGCTATTTTGACTACTTTAATTTATATAATTGAGTATGCACAGAGAAAAGAACACCAATAATCTTCGAGGGTTCCATAATCCCAAAACACTACATAATAATAATTATTATTATTATTTATCATTATTATTAATAATATTTTCATGATACAAATTTTTGGCATTACATAATTAATAAGATATATACCACTAAATTGTGCATCATGCTGAGTTTTACTTGATTGTGCATTTGTGGATAACAAAATAAATGTGGCTCTAACAATACATTAATGGACCCATGGAATTTGGTCTCTAAATTGAAAACAAAACCATGAGAATAGAGGAGGAAGAAATGTTATACAAATAAAAATAAATAGATAAATATATTCTTCATACTAGGATTTAAAATGTGGATACTTAACTCAAATATGAGGATCATGACAGAATTCAAACTTAAACTTGAAATCAAGGAAATAAAATGGAAAGGAGATCAGAAATTGTAAAAAGAAAAGAAAAAAGAGAATTTGTGTTGGGCCCAAAGCAATCAACGCTCGGCCCACTATCACCATTTCCCTCTCCACTTCACCGCACTCGGGCACTGACCTGCTGGGCCCGCACGTCAGCTACCTGATCGCTTCACGATCGCGTTGGTGCCGCGGTCACTGACCTGTCGGGCCCGCGTGCTCGTGACTCTCTTCCCCCCCCCCCCCCGTGCTGCTCGCGCTGGCTGTTGGGACCATGTGTCAGTCGCGTTATCCTCATCACTGTATATCTTCCACGCCGAACGTCGTGGCGCTGGCCGTTGAGCCACCCGGTTCCTCCGCGGCACGACTCCATCCCAGGGTGGCTACAAAGGCGGACTGGATCCACCTCGTAGCCCTGTAGCCATTGCCTCATTGACTCTTCACGCCATAACCCTAAATCCAAGCCTACATCACCAACCGGAGAAGAAGGGAGAGCCGCATCCGAGGAGACCGCTCCTCCATCACCGTTGGGCCTCGGGCGTGGGCTCGGGGGTGTGGTGCCGTGCTCGGAACGTGCTCAGCTGCACGATTTCGTCCGTGGGCGGCTGGTAGCGCGTGGATTCATCATCGGAATTACCTCCTCCGTCGCGGCCGCCATTGCCAAGGATTCCCACTCTGGCCGCGCCTATTCCGGGTGAGTAGCTACCATACAGTTCGTGATGTCATTCCCTTTGTGTAGCGCTACTCGGGGTAGGGAATGGGTCGCCGTAGCACCGAATGGCTGAACTCCGGCGGTCTCGCCGCCGTTAGAACGGGCGCCGCCGCCCAAGTCCGGTGGTCGCGGGCATGGATAACTGCGGGGACACGGGGGCCGTGGATCCATTTGTGAATGGCTATGATTAGATGCGCCATACCCATTCGTGCGATTGCATCGGGGCCGTTAGGATGGAATCGTGCGGATAGGATTCAATGGTCGCTATTTTAGATCTAGATCGTCGGATCGAAATCCGACGACTGTAGTGCCATACCAATTCGGCCGTGGTCGTGTCTAATCCTGGCGGCCGAGGTCCAATCAGACGGTCCAGATCTAGCCATACCCTTTCACTGTGCAGAACTTACAAAAGAGACCCTCTATTTTTATATAACCAACCCGCCATCCACTGGAGCTATGCGCTGTGTCTTGGAAAAGTTACCCTGAGCCCCCTGTGTTCCGGTTAAATTGAGGCCTAGTCCAGTGCGGTTTGAAAGTGAATAAATAAATTGGTAAATGGATTTTAATATTAAAATAATTACTAGAACTTGATAAATCCATAGAAAATTCATATGAACTCCAAATTGACCCATTCCAGTTCCTAAAAATTTGTAATTTTATTCTCTATCACTTAGAGTCTCTGTTTTGTCACAAAAACAGTAAGAAAAATAATTTCTCACTTAATCCTATTTTAAGCACATAAAACCTTTGAAAATTCGTATCTTAAAATCTATAATTCCAAAAATTATGATTTCTGTTCCTAGGATTTTATTTTAATGTGTAGATTATTATTATGTATTTTTTTACATGTTTGGTGTGATGTTAATTTTCTCTATATACTGTGTTTGTTTGTATTGTGGCGAGTAGAAGAGCCTCTGACCGAGGATCCTGGTGATCAACAGATAGAAGTAGCTGAGCAGGAGCTCATTGAAGGCAAGTTGTGCCCTTGAACACTTTTTTTACCCAATAATGTTCTTTAATGTCATTATTCATGCATAGGTTTAATTTTGATGGGACCCAATAGGTTACCCTAGACTGTTTATCCCTTTTTACCTTGTTATCCCTGAATCACTTGGGTAGTTTTTGCTATTACTTTACATGGTTTTGGGATAATCATTTATTATATTCATGTTCCAGTTATTTTGTTATTCTATTTATGTTCATGTCAAGATCATTAATATTAATTGGAACATGGAGCTTAACTTAAGAAATATGTGCCACCACAAGGGAGGAATGGGACCCCTTGGCTAACTAATTAGGAAAGTTAGTGGAAGACTATCTTACCCGAAAGGGGCAAGGGCAGTAGGGGAGTTGCATGCAAGGAGGTTCTTGGGTTGATTTTGCTGCGATGGCGGTCAGACGGGGGATTCTTGCAAGTGCTCTTCCCATAAACTGTAGCGGGTTTTCGAAAGCTAGTGGAACTTTGTAAAGGCCTCGTAGTGTTGCCCTGCCTTGCTTCCTTGGTAGAGGTGTATGGGAGTCGCGATCCCTTGGTAGATGGGTAACATGACTTGTGGGTAAAGGGTACAACCTCTGCAGAGTGTAAAACTGGTATACTAGCCGAGCTCACGGTCATGAGCAGCTCAGGACTCTCGCATGATTAATTTATATAACTTAAATTCAATTTGGTCATTTGCATATGCATGGGATTATTTATTAATTTTGTTCTATTACTTTATTTAAGGTTTGGTATTTACTTACACTTAGTTGAGAGCACATAGAGGGGGGTGAATAGGTGATCCTGTAAAAACTTAAATTTAAAGCCACAAAAACTTGATTAAGCGTTAGCACAATGAGGCCAAGTGGCTAGAGAGGAGTTCTTGCAAAACACAACAACCACAAGAGGATCAACACAGATAGACACAGTGGTTTATCCCGTGGTTCGGCCAAGTACAAAACTTGCCTACTCCACGTTGTGGCGTCCCAACGGACGAGGGTTGCAATCAACCCCTCTCAAGCGGTCCAAAGACCCACTTGAATACCACGGTGTTTTGCTTTGTTTACTTTATCCCGCTCGCAAGGAATCTCCACAACTTGGAGTCTCTCGCCCTTACACTTTGATGTTCACAAAGAAGCACGGAGTAAGGGAGGGATGAGCAACGCACACAAGACACAAAATCAGAGCGACAACACGCACACAAGTCGCAACAAGAGCTCATAACACAACCCGATGAGTTCACAACTCAAATAGAGCTCTAGTTGCTCTCACAAAGAATCAAATGCGCGGAATCGAAGTCTTGGTGCTTAGGAATGCTTAGAGAATGCTTGGTGTACTCCTCCATGCGCCGAGGGGTCCCTTTTATAGCCCCAAGGCAGCTAGGAGCCGTTGAGAGCATTCCAGGAAGGCAATTCTTGCCTTCAGTCGCCTGGCGCACCGGACAGTCCGGTGCACCACCGGACACCGTCTGGTGCGGATTTCCTTCCTTATTTGACGAAGCTGACCGTTGGAGATTCAGAGCCATTGGCGCACTAGACACTGTCCGGTGCACACCGGACAGTCCGGTGCCCCCTTGTGACCGTTGGCTCGGCCACGCGTCACGCGCGGAATCCTCGGCCGACCGTTGGCCCGGCTGACCGTTGGCTCACCGGACAGTCCGGTGAATTATAGTCGTACGCCGTTAATCATCTCCCGAGAGCGACGAGTTTGCCGGTGAATGGCTCACCGGACAGTCCGGTGCACCACCGGACAGTCCGGTGATTTATAGCCGTACACCGCCGTCGAAGTCCCGAGAGCAGCAAGTTAGCCAGAGCCAGCCTAGCGCACCGGACACTGTCCGGTGCACCACCGGACAGTCCGGTGCACCCAGACTGAGCAGACTTTGGCTGAACAAAGCCATCTCTTTTCCAATTTGATTTCTCCTGTTTCCAGCACTTAGACACAATACATTAGTTCTCAAAACAATGTACTAAGTCTAGAAACATACCTTTATACTTGATTTGCACTTTGTCCATCAATTGGCATAGATTTACACTTAAGCACTTGTGTTGGCACTCAATCACCAAAATACTTAGAAATGGCCCAAGGGCACATTTCCCTTTCAATCTCCCCCTTTTTGGTGATTTATGCCAACACAACAAAAAGCAACTAAAGGAAGTGCAACATCAATACAAATGAAAACTCAAAATTGTTTTGATTCAAATTTGGCATATATGGATCACTCTTTGCCACCACTTGGTTTTGTTTTTGCAAATCAACCTCAATCTCCTATCTCTAATTCAAACACAATTGTAGAGACATAAAGAGAGTTGTTCCAAGAGAAATTGATCAAAGATTTCAAAAACTCCCCCTTATTCCCATAATCAACCATTCTCCCCACAAGAGGCCAACTTTTGACAAGAGAGACAATAAGAGAGTTTTGACAAACCAAAAGCTCTATTCTACTATTTTCAAAATTTCTCAAGTGGTAGCTGATCCATTTATTGCTTTGGCCTTATTTTCTCCCCCTTTGGCATCAAGCACCAAAACTGGATCAGCTTTGGCCCTAGAACCCCATTGCCTCACCAAAATCTTCAAATAAGAATACAGAGGCAATAAGAGTACATGAGATGAACTTGGAATAAGTTACCCTCTCATCGGAGTGCAGTGGAAGTCTTTCATGGTCCAAGTCCACCTTTCCCTTTCAATCCACCTTTGAGACTAAATCAAGCAAACTCAAGCATATGGTTAGTCTCAAAGGGTCAAGTTGTAGCACATCTCCCCCTAAATATGTGCATCACTTGCAAAAGGACTTGCGAGGTCCGGGGAGTGTTTGTACAACTTGAGCACCACAAGTAAACAACAAAATGTATAAGGAACATGATCAAAGGCATAAACACATGTATGCTATAAATCAATCCAAGTTCCGTGAATCTAGGACATTTAGTTCACTAAGCAGCCTGCAAAAGGTCTTCTCATCTAAAGGCTTGGTAAAGATATCGGCTAGCTGGTTCTCGGTGCTAACATAAAACACTTCGATATCTCCCTTTTGCTGGTGGTCTATCAAAAAGTGATGTCGGATGTCAATGTGCTTTGTGCGGCTGTGCTCAACAGGATTTTCCGCTATGCGGATAGCACTCTCATTGTCACATAGGAGTGGGACTTTGCTCAGATTGTAGCAAAAGTCCCGGAGGGTTTGCCTCATCCAAAGTAGTTGCGCGCAACACTGTCCTGCGGCAACATACTCGGCTTCAGCGGTGGATAGGCAACGGAAGTTTATTTCTTAGAGTTCCACGACACCAGGGACCTTCCTAAGAATTGGCACGTCCCCGATGTACTCTTCCTATCGACCTTACATCTAGCATAGTCGGAATCTGAGTATCCAATCAAATCAAAGGTACCCCTTTGGATACCAGATCCCAAAGCAAGGTGTAGCGACTAAATATCTAAGAATTCACTTCACGGTCACTAAGTGACACTCCCTTGGATCGGATTGAAATCTAGCACACATGCATACGCTAAGCATAATATCCGGTCTACTAGCACATAAATAAAGTAAAGACCCTATCATTGACCGGTATGCCTTTTGATCAACGGACTTACCTCCTTTGTTGAGGTCGGTGTGTCCGTCAGTTCCCATCGGAGTCTTTGCGGGCTTGGCGTCCTTCATCCCAAACCGCTTTAGCAAGTCTTGCGTGTACTTCGTTTGGGAGATGAAGGTACCGTCCTTGAGTTGCTTCACTTGGAACCCAAGGAAGTAGTTCAACTCGCCCATCATCGACATCTCAAACTTTTGAGTCATCACCCTGCTAAACTCTTCACAAGACTTTTGGTTAGTAGAACCAAATATTATGTCATCGACATAAATTTGGCACACAAATAAGTCACCATCACAAGTCTTAGTGAATAAAGTTGGATCGGCTTTCCCAACCTTGAAAGCATTAGCAATTAAAAAGTCTCTAAGGCATTCATACCAGGCTCTTGGGGCTCGCTTAAGTCCATAGAGCGCCTTAGAGAGCTTACATACGTGGTCGGGGTACCGTTCATCCATGAAGCCAGGGGGTTGCTCCACGTACACCTCCTCCTTAATTGGCCCGTTGAGGAAAGCGCTCTTCACATCCATTTGGAACAACCTGAAAGAATGGTGAGCGGCATATGCTACCAATATACGAATAGACTCTAGCCTAGCCACAGGAGCAAAAGTCTCCTCAAAGTCCAAACCTGCGACTTGGGCATAACCTTTTGCCACAAGTCGAGCCTTGTTCCTCGTCACCACCCCGTGCTCGTCCTGTTTGTTGCGGAACACCCACTTGGTTCCCACAACATTTTGCTTGGGACGAGGCACCAGTGTCCAAACTTCATTTCTCTTGAAATTATTGAGCTCCTCCTGCATGGCCAACACCTAGTCCGGATCTAGCAAGGCCTCTTCTACCCTGAAAGGCTCAATAGAAGAGACAAAGGAGTAATGCTCACAAAAATTAACTAATCTAGAACGAGTAGTTACTCCCTTGCTAATGTCACCCAAAATTTGGTCGACGGGATGATTCCTTTGAATCGTCGCTCGAACTTGGGTTGGAGGTGCCGGTTGTGCTTCTTCCTCCATCACATGATCATCTTGTGCTCCCCCTTGATCACACGCCTCTTCTTGATGAACCTGTTCATCGTCTTGAGTTGGGGGATGCATCATCGTTGAGGAAGAAGGTTGATCTTGCTCCTTTTGTTCCTGTGGCCGCACATCTCCAATTGCCATGGTGCGTATTGCGGCTGTTGGAACATCTTCTTCATCTACATCATCAAGATCAACAACTTGCTCTCTTGGAGAGCCATTAGTCTCATCAAATACAACGTCGCTAGAGACTTCAACCAAACCCGATGATTTGTTGAAGACTCTATACGCCTTTGTATTTGAGACATAACCTAACAAAAACCCTTCTACAGCTTTGGGAGCAAATTTTGAATTCCTACCCTTCTTCACTAGAATGTAGCATTTACTCCTAAAAACTCGGAAATACGAAACATTGGGTTTGTTACCGGTTAGAAGCTCATACGAAGTCTTCTTGAGGAGGCGGTGAAGGTAGACCCGGTTGATGGCGTGGCAAGCCGTGTTCACGGCTTTCGACCAAAACCGCTCGGGGGTCTTGAACTCTCCAAGCATCGTCCTCGCCATGTCTATGAGCGTCCTGTTCTTCCTCTCTACCACACCATTTTGCTGTGGTGTGTAGGGAGCGGAGAACTCGTGCTTGATCCCTTCCTCCTCAAGGTACTCCTCCACTTGAAGGTTCTTGAATTCGGACCCGTTGTCGCTCCTTATCTTCTTCACCTTGAGCTCAAACACATTTTGAGCTCTCCTGAGGAAGCGCTTGAGGGTCCCTTGGGTTTCAGATTTATCCTGCAAAAAGAATACCCAAGTGAAGCAGGAAAAATCATCAACTATAACAAGACCATACTTACTTCCTCCTATGCTTAGGTAGGCGACGGGTCTGAAGAGGTCCATATGCAGCAGCTTCAGGGGTCTCGACGTAGTCATCACGTTCTTGATGTGATGAGCACTTCCCACTTGTTTACCTGCTTGACAAGCTGCACAAGGTCTATTTTTTTGAAATGCACGTTAGTTAGACCTATCACGTGTTCTCCCTTTAGAAGCTTGTGAAGGTTCTTCATCCCCACATGTGCTAAACGGCGATGCCACAGCCAGCCCATGCAAGTCTTAGCAATTAAGCATGCATCTAGACCGGCCTCCTCTTTTGCAAAATCAACTAAATAAAGTTTGTCGTCTAGTACACCCTTAAAAGCTAATGAACCATCACTTCTCCTAAAGACAGACACATCTACATTTGTGAATAAACAGTTATATCCCATATTACAGAGTTGACTCATAGACAACAAGTTATATCCAAGCGACTCAACCAAAAACACATTAGAAATAGAGTGCTCGGATGAAATAGCAATTTTTCCTAACCCTTTCACCTTGCCTTGGTTCCCATCACCGAATATGATTGAATCTTGGGAATCCTTGTTCTTGACGTAGGAGGTGAACATCTTCTTCTCCCCCGTCATGTGGTTTGTGCATCCGCTGTCGATAATCCAGCTTGAACCCCTGGATGCATAAACCTGCAAGGCAAATTTAGGCTTGGGGTTTAGGTACCCAACTCTTGTTGGGTCCTACAAGGTTAGTCACAATGGTCTTAGGGACCCAAATGCAAGTTTTATCTCCCTTGCATCTTGCCCCTAATTTCCTAGCAATTACCTTTTTATCCTTTCTACAAATAGCAAAGGAAGCATTGCAAGTATGAAAAATTGTAGAAGGTTCATTCATTACTTTCCTAGGAGCATGAACAATATTTCTTCTAGGCATATGAACAACATTTTTCCTAGTCAAATTTCTATCATACATAATAGAAGAACTAGAAGCAATCATGGCATGAGAGTTAAAAACATCATAACCTCTATAAACATTCCTCGAATGTCTCCTGTCATGATATATGAAAGCATGGTTCTTTTTAGCACTACTAGCCATAGGGGCCTTCCCTTTCTCCTTTGCGGAGATGGAGGCCTTATGGCTTGTTAAGTTCTTGACTTCCCTCTTGAAGCCAAGACCATCCTTAATTGAGGGGTGTCTACCAATTGTGTAGGCATCCCTTGCAAATTTTAGTTTATCAAATTCATTTTTGCTAGTCTTAAGTTGGGCATTAAGACTAGCCACTTCATCATATAACTTTGCAATAGACACTAGGTGTTCACTACAAGCATCAACATTAAAGTCTTTACACCTAGTGCAAATCACAACATGTTCTACACAAGAGTTAGATCTATTTGCTACTTCTAGTTTAGCATTTAAATCATTATTAACATCTTTTAAACTAGAAATTGTCTCATGGCAAGTAGATAGTTCACAAGAAAGCATTTCATTCCTTTTAACTTCTAAAGCATGAGATTTTTGTGCCTCTATAAATTTATCATGTTCTTCATACAAAAGATCCTCTTATTTTTCTAAAAGTCTATCCTTTTCATTCAAGGCATCAATCAATTCATTAATCTTATCTATTTTAGTTCTATCCAATCCCTTGAACAAACTAGAGTAATCTATTTCATCATCATCACTAGACTCATCATCACTTGAAGAAGCATAAGTGGTATTGTTTCGAGTACATACCTTCTTCTCCTTCGCCATGAGGCATGTGTGACGCTCGTTGGGGAAGAGGGATGATTTGTCGAAGGCTGAGGCGGCAAGTCCTTCATCGTCGGATGAAGAGCAATCCGAGTCTCACTCCTTGCCAAGATGTGCCTCGCCCTTAGCCTTCTTGTACTTCTTCTTCTTTTCCCCTTTCTTCTCTTGTTCCTGGTCACTATTATTATCGGGACAATTAGCGATAAAATGACCAATCTTACCGCACTTGAAGCAGGAGCGCTTTCCCTTCGTCTTGTTCTTCTTGGGATGCTCCTTGCGGCCCTTTAGCGCCGTCTTGAAGCGCTTGATGATGAGGGCCATCTCTTCCTCATTTAGTCCCGCCGCCTCAACTTGCGCCACCTTGCTAGGTAGCGCCTCCTTGCTCCTCGTTGCCTTGAGAGCAACGGGTTGAGGCTCATGGATTGGACCATTCAACACGTCGTCCACGTATCTCGCCTCCTTGATCATCATTCTCCCGCTTACAAACTTCCCAAGTACTTCTTCGGGTGACATCTTGGTGTACCTAGGATTTTCACGAATATTGTTCACAAGATGTGGATCAAGGACAGTAAAAGACCTTAGCATTAGGCGAACGACGTCGTGGTCCGTCCATCGCGTGCTTCCGTAGCTCCTTATTTTGTTGATGAGGGTCTTGAGCCGGTTGTATGTTTGGGTTGGCTCCTCTCCCCTTATCATTGCAAATCTCCCGAGCTCGCCCTCCACCAACTCCATCTTGGTGAGCATGGTTACGTCGTTCCCCTCATGTGAGATCCTGAGGGTGTCCCAGATCTGCTTGGCATTGTCCAAGCCGCTCACCTTATTGTACTCTTCCCTGCACAAAGATGCTAAAAGGACAGTAGTAGCTTGTGCATTTCTATGGATTTGTTCATTTATAAACATGGGACTATCCGAGCTATCAAATTTCATTCCACTCTCTACAATCTCCCATATGCTTGGATGGAGAGAGAACAAGTGACTACGCATTTTGTGACTCCAAAATCCGTAGTCCTCCCCATCAAAGTGTGGAGGTTTGCCAAGAGGAATGGAAAGCAAATGTGTATTGAACTATGCGGAATACGAGAATAATCGAAAGAGAAGTTTGAATTAACCGTCTTCCTTTTCTCGTAGTCGTTGTCGTCGTCCTTTTGGGAAGAGGAAGATTCGTCGCTGTCGTCGTAGTAGACGATCTCCTTGATGCGCCTTGTCTTCTTCTTCTTCCCATCTTTTCGTTTGTGGCTCGAGCCCGAGTCGGTAGGCTTGTCATCCTTGGGCTCGTTGACGAAAGACTCCTTCTCCTTATCATTGGTCACAATCCCCTTGCCCTTAGGATCCATCTCTTCGGGCGGTTAGTCCCTTTCTTGAAGAGAACGGCTCCGATACCAATTGAGAGCACCTAGAGGGGGGGTGAATAGGTGATCCTGTAAAAACTTAAATTTAAAGCCACAAAAACTTGATTAAGCGTTAGCACAATGAGGCCAAGTGGCTAGAGAGGAGTTCCTGCAAAACACAACAACCACAAGAGGATCAACACAGATAGACACAGTGGTTTATCCCGTGGTTCGGCCAAGTACAAAACTTGCCTACTCCACGTTGTGGCATCCCAACGGACGAGGGTTGCAATCAACCCCTCTCAAGCGGTCCAAAGACCCACTTGAATACCACGGTGTTTTGCTTTGTTTACTTTATCCCGCTCGCGAGGAATCTCCACAACTTGGAGTCTCTCGCCCTTACACTTTGATGTTCACAAAGAAGCACGGAGTAAGGGAGGGATGAGCAACGCACACAAGACACAAAATCAGAGCGACAACACGCACACAAGTTGCAACAAGAGCTCACAACACAACCCGACGAGTTCACAACTCAAATAGAGCTCTAGTTGCTCTCACAAAGAATCAAATGCGCGAAATCGAAGTCTTGGTGCTTAGGAATGCTTAGAGAATGCTTGGTGTACTCCTCCATGCGCCTAGGGGTCCCTTTTATAGCCCCAAGGCAGCTAGGAGCCGTTGAGAGCATTCTAGGAAGGCAATTCTTGCCTTCAGTCGCCTGGCGCACCGGACAGTCCGGTGCACCACCGGACACTGTCCGGTGCGGATTTCCTTTCTTATTTGACGAAGCCGACCGTTGGAGATTCAGAACCATTGGCGCACCGGACACTGTCCGGTGCACACCGGACAGTCCGGTGCCCCCTTGTGATCGTTGGCTCGGCCACGCGTCACGCGCGGAATCCTCGGTCGACCGTTGGCCCGGCTGACCGTTGGCTCACCGGACAGTCCGGTGCCTCACCGGACAGTCCGGTGAATTATAGTCGTACGCTGTTAATCATCTCCCGAGAGCGACGAGTTTGCCGGTGAATGGCTCACCGGACAGTCCGGTGCACCACCGGACAGTCCGGTGATTTATAGTCGTACACCGCCGTCGAAGTCCCGAGAGCAGCAAGTTAGCCAGAGCCAGCCTGGCGCACCGGACACTGTCCGGTGCACCACCGGACACTGTCCGGTGCACCCAGACTGAGCAGACTTTGGCTGAACAAAGCTATCTCTTTTCCAATTTGATTTCTCCTGTTTCCAGCACTTAGACACAATACATTAGTTCTCAAAACAATATACTAAGTCTAGAAACATACCTTTAGACTTGATTTGCACTTTGTCCATCAATTGACATAGATTTACACTTAAGCACTTGTGTTGGCACTCAATCACCAAAATACTTAGAAATGGCCCAAGGGCACATTTCCCTTTCATTAGTAAGTGCTAATAAAATTTTGACCAACTAAGTAAAAGCAATGCTCAGCTTTAACCCCTGTCATTGATTAGTCTTACACATCACATGAACTTCCACCTTTGGTGAGTTCATGTCCACTGGTTTCCCCACAACTTGTTGAGCTATGATCATGTGTGAGCTCACCCTTGCTGTCTCACACCCCCCACAAGAGAAGAACAGGTGGTTCAGGAGGAGCCACAAGACAAGGAGTTTGATCTGATCTAGGTGGTGTTTTCCAGTTGACATTGGCGCCAAAGATGATCCTTAGTTCGTTTTATATTTATCTTTTATTTTGTAATAAGACTTCTGCTATGTAATAAATACTCTGATGTTATTGTGATATTTATCTCTATACACTCTGTTATTATATATGTTGTCTTCTTGGCGCATGTATGAGATGCACCCAGCTTTGTTCCTTAAAGCCTGATGTGACATTGCTCCACGACAAGCTACTAAAGATAGGCTGCAAAAAAGAGGCATGGAGCTTGATTCGTATACATATCCTACGGAAAAAGGGAGACTACGTCCCACCTGATCTTCAGATGTAACTTTGCCAAGAGGTGCAGCCAAAAATAGGAATCAAGCGACAAATCTAAAGTCCCTAGGCGATGGAGGCAATTATAATAATGTCATGGTGCATTTAGAATGCGGGAATCTGTGGGTCTTTAACAATACACCCCCACGTTGCAAGCATGCAGGAATCTGTGGGTCTTTAATAATACACCTCCACGTTGCAAGCATGCGCTGAGTCCTTTGAAAAAGAAATGCTCTTGATATGCTACATAATGAAGACTATATAGCTGATCTTGTTAGAATATGGATATGTGAGATATAACTCAAAAGCGATGTAACCTGTACATAAACTTTTCTCTTTTTTAAATAAAAATATTGTAGGAACTCGTACCGTAATCATTTAGTCAAAAAATACCTAGGAAAACACTAATTGGATATACAACCAAAACGCTGATTTTCAAATGACGCACTGTGAAACAGCAGGATATGCCAAGATTTAAAAAATCTTTTCTGATAAGTGATAACATATATTTTTTTTCCTGCAGAAAAGAGGAAATAAAAATATTCTTTCCGGCCTTCAAGTGGACGACGGCAGTGGATGTCTTATGCTATTCAAGGCATACTAGGTGAGTGCCCGTGCGTTGCAACGGGGACATATAATATCACAGTGACTTATATATAAAATGTGTGTATTATATGTCTCTGTTGCAACAAACGGGCGCTCACCTAATATAATTGAAGACAATGATATAAAAAATATCTGCAATGATATAGCAGCACAAACTGGCAAACCACTAACTGAATGCTGGCAAGTTATATAAGCAAGCGCAAGGCTAGGCATCCACTTACAAGTTACAACAGCAGGCAGCAGGTAGATTGTAACACAAGATGGTAAGAAACATAACAATGGGCAAACTCTTCTAATGGACAACACCAAATATCAGGTATTCAGCAACGGCGGCAGCGGCAGACAGTTGTTAGCTGGAGTCTATACCCGAAGAAATTAAGCAGCAGCAACATGCAATTGTTAACCGGAGCCTATACCCACATCTTCTTTGTGGCTTCCATCCGCTCAAGCAAGCCCTGGATCTCGGTCTGCATCCGCAGCTTCATCCGCACCTTCAGCTCTTCGACTTTCTTCCTCCTCTTCTCCTCCGTCTCCTGGAAGCACAGCTTCGCGACCTTCGCAGCGTACTCCTCCTCCAGTTTATGGGTCTTGGCGTGCACGATCTGCCGGTAGCTGTCTACTTCCTTCAGGGCATCATCGGCCAGTTTCTGGAACAGTTTTGCCTTGGCTTCCTTGCACTTCACAATGGTCTCGAGGCTGGAGGAGTCGTCCTCCTTCGAGCTGGAGCTGAAATGGGGTTCTATGGAGAGTGGTTTTGGGCTGGCCTTGAGCACATCGATCTGTGAATCAAGAATGGAGGTGCTGGGCTTGAAGTTGAACGAGGACTTTGGTGGAGTGATGGTTGGGGTCTGAAGATGGAGCATATCTGTAGATTTGCTTGTCTGAGCCGCCAGTATTCCTTTTGACTTGCTGCCAGTAACAGGATAGTCTGTTACACCTATTATTGTCAAAATGAACGAGTTAGCTGAAACACAAGTATATTGCATTATTGATATAGAATGACATCTGGTTTCTAATGCATCACAAAATGGCACTGAACAACATACAGAGATAGCTAGTGAGAAGTGGCTTTCACTTTTAAACAATATGTATATTTTGCTTCACAAATAACATATGTAATTGTTGACATAACTACAAGTCTAGTGGTCAACCAATCAAGGAAAAGAGCCTCTTGTATCTGGGAGGATCCTACAATGCGCTTAGCAAAGCTCCTAATAAGCCCTAGTTTAGTCCAAATACCTTCTTAATTGAAAATTTCAATTAAGAAGGTATTTGGACTAACTAAAATTAAAAGATAATTAGTAGAAATGTGTTATCAGCTTATTTCTATGAAGTTTAGACACTGAACAGCTTATTTCTTAACTGAACAGATGAAAATTTCAACTCAGCTGCCATTTACAACCAAATTAGAAATCGTATATGTCGGTTTGAATTCTGAAGCAGTTTGCTTTGACAAGAATATGTGCTCATCGAAATGGTACCAAATATGCAGCCCACGGACCAAATGTCAACTGGCGTGGAGTAGTGTGTGGCGCCAAGAAGAACCTCGGGCGCCCTGTACCACAGCGTCAGAATCTGCACAAACAATTCAAACTGAATGCACGGCTGATGATGAAGACCAGTGGCAGTGGGAAGCAGACCTCGTGCGTGTACTTTACAGGGACGGTGATGGCACGGCTGAGTCCGAGGTCAGCGATCTTGAGCGCCATGGTCTTGCGGTCCATGAGCAGGTTGTGCGGTTTCAGATCACGGTGGAGCACCCCGCGGCCGTGAACAAAACCCACGCCCTTGCACAGCTGGAGTAGCAGCTTGAACTGAAAATGTCATGACACTTCAGAAATATTCGAGATCTAGGAATTCTTATCAAGTATGTTTATTTAATACCAATTTGATAGTTTACTGTTCTAAAAAATGCTATGGATTCCTAAAAAAGTCTATCCAAAGGAGTGGCCAAAAAAATATTGGTGGGGATTGTTACATATAATCAGTTATAAGCCTCACAGACAACAGACAAAACACACAAATGGGAGTTCCAAGGAAATAGATATTCATCACGCGGAGGTGAATATACAGATAGAAAAGGATCTGGATCACCTAAGTATGGGCACCTAGTAACAGCATCTAATGCAAAGCATGCATCTAAGTTGTAGTAAAACCCTACAAGATTATGCAAGAAAGTGATAACGAACCTATTTTTTGGTCTTGAGGTGCGCTTGAAATGATTGTCCTTTTCTTCCTCGATATTGAAATTTGTACTGTTTAAAGCAGAGGCAACTGGATCACCACAGGATCTTGAGTTACCAACATCTCCATCCTACAGTAGTTTACGTAAATAACGATATGAACCCAAATAATCGGAGAAGCTATCTGAATGTCATCAGAAACAAAGTGTCACAACATAACACTAATATCGATTGTACAAAAAAAACAGCTGAAATGAATAGCTCACCATCGTTTTGTTCTTTTCCAGTTCTGAGTCCATTCCCTCCTTTTCTGGCTTCTTTTGGATCTCCTTTACAATCCTGTCATCCTATGCCTGTGTTAAGTAGAAGGCCTTCAAATTTCTTAAAGCTAAATATAACCTACAGTTTGATGCTGTCTGAAAAATGTTCTGGTTTCACCAAACAACAAAGAACAAAAAAACACCAAATACGAGCTAACTGGTTGTACTAACAATTACATGTAAAGGATGAAGAAAAATATGCTCTACACCTCCAGATATTTCATGCAAAAAAGGTCCATAGACATACATATTTTCATATGAATGAACTGTCATTATTGGTCACACAATGCACAAAAAAACAAAAGGCCATAAACTCCCATTATAATATCTGAATTAGTTGAAAATAGCATCCAATGTTGGACCAGCCATATGGTGATTGTAATGTAGCATATTTTTTTATTGAAACAAACCTTTTTCTGATGTATCTCAGCCTCCTTTTCATCCAGAAACTGTTGAGGCACCCCACTGGCATTCTGCTGCGCACTGAGGAGAAGGCTCCAGAGCTCCTTCATGAACTTCACTGTGTTCTTTTCCATGAACCCTGTCAGCTGGATCTGAATCTTCTTTCCATCCACTTCCTGCCATTAACAAACCAAAAACATAAACACACCTCATTGCCATAAGCTATAACAAACTATGAACCGAGATACACATGAACCAAGAGGAAATATATGCATTCTTGAACCGAGATACAAGTTCTTAAACTAATCATAGGAACTGGTACAACACAATAAAAGTTGAGTAGTTGTTCATCAACAGCAAACACTGACCTTCAGCACCGTGTCCTTAGCGACGCATGGCTTCACTGGCATATGGCGTATGGATCGATTAGGGGTTTTTAAATAGATACAAGTTTGTTGTCCATGAACCGAGAGGATGGAATCGTCTGTCGTCCATGAATGGCAGTGGATGCTCCAAGAGAATGGCGAGAAGAGATATGGGAATTGACGGGGCGGGCGCGGTAATGGCGAGAAGAGATCGATTTGGTGGATCCGCGGGACCTTCCATCCGCGCGATTTGGTGGATCCGCGGGACATTCCATCCGCGCGATTTGGTGATTTGGGGAGAGGAGGAGGAGGTGGACCTTCCATCCGCGCGATTTGGTGGCGCAACCTTCCATCCGTGCGTCCGAGGATGAGGTGGCAGCGCGGAGTTGCAGGCCTTGCTGGCGCGGCGGTCCTTGCTACGTTGCGGGCCTTGCTGTGCTCGGCTGCGTCCTCGCGGCGGGGACTGCGGACGTTGCTGGCGCGACGTTGCAGGTGCGCGGAGAGGCAGGCGGAGCTGGCGCGGCGTCGCAGCTAAGCGGGACCGGGGGCGCGGCGGATTTGCGCGCGGCCGGGTGCGCGGGGAGGCAGGCGGAGATGGCGCGGCGTTGCAGCGGCGTTGCAGCTGAGCGGGACCGGGGGCGCGGCGGATTTGCGCGCGGCCGGGTGCGCGGAGAGGCAGGCGGAGATGGCGCGGGGCCTTGCTGGCGCGGCGGTCCTTGCTGTGCTCGGCTGCGTCCTCGCGCCGGGGACTGCGGTCGTTGCTGGCGCGACGTTGCAGGTGCACGGAGAGGCAGGCGGAGCTGGCGCGGCGTTGCAGCTGAGCGGGACCGAGGGCGCGGCAGATTTGCGCCCGGCCGGATGCGCGGAGAGGCAGGCGGAGATGGCGCGGCGTTGCAGCTTTGAGCGCGGCCGGGTGCGCGGAGAGGCAGAACAAAGTAGTGTGCACACCTACAGTAGTAACATATAGAGTAGTAAAGATTACAAGCAAAATTCGGTAAAACTAATGTGAGATTATAGATATTGATGGATTATTTTATAAATTTGATCGAAACATTGAGTTAAAACAAAACTATTGCGAACAATAATTTGAAACAGAGGAATGCTAATTAGCTTCAAAAGATCACATCGCTATGAACTTTAATTTTGCTCTACGAGGACCCATCTAGACCAATATGATTTGTCTATTTAATTAGAACACATTTACCAACGAACGAGCGAGTTTACAATCATATTTGAGAGCCAGAATAGGAACAATGAACTGGCTAAGGCGTGTGAATTGACGCTTTGAATTGATGATGGCCAAAGAAAAGGCCTGTTTGGTTGGGCCTGGGATGGCCGTAACGTTAGTTTTATTATTATTATTATTATTGTAGCGGGCTTAGAAATGCAGCAATTCATGAGAACAAATTTGACTTAACGGCAAGCCTTGGTAAAAAAAGCTAAAATAATGACGGCATGCGCAACTTATGAGAGCAACTTCTGTCTACAACGGTAACTGTAGGCGGGGCTGGCCCAGCACAGCATAGGCCTACAAAAACAAGGCCTACAAAAATATATCTTTAATTATAGGCCATATCGTGCCAGTACGTGGGCCGATGACTGGACCCACGTACTGGCACGATATTATTTATGTGTGTCAGGCCGATCCAAACAATATAGAATGCCTAAATGTGTCAGACCGGTCCATATACATACAACAATAATACATAAACAAAAAGTACATGATATATGCCCAAAATAAAATTAAAATGTTATATGCCTGCACATTAGAAACCTTTGGTCATAAAGAAAAAATAGTACAACTAGCTCAAAAATAATATTTAGTTCTCTATTCAGTGTTTAGTTGAGTACTATACAACCATACATAATACATATACAATAATCATCATCACTATTCACTATCCGCATCTAGGCACTGATTCTCGAATGTGTGTTGAAGCTCTAGATTCTCCAAGTTATGCTGGTCATGTAGGCTTTGACGGATCTTAGTTAAATACTGAGTCTATATTTAGTGGGCCTCGATGGGTCTTAGTTAAATGGTTTGTGCCAGACCGGCCCGTGGGCTTGACTTGAGGCCCAGACACGGACCACATATTGGGTTGTGTCGGCCCAGGACCACAATTAGATTGGGTCGTGCTTGGAATTGTGTGATTTGGGCCGGCATATTAGTCGCAACACAAATATACACCTATACAATTGTCCCCTTTAGATCTTTTGAATTGAATCTCATTCTAAAAATCGTAATTTAAACACAGATCAATTAAGTTAGTATAGTTTTATATAGAATATATTCGTATACTATTGTTGTCTATATGGAGAAAAAATTTATGTGATATATTTCTACTATAGGGTAGTAAGCTAAGGATCATTCATATTATGTTATAAGTTGCAGAATAGAAACATAGTATGGTGATATATGAAATCATCCTTGACCTGACCTTATAACTTTGAGATAGATTTATATCTAATATTTAGAAAATGATGGAATATCAAATTCTAAACTAAATAGACTAATTAGTTAATTAGTTTATGTTAAACTATAATTATTATTAGAATGGAATTCAATTCCAATCAAACAAACAAGTCTAAAATGAATAAGATCCAAATGGCACCTTACATAAAAGACAACTACACACGTCAGCTTCTATCAGGTCGCCCCTCTTGGGCTGTCGTGTTCCTAGCATTCGCACATTGAGATCTCCTCCGGTGGGGGTGGTGGACGAGTGAAAGCAGCAGGCGGGCCGGCACAAAGCTGCAGTGGCGGACGGCGGTGGCGTTGCTCTGCGGTCACGTACGGCCCTCTCGTCACGGGAGTAAAGCCGGCTGGAGAAACCGACGGTACACGGTGCCCCAGACAAGCCACCGCCCCTGTCAACTTGTTGTAGCAAAGACATTCCTCAAGACAAAGTTCCACAGCTAGCAATGACCCGGTGAACGAAGCACGCCCCAGCAAGTGTTGCCGTCCATTCCATTGGTTCCCTTGCTGGCTAGCTCGTGTTCTTGGAGCCGCTATCAATGGCCGCGGTTGCTTGCTGTTGGAGCTACCTGGTAGTCGTAGCGACGGTGGTGTTACCGCTGTCGCTTCTCGGAGTTATTGGCGTCTCCCGTGCACAGCTCCTGCAGGTGGGCTTCTACTCCGACTCCTGCCCGGACGCCGAGGCCACGGTCGCCGCCGCCGTCCAGGACGCCGCCGCCAACGACCCCACCATCCTCCCCGCGCTGCTCCGCCTACAGTTCCACGACTGCTTCGTCAAGGTAATTAGTGGCTCCTATTTTCACGTGTCTGCGTGTGTTCGCTGGCGGCCGTCAATGTAATGTGTGCAGGGGTGCGACGCGTCGGTGCTGATCAGGAGCGCCAGCAACGACGCGGAGGTGGACAACGGCAGGAACCAGGGCCTGCGCGGCCAGGACGTGGTGGACGCCGCCAAGGCGCAGCTCGAGGACCAGTGCCCCGGCGTCGTCTCCTGCGCCGACATCATCGCGCTCGCCGCGCGCGACGCCGTCGCCATGGTATGGTAATACTAATAGCATGCATGCAATGCCATGATATGTTGTTAGATTAGTAGTAGTAGCCGTGCACGTCGACGTCGTAGCAGCTCACGCTCTGCAAATTAATTGCAGACGGGCGGGCCGTCGTTCGACGTGCCCACGGGGCGGCGCGACGGGCTGACCTCCAACCTCCGCGACGCCGACGCGCTGCCTGACGCCGGCGACTCCATCAGCGTGCTCCGCTCAAGGTTCGCCGCCAGCGGCCTCGACGACCGCGACCTCGTCCTCCTCACAGGTAGGTACTCTACCTACTCTACATGTCTACACCTGGCCCGCGATCTTCACAAACGACACCGGCCGCAGCGGCGCACACGGTGGGCACGACGGCATGCTTCTTCGTCAAGGACCGGCTGTACGGCTACCCGCTGCCGGGCGGCGGGAGGGGCGCGGACCCTTCGATCCCGGCGCCGTTCCTGGCGGAGCTCAAGGCCCGGTGCCCGCCGGGCAACCTCAACGCGCGGCTGCCGCTGGACCGCGGCAGCGGGAGCGGCTTCGACGACTCCATCCTCCGGAACATCCGCTCCGGCCTCGCCGTCATCGCCTCCGACGCCGCGCTGTCCAGCAGCAACGCCACCCGCGCGCTCGTCGACGCGTACCTGCAGGGCCCCTCGGCGCGAAGGTTCCAGCGCGACTTCGCGGCCGCCATGGTCAAGATGGGCAGCATCGGCGTCGTCACCGGGGAGGACGCCGGCGAGGTCAGGGACGTCTGCTCCGCGTTCAATGCCAGTTGATCCGCCGTGTCGTACGTCGTCCATCGGTGGTTTGGATTAGTTTTCGAATTCGAGAGGGAGAGAGATTATTTCTGTGTAGATTGGTTAATTTTGGTTTTTCTTCAGTGTATTAGATTTGAAATTAAATTTTAACCGGGAAGTAAATGGGTTGATTGATCAAAAGAGACGGCACGTGGAGGAATTGTTGTGGCGGTGGAATTGATTGACAACTTTTTATTGTCGTAGCGATACAATGCATGTGACGATTTATATTATTGCCACGGTTTTGTCCTAAAAATATGATAGTTCAATTTGACCAACGTGTGCACATATTATGCTCGAGATTCAATACTGGTACTGTTTCGTTAGCGAATTATTTATTAACAATTCAGAAGTAGCCACGATTTATTAACATGGAAATGGGTAAGTTTTAGAGAGCCGTTGTAATATTGGAGTGCGCTAGAACAGTCGTCCCATATGGGCATATTTCTTAATACTCCGTTTGGATATAGATATTGGAGCACGGAATTAGAAACTGAAATCAACTTTCTAAAATTCTATTGTTTAGCTGCACATGTAATTGAGATTTAGAATCAGAGATCCAATTCTCTGGAATTGAACTATAACTAGAAATCTACTCTTCCAATATAAAGTGGAATTGGACCACACAATTCTAAACTCTAATTCAGTGACATCCAAACAATAGAATTGGAATTACAACTCATTTCAATATCATGGCTTATTTGTAATTGAACCAATTCAATTCCACACTCATTTCAATATCATGGCTTATTTGTAATTGAACCAATTCAATTCCACACTCATTTCAATATCATGGCTTATTTGTAATTGAACCAATTCAATTTCACACCATACAATATTGACATCCAAACGGAGCATAAGGCTTTTACGGATCGTCCCTTACTTTTGATGGCTAGTCCACTATCCGTGAGAGATAAGGCTACTTTCGACCGCCAATGGTGGGCTATTAGAAGTAAGATGATGCCTCTAACCAGAGACGTAGCTATGATTTTTCTTTAGGGGGGCCAATACATATATAATTACAATTATAATGTTAATAAATAGAATACATGTACATATATAATATACAATAATCACTAGTCATAACAAGTAACACAGATATACGCTAAGTACATACTATATTTTAACATATTATAAACTAACTCTTTTATTTTAGCCATAAAAAACAAATACAAAATAAATTTTCTTTTTGTTGTGGGGGTGGGGGGCATAGCCCTTACTAGTCCTCTTTGTCTACGCCACTGCCTCTAACGGCTTGTTGACCAAATCCAAAACCATCTATCAGAAACGTCGGCGCGAGCCTTCCCCACTGGCCCATTGTCACCATCGTCTTTGCCATGCCGACTAAACCTGGAACCCAAAGATAATCCTAAGGAGTTGGTATAGGGCTCGACTCATTTATTTGATTTTTAGACAAATCGAAAGTAATTTTTAGGAGTCGACACGGGGCTCGACTCATTCATTTAGTCTTCGAATAATCCAAAATTAATTACATGGGGTCGTCACTAGGCTTGACTCAGTAACTCGGTTTTTGAGTTAATCTAGAGAATAATCCTCAGGAGTCTTTGTGTGGCTCGACTCAGTCACCCAACCTTGTGATAACCTAGAGGAAGAGTCCGTATGACCGCAACATTTTTTTGCTTCTCACAAAATGAAGTATTTGAAAAATGATAATGATTTTATTTATAAGTCTTCGTTCAATACTTCACTCATGAAATAATACCAAAAATATATAAGATAAGTAGTGTATTTATGAGTTGTGGTCGAGATGTATAGTTGAAGCACTTTTCTGGTTTTGGATAAACCAAAATGGATAGGCTCGGCAAATGTTTTTTGAATTCTTCCAATGCCATTTAAGCCTCCTGAGTCCAATCGAATTGGTCTTGCTTTTTGAGTAGCTTAAAAAATGCTAGTCCCAAAATGTTGAGTCTAGAGACAAATGGGGTTATACTAGTTCAGGCCGGTCCTAGTCTAGTGTAGTGTTGATGGATGTATTGCTCAGGAGTGTGTTACACCAAATGTGCTTATGTGTAAAAAGAGGGAGAGAGACTCCCTTCTATACCTCAAGGGATGGGCCTTACATCAAAGAGAGAGAGGGGGGAGATCTGCAGCTAACATCTCGCAAGGTAGTGCGTGGCGGGGCCCCCTGGGTGTGTTACAGCAAATGTGATTGTGTGTAAAAAGAGGGAGAGGGACTCCCTTTTATACCTCAAGGGATGGGCCTTACATCAGAGAGAGGGGGGATCTACAGCTAATGTCTCGCGCGGTAGCGCGTGGCGGGCCCCCCTGGTTAGTCTTAGGGTGTGCTCGCCCGTGGCATGGCTCCTTCTGATGGGTCGTGCACTGCTTTACTCTTGGTATGGTGCTCCGTTTCATCCGTCTGGCTGATGTCATGAATCAATGATCTATCTTACGTTTTAATATTTGCTTTTTTCTAGATCGACTTTCTATTCTTTCTTCTCCTTGTGCATTGAAGACGAAGACATGTGTCGAAGGACTTTCTCGCTCATGGCATACTTGTCAATAATTTGAAACAAAAAAGCAAGATAAGTTGGAGCTTTGCAAATAATATTGAGTTACTTCTCGATTCTTGAGGCCTTTGTAGAAAACATAAATAGTCATCTCATAGAGCATGTTGGAGATGTTAGCTTTCACATTACACCACCTATTAATGCAATTGCATAGAGACTCATCTTCCTTCTAAAAAACTTGATTGAGGTCATACTAAGTCTTCCCTTGGTCGCAGGTTGTACTGAAGTTGCTGATGAATTGGCATGCTAATTCTCCCTATGAATCAATATAATTTGCGAGAAGACCAAATAGCCATTTCCTTTCTGTAGTGCCAAGACACATGGGCAAGTAGTTAGCCATGACGAAAGGGTAACCTCCTATTATGGTGATGGACAATTGGTAGATTTCTAGCTAGTCTACTAGGTTAGTGCAGTCGTCATACAACTCAAATGGTGTAGGCTTAAAATTCTTTAGCCAGTTTGCTCTGCTCAAATGACCTGACGATAGTTTCCCTGATGTCTTTAGGGGCCATATCACGCTAGGCTCGGTCATAGTTTAAATCTTCATACTCATGGTCGTGTCTCTTAGCTTCATAATAGTCATATTCTTGAGTTTGGTGCCTCGTATTGACCCATTGTGCAAAAGTTGTTGTTGGAAACATCTATCCAACTCAACATAAAGTTCTTTACCATGTGGCGGAGTTTGGGGCCAATCTTGGTTAGGCCGAGCCTCCTCATGTTGCTCGTTCATACAAGAGACCCATGACTCGGTTCGGCGATAACTCTAGCTCTCTTACGAGTGTGGTGGATCTATTTTTTGGATGATCATGTGTTCCCCCACCCCTCATTTTTATCCTAAAGAGGGATGACGGTTATATGGTAGACATCGAGTTAGTCACCAAGTTTATGGCAGAACCAAGTCGGTTATCGAGGTGTACATGAGCCCAACTATATGTTTACAAGCTTATCTCTTGGTTTTGGGTTCCCTCTCGATCTTTATTGCTAAGTGAAAGGGAATTAGGCTTACAACCTACTTCCTAATTGATTTTGGTGGTTGAATTGCCCAACACAAATAATTGGACTAACTAGTTTGCTCTAGATTATATGTTCTACAGGTGTCAAAGGTTCATCTACAACTATACTAAATCGACTGTCCGGAATACCGTAGTTTATTCCGGACAGGAGAAGCTTTTTGGAAAAACAGGCCAAGCGCGGACCGTCCGGGCCCTTGCGGCGGACCGTCCGCGACACAAGGATGACCCTCGGACAGAACCAATGCAAAGAATCCGAGTCTGCACTATGGACCGTCCGGAGGAAAAGCGCGGACCGTCTGGGACCTCGCGCGGACAGTCCGGCCTCAGGCGCGGACCGTCCGGCAGGCAAGGAACCGAAAAACCCGAAGGTGACGGGTTCGGGAAAATGAATTATAGCGGTCTCGCGGACCGTCCGGGGTGCACGACCGGACCGTCCGCGACTGGCTTTATCTGACATCTGACGACGCATTAAATGCAATATAGCCGTTGATATAGCCGTTACTGCTGACCGTTGCGTTTTCAGCCGTTGATCTACAGGCGCGGACCGTCCGGACCAGGCGGGCGGACCGTCCGCGCTCGGCAGAATGGAGCAACGGCTAGGAAGTGGTTGGTGGCTATAAATTCAACCCCAACCACCTCCATTCAAATGAGCCAAGCATTCCAACCTTCAACATTCAATACAAGAGCTAGCAATCCATTCCAAGACACATTCAAAGCCACCATCTCTCCAAGTTTCACAATTGAGAAAAGAAATCATTAGTGATTAGTGACTTGAGAGAGAAAGTGATCCGTGTGTTATTTGTCGCTCTTGTCGCTTGGTTTTTGCAATCGTGCTTTCTTTCAATCTTCATTGCGATCAAACTCACTTGTAATTGAGGCAAGAGACACCAATCTTGTGGTGGTCCTTGTGGGAACTTTGTGTTCCAAGTGATTAAGAAGAGAAAGCTCACTCGGTCCGTGGGACCGTCTGAGAGAGGGAAGGGTTGAAAGAGACCCGGCCTTTGTGGCCTCCTCAACGGGGAGTAGGTTTGCGAGAACCGAACCTCGGTAAAACAAATCCGCGTGTCACTCTCTTCATTTGCTTGCGATTTGTTTTGCGCCCTCTCTCGCGGACTCGTTTATATTTCTAACGCTAACCCGGCTTGTAGTTGTGATTATTTTTGTGATTTTCAGTTTCGCCCTATTCACCCCCCCCTCTAGGCGACTTTCAATTGGTATCAAAGCCCGGTGCTTCATTAGAGCCTAACCGCTCGAAGTGATGTCGGGAGATCACACCAAGAGGGAGATGGAGACCGGCGATAACAAGCCCACTACAAGCCAAGGGAGCACTTCATCGGAAGAGTCCCGCACCAAGAGAAGGGAGAAGAAGAAGAGCTCCTCCAAGCGGAAGGAGAAAAGATCTTCCTCTTCTCACCACAAGGAGAAGAAGGAAAAATCTTCTTCTCACAAGCCGCATCGGAGTGGGGACAAGCACAAGAGGATGAGGAAGGTGGTCTACTACGAGACTGACACTTCATCGACATCCACCTCCGGCTCCGACGCGGCATCCGTCACTTCTAAACGCCAAGAGCGTAAGAAGTATAGTAAGATTCCCCTACGCTACCCTCGCATTCCTAAACATACACCTTTACTTTCCGTCCCATTAGGCAAACCACCAACTTTTAATGGTGAAGATTATGCTATGTGGAGTAATTTAATGCGTTTTCATCTAACCTCTCTCCACAAAAGTATATGGGATGTTGTTGAGTATGGTGTACAGGTACCATCTGTAGGGGATGAGGACTACGACACGGACGAAGTGGCCCAAATCGAGCACTTCAACTCCCAAGCCGCAACCATTCTCCTTGCCTCACTAAGCAAGGAGGAATACAACAAAGTGCAAGGGTTGAAGAACGCAAAGGAGATTTGGGACCTACTCAAGACGGCGCACGAGGGTGATGAACTCACCAAGATCACCAAGCGGGAAACGATCGAGGGGGAGCTCGGTCGCTTCCGTCTTCGCCAAGGGGAGGAGCCTCAAGATATGTACAACCGGCTCAAGACCTTGGTGAACCAAGTGCGCAACCTCGGGAGCGCAAAATGGGATGACCACGAAGTGGTTAAGGTTATTCTAAGAGCCCTTATTTTCCTTAACCCCACACAAGTTCAATTAATTCGTGGTAATCCTAGATATCCACTAATGACCCCTGAGGAAGTTATCGGGAATTTTGTAAGCTTTGAATGCATGATTAAGGGCTCAAAGAAGATCAACGAGCTTGACGAGCCTTCCACATCCGAGGCGCAACCGGTGGCCTTCAAGGCAACGGAGGAGAAGAAGGAGGAGTCTACACCAAGTAGACAACCAATTGACGCCTCCAAACTCGACAACGAGGAGATGGCCCTAATCATCAAAAGCTTTCGGCAAATCCTCAAGCAACGGAAGGGGAAGGATTACAAATCCCGTTCCAAGAAGGTTTGCTACAAGTGTGGTAAGCCCGGTCATTTCATTGCAAAATGTCCTATGTCTAGTGACAGTGACAGGGGCGACGACAAGAAGGGAAAGAGGAGAGAAAAGAAGAAGTACTACAAGAAGAAGGGCGGCGATGCCCATGTTTGTCGGGAGTGGGACTCCGACGAAAGCTCAAGCGACTCCTCCGACGACGAGGACGCCGCCAACATCGCCGTCACCAAGGGCCTCCTCTTCCCCAACGTCGGCCACAAATGTCTCATGGCCAAGGACGGCAAAAAGAAGGTAAAATCAAGGTCCTCCACTAAATATGAAACATCTAGTGATGAAGATGATGATAAAAATGAGGAGGATAACTTGCGCATTCTTTTTGCCAACCTTAACATGGAACAAAAAGAAAAATTGAATGAGCTAATTAGCGCCATCCATAAAAAGGATGATCTCTTGGACTCCCAAGAGGACTTCCTAATCAAGGAAAATAAGAAACATGTTAAGGTTAAAACTGCTTATGCTCTAGAGGTAGAAAAATGTAACAAATTATCTAGTGAGCTAAGCACCTGCCATGACACTATTGCCAACCTTAGAAATGAAAATGCCAAATTAATTACTAAGGTTGACTCTCATGTTTGTATTAATTCAATTCCCAATCTTAGGAATAATAATGATGATTTGCTTGCTAGGATTGATGAATTGAATGTTTCTCTTGCTAGTCTTAGATTAGAAAATGAAAGTTTGATTGCTAAGACTAAAGATTTTGATGTTTGCAATGCTACTATTTCCGACCTTAGAACTAAAAATGATTTGTTGCATGCTAAGGTCATTGAATTAAAATCTTGCAAACCCTCTACATCTAATGTTGAGCATATTTCTATTTGTACTAGATGTAGAGATATTAATGTTGATGCTATCCATGATCACCTAGCCTTAATTAAAAAACAAAATGATCACATAGCACAACTTAATGCTAAGATTAGAGAGCATGACTTAGAAAATGAAAAATTTAAACTTGCTAGAAGCATGCTCTATAATGGGAGACGCCCTGGCATTAAGGACGGCATTGGCTTCCAAAAGGGAGACAATGTCAAAATTAATGCCCCTCCAAAGAACTTATCTAACTTTGTTAAGGGCAAGGCTCCCATGCCTCAGGATAACGAGGGTTACATTTTGTACCCTGCCGGCTATCCTGAGAGCAAGATTAGGAAAATTCATTCTAGGAAGTCTCACTCTGGCCCTAATCATGCTTTCATGTATAAGGGTGAGACATCTAGTTCTAGGCAACCAACCCGTGCCAAGTTGCCTAGAAAGAAAATTCCTAATGCATCAAATGATCATGCCATTTCATTTAAAACTTTTGATGCATCTTATGTTTTAACTAACAAATCCGGCAAGGTAGTTGCCAAGATTGTTGGGGGCAAACACAAGGGCTCCAAGACTTGTGTTTGGGTACCCAAAGTTCTCGTTTCTAATGCCAAAGGACCCAAAACCGTTTGGGTACCTAAAACAAAGAACTAAACTTGTTTTGTAGGTTTATGCATCCGGGGGCTCAAGTTGGATACTCGACAGCGGGTGCACAAACCACATGACAGGGGAGAAAAGGATGTTCTCCTCATATGAGAAAAACCAAGATCCCCAACGAGCTATCACATTCGGGGATGGAAATCAAGGTTTGGTCAAAGGATTGGGTAAAATTGCTATATCACCTGACCATACTATTTCCAATGTTTTTCTTGTAGATTCCTTAGATTACAATTTGCTTTCCGTATCCCAATTATGTCAAATGGGCTACAACTGTCTTTTTACTGATACAGGTGTTACTGTCTTTAGAAGAAGTGATGATTCAGTAGCATTTAAGGGAGTGTTAGAGGGTCAGCTATACTTGGTAGATTTTGATAGAGCTGAACTCGACACTTGCTTAGTTGCTAAGACTAACTTGGGTTGGCTCTGGCACCGCCGACTAGCCCATGTTGGAATGAAGAATCTTCACAAGCTTCTAAAGGGAGAACACATTTTAGGACTAACCAATGTTCATTTTGAGAAAGACAGGATTTGTAGTGCGTGCCAAGCCGGGAAGCAAGTTGGTGTCCAACATCCACACAAAAACATCATGACTACCGACAGGCCACTGGAACTCCTACACATGGACCTATTCGGCCCGATCGCTTACATAAGCATCGGCGGTAGTAAGTATTGTCTTGTAATTGTGGATGATTATTCTCGCTTCACTTGGGTGTTCTTTTTGCAGGACAAATCTCATACCCAAGAGACCTTAAAAGGATTCTTGAGACGAGCTCAAAATGAGTTCGGCTTAAGGATCAAGAAAATTAGAAGCGACAACGGAACAGAGTTCAAGAACTCACAAATAGAAGGATTCCTTGAGGAGGACGGCATCAAGCATGAGTTCTCTTCTCCCTACACTCCACAACAAAATGGTGTAGTGGAGAGGAAGAATCGAACTCTATTGGACATGGCAAGAACCATGCTTGATGAGTACAAGACACCGGATCGGTTTTGGGCCGAGGCGGTCAACACCGCCTGCTACGCCATCAACCGGTTATATCTTCACCGAATCCTCAAGAAGACATCTTATGAACTCCTAACCGGTAAAAAGCCCAATATTTCATATTTTAGAGTTTTTGGTAGCAAATGTTTTATACTTGTTAAAAGAGGTAGAAAATCTAAATTTGCTCCTAAAACTGTAGAAGGCTTTTTACTAGGATATGACTCAAACACAAGGGCATATAGAGTCTTTAACAAATCCTCAGGAATTGTTGAAGTTTCTTGTGACGTTGTGTTTGATGAGACTAATGGCTCTCAAGTAGAGCAAGTTGATTTTGATGAGATAGGTGAAGAACAGGCTCCATGCATAGCGCTAAGGAACATGTCCATTGGGGATGTGTGTCCTAAGGAATCCGAAGAGCCTCCACATGCACAAGATCAACCATCCTCCTCCATGCAAGTATCTCCACCAACACAAATTGAGGATGAGGCTCAAGATGTTGAACAAGAAGACCAAGAAGATGAGCCACCTCAAAATGACGGCAACGATCAAGGGGGAGATGCAAATGATGAAGACAAGGAGGATGAACAACCAAGACCGCCACACCCAAGAGTCCACCAAGCAATTCAACGAGATCACCCCGTCGACACCATCCTCGGCGACATTCATAAGGGGGTAACTACTCGATCTCGTGTTGCACATTTTTGTGAACATTACTCTTTTGTTTCCTCTATTGAGCCACACAGGGTAGAGGAAGCACTTCAAGATTCGGATTGGGTGATGGCGATGCAAGAGGAGCTCAACAACTTCACAAGGAACGAGGTATGGCACTTAGTTCCACGTCCTAACCAAAATGTTGTAGGAACCAAGTGGGTTTTCCGCAACAAGCAAGACGAGCATGGTGTGGTGACTAGGAACAAAGCTCGACTCGTGGCCAAGGGGTATTCACAAGTCGAAGGTTTGGATTTTGGTGAAACCTATGCACCCGTAGCTAGGCTTGAGTCAATTCGTATATTATTAGCCTATGCTACTTACCATGGCTTCAAGCTCTACCAAATGGACGTGAAGAGTGCCTTCCTCAATGGACCAATCAAGGAGGAGGTCTATGTTGAGCAACCTCCTGGCTTTGAAGACAGTGAGTACCTAACCATGTTTATAGGCTCTCTAAGGCGCTTTATGGGCTCAAGCAAGCCCCAAGAGCATGGTATGAATGCCTTAGAGATTTCCTTATTGCAAATGGCTTCAAAGTCGGCAAGGCCGATCCTACTTTATTCACTAAGACCCTTGACAATGATTTGTTTGTATGCCAAATTTATGTTGATGATATCATATTTGGGTCTACTAACAAATCTACATGTGAAGAATTTAGTAGGATCATGACACAAAAATTCGAGATGTCAATGATGGGGGAGTTGAAGTATTTTCTAGGATTCCAAGTCAAGCAACTCCAAGAAGGCACCTTCATTAGCCAAACGAAGTATACTCAAGACATTTTAAGCAAGTTTGGAATGAAGGATGCCAAGCCCATCAAGACACCCATGGGAACTAATGGGCATCTCGACCTCGACACGGGAGGTAAGTCCGTGGATCAAAAGGTATACCGGTCGATGATTGGTTCATTGCTTTATTTATGTGCATCTCGACCGGACATTATGCTTTCCGTATGCATGTGTGCAAGATTCCAAGCCGACCCTAAGGAATCACACCTTACGGCCGTAAAACGAATCTTGAGATATTTGGCTTATACTCCTAAGTTTGGGCTTTGGTACCCTCGGGGATCCACTTTTGATTTGATTGGTTATTCGGATGCCGATTGGGCGGGGTGTAAGATTAATAGGAAGAGCACATCGGGGACTTGCCAGTTCTTGGGAAGATCCTTGGTGTCATGGGCTTCAAAGAAGCAAAATTCGGTCGCTCTTTCCACCGCCGAAGCCGAGTACATTGCCGCAGGCCATTGTTGCGCGCAATTGCTTTGGATGAGGCAAACTCTGCGGGACTATGGTTACAAATTAACCAAAGTCCCTTTGCTATGTGATAATGAGAGTGCAATCAAAATGGCCGACAATCCCGTCGAGCATAGCCGCACTAAGCACATAGCTATTCGGTATCATTTTCTTCGGGATCACCAACAAAAGGGGGATATCGAGATTTCATACATTAACACTAAAGATCAATTAGCCGATATCTTTACCAAGCCACTTGATAAACAATCTTTTACCAAACTTAGGCATGAGCTCAATATTCTTGATTCTAGGAACTTCTTTTGCTAATTTGCACACATAGCTCATAAATATACCTTCGATCATGTCTCTTTTATATATATGCTATGACTAATGTGTTTTCAAGTGTATTTCAAACCAAGTCATAGGTATATTGAAAGGGAATTGGAGTCTTCGGCGAAGACAAAGGCTTTCACTCCACTCTACTACTAATCCTTCGCCGTCGCTCCGCTTCACTCTCCGTCTTTGGTATAATCTTCACTCATTTATTTATGACCAAAGGGGGAGAAAATTCTTCTTGGGCTCTAATGATTCCGTTTTTTGGCGATTCATGCCAAAGGGGGAGAAAATATGAGCCCAAAGCAAAAGGACCGCACACCACCACCTAATTTTAAAATTAATGATTTTCAATTGGTAAATTTCAAATTGGTATCTCTTTGTGTTCTAAAGAGGGAGAAAGTAGTATTTTCAAAACTGATATCTTCAAACTCTCTTGAACACTAAGAGGAGAATTTATTTAAAGGGGAGTTTTGTTTAGTCAAAGGAAAAGCATTTGAATCAAGGGGAGAATTTCAAATCTTGAAAATGCTTCTCGGAATCTTATTCATTTACCTTTGACTATTTGCAAAAGGACTTTGAAAAGGATTTACAAAAGAATTTGCAAAAACAAAACAAGTGGTGCATGCGTGGTCCAAAATGTTCAAAATAAAGAAACAATCTATGCACATCTAGTAAGTAACATTTATTGGCTCAATTCCAAGCAACCTTTGCACTTACATTATGCAAATTGGTTCAATTATGCACTTTTATATTTGCTTTGGTTTGTGTTGGCATCAATCACCAAAAAGGGGGAGATTGAAAGGGAATTAGGCTTACAACCTACTTCCTAATTGATTTTGGTGGTTGAATTGCCCAACACAAATAATTGGACTAACTAGTTTGCTCTAGATTATATGTTCTACAGGTGTCAAAGGTTCATCTACAACTATACTAAATCGACTGTCCGGAATACCGTAGTTTATTCCGGACAGGAGAAGCTTTTTGGAAAAACAGGCCAAGCGCGGACCGTCCGGGCCCTTGCGGCGGACCGTCCGCGACACAAGGATGACCCTCGGACAGAACCAATGCAAAGAATCCGAGTCTGCACTATGGACCGTCCGGAGGAAAAGCGCGGACCGTCTGGGACCTCGCGCGGACAGTCCGGCCTCAGGCGCGGACCGTCCGGCAGGCAAGGAACCGAAAAACCCGAAGGTGACGGGTTCGGGAAAATGAATTATAGCAGTCTCGCGGACCGTCCGGGGTGCACGACCGGACCGTCCGCGACTGGCTTTATCTGACATCTGACGACGCATTAAATGCAATATAGCCGTTGATATAGCCGTTACTGCTGACCGTTGCGTTTTCAGCCGTTGATCTACAGGCGCGGACCGTCCGGACCAGGCGGGCGGACCGTCCGCGCTCGGCAGAATGGAGCAACGGCTAGGAAGTGGTTGGTGGCTATAAATTCAACCCCAACCACCTCCATTCAAATGAGCCAAGCATTCCAACCTTCAACATTCAATACAAGAGCTAGCAATCCATTCCAAGACACATTCAAAGCCACCATCTCTCCAAGTTTCACAATTGAGAAAAGAAATCATTAGTGATTAGTGACTTGAGAGAGAAAGTGATCCGTGTGTTATTTGTCGCTCTTGTCGCTTGGTTTTTGCAATCGTGCTTTCTTTCAATCTTCATTGCGATCAAACTCACTTGTAATTGAGGCAAGAGACACCAATCTTGTGGTGGTCCTTGTGGGAACTTTGTGTTCCAAGTGATTAAGAAGAGAAAGCTCACTCGGTCCGTGGGACCGTCTGAGAGAGGGAAGGGTTGAAAGAGACCCGGCCTTTGTGGCCTCCTCAACGGGGAGTAGGTTTGCGAGAACCGAACCTCGGTAAAACAAATCCGCGTGTCACTCTCTTCATTTGCTTGCGATTTGTTTTGCGCCCTCTCTCGCGGACTCGTTTATATTTCTAACGCTAACCCGGCTTGTAGTTGTGATTATTTTTGTGATTTTCAGTTTCGCCCTATTCACCCCCCCTCTAGGCGACTTTCACTAAGTCCTTAGGCTCGTGGCTAAGTCCATGAGCATTTCTACATAGGCTCTGCTTCATGAAACTTAATATGAGTATCCATGGTACATATCATTGACACGTCTAATGTGACTTAGACTAAACTTTCATCAAAACATCCTCTTAGTACTTGTTTAATTGTATACATAAACTTCAGCAAAAATGAAATGTGGCAATATTCTATTGAGCTAGCCGAAGTGTGGCAAGTAATTTAATAAGCTAATCTTAGTAAAATTTAGCAAGAAGTTATGGTCAATGTTGACATTCTTATTCTACCAAGCTAGCCATAAGATTTGATTTAGTTTGACTCTATGCTATGGTGTTATGCACAGTGTTCTCCCTCATTGAGTTTGTTTGCTATCTGCAGCATCCACTCATTAGTTTATGTCCAACATCGTGCGCAATAGGCCGCACATACTCATTTTACGCATCCACGGCGATCTAGTCACTATCTAGTAGACCGCGGATGAGGACATGCAGATGCAAACTAAGCACTCGATCGACTAGTATCCTATTTCTACGTGTTTCTCTCTCCTATGCGGGTGTATATGTGCATCTGCATGCGCGCTATGTTAGAAGCGCTCACTTTTTTAGGCTTACATACACGCTAAGATACCGCCACATATCACAATCTCGAGCTGTGACTGATATTTACCGCCATTTTTTACTATTCCCGATGTAGCGAAAACAAAACCCAACGTTTTTTATAAAATTCGCTTGAAATTTTTGAATTTCAAAAAAATCATAAAAATTGGGAAAATGTATAAAAACTAGAGGCCCCCAGGAGTTCAAAAGTATATTTATTGTTCAAAAATTCATCCTTTGGTGTCAAAAAATTGAATTTGTTTAGATATGTTAACCCAAAACCGAAACACGTTATAAAAATCATAGATTCTGACAATTCGACACTATCAAACTCACCTCACTCTCTATCGTCTTCCACTCGCTCAGCTCAGAAGCACACGCAAGCGACAGAGACGACAAAAACCGGTCAAACACCGGCTAGATCCGCTCGGTTTCCTCCATTTCTCGGTGAGAAATCAACGGTTTCTGGTAGATCGGGCGAGAAGCGAGCGGGTTGGAAGTGCGGCAGGAGCAACAACCTCACCAACGAGATTCACCAGTTTCTCATAGGAAACATCTCGATTTCGGCTGATTCACCAGTTTAGAGTTTTGCACATTTATTTATCGTATTCCATATTTAGTGCAGTGTATATGGTTTAAGGTGATGATTAAGTAGCATGTATGTGAGACTGTGAGAAGCATATATATGAGCAAATATATTAGAGAAAATTCCTCCAATGCCATCCAAACTTATACCAATCCCTTCAATGCCATCAGATTTTATAGCTTCCCTTCAATGCTATCAAATTTAAATTCTAATCCCTTAAATGCCATTGCCGTTAGTTTCAAGTTAACGCCGTTAGTTATATTTAAAGCAAATCCCTCCAATGCCATCAAAATCTATACCGATCCCTTCAATGCCATTAGAAATTGGTTCGATCTATTTGAGTTTTAAAAATTTCAGAATAGAAAATTTTTTGAACCCAAAAATTTTGAAACGCAAATATACCACATTGATTTTAAAATTTATCTCCATCTGTTATCATTAGTGTTTGTTGTTAGTTTGAAAAAATATTAGGAATCAAATAGACCGAACAGATATAGCGGAGTAATTTTTGGTGTTTACAAAAAAATATGTACTAAAGTTTTTAAAAAGTGTGGAATTGGTCCATATTTTTTTATTCTAGAATTTTTAAAATTCAAATAGGTCAAACCAATTTCTAGTGGCATTGAAGGGATTGATATAAATTTTGATGGTACTGGAGAGATTTGCTTTAAATAGAACTAACGGCGTTAACTTGAAACTAACAGCAATGGCATTTAAGGGATTAGAATTTAAATTTGATGGCATTGAAGGGAAGCTATAAAATCTGATGACATTGAAGGGATTAGTATAAGTTTGGATGGCATTGAAGAGATTTTCTCAATATATTACTGTCTGCTCTATTTTATGAATTTATGATATCACATACTTCAATCCATATAATTATCCGAGCAGCCAAATGTGTTGACTTTGTTTTGTTGTTAACTACTTATTTGTCATTCATATTAATTAGCTAATTTTATTTCATAACTTTGCATAGGGTTATATATATGGAATAGGCTCCTATCCATATGCTTCGAATATGCCTGAATAGTATAATTTTGGCTAAATATGTAGTCCATACTCCATACACGATTTGTGTGAGGAATTGTGTCATGAAAAAACTATCTCTATCTCTTTAAAGCTTGAGTTTCATGTGTTTGCGTCACGGGTGAAGCACGTATAGTAGATCTTTTTTTCTCCACCATGTCTCGCCTAACAACCAGGTTGTTATCTTCTAGATGGGCAGCGAGAAAACACAGAAATCCAATATGACACGAAGCCACACGTAGCACTGCGCTCTCGGATAGTACCACCTCGCTAGTTGAAGGTGGACGAGCAACTGAGCGAGTTATATAAAAGAGTACGTATCATTTTCAACTCATAACTATCTCAACCTTTTAGCTAAAATAAAGTTGATGTCACATTTTTTCAATTAATTAAAAATAGTATGTCCTTTGTTTAGGGTAACATAAAGTATGCCATATTATTTTTAACCCACTTCCAAAACAGGGGCACTTACATAAGTTACACACTTACACTAAAAATAGTTGGAAGCGGGTGAAGAAGAAAGATGATATAATCCCGATTTTCACGTCCTTTGTTTAGAAAGCATAGACCAAACAAGTAGTATTAATTGTTTTTCATATTCATGATGTTTGAACACTTTGTATCATAATTTATGCAATTTCAGACTTAATAGTTAAAATCTTAGACTTATTGTATCCTTTAGTCTATTTATTTATATTGAATTGTGGGATTAAATTCACAATCGCTCACTGTTTTGCTAAACGGATTTATAGAAATAAATACAAAAAATGGGCGTCGCGCATATCCTGTATATTGGAATGTCGATTTCACTTCAGATGGCCACTTAAGAATTAAGATGGCGTTAGCGGAGTCTAATAGGGCGTTTTGTTTGAGGATTGGGCTGGTCTATCATCTTCTCATTTCTAACTTTATTTTTTATAGTTAGTTAGTACTAATATATAAGAAATGGAGTCATTTCAATAAATTTGAAGAATAGGTCCATAATATACTATCTTATTTTATTTAGATAGAGTGATTTCTAAAACCAAACAACTAAACGAATCTGAGTAGGCGGCAAGAGGGAGAGAACAGATCGAATTGCACCTATGAGTTGATGGCATCAAAAAAGTCCAGTTGATTGCGCACGTGAGAGTAAGAGCTACTCAACTAGTGATGGCAACAGGTCAGATTCAGATCGGGTATGGTAAATATCCACCCATGACAATACCCGCGGGCATTACTTATACCCGCCCTCGACTATACCCGCAGGTAGGATTTTGTATCCGTGCTCGTACCTATCGGATACCCGCCGGTATAATTACACTTCACACAAATAAATCAAACTGCTACATAGGGACACATAACTCTTTGTTGACACTCATATATAGCTATATAAAATCACATTTCACATTATCACATAGCAAATAGACTCTAGACAAATATATCATATAGAAATAATAGTAGTAACACAACCACACTTGAATCCACACTTGATCTTGGTCTCTTGGAGTCTTGGACATGAACTTAACTGTTGGACAGCAAATTAAAGAACAAAAACAGCAAGAACGAAACTACGTCTTGGCCAAGACGCGGCACACAGGATCTTGGAGTCTTCAGTCTCTTGGACAGCAACTTGGACAACAATTTGTACGTGGAGTCTTGGACAACACATGATCGCCATTCGCCAACAGCCACACAGCACATGGGGCCTGTTTGGTTCGGCTTTTTTCTGACCAGCTTTTCTGAAAAGCTGGCTGTGAGTAAAAGCTGGCTGTAGGGAGAAGCTGATGGTTAGAATCTAGGTGTTTGGTTCGTCTGCTGTGGAGAGAAGCTGGTGGTTAGAATCTAGGTGTTTGGATACGCAGATTCTGAGATTGTTGATTTTTATTGAAAAAAAGAAACAGATAAATAAACCGAACCAACAAGGACATTAAAACAAGTACAGTTCATTACAATATAACTCCAATCGTAACTCCAACATGGTTCACACAATTACATTGTTCTGAGACATACAACTGTAATTATTGCAAATACTAATAAGCACATTGCAGCTGAAAATTTCAGACTCCACAATTGCGGTGCAAAACATTACCGACTTGAGAGCTGTGGTACGAGCCATCCACACCTCCCGTCTCGCCACCATTCTTCTCCACTCCCAACTTGAGAGCTTCATCTTCCTCGTCCTGCTCCACCTCCCCGACCTGACCCGCCCAACGACGTCGGCGATGCCGACCTTGGAAGCGGCCAGAGGTGAGATTAGTCCGCTGCGGCGCCTCGCCGGGACTAGAGGAGGAGGCAGGCGAGGCCCTCGCTAGGACCGGGGCGCCAACGTGGGCGCGGAGGAGAAGGTCGCCGCTGGCCATCTCCGGCAGGCAGAGTTTTGTGAGGACACGGGGTTTCTTGGGCGTGCTGCGTCGTGGCGCGCGGCGTCGAGGATAAGCGGCCTTTTTGGCGCTTCTCGCGGACAACGGTATAACGGCTGCGGGGGGAAGCGCTTCCATCAGAAGCCGCCCCAGAAGCTAGGCGTTTGGTTCAGCTTCTAGCTTCTGGCGGCCAGAAGCCCCCAAAAGCTGAACCAAACACAGCCATGGAGTCTTGGTCTCTTGCATAGCTTGACAAGTAACAACAACACAGGCTGCACAGCCAATACTTGAAGCAAAGAAAATATAATTATTTAGTTAATCAAAGCAAATAAAATTATTCAAAAAAATAAGTATTTACCTTTGTTGAACATCAATTTGGATCATCCTAAAAAAATAGTGAAATGTACAAGTAAATATAAGTATTCAGCCAATCAGAACAAAGAAAATAAATGCTAACAAAATCATTAGTACCATTTGTTCATCTTCATCCTCCAAACAGGTTGTTAGTGCATTTATAAAACAAGATTGATCACCTAACATGTCTGCATGAGACCAAGCTTGGACACACATCAAGCCTTCAACTGTTTTTAGAGCAAGTCTACTTCGATGTAAGCTAATTACCCTCCCTCCAATACTAAAAGCAGATTCTGATGCCACTGTTGTAACAGGAATTGCATGATATCCCGAGCGATTTTTCTAAGAGTGGGGTATTTGATTCCCGCGTGTTGCCACCAAGAAATAATGTCAAGCTCTTGAGTTCTTAGAAATGTTGGCTCTTCCAAATACAAATCTAACTTAGTGTGCATATAGGTTGAAGATGTTTCTGGTTCCTCTGACATGAACTTATCAAATATGCCAAGCATAACGTCATCACCTTCATTAACGACAACATTCTTAGTACTTGCACCGATACCATCAGTTGTTGCCACACCCTCCATAGGATCTTGGTACTCCAATACAAGCTCATACAACAAACTCCGAACCCTAGACAACTCACTACTTGTGACTGGACTCTCTTTTCCATAAATGGTGGTAAAGAAAGCTTTCATGAATTTCAATTTAAACCTAGGATCCAAAACAATAGCTAATTCCATAAGGCCATGCACATCTGACCAGTACTTTTTGAATTTGTCTTTCATCAAGGAAGACATTTGTTCTACCTTTGGGATAGCACTAGTTCTCCATTTCTCAATAGCCAAATAAATTCCACATATTTTCGGGAAAAACAAATTTGATGTCACATAATTGGTTCTTGATAATAGCTCAGTTGCATCAAAGAACATCTTAAGCCTACCACAAAGCTCTTTAGCAAATTCTCAATCCTCTATGGTTGGCTTAAAAGGAGCATAAAGCTTTTCTTTACTTGCTAGACGATCAAACACTACTTGATAATCAAGTGCGGTGGGTGGGCAGGTCACAGGTCGAGGGACGGAGGGAGTGCGGCTGAGCCACTGAGGTGTGGCCGATCCGCCGATGGCCTAGGTACTGTGCCTATGCGGGCTGGGCTAGTTGAAGTTGGGCCTACATTTGGGCAACAATTGGCTCCTATTTGCATATTTTCGGATATCCGCGGGGAGCCGCGAGTAAAGTGCAGTATCCAAACTCGACCCGATATTATCTCGAGTCGGATACGAGTAAGACCCTCGGGTGAAATATTATACTCGAAACCGAACCCGTGGGCAAAATTGCCATCCTTGTTCTCAAGTAGCTCATGGGATACTACATCCACCCGCAGTCGCTCGGATCAATGGGGACTAAAATGTGTGCAAATACTGAATCTTCTTATAGATTATGCGGATATGTTTAACAACATAGCCGACCTAGCTCAGTGGTAGAGCGCGTGGCTTTTAACCACGTGGTCGTGGGTTCGATACCCACGGTCGGCGTTAACCTCTTTTTTATATACTATTATTACGCTTTCCAAAACCAAACCATTTTCTTATATGTGTTTTTTTTTATACTTTTCCAAAACCAAAATTCATCTGACTGTGTAACACTTCTGCAGTTTTATTTCCAAATACCTCCAAGTATTTCAAAACCAAAATGACCTGGACACCCACTTCAGATTTTTCACTGCTACATTGCCCTCCTCCACATTGAAACTTTTCTCGTTTCTACAAATAATATTTCTTTACGGCCACATCGCGTTAGTCCCAAGTTCCATCTGCGCCATGCTCTCTATTTTTGGCCAACCTCCAAGTCTTTGTCCATCCGTGCCACCGTCAATCTCGTCATCCTCGGCAGTAGTCTCTCGCCACCTCGTACATGCTGTCAAGCGCTGCATGCTCTAAGTAACCTTAACCCTAGTTTACTATTTTAGATAATTAGTAATGTCTCTTACTTACAGCAATAGTTTAGTATAACTGTATGCTTGTATTTTGGTATATTCTGTTAAAATGTTTTATTACGTACTAATGCGCTCATTATCAATATTATATTATTACAGCAGAATTTATGGATTTTCTCCCACTGTCATAAGCTTTGATCGGCCCCGCCTTCACTCGGCTCTGCCACTGCATCTCAGGTGGTGAAGATGGCACCCGGCTTGCTCCTCAACCCTCATCGCCGCTTCGAAGGTGGCCGGGAGGCCGAAGTCTGTCAGATCAAATGGCGATGAAAAGGCGATAGTTGTGAACATGATGATGTGCAAATACCCAGAAACTCGTGGATATGTGTGATGCCGGGTGAATCTTATGGATGAGTATAGCTTTATAGAGAAGATGGATATACTAATTCACAAGACGAGAATGTAAATAAGACTACTCTCTCCCTTCTAAATTATAAAATGCATGTATCTAGAAAAAAAAAACGAATTATATATAGTTTGGAACACGGCCCTCCTCTTGCATCAAATATAGTTCTGGTACATTATTCATTTCTTATTACACAATTCAGCGCCTTTGAAATGTATCACACTTCGGAAATGTCACAAAATTGTTCTTTTCCAGAGAAATAATGACTCCGGTTTATTGAACATTGCAGCGCCTGTTTGGTTTCCCCTTTTGACGAAGTGAAAGGTGGAAACTTGGTTACAAACTTATTTCGGGCCTAAACAGAGAAACTAAATGAACAGGCGGCATGTCCCAACTTGCTCTAAGACCTTGAGTAAGCATTCTTCATCAGGATGGATGTGAGGTTTCTTGTCTCAGCCGCGACACGTTCCCGGTCAAACAGAGCAGAGACCACAGCCACACCCTTCAGATTCGGGAGCCCAAGCTCCATCACCGAGCCTGCATTTCCAGCATTGATGCCGCCGATGGCCACCACAGGTAGCTTCGAAGCTAAGCACACGGTCCTCAAGCCCTCGAACCCTAAGGTAGGGTTGTTTGCCTTCGTCGTGGTCGGGAAGACACCGCCACAGCCGACGTAGTCTGCGCCATCCTTCCATGCCTGCTCGGCCTGGGCCGGGGTCTTACATGAGACGCCGATGATTTTTCCAGGTCCTAGGAGCTCTCGTACTTCCCATGCTGGCATGTCTGATTGGCCAACGTGGACGCCATCTGCGTCGCATGCCAGAGCAACATCTACGCGGTCATTGATCAGTAGCGGCACTCCACTGGACTTGCAGATTTCCACACAGGCCTTGGCAGCTTCCAAGAACTCCCGTGTCTCGGCGTCTTTTTCTCTGAACATTGGACACCCAAAGCACGGTCAGCGAAATCGAATGAAGAGAGATTGAATCACTAGAGGAACTTTGGTCGTTTTCAAGAAAGATAACCTCAGTTGGACAATGGTAGCGCCACCTTCAATGGCAGCTTTCACGGCATCTTTTATCGAACGACCCCACTTCTTGTTCATCCCAGAGTCTGTCACTGCGTACAGGAAGAGGTCATCTGGATTGAACTTTTGCAGTGATCCCATCTTGTATGACGGAGACTTGAGCTCGAAGCTGTGGTCAAAAGGGCCCTGAGGTCCATTTCCAATCACAAGATCTTTGCTGTGATAAAGAGCAGATTCCACAAATTTCTTCGCAGCCTGCCAAGGTCATGCACGGAAAAAAAAAAACACAACGTAAGACACTACTATTATGAATAGCGAACCTGAAAAGATACACAGACAACACTGCAAAATCTTACTATTACGAACAGTGAACCTAGATATAGTGCCTGCCAACTGCTAATCAAGATAAAATAACTGAGGATCTTATGATTGAGGTGATTTGAACACATATTCTTTGACACAGTCTCAACCTAGGGAATGCTCTAGATTCTTTGCAGCAAATGTGCCTTGCAATATCTCATTTAACACAACAAAAATTATCGCCAGTCACATGCCAATCTTCCAGGCCTTTGTACTAAAGAGTCACCCCATCACAGGGGAGAATTTTCTTGGCAAGTTTTGTAGCACAAAAGAAATACAAGTAAATATGAACCTGATTAGAGAACAGTTTTAATCTATGTCCTGTTCGTCACTAAAGAATTATTTTTTCTTGTGATAATAACACTCCAGCAGATAATTTGCCCCAATTGTTTTGTATCTTATGATTGAGGTGATTTGAACACATATTCTAGATTCTCTCAACCTAGGGAATGCTCTAGATTCTTTGCAGCAAATGTGCCTTGCAATATCTCATTTAACACAACAAAAATTATCGCCAGTCACATGCCAATCTTCCAGGCCTTTGTACTAAAGAGTCACCCCATCACAGGGGAGAATTTTCTTGGCAAGTTTTGTAGCACAAAAGAAATACAAGTAAATATGAACCTGATTAGAGAACAGTTTTAATCTATGTCCTGTTCGTCACTAAAGAACTAATTTTTCCTGTGATAATAACACTCCAGCAGATAAGTTGCCCCAATTGTTTTGTATTATTATCAGGTATCAGTGTGCGACAACTTAAATGTTAGTGCAAACTAACCTGGACAGCATGCAGCATCGTTGCGCCTTTTGCTAATTCAGCAGCAATACATGAAGCTAATGTGCAACCAGTTCCATGTGTATTACGGGTCTTTATACGCAGACCACGAAGTTCAGTGAACTCCTTACCTGATGAGATATGTCAGAACTTGTATGAGGATGCTAAAGGAGGAGGAATGAAATGAGTTAATTGACAGAACAGAAATTATTCAAATATACCATCAAATAACACATCAATTGCATCTGATGAATCTGGCATATCCCCGCCTTTCACAAGCACATATCTTCACAAGGTAAGCTTGTATTAGCAAATTATTCATCAATCACTATATGCATTTTTAAAGAGAACATTCGCTAATGCAGTTAACAATGGAGTCAACTGTCAAACAAAGAGCTTTCAGCTAGCAACGCACAGTGACAAAATTTAGTACTTTTCAAGACAGGGCAACAATCAGTGTCATGAGGGAACTTGCGATTGGTTTAAATGGTAGGGACCATTAGCTCCTCAAGATTGAACTAACAGAAATTTGTACACTGTACAAGAATAGTTTCATCCGTATCACCACTTAATGTGCCCTATTCATCTATACCATTAGCCTGTTTCAATGACAATGACATGTAGGATTAGATCCCAGTACTCCACATGTCATTTACTAGTCTGATGGTATAGACGGAAATCGCATATTAAATGATTGTATGGATGCAAATTCCCTTATGACGAATATGGTAGCAAGTTTGCTTCGAACAATAAACTAAGAATTCATATTGAACATTGGGAGGCCAGGTTGGCATTCCTTCATACAGATGTAACATCAGATGCACAAGAATGTGATAGCGCACATGTAGGGAAAGAGAACAAATAATAGAACAAATTTACAGAAATGGAGAACACATACTTGGGACCAAGTTTATAAATGGATTCAGCTGCATTGCACAAGTCAGAAATTGTATGCAATGATACATCACCAAGTAACTTAGATGCTTCTTTCACATTTGGAGTGACTATATCAGCCATAGAAAATAGTTCATCCCTGATCATAACAATTGCAAGATCATGTCCATAAGTACTACAGTATTGACGATGAAACAGCAATACAATCCAACAAGAACTCAAATGCATACGGAACAAACCAAACATTGATCTTGTACCTATATGTAGCGAGAGTAGATGGTCCTGAAAGAGTATCACCGCTGGTGGACACCATGACCGGATCCACCACTAGAGCTGCCTTCAGAAGCGTAAGTCATAGCAAGTAAATAACTGAGTTAGCATAGTATGCTTTCATAATACACTCGCAGCAATACAGCATACCTTTGACTGGAAACTTCCTAAGACTCTCACACAGAACTTTGACTACTCCAGCTGAAGGGAGCATCCCTGTTTTCACCTAATAAAATCAAGACCAGAAGACACGCATACACATACCATAAGTTCCAAGTGAAAATAGGATACAAATCAAATATATAAAATTCTTCTACAAAAGCACATTCAGAGACTCAACAAGTCTTTTGCCTATACAAACATAACTAAGTTACATGGACACAAGGTGTCTAGCACTCTAGCCTCTTTCTCAAACTTGATACTTGAAAAACTTTTCAATCGGTATCCTAATTGTTTCTATTATAAGTGTTGCAGACTTGCAGCATTTGCGCTTTGTCTTGTTGTGGTGCATCTTGGGGAGTATATATTATGTTATCCACTCTAGTGAAGATGCAATACTCTCTTGTCTGTAATGCAAGATGACTTTTATCTTAGTATGTTTAGAGGCTTAACAATGAGATACTATCCTACAAGGTATTCTTGTACAAACACACCTATATGAGCTGACCTTTGGTCACGGTCTACGAGATATGAGAATTCTCTAGGAAGCTCGTTAAAGAGACACAGGAGAATGACTTATAAGCTCCACCGGAAGAGGTAGCCTAAAGGACGCCAAGTATCAGTCAGATTCTTGAGTGGAACTAATACGCACAAAACTATAAATTCAAAGCATAGTCCAATGAGTAGTTGTGAGCTAGTGTAACTCTTAAGTCTAGATGAATGTTCAAATTAACAAGCTCCATCATAAAACTGATATATAAATAACATTTGAGGACATCTGGAGAGTCAGTTATATTGTGTCTTCGAGATCTGGTGGAGGAGTGTTAGGGTGTGTTTGGTTTGGCTTTTGGCTTTTGCTTTTGCCCTCTAAAAGCCAAACCAAAGGGTTGGATCCAGGAAGCAGCTTTTTCTAAAAGTTGATTTTCTCGCAGTGCAAAACTGAAAGCACCCCTGGACCTGCTTTTAGTGGCTTTCGGATGGAACTATGAAAACATATATCGAAGGACTTTTAATAGATTTTAGTGGTTTCCACCAAACGATTTTTAGCTTTTTAATAGCTCACAGCCTACAGCAGCTTTTTCCACAGCTACAGCCCACAGCAGCTTTTTCACAGCCACAGCTCAACCAAACAGACCCTTAGAGTTTATTAGGCTTGGCCCATTTACCTTACAGAAAAATCCAGAATAAATTTCAAAAGCTCACTCATGCATGGTGAAAGTAGGAATGGTGAGTTTTAGTAACACATGGGAAGTGTAAGGGAGATAAGTCAAATTAAATAGCTTGTTTGTTGTCATTCCTTAAAAATAACACGAGAGGGATGAAGCTAAAGCCACACACGCACGTGCATTTTGCGTTTTTTCGCATGACTTGTGACTTGCGACTAGTGTCAATTCCCTTTCTATTTTTTGACATTTTCTACAACAATCTAACTTTACTACTTTGTGCGACAAGTTCATAACTGAATCGATCAGATCATAACCGAGTCCATTTCTTCCTTTATTTGCACGTGATTATCATGAGCCTAATCCCCTATATAATAGAGAGGGTGTTCTAACTAAAAGGTACAAGAAATAATCAATCTACTATGAGATAGGGTTTTAGATTAAGGAGTCATTTGTGTTGCATGATCTCAATCTCCTTAATCCCCTACGTTGACATGGCGTCATAACGACAGCGGCAGGGAGAGCAGTGTCTCTAAAACCTCGCTCCCCTGAATAACATGTATGAGTTCATGCAAAATAGTTCTTTGGGCAGCGATCGCACTACTCACCGAGTTGATCTACATTGCGACATCTAAAAAACTCGGTCGGAGAGGGAAAGATCGCTCTCCCGGTATTATATTAAGAAGAGACCGAAACATGGTCCCGACCGAGAAAACCCCCGAACCCTGCCCCCCATCACTAACGGGCCGATCAACTACCCACTCTGCAATGGTCCAACCGGGTAAGATATCGATCCCAAGAGCGGACGGGGCACAGCGAGGGAATTTTTTTAACCAAGTCCGAAATTCGTCCCCGAGGGGGATCGAAACCGGGACCTAAAGGTGCTACTCGAAAGTCTTAACCATTACGTTAGAGGCCCTTTTTGCTCTGAAACTTATTTTTTGACCAGGCTGAAACGATCCTTACTTTAAATGATGATGAGTTTCTCACTTATGTTTTAGTATTCACACCTAAGCTGCCGCTTTCACAGCAAGACAATCCAATTCACAGAAAGTTAACCCCCAACACTTAAACTGACGTGAAACAAACTAATTTATAGAAATATTCAAACCCCTTCCATGAATCACTTTGCCAAGCAGGGTGGCTTAGTAATCATTGCAACAAAAGCACGACCCAAACAAAAAGATCTCCGTTTATAGCACGCACATCAAGGGCACTGTGTGCGTTAAGATTTGGAAGAACTAACCCCTCATGGTCTCCTAAGACAATAATAACTGGACCATGGTCCATGGCATCGTTACTGAATGCCCGAAAGGCAAAGAAGCTCACCACGTCCACCGACATGTCCGAGAGAACCGACCTGAGCTGCTCTCCCACGAACTTCTCCGGCACAGCATGGATCCCCTACAGCACCACCGGATCATTCACCCCGTGTTCTCGGTCGAATCGTAGCGAAAGAAAGCAGACTAGTAGAAGAAGAAAAGCGGGGGGAATTGGGCATAACGTGCCTGGACGCCGACGGTGTTCTGCGCGGTGACAGCAGTGATTACGGAGGAGCAGTAGGCTCCTAGGGCCGCGCACGCCTTGATGTCCGCCTGGATGCCCGCGCCGGCGCTGGAGTCGGAGCCGGCCACCGTCAGCACGTGCGGCCACGGCATCTCGCGCGCCGACGCGATAACCGAGAACCTGCGCGCCCGGGTAGACGAAGAAGCCGAGACGCTGGGCGCGGAAGAGGGGGTGCGGAAGCGAAGGGTGGCGGCCGCGGAGGGGCGATATCGGACGAGGGCGGCGGGGAGGGGTGGTAGCGGTACGGACGTCATGGCAAGTCCGCGAGTGGAGGTTTATGACTTCGGGAACGGGGGATTGGGGATGGATGAGTCAAACTTTTTTCATTTTAAATAAAATAATAATTTTTGGCACCAATCACAAACCAGGTATTGTTCCTCATTTTTCACTCATCTAATTTATTTATTTTTCAAAATAATTATGCTTTTGATCACCCATGTAAATTCAGAGGTGTTTGAATGCACAGGGGGTGTTAGAACGAACTAGAACTAATAATTAGTTGGCTAAAAATAGTTAGTGAAATTAGCTAGCTAACAAATAATTATCTAACTATTAACTAATTTACCAAAAATAGCTAATAGTTAAACTATTAGCTAAGGTGTTTGAATGCCTCAACTAATTTTAGCCACTAACTAAGTAATTATTAGTTTTTGTGCATTCAAACACCTCATTAGGCCATGTTCAGTTCACGTGGATACATCCTAGAAAGGGATTTATTCCAGAGAGAGATTGAGTTAATCCCCTCCTATCACTAAATCCCTTAGGCTATCCGCAACCGTTACCCCTAAATTTCCCCCCTATATCACTTTTTCCCCCTATTTTTCATCTCCCGCAGCGGTTCCCCCTAAATACTCCCCTATACCCCACTACCACTATAAAATATCATTTTCTATACCAACTATCATTTTTTTATCTACTAACAATTACTCGTGGACCCACAGCACAGTGTTTAGGGTGATGAACAGTGACACGCTAGATCTGGGGAGAGAGAGAAGGGGACCGACACGTAGGGGGCGCTGTAGGGGGCACCGCTGCGGACATAGGGTGCCCCCTACAGCCGACATGCAAGGGGAGGGGGGCGGTAGCGTCGACCGCTGCAGTCAGTCTTAGGTGTATAATCCCCTTTAGGGCCAGTTTGGGAGCACCATTTTTCCAAGGAATTTTCATTTCCCTTGTAAAATAAACTAATTTCCCTTGGGAAAATGGAGTTCCCAAACTAGCCCTTAGATTGTAATCCCTGGCACTAAAATGTTGTTCGGTTAATCCAGGGATAGAGAAAATACCAGCCTCAAAATAACTCAAACAGGTGCCCTAACGTTCAGTACACGTTTCAAACAGGTGCACTGAACATGCGATTTTAAACAATCACACTAATATCAAAATAAAATTTTTCAGTCAGCTCAATATTAATGCCTTTTCAAACAACCTACACAATTATCTCATGGTCTGTTAACACTAATAAGTTGCAAAAGAATACATTTCCAGTGTACTAACATGACGAGATCATAGATCTAGATAATGATTCATCTCACTCTTTGATAGAACAAGTACATAAAACCCGTTGAGAAGACATTCTTCCTCTAAAGATTAGAGCTACTTCATACATAACTCGACCCCTAGAAGTCTAGAACTATCATAAAAAGAAAAATGCCATTGAAAATACATGTCAGCAACTATAACCATTTAAGCAAGGTAAACCAAACCAAATTTACAATTTAGTATATGCCACATGACTCAATAAAGAGCAAAAAAACTAAGCTTTCACTACCAGAACAAAAGAGAGAAGGCTAATATTGATACTAAGATATCCATCACTGAAAATGCAGGTATGAGAAAGCTAATTGTCGGGGACCATAATTAGGGGTACCCTCAAGACTCCTAATTCTCAGCTGGTAACCCCCATCAGCATAAAGCTGCAAAGGTGAAAGGGAAATGTGCCCTTGGGCCATTTCTAAGGATTTTGGTGATTTAGTGTCCAACACAAGTGCCTAAGTGTAAAAAGGTGGACAAAGTACAAATCAAGAATTAAGGTATGTTTCTCAGACTTAGTACATTGTTTTATGGACTAATGTATTGTGTCTAAGTGCTGGAAACAGGAAAAATCCAATTGGAAATGTCTTGGCTCGAGCAGCCAAGAATCTGCTGAGTCTGCAAGCACCGGACTGTCCGGTGGTGCACCGGACAGTGTCCGGTGCGCCAGGCTGGCTCGAGCGAAGTGGCCGCTCTCGGGAATTCACCGGCGACGTACATCGGACTGTCCGGTGTGCACCGGACTGTCCGGTGAGCCAACGGTCGACCGGGCCAACGGTCGGCCGCGCAATCTGCGCAGGACACGTGGCCGAGCCAACGGCTAGAAGACGGCACCGGACTGTCCGGTGTGCACCGGACATGTCCGGTGCGCCAACGGCTCCAGGTCTGCCAACGGTCGGCTTCGCTATTTAAGGAAGGAAATCGGTCACCGGACAATGTCCGGTGTGCACCGGACTGTCCGGTGCCCCCGATGACAGAAGGCAAGATTGGCCTTCCAGATTTGCTCTCAACGGCTCCTAGCTGCCTTGGGGCTATAAAAGGGACCCCTAGGCGCATGGAGGAGAACACCAAGCAACCTTAGAGCATTCTTGATCATCCACACTCAGTCTTTGCGCATTCGTTTGTCATTCTCAGTGATTCGAGCTCCGTTCTAGTGAGAACTTTGAGATAGTCTTTTGAGCTCGATTCTTGGCCGTGTGTGTGCGCATTTTGCTGTGGATTTGTGTGTGTTGCTTCCCTCCCTTACTCTGTGCTTCTTTGTGATCATATACTTGTAAGGGCAAGAGACTCCAATTTGTGGAGATTCCTTGCAAACGGGATAAAGAAAAGAAAGCAAAACACTGTGGTATTCAAGTGGGTCTTTGGACCGCTTGAGAGGGGTTGATTGCAACCCTCGTCCGTTGGGACGCCACAACGTGGAGTAGGCAAGCGTTGGTCTTGGCCGAACCACGGGATAAACCACTGTGCCATCTCTGTGATTGATCTTCTGTGGTTATTGTGTTTTGTTGAGACTCCTCTCTAGCCACTTGGCATTATCTGTGCTAACACTTAACCAAGTTTTGTGGCTTAAGTTTGAAGTTTTACAGGATCACCTATTCACCCCCCCCTCTAGGTGCTCTCAATTGGTATCGGAGCCGTTCTCTTCAAGAGGGGACTAATCGCCCGAAGAGATGGATCCTAAGGGAAAGGGGATGGTGGTCAACAACGAAAAGGAGTCTTTCGTCAACGAGCCAAAGGATGACAAGCCCACTGACTCCGGCTCGGGCTACAAGCGAAAGGAAGGGAAGAAGAAGAAGACAAAGCGCATCAAGGAGATCATATACTACGACGATAGTGATGAGTCTACTTCTTCCCAAAAGGACGACGACAACGACTACAAAAAGACGGTCAATTCGAACTTTTCATTTGATTATTCTCGTATTCAACATAGTTCGAATTCGCATTTGCTTTCCATTCCTCTAGGCAAACCTCCACACTTCGATGGGGAGGACTACGGATTTTGGAGTCACAAAATGCGTAGTCACTTATTCTCTCTCCATCCAAGCATTTGGGAGATTGTAGAGAATGGAATGAAGTTTGATAGCTCAGATAACTCTATGCTCATAAATGAACAAATCCATAGAAATGCACAAGCTACTACTGTTCTCTTAGCGTCCTTGTGCAGGGAAGAGTACAACAAGGTGAGCGGCTTGGACAATGCCAAGCAAATATGGGACACCCTCAAGATCTCTCACGAGGGGAATGACATCACCATGCTCACCAAAATGGAGTTGGTGGAGGGCGAGCTTGGACGATTCGCCATGATAAGAGGAGAGGAGCCAACCCAAACGTACAACCGGCTCAAGACCCTCATCAACAAAATAAGGAGCTACAGAAGCACGCGATGGACGGACCACGACGTCGTCCGCCTAATGCTAAGATCCTTTACCGTTCTTGATCCTCATCTTGTGAACAATATTCGTGAGAATCCCAGGTACACGATGATGACGCCCGAGGAGGTACTCGGAAAATTCGTAAGCGGGCGGATGATGATCAAGGAGGCGAGATACGTCGACGACGCGTTGAACGGTCCAATTCACGAGCCTCAACCCATTGCTCTCAAGGCAACAAGGAGCAAGGAGTCGCTACCCAGCAAGGTGGCGCAAGTTGAGGCGGCCGGGCTCAATGATGAAGAGATGGCTCTCATCATCAAGAGATTCAAGACGGCGCTAAATGGTCGCAAGGGGCAACCAAGAAAGACCAAGACAAAGGGGAAGCGCTCATGCTTCAAATGTGGTAAGGTTGGTCATTTTATTGCTAACTGTCCCGAAAATGATAGTGACCAGGAGCAAGGGAAGAATGGGAAGAGGGAGAACAAGAAGGTTTACAAGAAGGCCAAAGGCGAAGCACACCTTGGAAAGGAGTGGGATTCGGATTGCTCTTCGTCCGACTCCGACGACGAAGGACTCGCCGCCACTGCCTTCAACAAATCGGCCCTCTTCCCAAACGAGCATCACACTTGCCTCATGGCAAGGGAGAAGAAGGTAATCACTCATAATGCTAATACTTATGATTCTTCTAGTGATGATGAGTCTAGTGAGGATGAAATAGATTACTCTAGTTTATTCAAGGGATTGGATAGAACTAAGATAGCTAAGATTAATGAATTGATTGATGCCTTGAATGAAAAGGATAGAATCTTAGAGAAACAAGAAGATCTTTTATATGAAGAGCATGATAAATTTGTTAGTGCACAAAATTCACTTGCTCTAGAAGTTAAAAGAAATGGAATGCTTTCTTGTGAACTTTCTACTTGTAATGAAACCATTTCTTCTTTAAAAGGTGAAATTAATGATTTAAATACGAAACTAGAAGTAGCAAGTAAATCTAACTCTTGTGTTGAACATGTTGAAATTTGCACTAGGTGTAAGGATGTTGATATTAATGCTTGTTGTGAACACTTAGTTTCAATTTCAAAACTAAATGATGAATTGGCTAGTCTTAATGCCCAACTTAAGACTAGCAAGAATGAATTTGATAAGCTGAAATTTGCAAGGGATGCCTACACGATTGGTAGACACCCCTCAATTAAGGATGGACTTGGCTACAAGAGGGAAGCCAAGGACTTGACAAGCCATAAGGCTCCTATCTCCGCCAAGGAGAAAGGGAAGGCTCCTATGGCTAGTAGTACTAAAAGGAACCATGCTTTTATGTATCATGATAGGAGACACACTAGAAATGCTTATAGGAGTTATAAGGCTTATGATGATTTTGACTCTCATGCCATGTTTGCTTCTAGTTCTTCCTATATGCATGGTAGAAATATGTCTAGGAGAAATGCTATTCATCATGTGCCTAGAAAGAATATTATTCATGCTCCTAGGAAAGTAGTGAATGAACCTTCTACAATTTATTGTGCTTTAAATGCTTCCTTTGCTATTTGTAGAAAGGATAGGAAAATAGTTGCTAGGAAGTTAGGGGCAAAATGCAAGGGAGACAAAACTTGCATTTGGGTCCCTAAGGATATTTGCACTAACCTTATAGGACCCAACATGAGTTGGGTACCTAAGACCCAAGCCTAAATTTGCCCTGCAGGTTTATGCATCCGGGGGTTCAAGCTGGATTATCGACAGCGGATGCACAAACCATATGACGGGGGAGAAGAAGATGTTCACCTCCTACGTCAAAAATAAGGATTCCCAAGATTCAATTATATTCGGTGATGGGAATCAAGGCAAGGTAAAAGGGTTAGGTAAAATTGCAATTTCTAATGAGCACTCAATCTCCAATGTGTTTTTAGTTGAGTCTCTTGGTTACAATTTGCTATCTGTTAGTCAACTATGCAATATGGGATATAATTGTCTTTTTACAAATGTAGATGTGTCTGTCATTAGAAGAAGTGATGGTTCACTAGCCTTTAAGGGTGTACTAGACGGCAAGCTTTACTTAGTTGATTTTGCAAAAGAAGAGGCCGGTCTAGATGCATGCTTAATGGCTAAGACTTGCATGGGCTGGCTGTGGCATCGCCGCTTAGCACATGTGGGGATGAAGAACCTCCACAAGCTTCTAAAGGGAGAACACGTGATAGGTCTAACCAATGTTTATTTCGAAAAAGATAGACCTTGTGTAGCTTGTCAAGCAGGTAAACAAGTGGGAGGAGCACATCACAGCAAGAATGTGATGACCACGTCAAGACCTCTGGAGCTGCTGCATATGGACCTCTTCGGACCCGTCGCCTATCTAAGCATAGGAGGAAGTAAGTATGGTCTAGTTATTGTTGATGACTTTTCCCGCTTCACTTGGGTGTTCTTTTTGCAGGATAAGTCTGAAACCCAAGGGACCCTCAAGCGCTTCCTAAGGAGAGCTCAAAATGAGTTTGAGCTCAAGGTGAAAAAGATAAGGAGCGACAACGGGTCCGAATTCAAGAACCTTCAAGTGGAGGAGTTTCTTGAGTAGGAGGGGATCAAGCACGAGTTCTCCACTCCCTACACACCACAGCAAAATGGTGTGGTAGAGAGGAAGAACAGGACGCTAATCGATATGGCGAGGACGATGCTTGGAGAGTTCAAGACCCCCGAGTGCTTTTGGTCGGAAGCTGTGAACACGGCTTGCCACGCCATCAACAGGGTCTACCTTCATCGACTCCTCAAGAAGACTTCGTATGAGCTACTAACCGGTAACAAACCCAATGTATCATACTTTCGTGTATTTGGGAGCAAATGCTACATTCTAGTGAAGAAGGGTAGAAATTCTAAGTTTGCTCCCAAAGCTGTAGAAGGGTTTTTATTAGGTTATGATTCAAATACAAAGGCGTATAGGGTCTTCAACAAATCATCGGGTTTGGTTGAAGTCTCTAGCGACGTTGTATTTGATGAGACTAATGGCTCTCCAAGAGAGCAAGTTGTTGATTGTGATGATGTAGATGAAGAAGATGTTCCGACGGCCGCTATACGAACCATGGCGATTGGAGAAGTGCGGCCACAGGAACAAGATGAACGAGATCAACCTTCTTCCTCAACAACGGTGCATCCCCCCACTCAAGACGATGAACAGGTTCATCAAAAGGAGGCGTGTGATCAAGGGGGAGCACAAGATGATCACGTGATGGAGGAAGAAGCGCAACCGGCACCTCCAACCCAAGTTCGAGCGGTGATTCAAAGGGATCATCCCGTCGACCAAATTTTGGGTGACATTAGCAAGGGAGTAACTACTCGATCTCGATTAGTTAATTTTTGTGAGCATTACTCCTTTGTCTCTTCTATTGAGCCTTTCAGGGTAGAGGAGGCCTTGCTAGATCCGGATTGGGTATTGGCCATGCAGGAGGAACTCAACAACTTCAAGCGCAATGAAGTTTGGACACTGGTGCCTCGTCCCAAGCAAAATGTTGTGGGAACCAAGTGGGTGTTCCGCAACAAACAGGACGAGCACGGGGTGGTGACGAGGAACAAGGCTCGACTTGTGGCAAAAGGTTATGCCCAAGTCGCAGGTTTGGACTTTGAGGAGACTTTTGCTCCTGTGGCTAGGCTAGAATCAATTCGTATCTTGCTAGCATATGCCGCTCACCATTCTTTCAGGTTGTTCCAAATGGATGTGAAGAGCGCTTTCCTCAACGGGCCAATCAAGGAGGAGGTGTACGTGGAGCAACCCCCTGGCTTCGAGGATGAACGGTACCCCGACCACGTGTGTAAGCTCTCTAAGGCGCTCTATGGACTTAAGCAAGCCCCAAGAGCATGGTATGAATGCCTTAGAGACTTTTTAATTGCTAATGCTTTCAAGGTTGGGAAAGCCGATCCAACTCTTTTTACAAAGACATGTGATGGTGATTTGTTTGTGTGCCAAATTTATGTCGATGACATAATATTTGGTTCTACTAACCAAAAGTCTTGTGAAGAGTTTAGCAGGGTAATGACGCAGAAATTCGAGATGTCGATGATGGGCGAGTTGAACTACTTCCTTGGGTTCCAAGTGAAGCAACTCAAGGACGGCACCTTCATCTCCCAAACGAAGTACACGCAAGATCTGCTAAAGCGGTTTGGGATGAAGGACGCCAAGCCCGCAAAGACTCCGATGGGAACCGACGGACACACCGATCTCAACAAAGGAGGTAAGTCCGTTGATCAAAAAGCATACCGGTCAATGATAGGGTCTTTACTTTACTTATGTGCTAGTAGACCGGATATTATGCTTAGCGTATGCATGTGTGCTAGATTTCAATCCAATCCTAAGGAGTGTCACTTAGTGGCAGTGAAGCGAATTCTTAGATATTTGGTTGCTACGCCTTGCTTTGGGCTCTGGTATCCAAAAGGGTCTACCTTTGACTTGGTTGGATACTCAGACTCCGACTATGCTGGATGTAAGGTCGATAGGAAGAGTACATCAGGGACGTGCCAATTCTTAGGAAGGTCCCTGGTGTCGTGGAACTCTAAATACATCAGGGACGTGCCAATTCTTAGGAAGGTCACTGGTGTCGTGGAACTCTAAGAAACAAACCTCCGTTGCCCTATCCACCGCTGAGGCTGAGTATGTTGCCGCAGGACAGTGTTGCGTGCAACTACTTTGGATGAGGCAAACCCTCCGGGACTTTGGCTACAATCTGAGCAAAGTCCCACTCCTATGTGACAATGAGAGTGCTATCCGCATGGCGGAAAATCCTATTGAACACAGCCGCACAAAGCACATAGACATCCGGCATCACTTTTTGAGAGACCACCAGCAAAAGGGAGATATCGAAGTGTTTCATATTAGCACCGAGAACCAGCTAGCCGATATCTTTACCAAGCCTCTAGATGAGAAGACCTTTTGCAGGTTGCGTAGTGAGCTAAATGTCTTAGATTCGCGGAACTTGGATTGAATTGTAGCATACATGTATTTATGCTTTTGATCATGTTCCTTTTTGCATTTTGTTGTTAAGTATGGTGCTCAAGTTGTACAAACACTCCCTGGACCTCACAAGTCCGTTGCAAAGTGATGCACAGTTTTAGGGGGAGATGTGTTACAACTTGAACCTTTGAGACTAACCATATGCTTGAGTTTGCTTGTTTAGTCTCAACGGAGAATTGAAAGGGAAAAGGTGGACTTGGACCATGAAAGACTTCCACTGCACTCCGATGAGAGGGTAACTTATTCCAAGTTCATCTACTGAACTCTTATTTGCCATTTGCTCTTAATTGAAGATTTTGGTGAGGCAATGGGGTTATAGGGCCAAGATTGATCCCGTTTTGGTGCTTGATGCCAAAGGGGGAGAAAATAAAGGCCAAAGCAATTAATGGATCAGCTACCACTTGAGAGATTTTGAAAATAGTAGAATAGAGCTTTTGGTTTGTCAAAACTCTTTTGTTGTCTCTCTTATCAAAAGTTGGCTTCTTGTGGGGAGAAGTATTGATTATGGGAAAAGGGGGAGTTTTTGAAATCTTTGATCAATCTCTTTTGGAATGACTCTCTTTATGTTTCAACATGTGTGTTTGACTTAGAGATAGAGATTTGAGTTTGATGTGCAAAAACAAACCAAGTGGTGGCATAGAGTGATCCATATATGTCAAAATTGAATCAAAATAATTTGAGTTCTTATTTGAAGCGTTTTTGTACTTGTTCTACTTGCTTTATGTTGTGTTGGCATAAAACACCAAAAAGGGGGAGATTGAAAGGGAAATGTGCCCTTGGGCCATTTCTAAGGATTTTGGTGATTTAGTGTCCAACACAAGTGCCTAAGTGTAAAAAGGTGGACAAAGTACAAATCAAGAATTAAGGTATGTTTCTCAGACTTAGTACATTGTTTTATGGACTAATGTATTGTGTCTAAGTGCTGGAAACAGGAAAAATCCAATTGGAAATGTCTTGGCTCGAGCAGCCAAGAATCTGCTGAGTCTGCAAGCACCGGACTGTCCGGTGGTGCACCGGACAGTGTCCGGTGCGCCAGGCTGGCTCGAGCGAAGTGGCCGCTCTCGGGAATTCACCGGCGACGTACGGCTAAAATTCACCGGACTGTCTGGTGTGCACCGGACTGTCCGGTGAGCCAACGGTCGACCGGGCCAACGGTCGGCCGCGCAATCTGCGCGGGACACATGGCCGAGCCAACGGCTAGAAGACGGCACCGGACTGTCCGGTGTGCACCGGACATGTCCGGTGCGCCAACGGCTCCAGGTCTGCCAACGGTCGGCTTCGCTATTTAAGGAAGGAAATCGGTCACCGGACAGTGTCCGGTGTGCACCGGACTGTCCGGTGCCCCCGATGACAGAAGGCAAGATTGGCCTTCCAGATTTGCTCTCAACGGCTCCTAGCTGCCTTGGGGCTATAAAAGGGACCCCTAGGCGCATGGAGGAGAACACCAAGCAACCTTAGAGCATTCTTGATCATCCACACTCAGTCTTTGCGCATTCGTTTGTCATTCTCAGTGATTCGAGCTCCGTTCTAGTGAGAACTTTGAGATAGTCTTTTGAGCTCGATTCTTGGCCGTGTGTGTGCGCATTTTGCTGTGGATTTGTGTGTGTTGCTTCCCTCCCTTACTCTGTGCTTCTTTGTGATCATATACTTGTAAGGGCAAGAGACTCCAATTTGTGGAGATTCCTTGCAAACGGGATAAAGAAAAGAAAGCAAAACACTGTGGTATTCAAGTGGGTCTTTGGACCGCTTGAGAGGGGTTGATTGCAACCCTCGTCCGTTGGGACGCCACAACGTGGAGTAGGCAAGCGTTGGTCTTGGCCGAACCACGGGATAAACCACTGTGCCATCTCTGTGATTGATCTTCTGTGGTTATTGTGTTTTGTTGAGACTCCTCTCTAGCCACTTGGCATTATCTGTGCTAACACTTAACCAAGTTTTGTGGCTTAAGTTTGAAGTTTTACAGGATCACCTATTCACCCCCCCTCTAGGTGCTCTCAAAAGGCCTGATGGGTGCGATTAAGTCAGGGATCAGTCCATTCGAGCGACTCGATCGTGCCTCGCCCGAGCCTAGCCTCGGACAAGGGCAGCCGACCCCGGAGGATTTCCGTCTCGCCCGAGGCCCCCCTCCAACGGCGGACACATCTCCGGCTCGCCCGAGGCCCTGCCTTCGCTAAGAAGCAACCCTGACCAAATCGCCGCACCGACCGACCAAGTCGCAGGAGCATTTAACGCAAAGGTGACCTGACACCTTTATCCTGACGCGCGCCCCCCGGCAGAGCCGAAGTGACCGCCGTCACTTCACCGCTCCACTGACCGGCCTGACAGAAGGACAGCGCCGCCTGCGCCACTCCGACTGCAGTGCCACTTGACAGAGTGAGACTGACAGGCAGTCAGGCCCTGCCAAAGGCACCATAGGAAGCTCCGCCCGACCCAGGGCTCGGACTCGGGCTAAGTCCCGAAAGACGGCGAACTCCGCTCCGCCCGACCCAGGGCTCGGACTCGGGCTAAGTCCCGGAAGACGGCGAACTCCGCTCCGCCCGACCCAGGGCTCGGACTCGGGCTAAGTCCCGGAAGACGGCGAACTCCGCTCCGCCCGACCCAGGGCTCGGACTCGGGCTAAGTCCCGGAAGACGGCGAACTCCGCTTCGCCCGACCCCAGGGCTCGGACTCGGGCTCAGCCCCAGAAGACGACGAACTCTGCTTCGCCCGACCCCAGGGCTCGGACTCCGCCCTGGCCTCTGCCGAACGACCTCCGCCTCGCCCGACCTAGGGGCTCGGACTCGGCCTCGGCCATGGAAGACAGACTCGACCTCGGCTTCGGAGGAGCCTCCACGTCGCCCAACCTAGGGCGCAGGCCAGCCACGTCAACAGGAAGCGCCATCATCACCCTACCCCGAGCTGACTCGGGCCGCAGAGAACAAGACTGGTGTCCCATCTGGCTAGCTCCGCCAGATAGGCAATGATGGCGCCCCGCATGCTCTGTGACGACGACGGCTCTCAGCTCTCTTACGGAAGCAGGAGGACGTCAGCAGGGACTCAACCGCTCCGACAGCTGTCCCTCCGCCAGGCTCCGTTGCTCCTCCGACGGCCACGACTTCACACCAGCTGGGTGCCAACATCTCTCTGGCTGCCACATCGGCATGTACTTAGGGCGCTAGCTCTCCCCCACTAGACACGTAGCGCTCTGCTACACCCCCATTGTACACCTGGATCCTCTCCTTATGCCTATAAAAGGAAGGACCAGGGCCCTCTTAGAGAAGGTTGGCCGCGCGGGGACGAGGACGGGACAGGCGCTCTCTTAGGGCCGCTCGCTTCCCTCTCCTGCGTGGACGCTTGTAACCCCCTACTGCAAGCGCACCCGACCTGGGCGCGGGACGAACACGAAGGCCGCGGGATTCCCACCTCTCTCACGCCGGTCTCCGGCTGCCTCGCTCCTTTCCCCCCTTCGCGCTCGCCCACGCGCTCGACCCATCTGGGCTAGGGCACGCGGCGACACTCACTCGTCGGCCCGAGGGACCCCCCGGTCTCGAAACGCCGACAGTTGGCGCGCCAGGTAGGGGCCTGCTGCGTGTTGACGAACAGCTTCCCGTCAAGCTCTAGATGGGCAGTCTCCAGCAACCTCTCCGACCCAGGACGGTGCTCCGTTTCGGGAGTCTTGGGTTCATGTCCTTCGACGGCAGCTACGACATGATACTCCTTCCACCGCCGCGCGACAACGACAATGGCAGCCGACAGCCCGCCCGCCGGCGGCGGAATCGACGACGTCTTCCCCGCGTGGTGGAAGATCGTCTTCCCCGCGTGGTGGAAGAACAACATTCGAGCTCGCCCCGTCCTCTCCCCCGCCAACGGAGGAGGAGGCGGGGCAACCAAGGCCAAGCAGGAGGCCGCGCCTCGTCGGCTATTGAGCGAGTCGACGTCCCTAGCGCCCCAACGGGGGGCGCGTCGGGCGTCGACCTCGCGTTTGAGACGAAGGCGAGCGCCGTCTCCCCGCGACACGCCAATCCCGAGCAAGCGGACGACGCCAGCACGCTCGCGGAAGGCTTGCTGGGCGTCTCCCTCGTACCTGAGATGACGGTGCAGTCAGTCCCCGACGTGACTTCATCGCCGTTTGTCGACCAAAAGGTACCGACCGATTCCCATCCTATGTCATTTGGATTCAGCCTCAACCCGCCTAGCGACCTTGCTTTAGCGGGCACTCTCGTAGAGGCGAGTTCAAACCCTCCGGGGTTTCGCATGCGGTCGCCTTGGGATCGGCTGACGGACGTCTCGACCTATGGGCCCTCCGGGTCCGAGGAAGACGACGACCCCAGCATCTGTTGGGACTTCTCTGGACTTGGCAACCCTAGTGCCATGCGGGACTTCATGACCGCATGTGACTACTGCCTCTCCAACTGTTCCGACGGTAGCCGCAGCCTCGACGACGAGGACTGCGGCCCAAGCCGCGAATGTTTCCACGTCGATCTAGGGGGTCCCTCCGAAGGCAATCATCTCGGCATGCCGGAGGACGGTGATCTCCCTAGGCCGGTGCCTCACGCTGACATCCCGCGGGAGCTAGATGTGGTCCCCGTTCCGGCGGGGGGTCACGACCCACAGCTCGAGCAAGTCCGCGGGGCGCAGGCCAGGCTCGACGAGGGAGCAGGAGCGCTTGAGCCGATCCGCCGGGACGTCGGGCAGGCATGGGCGGGCCAACCCCCGGCCGGAGAAATACGTCACCTGCCCCAGGGTCTCCAGCTCCGCATCGCCAACGACGTCAGGGTCAGGCCGCCACCCGCATCCAGTGGGGTCGGTCAGAACCTGGCTGCAGCAGCGATGCTTCTCCGCGCGATGCCGGAGCCATCAACCACCGAGGGTCGGCGAATCCAGGGAGAGCTCAAGAATCTTTTGGAAGGCGCTGCGGTCCGACGGGCTGAGAGCTCTGCCTCCCGAAGGCAGGGATACCCCTCGGAACCTCATGCCGCGACTTCCCGATTCATGCGGGAAGCCTCGGTCTACACCGGGCGCACACGCAACACCGCGCCTGCGGCCCCGGGCCACCTCGGCAACGAGCACCATCATCGCGACCGTCGGGCCCACCTCGACAAGAGGGTGCGCCGAGGGTATCACCCCAGGCGTGGGGGACGCTACGACAGCGGGGAGGATCGGAGTCCCTCGCCCGAACCACCCGGTCCGCAGGCCTTCAGCCGGGCCATCCGGCGGGCACCGTCCCCGACCCGGTTCCGACCCCCGACTACTATCACAAAGTACTCGAGGGAAACGAGACCGGAACTGTGGCTCGCGGACTACCGCCTGGCCTGCCAGCTGGGTGGAACGGACGACGACAACCTCATCATCCGCAACCTCCCCCTGTTCCTCTCCGACACTGCTCGCGCCTGGTTGGAGCACCTGCCTCCGGGGCAGATCTCCAACCGGGATGACCTGGTCCAAGCCTTCGCGACAATTTCCAGGGCACGTATGTGCGCCCCGGGAATTCCTGGGACCTCCAAAGCTGCCGGCAGCAGCCAGGAGAGTCTCTCCGGGACTACATCCGGCGATTCTCGAAGCAGCGCACCGAGCTGCCCAACATCACCGACTCGAATGTCATCGGCGCGTTCCTTGCCGGCACCACCTGTCGCGACCTGGTGAGCAAGTTGGGTCGCTAGACCCCCACCAGGGCGAGCGAGCTGATGGACATCGCCACCAAGTTCGCCTCTGGCCAGGAGGCGGTCGAGGCTATCTTCCGAAAGGACAAGCAGCCCCAGGGCCGCCCATCGGAAGATGCTCCCGAGGCGTCTACTCCGCGCGGCGCCAAGAAGAAAGGCAAGAAGAAGTCGCAAGCGAAACGCGACATCGCCGACGCGGACCTTGTCGCCGCCGCCGAGTACAAGAACCCTCGGAAGCCCCCCGGAGGTGCCAACCTCTTCGACAAGATGCTCAAGGAGCCGTGCCCCTATCATCAGGGGCCCGTCAAGCACACCCTTGAGGAGTGCGTCATGCTTCGGCGCCACTTCCACAGGGCCGGGCCACCCGCGAAGGGTGGCAGGGCCCGTGACGACGACAAGAAGGAAGATCACCAAGCAGGAGAGTTCCCCGAGGTCCGCGACTGCTTCATGATCTACGGTGGGCATGCGGCGAATGCCTCGGCACGGCACCGCAAGCAAAAGCGCCGGGAGGTCTGCTCGGTCAAGGTGGCGGTGCCGGTCTATCTAGACTGGTCCGACAAACCCATCACCTTCGACCAAGACGACCACCCCGACCACATGCCGAGCCCGGGGAAATACCCGCTCGTCGTCGACCCCGTCATCGGCGACGTCAGGCTCACCAAGGTCCTTATGGACGGGGGCAGCAGCCTCAACATCATCTACGCCGAGACCCTCATGCTCCTGCGCGTCGACCTGTCCTCCGTCCGAGCAGGCGCTGCGCCCTTCCACGGGATCATTCCCGGGAAGCGCGTCCAGCCCCTCGGACGACTCGACCTTCCCGTCTGCTTCGGAACGCCCTCCAACTTCTGAAGGGAGACTCTGATGTTCGAGGTGGTCGGGTTCCGAGGAACCTACCACACGGTACTGGGGAGGCCATGCTATGCGAAGTTCATGGCCGTCCCCAACTACACCTACCTGAAGCTCAAGATGTCGGGCCCCAACGGGGTCATCACCGTCGGCCCCACGTACAAACACGCGTTCGAATGCGACGTGGAGTGCGTGGAGTACGCCGAGGCCCTCGCCGAGTCCGAGGCCCTCATCGCCGACCTGGAAAGCCTCTCCAAAGAGGTGCCAGACGTGAAGCGTCATGCCGGCAACTTCGAGCCAGTGGAGACGGTTAAGGCCGTCCCCCTCGACCCCAGTGGCGACGCCTCCAAGCAGATCCGGATCGGTTCCGGGCTCGACCCCAAATAGGAAACAGTGCTCGTCGACTTTCTCCGCGCGAACGCCGACGTCTTCGCGTGGAGTCCCTCGGACATGCCCGGCATACCGAGGGATGTCGCCGAGCACTCGCTGGATATTCGGGCCGGAGCCCGACCCGTCAAGCAGCCTCTGCGCCGATTCGACGAGGAGAAGCGCAGAGCGATAGGCGAGGAGATCCACAAGCTAATGGCAGCCGGGTTCATCAAAGAGGTATTCCATCCCGAATGGCTTGCCAACCCTGTGCTTGTGAGAAAGAAAGGGGGGAAATGGCGGATGTGTGTAGACTACACTGGTCTCAACAAAGCATGTCCGAAGGTTCCCTACCCTCTGCCTCGCATCGATCAAATCGTGGATTCCACTGCTGGGTGCGAAACCCTGTCTTTCCTCGACGCCTACTCGAGGTACCACCAAATCAGGATGAAAGAGTCCGACCAGCTCGCGACTTCTTTCATCATGCCCTTCGGCATGTACTGCTATGTCACCATGCCGTTCGGTTTGAGGAATGCGGGCGCGACGTACCAGCGGTGCATGAACCATGTGTTCGGCGAACACATCGGTCGCACGGTCGAGGCCTACGTCGACGACATCATAGTCAAGACGAGGAAAGCTTCCGACCTCCTCTCCGACCTTGAAGTGACATTCCGATGTCTCAAGGCGAAAGGCGTCAAGCTCAATCCCGAGAAGTGTGTCTTCGGGGTGCCCCGGGGCATGCTCTTGGGGTTCATCGTCTCCGAGCGGGGCATCGAAGCCAACCCGGAGAAGATCGCAGCCATCACCAGCATGGGTCCCATCAAGGACTTAAAGGGCGTACAGAGGGTCATGGGATGTCTCGCGGCTCTGAGCCGCTTCATCTCACGCCTCGGCGAAAGAGGCCCGCCTCTGTACCGCCTCTTAAGGAAGGCCGAGCGCTTCACTTGGACCCCTGAGGCCGAGGAAGCTATCGGGAACCTGAAGGCGCTCCTCACAAAGGCGCCTATCTTGGTGCCTCCAGCTGACGGAGAACCCCTCTTGGTCTACGTCGCCGCGACCACTCAGGTGGTTAGCGCCGCGATTGTGGTCGAGAGGCAAGAAGAGGGGCATGCATTGCCCGTTCAGAGGCCAGTTTACCTCGTCAGCGAGGTACTGTCCGAAACCAAGATCCGCTACCCACAAGTTCAGAAGCTACTGTATGCAGTGATCCTGACGCGGCGGAAGTTGCGACACTACTTCGAGTCTCATCCGGTAACTGTGGTGTCATCCTTCCCCCTGGGGGAGATCATCCAGTGCTGAGAGGCCTCGGGCAGGATTGCAAAGTGGGTGGTGGAAATCATGGGCGAGACAATATCGTTCGCCCCTCGGAAGGCCATCAAGTCCCAGGTCTTGGCGGACTTCGTAGCCAAATGGGTCGACACCCAGCTACCGACGGCTCCGATCCAACCGGAGCTCTGGACCATGTTTTTCGACGGGTCGCTGATGAAGACGGGAGCCGGCGCGGGCCTACTCTTCATCTCGCCCCTCGGGAAACACCTACGCTATGTGCTACGCCTCCACTTCCCGGCGTCCAACAATGTGGCTGAGTACGAGGCTCTGGTCAACGGGTTGCGGATCGCCATCGAGCTAGGGGTCAGGCGCCTTGACGCTCGCGGTGACTCGCAGCTCGTCATCGACCAAGTCATGAAGAACTCCCACTGCCGCGACCCGAAGATGGAGGCCTACTGCGATGAGGTTCGGCGCCTGGAAGACAAGTTCTACGGGCTCGAGCTTAACCACATCGCTCGGCGCTACAACGAGACTGCGGACGAGCTGGCAAAAATAGCCTCGGGGCGAACAACGGTTCCCCCGGACGTCTTCTCCTGGGATCTGCATCAACCCTCCGTCAAGATCGATGACTCGCCCGAGCCTGAGGCGCCCTCGGTCTAGCCCAAGGTGCCCTCGGCACAGCCCGAGGCACCCTCAGCTCGGCCCGAGGCAGCCTCGGTTAAACCCGAGGTACCCTCGGCCTCCGAGGGTGAGGCACTGCGCATCGAGGAGGAGCGGAGCGGGGCCACGCCTGATCGAGATTGGCAGACCCCGTACCTGCAATATCTCCGCCAAGGAGAGCTACCCCTCGACCGAGCCGAGGCCCGGCGGGTAGCGCGACGCGCCAAGTCGTTCGTCTTGCTGGGCGATGAGAAGGAGCTCTACCACCACAGCCCCTCGGGCACCCTCCAGCGATGCATCTCCGTCGCCGAAGGCCAGGAACTCCTGCAAGAGATACACTCGGGGGCTTGCGGCCATCACGCAGCGCCTCGAGCCCTTGTCGGGAATGCTTTCCGGCAAGGCTTCTACTGGCCAACGGCGGTGGCTGACGCCACTAGAATTGTCCACACCTGCGAAGGGTGTCAATTCTATGCGAAGCAAACCCACCTGCCCGCTCAGGCTCTGCAGACGATACCCATCACCTGGCCCTTTGCTGTGTGGGGGCTGGACCTCGTCGGCCCCTTGCAGAAGGCGCCCGGGGGCTACACGCACCTGCTGGTCGCCATCGACAAATTCTCCAAGTGGGTCGAGGTCCGACCTCTGAACTGCATCAGGTTCGAGCAGGCGGTGACGTTCTTCACCAACATCATCCATCGCTTCGGGGTCCCGAACTCCATCATCACCGACAACGGTACCCAGTTCACCGGCAGAAAATTCTTGGACTTCTGCGAGGATCACCACATCCGGGTGGACTGGGCCGCCGTAGCTCATCCCATGTCGAATGGGCAAGTAGAGCGTGCCAACGGCATGATTCTACAAGGGCTCAAGCCTCGGATTTACAACGACCTCAACAAGTTCGGCAAGCGATGGATGAAGGAACTCCCCTCGGTGGTCTGGAGCCTGAGGACAACGCCAAGCCGGGCCACGGGTTTCACGCCGTTCTTCCTGGTCTACGGGGCCGAGGCCGTCTTGCCCACTGACCTGGAATACGGCTCCCCAAGGACGAGGGCCTATAGCGATCAAAGCAACCAAGCTAGCCGAGAAGACTTGCTGGACCAGCTGGAAGAGGCTCGGGACAAGGCCTTGCTACACTCGGCGCGGTACCAGCAGTCCCTGCGACGCTACCACGCCCGAGGGGTCCGGCCCCGAGACCTCCAGGTGGGCGACCTGGTGCTTCGGCTGCGGCAAGACGCCCGAGGGAGGCACAAGCTCACGCCCCCCTGGGAGGGGCCATTCGTCATCGCCAAAGTTCTGAAGCCCGGAATGTACAAGCTGGCCAACAGTCAAGGCGAGGTCTACGGCAACGCTTGGAACATCCAACAACTACGTCGCTTCTACCCTTAAGATGTTTTCAAGTTGTTCATATACCTCGCACCCACGCAAAGTTTAGTCATCAAGGAAGGGTCGGCCTCGCCTCGGCAAAGCCCGACCCTCCCTCGGGGGCTAAAAGGGGGGGAACCCCCTCTGCGTTGAAATTTTCGTCGAAAAAAGATCTCTTCTGCCAGAATATCTTTCGTGCTTTCTGACTACTTCGAAAAGTGGATCCTGAAAACGATGGAGTACACGTAAGCAGCCAAGGCTGACCGAGCTGAGGGACTCCTATGCCTCCGGGATACGGATACCTCACTCATCACCTTCTGTGATAAGTAACTCGCGTTCGGATAAAGTGATTCCGCAGACCGAACAAGTCTTCACGTTCGAAAGCTCTTCTGCCGAAGCGATCCTTCGAGCCTTCTCGACTGAGTCGGTGACAGGGCCTCATGGACGGGTGAAAGTGCGCGTAAGCGGCAAGGCCGACCGAGCCGAGGGACTCCCACGCCTCCGGGATACGGATACCTCACTCGTCACCTTCCGCGAGAAGCAACTCTCGCTCGCACAAACATCCCTGCTACCGACAAAAAAGCCCAGATACTCGAAACAAGAGGAAAGGAGACGCAACTTTACAACACAGCGAGGGTGTGTGTTCTGGCCTCGGCGGCCGCAGAAGGCACACGCTACAAGACACTCTGATCCTGCAGGCTCGGGTCTTGACGCTGGAAGGGGGTAGTAACACCCTCGGCATCGACGACACCTTCAGCAAGGTCTGACCTAGCCTCGGACGGCGACGCGGTCCAAGGATCCCCACTCTGGAGGACGACGTCATCATCACGCCCGGACAATCGCTGCCAGGGACTTCTCCGGGAATCTGGCCCGAGCAGGCGGCTCGGCTGGTTACCCCTGGGGCCTCGGCCAACCATCTTCCAAGGGCGCCAGCCTGACCCGAGGCCTCGGCTGATCGACTCCGGCGTCGGTCCCGCTAACGGACAACCCGGCTAGGCTCCGGCCAACCAGGTTTCATTTTCGAGCCAACTCCACCTCTGTTCATGCTGATATCGCTACCCCTGGCCTCGACTCGTCGAAGAGCGGCCAAGGGGTCCCTTTAACTAAGCTAGAGGAGCCTCAGACAACAAGGCCGACCGAGCCGAGGGACTCCTACGCCTCCGGGATACGGATACCTCACTCGTCACCTTGACACGGGGCGACTCATGCTTGGTGAAGCGGTTCAGACAACCAACAGGCGAGTCTTAGTGCTCGAAAATGAGGAAAAAACATGGCTCCGTGCCAAAATTACATACATGTTCAGGCCTCGACAGCCGCGATGAACAAAAAACCCTGGCATTCGAAGTGCCATTACAAACGGAACTCCGGTTCCGTCCCCACGGGTACGGACAACCTCCACACCGGGGAGCCTGCGGAGTGACAAGCTCCGGGCGAATCACCAGCAAACGCGGGTCGCCCCCAAGCGCACCGGCAGGTCGCCAAGGTCGCAGGTCCTCGCTGCCGTCCTCGCCGCGAATGCGAGGGAGAGGGCGGAATGTTGCATCCTAGCTGGGCAGCAACAGTTCGCCTTCCCCAGCATGGCTGGAGGACGTCTCCGCCGCAGGGCTGGAAGGCGATTGCCACCACCAGAAGCTGGAAGAAGAGGTGGCCCACCGACCCGCGCAGGAGGTAGAGCCCCGGCTCGCCTCGCTCCCCGCCCCAGCGAGGATGACGAACACCCTCGATGCTGAGGGCGGGATCGGGATCACAGCCCGGTTTGCCTCTCCCCATCTAGGAGCTGGAGGTCACCGTCTTGGGTAACCACCAGCGGGGGGGAGAAACCGGGCTGTGTGATGAAAATCCTTGAAGCCGAACGATGGCTGAAAGGTACCAACTCACACGGAGTCGCGTTCCTCCAACGATGAGGTGAAAAGACGACGGGTATCCCCCATCCGGGGGCTTGGAAGGTGGAAAGACGCGATGCATAAGGGAGCGAGAAGACTTGGTCGCCTTCCGAAAGGGGTCGCCCTCCTTTTAAAGGCAACTCTCCCTACTTGCGCCCCCAACCGTCACGGGCTGAGTCTTCTCCAACACGCTCCAAGGCCCTCCCCTGCGGCGCGGGGGCTGGGTCCCGCATGTCATGCAAACCGACTCATAGCTAGGGATGGCAATGGGTCGGGTTCGGATCGGGTATGGTAAATATCCGCCCGCGACAATACCCGCGGGTATTACTCATACCCGCCCGCGACTATACCCGCGGGTAGGAATTTGTACCCGTGCCCGTACCCATCGGGTATCGGGCGGGTATCGGATACCCGCGGGTATAATCACAAAACAATATATGAGTACTGTTACAGAAGATTGACAAAACAATATATGAGTACATAGCGTTTATACTTGAACCAAACAATATATGAGTACTGTTACAAAACAATAAATGAGTACTGTTACCAAACTTCAAAGTATTCAAATATTCAATTCAACAAAACAGCAAAGCTGCAAAGGTCTCTTAACAAAACAGCGATAATGGTCGTCGTCGTCCGGCATTCGTGCCCGACCTGCACGAGGGCTACTTCTTCTGCACCAGGGGCAGCAAGTCCCTGTCCGGCATTCGTGCCCGCCGCGCCACACAGCTGGGCTACTGGAAGTCCACGGGGAAGGACAAGCTCGTGCACAGCAGGTCTGGCCGCCTCGTCGTCGGGACGAGGAAGACGCTAGTGTTCTACCGTGGCAGGGCCCCCAGAGGGGAGAAGACTGACTGGGTGATGCACGAGTACTCCATGGGCGAGAGGAGGAGGAGCGCCCTCCTCAGAGGAGCACATGTCTCTCTCTCTAAAGAGCAATCTCACATATATGCAGCCATAGATATGCTTGTGTAATGTCTGATTAGTTATGATCGGGGTGCCCCGTTTTAATTTGGCCACGGACATGCATGTATGTGCAGAGTGAGTGGGTCATTTGCAGGGCGTTCATGAGGAAGCAGCATCCAGCAGTGATCAGCAACGACAGGAAACTACCGGAAATGGAGGAGGCTGCCGTGCATGGGCATGACCACCGCTCTCCTGGCCATCTCCTTGCCACGGAGGCAGCAGACGACGGTTTCGACAGCGAGCAGGAATCGGCGGTGCCCAAGCAAACACCAGGAAGCCACATCGACGGTGCCTAAGCCATGGAGGGCGACGACGACCATTATCAGCAAAGCTGAAAACTGAGAATAATTCGGATATCCGCCACGACCCGCGGGTGAAATATAAAACCCGTACCCGACCCGATTTTATCACGGGTCGGGTATGGGTGAGACCCGCGGGTTAAATTTCGTACCCGAACCCGAAACCGACGGGTCGGATATCCGTGGATATCCGAACCCGCGGGTAAAATTGCCATCCCTACTCATAGCAGAAGAAGCCAAACCGCCGCGCGTGGTGCACACGACCGCCCAGCGGTTACAAGTGACCCTCCACTTTTGCCCAGACCAACGGGCGAAAGAGGCAGACAGCCATGCAGGCGGCATGCAACCGAGCCAAGTGGACGCGCTTCTCCGACTCCCGACACGCCAGCATGGAGGCCCAGGCCCACGCGTCACGCAACCGGCGCGCCGGATGCTGCATGCAAGCAACTGCACCGCCACTTGCGCCACCACCGCGCCTCCTCGATTGCGGAACCAATACCGCGACTCGAGGCGACCCAGCGCACGACCCAGCAGCGCCAGCCTGACGCGGCGGTCAATGCGGCCAAAAGTGGGCCGGCAGTAATGACGGTGGCAGGCGGGCGGGAGCAGCAGTCACGTCGTCAGCCAAGCTCACGTCCCATCCGGGGGCAGCAAGAGAACCCCCTCTCACGGCGTGAAGACAACGCGCCCGTGATCCGTTCCTCGAACGGCTCTCGCACGCGCAACGGCCGCCCCGCCAACCGCTCGCCCCATCGCATTAACTCCGCGGCAGGACAGGTGACACTTCTTGCGGGAGCAGTGGGCGACGCTTCGCCTTCGCCGTAATAACTGCGACAAAAAAGGTACGCCGCGTCGTTCGATTTCGTATCCTTTTCCTTTTTTCCTCTTTCTCTATCTCTTGCAGCAGGGACCGGGAAAGGGGGATACCCCGAAAAGGATCCTTCCCCGTGAAGGAACCAGGCTCTGAGCCTCCCTACTGATCAGAGGTTCGAAGGCTGGCCCCCCGAAGGGTTCGACAGCCACCTCAGATCGCGTGGGCCCTACACCCACTACTGGTCAGAGGTTCGAAGGTCGGCCCCCCGAAGGGTTCCACGGCCGCCTCAGGCTACTCGGGCTCCGCGCCCATTACTGATCAGGGGTTCGAAGGCTGGCCCCCGAAGGGTTCACAATCGCCTCAGACGCTGAGCGAGGGATGACCAGGGGTACGTTCGATACATAACCAAGGCTCAGGCTGTGCTCCCGAGGTACCCTAGGACATTTCCGAGACCAGCGGGAGCGATCTTGTAACGGAATCCCATCAGAGGGAGGCATCGAGCCCTCGGACCCCGTCGCCAGGGGACCGGGTCCGGCAGATCACCCACAGGTACTTTTGGGCGTGCCTCTGGGCCCCTAGCCGACCCCTAATGAATGGGGCACGGACGTCCACTCGGATTACCCGCTTGCAGCTCACCGGAGACACCATGTTCGGCGCCCATCGAGGGTAACATGGCGCTTTCCCCCCCTCCTCCTTGCGGAAAGGCGACGCAGGGGCGTATGTAAAAAAGCCGAGTCTGTCCTTGATCGCCCTCTCGCCCTGTGCGGAGGCTCGGGGGCTGCTCTCGCAAACCCGGCTCCGGCCGAACCGTTGACAGCGTCAACATACCAGCCCGAGAACTTGGGCCCCGACCGTACACCCTGGCTACGGCCAGTTCGCATGAGGGAACAACCAGACCAGCCGAAGCATTACGCAAGGCATTAAGACCTCGAAGGAGTGAAACCACTCCTCCGAGGCCTCGGGGGCTACACCCGGCGGGTGCGCTCGCGCGCACCCACCGGAACAAAATGCAACCGAGAAAGGCTGGTCCCCTTGCAAAAAAGTGCGACTAAAGCCTCCAAGCGAGTGCTAACACTCCCTTCGAGGCTCGAGGGCTACTGTCGGGGACCATAATTAGGGGTACCCTCAAGACTTTTAATTCTCAGCTGGTAACCCCCATCAGCATAAAGCTGCAAAGGCCTGATGGGTGCGATTAAGTCAGGGATCAGTCCATTCGAGCGACTCGATCGTGCCTCGCCCAAGCCTAGCCTCGGACAAGGGCAGCCGACCCTGGAGGATTTCCGTCTCGCCCGAGGCCCCCCTCCAACGGCGGACACATCTCCGGCTCGCCCGAGGCCCTGCCTTCGCTAAGAAGCAACCCTGACCAAATCGCCGCACCGACCGACCGACCAAGTCCCTAGGGCTCGGACTCGGGCTCAGCCCCAGAAGACGACGAACTCCGCTTCGCCCGACCCCAGGGCTCGGACTCCGCCCTGGCCTCTGCCGAACGACCTCCGCCTCGCCCGACCCAGGGGCTCGGACTCGGCCTCGGCCATGGAAGACAGACTTGACCTCGGCTTCGGAGGAGCCTCCACGTCGCCCAACCTAGGGCGCAGGCCAGCCACGTCAATAGGAAGCGCCATCATCACCCTACCCCGAGCTGACTCGGGCCGCAGAGAACAAGACCGGTGTCCCATCTGGCTAGCTCCGCCAGATAGGCAATGATGGCGCCCCGCATGCTCTGTGACGACGGCGGCTCTCAGCTCTCTTACGAAAGCAGGAGGACGTCAGCAGGGACTCAACCGCTCCGACAGCTGTCCCTCCGCCAGGCTCCGTCGCTCCTCCGATGGCCACGACTTCACACCAGCTGGGTGCCAACATCTCTCCGGCTGCCACATCGGCATGTACTTAGGGCGCTAGCTCTCCCCCGCTAGACACGTAGCGCTCTGCTACACCCCCATTGTACACCTGGATCCTCTCCTTACGCCTATAAAAGGAAGGACCAGGGCCCTCTTAGAGAAGGTTGGCCGCGCGGGGACGAGGACGGGACAGGCGCTCTCTTGGGGCCGCTCGCTTCCCTCTCCCGCGTGGACGCTTGTAACCCCCTACTGCAAGCGCACCCGACCTGGGCGCGGGACGAACACGAAGGCCGCGGGATTCCCACCTCTCTCACGCCGGTCTCCGGCCGCCTCGCTCCTTTCCCCCCTTCGCGCTCGCCCACGCGCTCGACCCATCTGGGCTGGGGCACGCGGCGACACTCACTCGTCGGCCCAAGGGACCCCCCGGTCTCGAAACGCCGACACTAATGGTCATTACTGAAAATGTATTCATTAGTGAAAATGTGAAAATGTATGTGGTACCACTATTCAGAAGCTTATTACACACATTGCATACATATTGCTGGTATGTAAAATTGTAGCAACATATTGTTTGCCTTCCAAGAATTGCAAAATACGAAATAATTGTAGCAACATACTGTAAAACATCGTAACTAGTAAAAACTACATTTCCTAAGAACTTATTACAATCCTAATAACATTAAAACATATTCTAGTGCATCACTAATTGTTTCTATGTTGTTGATAATCAATCCACATTTGTTGTGCAATTGTGTCTCTGAGATTGTTGCCTTGTTCATTGCCTTGATCATTGCTTTGATCTCCATCTGGAAGGTCAACAACATTGCCTTGAACTTTTTCTGTCTGATCTTCTAACCATTGTTCGTCTTCTTTGAGAGATCTTATAATGTTGTGCAACACGGCAACTGCTACCGGTATCTTCACTTGGTTTTCTATTTTGTGCAATGTGGCAACCTTAAGGATGGGAAAGCTTTTCTTTATAACTCCTAAGGCACTCTCAATATGATTCCTCAACACTGCATGGCGATGATTAAAGATCTCCTTGTAGTTTTGTGGTCTTCGGTGACTTGCCCCATATTCCTTCAAATGATACCTAACTCCGTGATATGGGGCAAGGAAAGATGGTGTGTTGGCATAACCGCCATCTACTAAATAAAATTTCCCCAGGGGTACTTGAAAGCCACTGTTCATTGAAGCCCTAAGAACTCTAGCATCCGTCGCGGACCCCTCCCACCCACTGGATATGAAAGTTACATTGAGATCAAAATCACACACTACCATTACATTTTGAGTAAGAGTGCCCTTCCTATTTCTAAATGGAGCGGCTTTGTCAGGTAATATCGATATAGGCACATGAGTGCCATCGATTGCGCCAATGCAATTCTGCATAGAGAAAGCTACATGTGATTTTCTAAATATTGGAAGGAAAAGGGCAGTTATTTACATATGATAGAATAGTCCATGTAATCACCTTGAAGTAGGGATAAAACCTAGGATTCCTTTTGATTTTTTGATGGACATGATTAGGATTTGGTGGCTTCAAGAATTGCTTGGAGAGAACATGAACAACTAGGTCAAAGAAATGCTTTATGTGATGATGATATGTATTACCACTATGGCCAAATTCTTCTATTAGGTCTTCGAACGAGGCATTATGGCTGAGCATGTATAAGAAGAATGCTAGCTTTTCCTCGACCTTAATCCTGGTATCACGAACCAACCTCTCCCTTCTAAGATAATTCACCAATGATTTGAAAATTTCAGGCTCCATCCTGAACGCTATCCGACAGTTCTTCACATGACCTTGAAGCAACTCCTGAACATGTTCTTCGCCACTTAATTTTGATGTATGCCTTCGCTTCTTTTCCCTTACTGTGTTGGAACTAGAACCCAATATATGTAGCATAGGTTAAAAAAACAACATCATATCATCATCATCCTCATCTCTCCTCTTCCTAAGGTGATCACATAATGCCACATCCATTGCTAACTAAAAAGAAATTCATTGCAGAAAATAAACACCAACATAAGCAAAAAAAGGATGTAATAAAAAACATTTAGGATATAACATGTACCTAAAGGAGATGATATTGGATCCCAAGACGGTGGAAGTTCGTCTTCTCCAACTCGAACCGGTGCAGGAATAATCTAGAAATATAATAGGTTTTTTGTTAAAAATACATCTACAATATAATAGTTTATATTTTCTGTTTCAAATATAAACACTAGAGTTGAGGCATACTTCCTAATGACATTTCACAGTTGAGGCATATTTATTATATCCTTTATGACACACACAAATAACATTCAAAATATAAGATGTTCGTGCAGTGTATGGTAGTGCGCACTTTATAAATTTTATCACACAAACAAATAACAGAAACAAGGAATAAATAGAGTTGAACTCTGCAACTGCATAGATTCCATATTTTCTTGATATTTTACAACAGAGAAACACAACATAATCATGCCTTAAAATAGTGGACTAGTGTGAACCAAAAATAACATAAAAGCTTATCAAGCCTAGAAAACAATAGAACCAAAAAGCTTCTAGTGAGATTAAACAGAAAGAAACCAGAGGTTCCGAACAATGCAATAGAACAAATGATTAAAGCTTCTATGACTTGTAGCAACTGACATTAATTTAGGTTTAGTAAGTAACAAAACCGGTTACTACAATCAACTGCCCTTCCTTCTAAGAACATCGTCTCCCAAATTTAGGTTTCAAAATTATAAAATTGGATAAGCTAATAAGCTGCAGAGTTGCTCCTACCATCATCACCCAAATAAGAAAAAGACACTTGCTTTTTGGGCAATTACCTTAACAATATATTAATACCATGACATTCTAACTGCCAACATCATGACGATATAGTGCATACTACAGAAACAGATATCCACAAAAAATAACTTAAATGGAGATAAAAAGCTCGAGGACTCATATAAGTCATACCGGGCACAAAAGTGTATTGTACTACTGCCCCAAAAGTTTACTGAAGTTCTAATATTCTGAAAACTCAAGAAGCAAAACTCCACCTACAGGAAAGATGTTTGATTCACTTCTATATGCCTAAAGATGGAAAGGAGTTAGAGGAGGAGGAGAACATGTGTACCGGCGATAAGTAGCCACCGTGATAGCATGGACGCCGGTCAGCCGGTGAAGAAGCCACTGTTGGATCTGCGAAATCGAAGTAGTTACCTACTAAAAGCCATAATGGACCAGAACTAAAATTACAACCCAGCAATGCACCAACGTGCATCATCAGACCTGTAGTGATGCAAATAACAGGAAAATTCACTACAAATAAATCCTTGGCTACTGCTCCTAATCACCACACAAATTCTGGCTACAATCAGAAGCGCTGGCTACGGCGGCTGAAGCAACAACAACACTACTCAGTAAAAACATCGAAGAACCAAGCAGCATCAGCTAACATATTTGATCTCCACAAATCACAAGCTACCAGCTCTTCCATCCCATGAACAATATCTACGGAGCCCTACCTGATCCCAGCCGCAAGGCACACCAGATCTCTGTCTCCGTCCTGTTGCTGTCGTCTCGTGGATGTTGTGGATGTCGCCGCAGTCACCTCCGTCCTAGAGCCGTCGGAGCCGCAGCAGCCTCCCGCGCCGCCAACGAGCGCGGATTCTTTCCACGTAGATGGGACGAGGGTTGTAACCTGGTCGAGATGATGTGGGAATGTCTGGGATGGGCCGGGGTTGACGCCCGAACAGGCTTAAACGAACGTTGTTTTTGTGTGGGCCGGGATTTCAACCAAGGAGGTCTAATCCCGAGAGGATTCTTTCCAATCCAGACTGATCCCGGCCCAAGCGAACAAGGCCTTAGTTGGCTAAAAAACTAGTAAAATTAGCTAGCTAACAAATAGTTAGCTAACTGTTAGTAAATTTGCTAAAAGTAGTTAATAGCTATACTATAAGCTAATGTTTGGATGCCTCAGCTAATTTTATAAAGGAATGGTAAGACAACTAGAGGGGTGAATGGGAGTAGATAATACTATGACTTGATTCCCTAACCCCAAACCAACTGCCAGGCGCCGGGGATAGCAAAAACACTCCGCAAATGAAATGATCAACCACGGATCCATTGAAAGTCCTGTAGAAGAATAAGAGCTCAATCAGGACAAAAAGACTTGTTTTTAACCCAAACTTTCACAAGAAACTTCAAAGAGCCCACTTAAGTCTAGTAAAAATTATGGGTCAAAGTCCAAAGAAAACAACGAGCGACAGTGCCGCTCGTAGGTGCCATATATAGTGCTGGATGCAAAATTTCTCCAAAATGCTCTCAAATTTTGCAGGCATCAAAATATAAGGGAGAAAAGGTGAACCATGAATTTTGCGCAGAAAAGGATCAAAACTCCTAGTCTGGCAGTGCCGGGCTTAAGAGCAACAATGTTGCACGATCAAGACTTCACATAATCTCTTCAAATTTCGTAGACGGTTTGCGCGGAGAGAAATATGTCTACTGGTGAAGAATCAACTCCAGCAACACAGAAAGCAAAGCGCGGATCGAAAATCCTATTTCGATTAGGTTTTTGATGGAGTTTCCTTTTTTCGAGTTCAAACTGAGTTCTTCCCAAACCACGATAAAAAACTACATGAACTGAGTGTCTGCAGTGGTTTGAGAAGTGTAACTCACCACCAATGAACTCCTAAACCGAATCCTCTCACAAGAACCCAAGAGTTCTTCGCACGATCACAAGAGAGAGAGAGAGGGAAGAACAAGAGATCAAAACAACTCCAAATTTCAGCGAATATGAAAACTAAGATGGAGAAATGACCAAAAGTTATGGGTCGTACCGGCGACCCTTCCTCGGATTAAACTTACAGATCACAAACATAATCGACGATTACAAAATCGATGCGGATCCCTTGGATCAACTAGTGACTACCTAGAGAGAAAACTAGAAGTTCTAAAATGAGTGTTCTAAAAAATGGCAGCCAAGAGATGTTAAACTAACCAACCCTCCCCTCTATTTATAGAGAGTTATTTCTATTTCCTAAACTACCTCTATTTACATAGAGTCTATCCACTCCGTTAGGGGCAAAATAAACAACTCCTAGTGTTGGGGGCCTTCCTCTTTCGAAGGTCTTCAAAAACATGACTAACCATTTGTTTCTAGTATATCACTGAATATTACAGGAGCTTCGTCATAAGAAAAGCTTCGTGATGAGTATCTTCTTCCCCGCTAAAGGTTCTCAAAATAGAGACATTGTATGAAAGCAATAACAACGGATACCGAACCTACAGCTGAAGAGCAACAACTTCGGCTTAAGGTGGCGACGAAGGTCAAATACGATGCCGAGCCGAAGAAGAAAAGACTAGTGCATCCTTGATAATTTATGTTACAATTATGAGTACATGTTAAGTCATAAATGTATTTTTACTCGGGCTGCGTCCCATGCCTATAAATAGGTGAACAGTACCCCCGTACTGGTCATGCTAGATTGTACTTGCTCTCGCGTCATCACCTTCGATCAAGCTGAAGGTATCAATGTAATATGAATTTTGTTAATGTTCTTATATTCATCATGAAATGAGGATATGATTGAATGGAAGTCTGAATGAATGGCTTGTAAATGTCTCTGTGAATTCTTATTCTCACAAATGGTGATAATGTATCCTTCATGACCTTCGTCTAAGGATCACTATGTTCGAAAGGAGATAATACTTTAGAGGATGAAGGTCCTTAATCTTTGATGATTGTGTTGCCTTGTTCTTGATTCACAGCATTTGAGAACAAGTGATCAACATTGGCGCCCACCTCTGGTTAACTCAGACGACCACCTTCGAAAAACAGCTCGAGCAACCACCTTTGTCATGCCGCCCAAGAAGGAAATAGTGCTAGGGGCTACCCTCGCACCACTGGACATCAACCAAGAAGGACTTCCTCTGAGAGAAGCTCGAAACCAAAAAAGGAAGGCCATCAGCCCAACACCAGAGGAAGAGGAGCTAGATCAGGAGATCAGAGATCTAGAGGCTATCCACCAGCAAGTGGAGAAAAGAAGGGAGAAGATGCTTCGGCTAGCTGAACTCTAGAAGAAGATTGATGAAGCTGTCGAGGAAATGTGCCATATCACGCAGGACAACGAGCAAGGATGAAGGCCACAACAGAAAGAGCTTCGTTAGGAAAGCCCAAACTATGACAATGTATGGTATGACAATTTCCATCATGGTAACTTTGTTTTTGATGACGCTTCATCCCTAGCAGCAGAGTTGCAGGCTACCCCGTAGCCACCTTCGTACAAAATGTCACAACTCCCCATGTACAACGAGCACTCCGACCCGAAGCAGTTCCTTATGAGCTACGAGGAGACCATATCATCATATGGTGGCAACACGGCTGTCATGGCGAAGTCCTTTGTCATGGCAGTCAGGAGTGTGGCTCAGACGTATACGTGTACATTCGGACCGCCCGGTCCGGCCTGGCCCAAGCCCGAAAAGGTTAGTATTGTTTGAATTTTGGGCCGACCCGGTCCGTTTGAATTTCGGGTCGTGCCGGGGCGGCCCACGGGCCTAGCCCTTGGCCCATGACCCGGCACGTAATTGCTTAAACGCACCGGGCTCATTTCGGGCGGCCCGAAATTCAATTTTTGGCCCAAAATTCACATTAGGGCCCGAAATTCATTTTTTGGCCCAAAATTTAGTTTTGGCCCAAAATTCACATTAGGGCCCAGAATTCACACCAGAGCCCTAAATTCAAAACAAATTTAATAAAGCAAATAAAAGATAAGACAAATAAATTTGACCAAAAGCAAACTTAATATATGTATTAAGTTACCAGAACTATGCAATGACTACCTCGTTTACAAATCATTTTGTTAGAAGAAAAAAGAGTATAATCAACTCTATACAAAGTTTGTAAGTTCGGTTCATTATATAATGTTCATAACAAAAGTAAAATTACATCACATACTCTTATTCAAAGCTACAAAAAAACATCTAACTAGCATCATCTCTAGCTTTGTGTTCTTTATAAAGTACAATAAAGTGTGGATTTAATAAATATATGGGCCTTTTCGTGCCTGCCTTAAACGGGTCGTGCTCGTGCTCGCCCATGGGCCATGACCTCGGCCCAAACCCGGCCCGATGTGCTTTTTTCCGTGCTTCGAGCCGGCCCATCAGGCCCGGTCAAAATGTACACCTATACTCAGACGTGGTATTCTTCCCTTCGGCCGGGAACAATCACGTCATGGCAGAAGCTGAAGGACATGCTGGTAACCAGTTTTCAGGGTTTCTAGATGAAGCCAGTAACTACACAAGCTCTGTTCCAGTGCATGGGACCATGATGAATACTTGCAAGCGTATATCTGAAGGTTTCTACGTCTCAGAGCTCAAGTGCCAACGGTGCCAAATGAGATTGTCGTTGAAGCCATGATCAAGGGTCTTCGACCAGGACCAACAACACAGTATTTCACTAGGAAACCTCCACAAACTTTGGAGAAGCTTCTACAAAAGATGGACGAATATATCAGGGCTGACAACGACTTTTGGCATAGAAGAGAAGAGGCCTACAGATACTCTGAGATGGCTAGGGGCTTCGAGGAAGACTCCACCCTAGGCATGTCAGGATGATCCATAACCCTAGCTCAACTGACGGCAGGGAAAATCATACTCAAGGGCATCAGCACAGCTCTTAGTCATTAGGGACACAACAAAACTCCTTTAAGCCACCAGCTCCAAGAGGCAGAGGAGGAAGAAGCTTCGGTGGAAGATTCAGCTCCCAACCAAGAAGGTTGTTTTGTCTATTCTATGGAGAAGACAAGGGACATACAACAAGGACGTGCCAAATCACGATCCAGAAACAAAAGGAAATAATTGAAGCCAAAGCACGATGGAATCAGCCGAAGCAGGTCCTGCATACTGCTTCGTGCTATTCCCCATACATCCCCGAGTATGTGGGCAACCAATAGTCCACAACATCAGTTGCTTCGGCAAGCCACTCACAAGCCGCATGGGCCCCGCTACCACCACCACCACCCATGGCTCCAACCTTGTCTCACAATCACCAGCAGCCAGAAGGGCACCGTCAGGCACAACAACAGCGTGATACATGTGAAGAGTCTGAAGCTCGGACAGTCAACAACACTATGCTAGAGTCGAGACACATTTACTGAAACAATATAGGGGCTCAATCAAAAAAATTCATACTTACTCAATGTAATCTTTGCTTTTCTTGTCTTTATGTTTTCCCCAAAGACAATATAAGAAGGTACAACCTTCGGCCTGTTGTAATGAATCTAGGGTTACACCATCGAGTGTAACAGAAAAGGTGAAGAAGCTCCAAAGTCGTTCCTTAGGGCATGCAGAGCTTAGCTCCAAAGTCATTCCTACGGGGATGCAGAGCTAAAATGCCACCTAAGTAAAAGGTGAAGAAGCTCCAAAGTCATTCCTAAGGGGATGCAGAGCTTAGCTCTAAAGTCGTTCCTACGGGGATGCAGAACTAAAATGCCACCTAAGTAAAAGGTGAAGAAGCTCCAAAATCGTTCCTAAGGGGATGCAGAGCTTAGCTCCAAAGTCGTTCCTATGGGGTGCAGAGCTAAAATACCACCTGAGTAAAAGGTGAAGAGACTCCAAAGTCATTCCTAAGGGGATGCAGAGTCTTACTTTTATGACTCATGCATTAACATTAGTTGCATCATATCATCATATCATATTGCATGACATCGCATCATTCATCATCTTGCATCATCCGAAATAATGGAAAAAGAAGAAAAATTGCTACTTCAAACATACTGGTAAACCCATGAGGTTAAGTCTATCTTTGATCAAGAGTCACAAAAGGACGTATCAATAATGCAAGACCTATGCCTTTGCCAGCGGTGTTTTTATACAAGGTTTGAGCCTTCGACAACGGTATTCTTATGCAACATCTACAGCGAGACCTTCAAAGTTCTTCAGCAAAGAAGGGGGTTTCTTTTTTCTTTATGAAGCGTGAAAAGAAGGGAGGGTGTTTTTTCGCCTGTGGCTCAAAAACGGTACGTACGAAGGTTTCATACCTCACAAAGAAATATATTACATCCTTAAATATACAAATAGTTGATGATTGTTTCTTACAAAAGGAAGCTACATACAAAAATTCTACAGTCTAAATAGATAAGGTCTTGTCATCTTCTTTTAAAACTTTATCAACAGCTTCGTTTAGTAGCCTGTTAACAGCTTCGTTAGCTATTCTAATTATATCAAGAGCCCCCCTCAGAGCTGGATCGACTTCAGGGTCATACGGCACCGATGGGGGAGACAGTTCAGTTGCACCATAGTATAAATGTTTGTTAGTTCCGAAGCTAAAATAATTTACGAAGCTAGGTCACAATAAATATACCTATAAGTCTTGCACGCTCTGCAGCTTCTTCAGCTTTCCTTGCCCCTTCCAAGGTAGCATTAGACTCCTTCTTATTTTTTCTGATAGCTTCATCGGCTATCTCTCGGCCACCTCCTAACCAGGCTTCAGAAATTTTCCACTCAACGCAGTGGCTTCGACTGAAGGGTTCTTAATGTCATTGGCTGAGACTGAGAATTCTTGCTAAACTACAACCTTTGCATGCTCGTGGCCAACCTTTTCAAGGAGTGACACAGCTCCACAGGTGCCAGCGAAGGCGCAGAAATCTCCTCTATCACTGAGAATTTCATCAAAAGCTTCACCCTTGCCACCAACCCACCAAATAACCCCATCAGGATCGCCACAGATAAAATTTTGCTCCACAGAGAATGCGCCAACTTTGGCAAAGCTATTTTTCAATTTATTACAACATTCCATGGCAACATTGAAGCATTCCTCTTTTGCTCGATGAAGCTCCTCGACATTTTTCTGAACTCTTAGCCGTTCAGTATCAGATATTTCGTGTTTTGTTTGCTCGACATTAAAATTTTCAGTCACTTCATCGAGTTCCTTCTACAACCCCTGCACTTCAGATCTGTGCAATCCCACTTGAACAGATAGCGCATACCCTAAGTCAGCAATATGCTTCGCATCTTTCTGTTGCTTCTCTTCAAACTCCTTCATCTTCCGCTCTACTTCGGAAAGGCTATACAGCCTAGCTTCGCTAGGTTTTAATCTCTCCACCAAGGAGAGTAGGACTTTATCCTTCTCGAGAGCTTCATTTCTCAGCGTTATGACTTCCGAACGAAGGTTTCCAATTGCTATCTGATTGCTCTCATCTTTTGCATCCTTCTGAGCCTTTAAAGCTTTGCTAAGAATTAGACCCTGACAAACAAAAAACATACAAATAACAATAATAAGAATTACCACAAAATCGTTCATCATAACAAAAAATTACCAAATGCAAAGACAAAATATACAAACCTTTGGGCTGTTATAAGCGAGGTTGTCTGCTAGTTGGTCCTTCATCATTGCAAACAGACCAAGCTCAAGCTTCGGTTATCCCATGTTGTCCATCATTTCCCAACAAACATTAATCTCTGTGCTATCTAGTAGATAGTAAAGGAAGTCATCTTCATCGCTCCCTCCATAAACTAAGGATCCTCGGGGGTATTTCAGGTCCCTTGCATAATGTTGCACTTCGGCAACTTGTTCTTCAGATAATTGTTTCCCCGAAGCATGATGAGCAATATATTCTAAATCAACTTGAGAAGGTGCTTCAAGAGCAAGCAATGTTGGTGTTGGGGGCCTTCGTCTTCCGAAGGTCCTCAAAAACATGATCTAACAATATTTTCCAAGTGTAAAATATGAGCAGGTACCTTCAGACTCGGGTTAAAGCTATACACGACATGGAAAGTATGGTTGAGATGAAGGTTGATGCAGCTCCGAAGTTATGCACAAGGGAGCTTCGACTCAGTGGAGAAAAAGGAACCGACTTAAAGGGGAAAAGGCTATCTAGTCCTTGTTAGGTTGACTTTATGTCAATAATAAATGTAAAGGCATGAATGTAATTTTACACAGGCTGCGTCCTGTGCCTATAAATAGATGAACAGTACCCCCATACTGTTCACTCTGACTTGTATTCGCTCGTGCGTCACACCCGAATTTTTGCCTTCTGTCAAGCCGAAGGTATAAATGTAATTCAGTATTGCTCCTATTCATTCATGACTATATAAAAAGGACACATAAATGATGTTATATGATTATTTATGTTATTTCTCATGTTTCATATGCTTCTTCTCTCATTAATGTAAACTGTGATGATGAAGGTATGTCCTTCATTACCTTCGTCCGAAGATCGTTATATCTCAAGGGAAATAATGCTTGGAAGGACGAAGGCCATGAACCATTAACTTCTTTCTGTGTTGCCTTGTTCTTAATTCATAGCATTTGAGAACAAGTCCCCCAACAGTTGGCTTTTCATGAAGACTTTCCTTCACTAGTTCTGCTGGCTTAGCCCCCGAAGTTTCAGCTCCAATGTGAGTGGGAGAAGCACTTGCAATGGGTACTTCTCTCAAATCTTTAGCTTTGTCCTTGGGAGCTTCAGTAGAAGCAGGAGTCGGTATCTTCGTAGATTTTAAAACAGCATCCAAAACGCTGGACATCCTCCTTTTCTTAGGAGTCATTGTTGTAGCAGTTGGTAGCTTCGGCAACCCCGTTGTGGTAGGGGGACTCAACAATTTCGAATGCTCTTCTGCCTTTGAGCTCTTTATTTCCAACTCTTCTACTGGATCGGCACTAGCTCCAACCGTCACAACAGGAATTGTTTTCGAAGCCAAGGGGATAGCTTTGGCCTGTTCAGCAATCTCTATTCTCTTTGTATCAAGTATTGCAGCTGTCCTTTCTAAAGAATGTGGCTTCAGCCTATGTGTCAAAACCTTAGCTCTCTTCGGCTTAGGCGCTATGGAAGAAGATGAAGTTGCCATTTTTATTTTCGACCTTTGTTTTCGGACAGGAAAGCAGTAATCAAGATAAAAAAATCCAATCACATCAAAAACTCTATTCATCCTTCTCTTTCCACGAGCGCCGAAGGCAGTGGTCATGGCTTCGTCCTCTGCCTTCGTGTAAGCTCCCAACAAGTCGTCACTAGTAGCTTCGATAGCCTCAAGCCATTCATCATTTGGCTCATCAAACTAATTTCTGTAGCGATAGGTGTATCTTAGGTAAATCAAACCACCTTCGCTAGAACCAGCAGCAGTCTCCTTCGGCATCTCCTAGTCATTAACGAGCGACCACACCTTATAAGCAATATGCTCCTTGTAACACCCCAGGTGTTTATATTCCGCTCGACAACGAGTACGGATTTAAGCACGCAATATCAGTGGGTAAACGGATTTTTAAATTTTAATCATCCTCGCCTATCGCGATTTTAAAATCGCATCTGTTCCGTTTGTCGCGAGTGCGACATCATTTTTACTTCTATTTATTCGGGCTCTTCCGAAGTTTTCGTACTGTTCACAACATATTTGTTCTGAAAATCGGTGCGTCCGGTGATTATTTAAATCCATCGCTCGCGCGAATACAAAATTCGGAAGTCCGACCCACTTGGACGATTTTTATTCCGAACAAATTAGTTTAAAACTCGACGACTAAAATACTCGATGCAAAATAATCCGAATCGTACGCGAGGATATAATTCAATTTATTCTTCGGCACGCGGTTTGGCGACGAAATCGCGTATGCATTGCGGATCTGGTTTCGGCTAATTTCGGTCGAATCACGCAGAATAAGTTGTCTGTACCGAAATCAGTTTATTTCGGTCTGTTTCTCACCGGATCCAAATCTTCAGATATAAACAATTATGAAACAATTCGGTTCCCACTCGTCAACAGAGACAGCTCGTCCGAGAAATTTTAAGTGAGCTACAATTCACTGGTAAATTATTCGTGGCTGTGGAACCAGGTGTTCAGACACAGATGAAATTATTGATTTTAAATTAAATAGAATACAGTCCGAAATACTGTTCGGAATTGTTCCGATTACGTCTCGCTCCGATCTGAGAATCTTGATCCAAAATATCTTTCTCTCTTATCCGGGTATGAATATTTTACTGAAAAATTGATTCACGTCATCTTCCTTCCACCGTTCCTATCCTGAGCATGCACTTTTCTTTGAAAAAAATCTGGTTTCTTTCTTATCTAATCAGATGACGCTTGCTTCCTGGATATTTAGCTTCCACCGCTCTCTCTCTCTGATATTTTCTGTTGCCGTGCGTCCTGGTGCAGCTCATGCTGGCTTTTCCTCGCCACGGCCTCCACCAGCTGCATTTTTCTCAGCGTCTCCCTTTGGTCTGATCCTCAACGTGCCTGGATTTTTACCGTGGAAAATATCTCACTCCCTTATTCCCTATCGCAGCCACGATATTTCTCTGTAAGCCACAAAATCACACAGAACAGACCTCATCTCCTTCACGATAATGCATTTCTATGATTTCTGAAAAAAAGAAAGAAAACAAAAAAAAAAAACTCGCCAGCCCTATCCTCTAGCCGCCCGTTGCTGGAATTTTTTTTACCAGCCGCCGCTCAACTCAAGTATAAAATCAAGCGCGTGTCTGCGCCCTGCTCGGTCGTCCATCTCCCCAAGCTCGTTCCCGGGCTCCTCTCCTTCAGCTCTGGTGTCCGGCCGAGCTTCCTGGTACCGCGCGTTCCCCTGTCCTCGACTTCGCCCAGCGCCGAGCACCTCCCAGCCGAAATTCCCAACTCGCACAGCGCCCGGATTTTTCTCTCTCCCTATGCGCTCCTCTCAGCCGCGCCCTCTGGTCGTCTGCTCTTGCTTCCATGGCCGAGCGCTCAATCCTCCCCGACGACATTCTTCTTCCGGTGCTCTGTTGGCTGGCGTTTTCTCCCTGTTGCCGCGACCTGGTTCGTCCAGCGCCGCGCGCCCAGTCCATGGCTGCCAGTTCCCTCCAAGCGCCAGCGTCCTCTGCTCCTCGTTCTTCCTCTGTGCGCCACGGCTTTCTTCAGTACGTGCTCGCCCCTAGCTCGCCGGAGTCCCTCTGCCCCGGCTCCTCCTTCCTTGCCGCACGTCCTGGCCCCTGCTCGGACCGCGCTCAGTCCCTTGCTCGCCGCGTCCGGTCGAGCTCTCTGCGCACACACTGCGCGCAGCGGTGTCCCTATGCTTGCTGTGGCCGGTCCCCTGCGTCCCGCCTGGGATTTTGCCGCATGTCCCTGCTTACTGTCTGTCCACACGTCGTGTGTTGAGCAACGAAACTAAAATCCGTGCGCGTCGAGCTCCCGCGCCGAATCCAGCCCCATGTTGACGCGTTCCTGTTCCAGCTTGCCGTGCCGCGTCGTCATCACTTCCTGTCACGAGCTCGATCCCCGTTGTCATCGGGCTTTGTGCGTGCTCGCGTTTGCCGTCGAGTCGTTGAACCCGTCATCCCCTGCTCAACCCTACCCCGCTAGCTCGCTCCAGACACAATCTCGTCGTCGTCCCGCGCTTCGTCAAGAAATCCCAAGAATCGAGTGAAGACAAAGCTAGCAGCACGATATTCCCCAAGCGCTCGAAAATTGTCTGGATCGGAAAATCGCTACCGATCTCGCGGACCCGTGTCAGTATGGAAACGGTAAGCTGATAAATTATTCAGAATAGTTCGATCGATTGAATAAATTAATGTGTTAGTGCGAGGCTTATTAAGGTGCTCGATAAATTGCGTGAGTCACGAAACTCTCGTCGACTTCGCAGTTCTTGCGATTATCGAGCCAGATTTAGTTTTGGCGAATTATTTCACTATTCCGATTAATTAGCTGAATTAGTGTGCCGAGTAGAATATTAGTAGGCCTATGTGATAAAGAAATGTTTGATTAATTGTTGACATGTAAAATATGTGAGGAGTGAAATAAAATTAAAATAGTTCTTTGTGAGCGATGTAGTATAATTTATAAAGCACAGGATAAGTTTAGAATTTAATTAATTAGCTGATAAGTTGTGTTAGGCTAATCGTATTAAATGTGTATAATTTGTTGTTGTTTTGTGATGTTTGCGATAGGTTCAAGAAGCGTAATTATTACGCGTAGTTGTACGTCGATAACTAGTGTTTTCGTATAAAATAGTACAACGCCTCGCCGCTAGATGTTTAAATCCGCTATCGCGTAACACTAATTAGGTTTGTAATATTTCCGTCGATATGCATTCATGTGCATAATGCATTCCATTCAGGTACGTTAATTAATCGCGCGATGCGGAAGATGACCCAAGTCGACCCCAAGCGCGGGCTACTCCGCATGATGATGTTGATGGACAAACCTGAAGATGTTCGCCAAGTGGACGTCGTCTAACAACACTAACCTAGTGTTACTAAGGCAAGCCCCGGTGCATGCAACCCTTTTCCTTGTGTTTTTAAATATTTTTCGCACACTTAAGTCTAGTGAAATGTGCATTAGGTTCATAGGAGTTACTTGAAACCCTTTGATGCATTGCTTTCCTTGATATCCATACCTTTATAGATACTTCTGTGAAGTATCAAAATTATGATTTACAAAAAAATGCTTAGCCTTGCTTAGATCTTGTGGATAGAGGTTGTCCTTAATTTAACTCGAGAAAGGATGGCTTCTACCTGCAAGAATATTTTCATTCGGAGCAATGGTGGGATCTTACTGCAAAGTTCCCTGTGATGCTCTTTCATCCTAAGGAACAGACACAATCCTAAGGATGGAAATACGTAAATTGAGACTTGGGGGTAGGAACAGGTGATGTTCTACCCAGGTTGGTTAAGGATTAACGCGTATGTAGGCGTGCTGACCGAGGACCCTTTAAATAATCACATGCCTCGTCATGGGTAAGCCTTGCCTCGGGCAGACTAAGACCGGAATAAGATAACACGAAATGGGCGTGGAGCGGTGGCGAGAGTAGCGTGTACCCTCCGTGGCAAGAGGCTGGACGGTGGTGTATCTGTGCTCTCGGTTTGCATGAACCTGATCCGGTCTTAAGAACCCCGGTGGCGGGTTGACATATGCAAGGGTTAAGTGCTACATATGTCGTGTGATTGGAGATCCTCAGCTGAGTATAATCGATTCGGATCGCCGTACCTTCGCGGTTATGAAGACTTGGTCACTTCCCTGCAACCTAAAGTCAGGACGTGAACACTATGGATAAAAATGATGTTGTCTTGATGTGATGTGAAATTAGACTAGATGCAAATAGAGTCTATTAATACCTAATATGGCGTTAAAAGATTGAAAGTAAGGACTCACTTTAGTAAGCTACTTCTGCAAAAGTATAAGTTGATTTTTGCTAAAGCCTCTCCTTGACTCCTATTTATCCAGCATACCCTTGAGAGTCTTTTCCTTAGTCGGGTAAGACTTGCTGAGTAATTCCATACTCAGGGTTTATCCCCTCGTTGTTTTTCAGGTTCTAACCTTGTGCTGCTGTGATGGTGTTAAGTGCCGGTGGGCTCGGCCTTCTTATAAGTCTAAGTAACCCGTCTATACTTCTTATTGAGGATGGTCGTTTGAGCTAGCATATATTTCAAACATATACTTTTGTAATCACTCCGATAAAATAATATAAAATTTTTGTAATTTGTAAAATTTGGTAATAGTATTTCCGCTGCAAAAATATTGGTGTGTGTGATTTGTGTTACTTAATCCCGCGGTTCTGGTTGAAAGTGGTTTATCCGATGTCCTTGGGGCAATCGGACAGATCCTATTAAGTTATCTGGTGCACATGCATAGCCGTCTGAGGTCTTTGGGACAAGGACAGGTGCATGTGGGCCCAATAACTTGGAGGTTCTGCCACAGCTGGTATCAGAGCTGGATTAAGTATATACGGTCACATACGTATTTTCAAAACAAACGTTTTGGTTTTGAAAAACCTATTTTCAACTAAACACATTGGTTGGCTTTGAAAAACAGTTTTGAAAAATTATATTGCTAGCGACATCCTCTATTAAGCCCTAAGTTAAGGACTATCAGGTGGCTTAGTTGAAAACCCATAACCGGGTGGGTATTACATACATGTGTATTGTTATTTTTGAGGCCATTCAGTTTTGAATGGATCGACGCTCAGGTAAGGTGAGATGTGAGAGCATGACCGAACCACCGTCGGTCTAGGGGAGTGCTTAATTGTGGCGCTTGATTATATACATGTTCCACATATGTATATATGAAGGCTGCGATGTGGAGTAATTACTTTTCTGAGAATTCAGTACCCCATGGATGTGTATGGGTATACAAACATGGGAATACTGAGAAGTGTAATGTACTTGTAACGACGCACCTACGCTCAGGTAAGAAGGTGAGTTACCATAATGAGTTGCCCTATGGTTAAAGTGTGGCAATGGCACCTATGCGTGGCTCGGTGCTTAATGATGAGCTGGCCTCCATATAGCAATATATGGAGTATAAACTGTGATAAACTGTCATGTGTGGATTGCATCATTGGGAATTGGGCTGTGATGAAATTTTCTGCAGGTACACTAACCTCGAAAACGTATGTATAGCTGACGACTAGCAAAATACCGTGAGAATCGTACGCATGCCACCGAGATAGAACGCTATCGCCACATTATGTTGGCAAAATTCGTGAGGACGTATAGGACGAGCATGCGTCCTGATTGTTGCATTATGTTTGTCACCTATACACCCAAGATGCTTCTCTCATCCTTATTCCAGAAACCAGTGATTGTAGATAATCTAGGTAATGTTGAATTATGGACTTCGATGAAATAGTTGTTCTCCGTTCCTTAGGTATTATGTTTAGATGCTATATGTGTGCTCTTGTGCTTGATGTGTCGATAGAAGGTTAGTGACTTGTTTTCCTAAACCCAAATCTAGGCCATGTTCTTAGTTGGTGAACCATGACCAAAGTTGATTTTTCCGTTAGCACTCCATGACCAAACACATACAAATAAGTGCTTAGATAATTTCTTGGTTGGACATAAAGTGTACTCAGGTTTAAAACAAGAATCTTGAGTCATATTTCCATCTTAGACCATGCCCTTGTTCGATTGGCACAAGCTGATGTCCCTTATCCAGTTTGCCTATTCTTAAAGATCGCCGTGTTGCTTTATCAACCTAACCCAGGAAAGACATGTCCGATCATTTTTCTTGAGTTTGATGCCTTTGGTTTTCTCATATCTATCAAAGGCATACCAACTTAATCTTATGATTGTTTTCCCTCCGTATCTAATTAGATACTAATCCTTGACCTGGTGATCTCTGCGATGAGCATAGAAATATGCTTGGGACTGAAATAACAGTCTCCCATCGTACTGATTCATCAACTAAGTTTAGTTTATGGCCATGCCTCGTTCATTTCATTGGGCCATGATCTATTGGCTCTCTACTTGTAACCATTTATACAAGTGGAGTATCTCTTTGTATATCGTCACCTTGTTCAATCTATTTGTGTGGCGTAAGATTTCTTATTGGTTACGTCTGATAATGGTGTTATGATTAAAACCAATGGTGCCGCGACGAGACCGAGGGCCTCCTGTGAATGTACACACATGGTTGCGCTACTTGGCACGCGCTGGTATCACGGTTAGTAGTTGTAATTCATTATGAGACTATATCAATGTGTTATCTTGGCGCAATCTGTTTTTGCTACATGAGATTCATTATTGGTGCCAGTTCGGTGATGGTGTCATGATTAATGACTTATGGTGCCGTAGCGAAACTGAGAGCCCCTTGTAAATGTACACGCAAGGTTATGCTGCTTGGCGCATGCTGGTATCGAGGTCTCTAGTCATGATCCATTGTGGAACTACACTAATATATTATCTTCCGTAGATGTCTTCCTTGAAACAATTTCGGTGTTGTTTGTCGAAGTGATCAAGCAACATCTATCATCTCTGTTGGATCAAAAGGGCAATACCACTTTCATATGTGGTCTTATTTCTTTTGATCTTGGTAATTAATATTCATACAAGTTCCCGTTACATCCTTTGTGTAAAGGTGAAGCCTTGGAGCTTTTTAGTGTTAAAAAAAACAACTGATTAGCTCTCAAATTGGAGATTGGATTTCCCCTGCTGTTGAGATGCAGGAGTTTGTTCATTCGCTCCCTTATTTAATCCATATATTCCCTAACCAAGTCTGTTCATCTTGCATGAAGAAACGGGTGAACAACCTGACCAAATGGATTTCTACCCAACTACATGCTCAACTGTTAATGTGAGTGAACTCTCGACCGTTGGCTTACCGATGGTACTGAGAGGACATGCCCAATGTCAAAAGTGGTTCAACAAGTTGGGTTTGACTAACTTGTAACTGCCTAGTGAACAAAGGTTGAGTTTAGAGATCGTTTTATCGAGTTGTCCAAACTCACTCTGGTTTAACCCACCCTGAAGAAAGCAGCTATAAGAATCGAGATTAAGTTGACTAGTAACCACCTAATTATCGCTCTAGTTATGCCTCGATCGCCTCACGTGTGTTTTCCCAGCATATGTGATCAAGTCGAGCCATGCCTAGTGCTTGATAAAATGGACTGGTCGTAAAGTCCGTATCTACAGATCCCTTCACTGGTGATTCTCTAGATTCTATACCATCTTTCGTGGACTTGAATTCTCGGGTTAGCCACATGTTAACCACGACAGTATTCGACATCCACACCCGTCCCCTGTGCTATGAATCTCCTGTAACCACTTGTTGGTAAACCTTTTTTCTGTGTGTTTTACCCAAGAGGTTGCATCTGGTTCTGTTTGGGTAAAATCGCGTATTTACCGCTCGCCCAATAGACTCAGATAGTACAGTGTCATCAGAAAAAGTGAACTGCACACATGGAACCTTATGTGTTCCTCTGGCAGACAGCGTCTCTATTGGTGGGCATTTCTAGATTAGCCTAAGGCGATTCATGTTATGTCCACTAGAGAAACAACATTCTGAGACACTCGCCTTCGCTCAGGACTGTCTTGTGATTACCGCTGATATGGATGTGGGTTACATGCTTCTCTACTCTTGAAAGTCTTTCGCTACGAATCTCGGGACGAGATTCTTTTAAGGGGGTAGGGCTGTAACACCCCAGGTGTTTATATTCCGCTCGACAACGAGTACGGATTTAAGCACGCAATATCAGTGGGTAAACGGATTTTTAAATTTTAATCATCCTCGCCTATCGCGATTTTAAAATCGCATCTGTTCCGTTTGTCGCGAGTGCGACATCATTTTTACTTCTATTTATTCGGGCTCTTCCGAAGTTTTCGTGCTGTTCACAACATATTTGTTCTGAAAATCGGTGCGTCCGGTGATTATTTAAATCCATCGCTCGCGCGAATACAAAATTCGGAAGTCCGACCCACTTGGACGATTTTTATTCCGAACAAATTAGTTTAAAACTCGACGACTAAAATACTCGATGCAAAATAATCCGAATCGTACGCGAGGATATAATTCAATTTATTCTTCGGCACGCGGTTTGGCGACAAAATCGCGTATGCATTGCGGATCTGGTTTCGGCTAATTTCGGTCGAATCACGCAGAATAAGTTGTCTGTACCGAAATCAGTTTATTTCGGTCTGTTTCTCACCGGATCCAAATCTTCATATATAAACAATTATGAAACAATTCGGTTCCCACTCGTCAACAGAGACAGCTCGTCCGAGAAATTTTAAGTGAGCTACAATTCACTGGTAAATTATTCGTGGCTGTGGAACCAGGTGTTCAGACACAGATGAAATTATTGATTTTAAATTAAATAGAATACAGTCCGAAATACTGTTCGGAATTGTTCCGATTACGTCTCGCTCCGATCTGAGAATCTTGATCCAAAATATCTTTCTCTCTTATCCGGGTATGAATATTTTACTGAAAAATTGATTCACGTCATCTTCCTTCCACCGTTCCTATCCTGAGCATGCACTTTTCTTTGAAAAAAATCTGGTTTCTTTCTTATCTAATCAGATGACGCTTGCTTCCTGGATATTTAGCTTCCACCGCTCTCTCTCTCTGATATTTTCTGTTGCCGTGCGTCCTGGTGCAGCTCATGCTGGCTTTTCCTCGCCACGGCCTCCACCAGCTGCATTTTTCTCAGCGTCTCCCTTTGGTCTGATCCTCAACGTGCCTGGATTTTTACCGTGGAAAATATCTCACTCCCTTATTCCCTATCGCAGCCACGATATTTCTCTGTAAGCCACAAAATCACACAGAACAGACCTCATCTCCTTCACGATAATGCATTTCTATGATTTCTGAAAAAAAGAAAGAAAACAAAAAAAAAACTCGCCAGCCCTATCCTCTAGCCGCCCGTTGCTGGAATTTTTTTTACCAGCCGCCGCTCAACTCAAGTATAAAATCAAGCGCGTGTCTGCGCCCTGCTCGGTCGTCCATCTCCCCAAGCTCATTCCCGGGCTCCTCTCCTTCAGCTCTGGTGTCCGGCCGAGCTTCCTGGTACCGCGCGTTCCCCTGTCCTCGACTTCGCCCAGCGCCGAGCACCTCCCAGCCGAAATTCCCAACTCGCACAGCGCCCGGATTTTTCTCTCTCCCTATGCGCTCCTCTCAGCCGCGCCCTCTGGTCGTCTGCTCTTGCTTCCATGGCCGAGCGCTCAATCCTCCCCGACGACATTCTTCTTCCGGTGCTCTGTTGGCTGGCGTTTTCTCCCTGTTGCCGCGACCTGGTTCGTCCAGCGCCGCGCGCCCAGTCCATGGCTGCCAGTTCCCTCCAAGCGCCAGCGTCCTCTGCTCCTCGTTCTTCCTCTGTGCGCCACGGCTTTCTTCAGTACGTGCTCGCCCCTAGCTCGCCGGAGTCCCTCTGCCCCGGCTCCTCCTTCCTTGCCGCACGTCCTGGCCCCTGCTCGGACCGCGCTCAGTCCCTTGCTCGCCGCGTCCGGTCGAGCTCTCTGCGCACACACTGCGCGCAGCGGTGTCCCTATGCTTGCTGTGGCCGGTCCCCTGCGTCCCGCCTGGGATTTTGCCGCATGTCCCTGCTTACTGTCTGTCCACACGTCGTGTGTTGAGCAACGAAACTAAAATCCGTGCGCGTCGAGCTCCCGCGCCGAATCCAGCCCCATGTTGACACGTTCCTGTTCCAGCTTGCCGTGCCGCGTCGTCATCACTTCCTGTCACGAGCTCGATCCCCGTTGTCATCGGGCTTTGTGCGTGCTCGCGTTTGCCGTCGAGTCGTTGAACCCGTTATCCCCTGCTCAACCCTACCCCGCTAGCTCGCTCCAGACACAATCTCGTCGTCGTCCCGCACTTCGTCAAGAAATCCCAAGAATCGAGTGAAGACAAAGCTAGCAGCACGATATTCCCCAAGCGCTCGAAAATTGTCTGGATCGGAAAATCGCTACCGATCTCGCGGACCCGTGTCAGTATGGAAACGGTAAGCTGATAAATTATTCAGAATAGTTCGATCGATTGAATAAATTAATGTGTTAGTGCGAGGCTTATTAAGGTGCTCGATAAATTGCGTGAGTCACGAAACTCTCGTCGACTTCGCAGTTCTTGCGATTATCGAGCCAGATTTAGTTTTGGCGAATTATTTCGCTATTCCGATTAATTAGCTGAATTAGTGTGCCGAGTAGAATATTAGTAGGCCTATGTGATAAAGAAATGTTTGATTAATTGTTGACATGTAAAATATGTGAGGAGTGAAATAAAATTAAAATAGTTCTTTGTGAGCGATGTAGTATAATTTATAAAGCACAGGATAAGTTTAGAATTTAATTAATTAGCTGATAAGTTGTGTTAGGCTAATCATATTAAATGTGTATAATTTGTTGTTGTTTTGTGATGTTTGCGATAGGTTCAAGAAGCGTAATTATTACGCGTAGTTGTACGTCGATAACTAGTGTTTTCGTATAAAATAGTACAACGCCTCGCCGCTAGATGTTTAAATCCGCTATCGCGTAACACTAATTAGGTTTGTAATATTTCCGTCGATATGCATTCATGTGCATAATGCATTCCATTCAGGTACGTTAATTAATCGCGCGATGCGGAAGATGACCCAAGTCGACCCCAAGCGCGGGCTACTCCGCATGATGATGTTGATGGACAAACCTGAAGATGTTCGCCAAGTGGACGTCGTCTAACAACACTAACCTAGTGTTACTAAGGCAAGCCCCGGTGCATGCAACCCTTTTCCTTGTGTTTTTAAATATTTTTCGCACACTTAAGTCTAGTGAAATGTGCATTAGGTTCATAGGAGTTACTTGAAACCCTTTGATGCATTGCTTTCCTTGATATCCATACCTTTATAGATACTTCTGTGAAGTATCAAAATTATGATTTACAAAAAAATGCTTAGCCTTGCTTAGATCTTGTGGATAGAGGTTGTCCTTAATTTAACTCGAGAAAGGATGGCTTCTACCTGCAAGAATATTTTCATTCGGAGCAATGGTGGGATCTTACTGCAAAGTTCCCTGTGATGCTCTTTCATCCTAAGGAACAGACACAATCCTAAGGATGGAAATACGTAAATTGAGACTTGGGGGTAGGAACAGGTGATGTTCTACCCAGGTTGGTTAAGGATTAACGCGTATGTAGGCGTGCTGACCGAGGACCCTTTAACTAATCACATGCCTCGTCATGGGTAAGCCTTGCCTCGGGCAGACTAAGACCGGAATAAGATAACACGAAATGGGCGTGGAGCGGTGGCGAGAGTAGCGTGTACCCTCCGTGGCAAGAGGCTGGACGGTGGTGTATCTGTGCTCTCGGTTTGCGTGAACCTGATCCGGTCTTAAGAACCCCGGTGGCGGGTTGACATATGCAAGGGTTAAGTGCTACATATGTCGTGTGATTGGAGATCCTTAGCTGAGTATAATCGATTCGGATCGCCGTACCTTCGCGGTTATGAAGACTTGGTCACTTCCCTGCAACCTAAAGTCAGGACGTGAACACTATGGATAAAAATGATGTTGTCTTGATGTGATGTGAAATTAGACTAGATGCAAATAGAGTCTATTAATACCTAATATGGCGTTAAAAGATTGAAAGTAAGGACTCACTTTAGTAAGCTACTTCTGCAAAAGTATAAGTTGATTTTTGCTAAAGCCTCTCCTTGACTCCTATTTATCCAGCATACCCTTGAGAGTCTTTTCCTTAGTCGGGTAAGACTTGCTGAGTAATTCCATACTCAGGGTTTATCCCCTCGTTGTTTTTCAGGTTCTAACCTTGTGCTGCTGTGATGGTGTTAAGTGCCGGTGGGCTCGGCCTTCTTATAAGTCTAAGTAACCCGTCTATACTTCTTATTGAGGATGGTCGTTTGAGCTAGCATATATTTCAAACATATACTTTTGTAATCACTCCGATAAAATAATATAAAATTTTTGTAATTTGTAAAATTTGGTAATAGTATTTCCGCTGCAAAAATATTGGTGTGTGTGATTTGTGTTACTTAATCCCGCGGTTCTGGTTGAAAGTGGTTTATCCGATGTCCTTGGGGCAATCGGACAGATCCTATTAAGTTATCTGGTGCACATGCATAGCCGTCTGAGGTCTTTGGGACAAGGACAGGTGCATGTGGGCCCAATAACTTGGAGGTTCTGCCACACTCCTGAACCAAATCCCTGGTACCGATGTATGTACACACCCTGTTGAAATCCATCAAATCCGTTTGCACTTCGTTCCCTCTTGCAATCGATGGCCTCCTAATGCCGAAGCGTGACCGTATGGGGCGCTGGATTATACCCCTCACATCTTCCCTCTTGCTCAAATCATTTTTGACATAAAACCATTGTTTCATCCAAGAGTCCAACCATTTCCTTCGGAACGTTGGCACGGGACACCTCACATCAAAGTGGTGCACAAAGCTGTAGCACTCGAAGTTGTTGTGACACTGCTCCTTCCCCATTGCCTTCGTCTGGTAGGATAATTCATGAATGTTGCAGAAACACTTGGCATCTGGCTCCAACCCTCAGCTCCTCATAGCCCAAATAAAAACTCCCACTTTAATTAAAAGCTTCGGGAGTAAGCTGGTGAATGTATATCTCAAATGCCTTTAACACTTCAACCAGCATCTTTTACAAGGGAAAATGAAGCCCAACCTTCATAAAACTCTTAAAAACCACTACTTCGTCTACTTCAGGAAGAGGAACAGTACTCTCTTCCCCAACCCTAACAATGGATATATCATGGAAATATTTTCCCTTCATCGCTTCAATTTGTCCTTGCTTAATAGTGGATTTTTTGAAAACAACATGACTCGGCTTCCATGGCCGATCTTCAGCATCTTCGTTATCACTCTCCACATCAAAACTATCGCTATCACTAGAATCTCCAGACAGCCTAGCCAACATTTCATCAGTGATTTTCTCAATGTTGGTCCTTTCCATAGCTTCGTAAAAACCAGCAAGTGTGGGTCTACACTTTTCTTATCTTCAGCCATTTCGGTGATGATCACAGCAAAAGACGAAGCTCAAAAAACAATTACGCTCACAGAAGAAGAAAGTTAAAATGTCAATCACATCACAAAAAGCTAGATAGCACGAAAAATATTCATAGTGCAAGCCCCTATATATATACACAAAGCACCACTGAGCGGTGGGACCCATAACACAGAGTGATTCGCTATTCTAGCGAAGGGAAGGTGTTTTTTGGACCTTTGGCCAAAGGCCTTCATTCATTTCGCAGTTTGAAAGTGTTATAAAAAAGAAAACAAATTAATACTACGAGGGGCTACTGTTGGGGGCCTTCCTCTTTCAAAGGTCCTAAAAAACATGACTAACCATTTGCTTCTAGTATATCACTGAATATTACTGGAGCTTCTTCAAAAGATAAGCTTCGTGATGAGTATCTTCTTCCCCACTGAAGGTTCTCAAAACAGAGACATCGTATGAAAGCGATAATGACGGATACCGAAGCTACAGCTGAAGAGCAACAACTTCGGCTTAAGATGGCGACGAAGGTCAAATATGATGCCGAGCCGAAGAAGAAAAGACTAGTTAATCCCTGATAATTTATGTTACAATTATGAGTACATATTAAGGTCATAAATGTATTTTTACCCGGGCTACGTCCCGTGCCTATAAATAGGTGAACAGTACCCCATACTGGTCACACTAGATTGTACTTGCTCTCGCGTCATCACCTTTGATCAAGCCGAAGGTATCAATGTAATATGAATTTTGTTAATGTTCTTATATTCATCATGAAATGAGGATATGATTGAATGGAAGTCTGAATGAATGACTTGTAATTGTCTCTGTGAATTCTTATTCTCACAAATGGTGATAATGTATCCTTCATAACCTTCGTCTAAGGATCATTATGTCCGAAAGGAGATAATGCTTCAGAGGACGAAGGTCCTTAATCTTTAATAATTGTGTTGCCTTATTCTTGACTCACAGCATTTGAGAACAAGATACCAACACCTAGGTTTTCAATCTGATGGCCACGCGCTCCACACGAAGTTGCTTCGCCTTAACGCACTGATGAGGACATCACTCCCATGGATACAAACAACACTCCTGAGGTTGACTACCCAATTGCTCGCGCACGCGCTCGACAATTGAATTTATAGGTGATCTTGTTCCTAAGTAATTATTCTTGTGCATTTGAGAGTAGTATGCTACCTAATGATTTAATTGTACTTAGGAATGAAGGGGAGGACCAGCTAGGACATCGGGATCAAGATGGAGGCCCAAGATGACGTTCAGAATCTGTTTCGACGCCATCTTTTGGCCTTTTGGGCCGTGTATCTTTGTTGAGCCCATTAGGGGCGTGTCTAGGGTTTTGCATAACCCTAGAGTCTTTATTAATAGCCGCCACATCCTTGTTAGAGGCAGGTTTTGCTTAAGTTAGATCTGTCAAAAACAGTTTGCCGTAGATCGGTTTGTGAGACCCCAACTCGAGAGCTTAATCATCCATCCGCAATATTTCAGATTGTGTTCTTTCTCGTTCTTGCTTGTGTCTTCGATTCGTAGGCAAGGATTATCCCTCGTGGCGAGGTCAATCGAGCAGCGCATGGTTGATAACCAGAGGAGAAGTGGTGCTGCGATTGCGGGGTTCTACTCTTGTTGATTGGAAGCCGGATCGTCTGTATGACATCTCCACCAAATCGATAGTTACCTACACCTGACGGAAGATCGGGCACCCCGTTCCTATCAAGTGGTATTCAAAGACTCAGGTATTACCGTCAGGCTTACCCTAGTTTAGTTTAGGTTTTTCATCCTATAACTCTAGATAATTGCCATACAAAAAAATTTCCGCTGTCCTAGAACCCTTGTTTAGCCTTTGCAATTTCGTTTTCAGTTTGGCTTTGTTCAGTTCGTGTCCGTGGTCGAGACGTGTTGCTGGTTTAGGGTGTATCTTCGTCGTAGTTCAACTGCACCTTCGCTGCTATCCCATCCACCATTACCCATATCACAAGTCGATCCACCCCATTAATTGACTTGCCCTCGCTAGCCGCCGCCGCGCCAGTTTGCCCTAACCGCCGCTTTCTAGTCGTGCCTCCCAAAAACATAACTTGAGGTACCTTCCTTAAACCGGGCATAACTTTTCGCTCGGCTGTCCAAAAAATCTGAAATTTTTACAGGAGCTTGGTGACGCGATTCTGAGGCCAACTAAACTCGCCTTCGGCCTGTTTGGTTTCGATAAAATTGTCAAAAAAATTCATGAAAATAAAGAAAAAAATTTGTCAAAGCTCTTGCACGCTTTTCAGAGAACCTGCTGATTTTCTGTAGACCACAACTGATCTCTGTTTTAGGTGAAACTTGGTGTAGCTCCTATTTTGTTGCTCCTTGTGCTGAGAAAAATATAAAAAAAACCATACAAAAAAGAAAAACAAAATCACCAGTGATTCCTACTAGTGCCTTTTTGGCCTCACTAGTACAGTATTTACGGTACTGCCATTCTGCTAGTTCCATTGTTCTTTGTTCCAACCTTGTTGTGCTACGCCTTGGATACATCTCTTAGCCAGCAATTGTGACTTGTGCTTTGGATATTTATTGAACTTCGCTCATCTGCACTCGATTTTGTTCCACATTCACATACATATTGTGCCTGTCCTACAGCTCCACATATTATATCTTCTGATCAATATAGATTTGACATTGCAATCGCGGTATCACTACCTCTTTGTAAGTATCATGAACCAGCCTCCGATTGTACTGTCCTTTGCATTGTGTTTTCATTAGATACTAGTAAGAACTTGGTAAGACACGGTAGTGTGTGTTCCTATTCACCCAGAGAGCGCGTAGTTGCTTATTAGGGACAACCTTTACTATTTGTTCCTGTTTTGGTGTTTCCAATGGTAGGATCCAATGACGAGATTGAGGTAGTCATTCCCACACAATTTTCTAATTGTGTCAACTGCGAAGACTTCGATGTTATTTGCAAGCGTATGAAGGAAAATATGGAGGAAACGGTCCACAAGTCTGTCCATGATGCGATTATTGCAATGGATCTTGGCAAAGTGCTAGATAGGGTGGAGAGACGGATAACCGAGCTTGTCGATCGGGTTGCCACATTGGAGACACGTCCACTACATCATCAGCAGCCTCCTCCTCCACCACCACAACCCCAGCAGCATCCACCACGGCATCAGCAGCCCCCACCACAGGCTCAAGATGATGCCATTTTCGATGCACGTGGCAATTTTGATGAGGCAGCTACCAGAGACGCCCGCCTACGACGCCGTCTTCGTTGGAACAGGGCAGGTATGGGTGACAACCAGCGAGGTAATAACAATTGTATTCTCGATGACCCTTTTGCTAAGATTAAGTTCACCATACCTTCTTTTTCAGGTCATTATGATGCTGAGGTATATCTTGATTGGGAAATGACAGTAGAGCAAAAATTTGCCTCCCATCTTGTGCATGAACACCATCAGGTTAGACAAGCCACTAGTGAGTTCAAAGATTTTGCTATCATTTGGTGGACTAGTTTAGTGGGTGATGGTAGAGAACCAACTACTTGGGATGACCTAAAGGATGCTATGCGTGATAGATTTGTTCCCCCATCTTATCATAGAGAATTGCGTAAGAAACTAATGCATTTAGATCAAGGGGATAAGTCTGTTTAGGATTATTATGGTGAGCTTCAAAAGGGGTTGCAACATTGTAAAACAGTCGAGGGGACTGAGGATGCTATTTATCGTTTTTATTCGGGTTTGAGACGTGAAATACAGGATATTCTTGATTATAAAGATTTTGACACTGTCGACAAGTTGTTCCAGTTTGCTATGCTTGCAGAGAAGGAAGTGCAGGGACGATATCAGTCACAACATTGATCCCGAAGTACCTTTGGTGCCACCCCCTTGTCAAAGACGACACCTTGCACACCTCCAACTCCTCCAGCACCCACGCGACCTTCATCTTCCGCTCCCACCACAGGTACATCTACTTTTTAGGTACCTACCAAGAAACCAGATTCGGCGGCGCCTTCCAGTGGACGCACTTCGAGCATTCAGTGCCATCGCTGCCATGGGCTTGGTCACGTGATGAAGGATTGACCTAGCCAACGGATGTACATTGCTACGGATGATGGGTACATTAGTGTGTCGGATGTGGAGGATGATGGTGTTACAAGTGATGATGCCAGAGATGATGCTGCCATTGATGGTGATGCTGCCACAGCAAATTTCTAGAACATCATTGTGCAGCGTGTCCTCAGTGCTCAGCCAGAGACCTCCAGGCAGCAGTAGCGCCATAATTTGTTCCAGACTTTCTTCGTCATCAAGGATCAACGTGCTCGTGTTATTATTGATGGAGGAAGCTGTAACAATTTGGTGAGTTCAGATTTGGTCAAGAAGCTTAGCTTGCCCACATGCCCACGTCCGCATCCGTACCACATTCAATGGTTTAATGATACCGTCAAGGTTAAAGTAACACAAACGGTACGCATCCATTTTTCCATTGGTATATATTCTGATTATGCGGATTGTGATGTTGTACCTATGGAAGCATGCACTCTTTTGTTGGGTAGACCTTGGGAATATGATAATGATGCACTTCACCATGGTCGGAGTAATACATACACTTTCATGCATAAGGGCAAGAAAATTACTTTGCTTCCTTTGACTCCTGCTAAGATTGTACAAGCTGACAAGGATAGAGCTGCAAATACAAATAATGAACCTCTTGTTAAATCTGAAAATCAGCAAGCCATTCATTTGAAAGCTCCTGTAATGCTTGTTACAAACTCTGATCTTGCTGAAATTCATGCTGATGATACTTGCTGCTATGCCTTGGTTTGCAAAGATGCTTTCTTTTCTATTGATGATATTCCTAGCACTTTGCCTGCATCTGTGACTAACCTTTTGCAGTAGTTCTGAGATGTTTTCCCTCTGAGTTACCTCCAGGACTTCCTCCCATTCGTGGGATTGAGCACAAGATTGATTTGATTCCTAGAGCGAGCTTGCCCAACCGTGCTGCATATCGAGCAAATCCTGAGGAGACTAAGGAGATTCAGCGCCAAGTCCAAGACCTTTTGGACCGCGGGTATGTACGTGAGAGCCTTAGTCCTTGTTCTGTTCCTGTCATTTTGGTTCCAAAGAAAGATGGCAGTTGGCGCATGTGTGTAGATTGTAGAGCCATTGACAACATCACTATCCGGTACCGTCATCCTATTCCTCGATTAGATGATATGCTTGATAAGTTAGGTGGTTCTAAAATATTTTCTAAGATTGATTTGCGCAGTGGGTACCACCAAATTAGAATGAAATTAGGCTTGTATGAGTGGTTAGTGATGCCTTTTGGATTAACTCAGGCCCCTAGTACTTTTATGCATTTGATGAACGAGGTTTTGCGCCCATTTATTGGAAAATTTGTGGTGGTTTATTTTTATGATATCTTGATCTACAACACTTGTTTATCTGAACATCTTGACCATCTACGTGCTATTTTGATGCTCTGCGCGCTGCACGCTTATTTGCTAACCTTGAGAAATGCACCTTTTGCACCGAACGAGTATCGTTTCTTGGCTATGTTGTCACTCCACAGGGTATTGAGGTTGATGAGGCCAAGGTGCATGCTATTCAGAGTTGGCCAACGCCATCGATGGTGACACAAGTGCGGAGTTTTCTTGGACTTGCAGGATTTTATCGTCGTTTCGTGAAGGATTTCAGCACCATCGCTGCCCCATTACATGAGTTGACCAAGAAGGGTGTTTCATTTAATTAGGGGCAGTCACAAGAGGATTCTTTTGCTCTTTTAAAAGAGAAGCTTACTCACGCGCCACTACTCCAATTTCCTGACTTTGGTAAGACTTTTGAACTCGAATGTGATGCAAGTGGAGTTGGCATTGGTGCTGTTTTGATGCAAGGAGGTAAACCCGTTGCATATTTTAGTGAGAAATTGAATGGCCCTGTTCTTAATTATTCCACTTATGATAAAGAATTATATGCTCTCATATGATCTTTGCAAACATGGAAACATTATTTGTGGTCTAAGGAATTTATTATTCATTTTAATCATGAGTCACTTAAGCATCTTCGTAGTCAAACAAATCTGAATCGTAGACATGCTAAGTGGGTAGAATTTCTTGAAACTTTTCCTTACATCATTAAACATAAAAAGGGGAATGATAATGTGATTGTCGATGCTTTGTCTAGACGCTATGCTATGTTGTTTCAACTTGATTGTCGTATTTTTGGACTTGAAACAATTAAGGGACAATATGCTTTTGATGATGATTTTAAAGAGGTTGCATTAAATTGTAAAAAGGGCCATACATGGAATAAATTTGTGCTAAATGATGGATACTTGTTTAGAACTAACCGCCTATGCATTCCAGTTGGTTCGGTTCGTCTTTTGTTGTTGCAGGATGTAACACCCGGATTCTAGGGGTCCAAAACCCGGGGTTAACATAAACACCAGGTATGCTGGGACCAAGTCTCAAACATATGATGTATAGTGGCACAGGATCGAATGTCACAACTTTATATATAACAGGAGTTCTATACAAAATAAATAATTACATTATAGGGAGACAACGGTCCAGCAACCCAAAGTTGACTGGGAGACGACGACCTAGACCTCTCACGAACTCATCACAGCATCCTCCATGAGCATCATCCTGCAGTACCTGGTCTTGACCTGTGGTGTATGTGAGACAGCAAGAGTGAGCTCACATACGTTCATCGCTCAACAAGTTGTGGGGAATAATGTGCATAAACTCGCCAAAGGTGGGAGCTCACGTGAAGTGTAAGGCTTACCAAAGAAGATGGTTAGAGCTGAGCATTGCTTTTAAAGTTGGTCAAAATTTTATTAGCAGTTACTAAGTATAAGTAAATACCAAACCCAATTAAGTAATAGAACCAAAGTAACAACACCACCTGCAATGCAATGCATATGACAAATTGAATTTAGTTCCATAAATTAATCATGTGAGGGTCCGAGCTGCTCATGACCGTGAGCACGGCTAGTATACCAGTTTTACACTCTGCAGAGGTTGCGCATCTTTACCCACAAGTCGTGTTACCCATCTGCCAAGGGGTCATGAATCCCATACACCTCTACCAAGGAAGTGAGGCAGGGTAGCACTACGAGGCCTTTACAAAGTTCCACTAGCTTCCGAAAACCCGCTACAGTTTATAGGAAGATCCAGTACAGGAATCCCTTGCAGGACCGCCATCGCAGCAAAATCCTCCCGAGGGCACTTCCCGCACTGACCTCTCCCTTACTGCCCTTGCCCCTTTCGGGTAAGGTAGTCTTCCACTAGCTTTCCTAATTAATCAGCCAAGGGCATCCCATACTACCCTTGTGGTAGCACTGTTTTCCCGGGTGGTCGCTCCATGTTCCAATTAACATAATGATCTCAACATGAACCATAAATAACAACTGATAATAAAAGTATAATCATGAATAGTGTAATCTTCATACCCAAAACCACATATAGCACTAGCAAGTACTACCCAGAAAGTTCAGTGGTAAACAAGGTATAAAGATAAACAAACTAGGGTAACCTATTAGGTCCCTTCAAAATTAACCTATGCAGATCATTATGATTAATTAGAACATGAGTAGGTGAAAAGAAGTGATCAAGGGCACAACTTGCCTGGGCCTTGAGATTCCAGGTACCAGGATGATTCTTCAGATCCTCGTGACCTCACTGCTAGTCGTAGCAATACAAACATACATGGTATAGGCAAAATTAACATTACACCAAACATATATGCAAAATACATATTAATAATCTACATATTAAAATAAGATCACAGGAAAAAGAATTATTAATTTTGGAGTTGTAGAATTCAAGTTATGATTTTCCTAAGATTTAAGGTGATTATAATATGATTAAATGATAAATAAATTTTCTGACAGAGTTCATGTCAAAACAGTGATTCTAAATGGTAGAGAATATTATTACAAAATTTTAGGAATTGGAATGACTCAATTTGGAGCAAAAATAAATTTTCTATGAATTAACTAAGTTCTAGGAATTATTTTTGTATTAAAAATTCAATTTCTAATTCATTTACTCATTTTATTACTGCACTGGATTGGGCCTCAATAACAGAAAAGTGCAGGGGCCTTCTCGAAAGAATCCCCAGACACATAGAACAGTCGCCCAGGGACGGCGGGTTGATTCACCGAAACCCGAGGGACTCTTTAGAAAGTTTGCCAAGCGAAGGGGTACGCGCGCACCAGAGCCGCCCGATTAGAACTATGCGGCCCAGATCAGATCACCTATTAAGCGAAACGGTACGCAACACAGACCGTTCGATCAGCGATCAACGGCCCAGATTTAATGAAGCCGAGATCCACTCCGATCCATCCGATCGACGATCTACGGTACGAGTTCGACGGGCGAAGGGGTATGTGATGGTGTGATCTCGATCATCCACCACCGATCCGACGGCCCGAAACCCTTCCCCAACCCATCGGTCGAGCGGACGGCGGCGCCGCCCACCATCGCGGTGGAGCCATCGCCGGAGCACGCAATCCGGCGCAATACCGCCCCAAATTCAAATTAAACGGCGCTACGCGTAGAGAGGGCGAAGGTGAACACAAAGGAAGACCCCATACCGGCGATTGTGGCGCGGAGGCACACGGCCACGGTGCGAGGCGGATCCGCGGTGGTGGAAGAACGACGGCGAGGAATTGCGCTGTGCACAGTGGCCTGCTTCGCCCGCGAACGACTCGACACCCTTCGGATGGACTTGGAGACGCTCCAAGGCCGATCACCGGGGACCCGACGTCGACAACGACGCGCTTCGGTCACGGCGGCAAACTTGGTCCGCGAGAATCGCGACGGTAGCTGGCGAAAGGCTGCGGACGAAGGTGAGGATGGGAAAGGGGGTCGCGGTCCGCGTTTTATAGCTAGGTGACAAGTCCGAGGAACGGCAGTCCCGGCGGCGAGTTCGCGCGGCCGTTGCGGCGAGCTCGGCATGGCTGTTGAAGACGGCCCGACAAGCGGGCCCCGCGAACCAGAGACAGAGAGAGCAGGCGAGCGTGAGGCAAGAGCGGCTGACGGGGTGGCCCGCGGAGCAGCGAGGGATGGCGCGCGCGCGACGTGAGAGGCTGCCCGATGGGGCCCGCGTGTCGGCGCCGAGCGGGAGAGGTTGGGCCGCGCGGGATATGGGCCGAAATGGTGGTCGCCGGCCCATGAAGGATTTTATTCTTTTTCTTTTTCTTTTCTATTTTCTTTTCCCCATTTTCAAATCCAATTCAAATCCAATTTGAATTCAAGTTTGAATTTCAAACTTTTGTGAATAACTTGTCCTCAGTTTGAAAGGTATAATTTCATAATATAAGTGTGAAGGATATTTACTTTATTTTATGTAATATTTTTCTTAGTTCTTCCCTTCTCCCTTTTATTTTCTATTTTCTATTCCAAATTCAAATTTATACTTCTATTTTAGTTTTTTCAGATTTTTCAAATGTATTATTTGAAATCCAAGGGTGAATATAAACCATACTTATTTTAATATTACTAACTTAAGTTTTTATTCTCCTTTCTATTTATTTCATGAGATGTATAAATGGTTTTTCTTAAAAGAAAAAGAAAAATTCTTTTCCCATCATTTTCTTATTTCCCAATTTCTAAGACATTATGATATTTTGTTCAAATTTCTTCTACTAATTCCCAATCCAGAATTTGGGTGTTACAAATCCTACCCCCCTTAAAAATAATCTCGCCCTCGAGATTTGTAAGGAAAAAGGATGCATACTCATATGCACAAACAAAGAGATCTCAGTATGAGGTATAATTCTTTAACAAAACATTGGGTCAATAGACCTTTATTATTTCTTCTAAAATATTATCATATCATCTACTAACTAAAGAAGCACCTAGATCTTACAAATCATCATAATCTATATTTATGTAGCTTGGTGAAGCTGGTGGTGGTGGTGGAGGTTGTTGTTGTTGTTGTCTCTCCAACCGTGCTTGCCTTATTTCTTGACGGGCTTGACGTATTTCTTCGCGTTGTTGTCTTATCTGATTTTGCATCTCGGTCACCAGGTCTGTTAACTGTTGTATTACCAGTCTTTGGGTAGCAACCACTTGATTGATGTCAACAGGTGGAGGATTTGGAGGATTCATTTTCTGTTTGTTGTTATGTGATAATCTTTCCTTTCCTGGTATTGACCATGAAAGTTAGAAGCATATGGTAATAGTTTTGCAAAGGAAATTTATTCAATAAGTGGAATGAATAAGCTTAGTAGCTGGTTATAATCTAAAGATTCTTTGGTAGGACTTGATCTTTGTTTTATGTCCAGATTGGGGTAACCAATCATATAAGGTGAATATCTAAGGGTAAGATAGAATCTGTCAAGATGAGAGATATATATGGGTGAGATAGACTACAAGATGTAGGTTAAAAGTTTGTTTGTTATTAGGTGGGAATAGAAAAGTCATACCATTCATTATGGCAACTATGGGTTGGGTTAGCTCATGGTTGAATTGATCCAATGTGCTAAGATAAGTTAATACATAGCTAGTGGGGTCTAATCTCTTCTACTAGTGTCATTAATCTGTTTAAGTGAACCACATTAAGTTAGATAACATTAGACCACACTGGGTCAGGTCACATTAGGTAAGATAAGATCTAGATTAAATTGGATATGACTAGATTAGACTAGTTTAGGTTAGATAGGTCCAGCAGGGTAGAATATGTATTATTAAGATATGTTAGGATGTTTTAAGATTAATTAGATATGTTATGATAAGATAGAATCTCTTGCTAGGTTAAAATTGAGGGGTTATGCAACTATCAGATGGTTAAGGTAGTTGCATATAGCCAAGTTGATCTGTCATTCTTAATTTAGTGCAGGGTGAACTAAGTTAAGTCCTGTTCTATGGGGGTAGAGTCTAAACTATTTCATCAATATTATCTAACATGTTTGATAAGTCACATTAGATTTGATCAGATCCAGGTTGGATTGGTGTGACTAGTTTGACTAGATAAGATCTAATTGATTTGCATTAGATCATGGTTGTTAAACTAGGGTGGGTAAGTATGCTTATTAGGATAAGACAGATCCATAAAGATAAGATAGAATCTTCTGAGACCAGTTAGACCTATTAGGATGAAATACAATCTTTTCAAGATAGGGTGAGTATCTTTTAAGATGAGATGGGTCTATTAAGATGAGGGAGAATCTTTTAAGATAAGATGAATTGGTTAGAATGAGATCTTTTAGGATAAGATAAATCTCTTAAGCTAGATATGTTCTAATGGGGATAATCTAGTTTGTCTAGTTATCTTACAAATGCTATCCTTTATACCTAGATGTATATGCAGATGTAATTGTGGACATTACTCCACAACCCATCACACTCAATCAAAGATCCAAATCAAACAAGTATCATAAGAACAAACATTCAAGTTCATAGATATCTATAAAAATAGTTTTGTTTTTGTTCCTAAGAATAGGTCTCCTATTCCTAAAGGTCACTTTAGGCATGGGATTTCAAAGTGTGAAACCCACATTTGTCTCTAGAAAGATAAAGGTAGGAATAATCAGAGTAAAGCGGAAATGGATGAGAAAAGATTAAGATAAGCTTAGAAAAGGAATCAGAGTAGCAAAGGTAAGTATGACAATGGTTGTCCAGTTCTATCTAGGTTTTGTCCTACAGTCAACATTCCTCTGATACCACTTCTGTAACACCCGGATTCTAGGGGTCCAAAACCCGGGGTTAACATAAACACCAGGTATGCTGGGACCAAGTCTCAAACATATGATGTATAGTGGCACAGGATCGAATGTCACAACTTTATATATAACAGGAGTTCTATACAAAATAAATAATTACATTATAGGGAGACAACGGTCCAGCAACCCAAAGTTGACTGGGAGACGACGACCTAGACCTCTCACGAACTCATCACAGCATCCTCCATGAGCATCATCCTGCAGTACCTGGTCTTGACCTGTGGTGTATGTGAGACAGCAAGAGTGAGCTCACATACGTTCATCGCTCAACAAGTTGTGGGGAATAATGTGCATAAACTCGCCAAAGGTGGGAGCTCACGTGAAGTGTAAGGCTTACCAAAGAAGATGGTTAGAGCTGAGCATTGCTTTTAAAGTTGGTCAAAATTTTATTAGCAGTTACTAAGTATAAGTAAATACCAAACCCAATTAAGTAATAGAACCAAAGTAACAACACCACCTGCAATGCAATGCATATGACAAATTGAATTTAGTTCCATAAATTAATCATGTGAGGGTCCGAGCTGCTCATGACCGTGAGCACGGCTAGTATACCAGTTTTACACTCTGCAGAGGTTGCGCATCTTTACCCACAAGTCGTGTTACCCATCTGCCAAGGGGTCATGAATCCCATACACCTCTACCAAGGAAGTGAGGCAGGGTAGCACTACGAGGCCTTTACAAAGTTCCACTAGCTTCCGAAAACCCGCTACAGTTTATAGGAAGATCCAGTACAGGAATCCCTTGCAGGACCGCCATCGCAGCAAAATCCTCCCGAGGGCACTTCCCGCACTGACCTCTCCCTTACTGCCCTTGCCCCTTTCGGGTAAGGTAGTCTTCCACTAGCTTTCCTAATTAATCAGCCAAGGGCATCCCATACTACCCTTGTGGTAGCACTGTTTTCCCGGGTGGTCGCTCCATGTTCCAATTAACATAATGATCTCAACATGAACCATAAATAACAACTGATAATAAAAGTATAATCATGAATAGTGTAATCTTCATACCCAAAACCACATATAGCACTAGCAAGTACTACCCAGAAAGTTCAGTGGTAAACAAGGTATAAAGATAAACAAACTAGGGTAACCTATTAGGTCCCTTCAAAATTAACCTATGCAGATCATTATGATTAATTAGAACATGAGTAGGTGAAAAGAAGTGATCAAGGGCACAACTTGCCTGGGCCTTGAGATTCCAGGTACCAGGATGATTCTTCAGATCCTCGTGACCTCACTGCTAGTCGTAGCAATACAAACATACATGGTATAGGCAAAATTAACATTACACCAAACATATATGCAAAATACATATTAATAATCTACATATTAAAATAAGATCACAGGAAAAAGAATTATTAATTTTGGAGTTGTAGAATTCAAGTTATGATTTTCCTAAGATTTAAGGTGATTATAATATGATTAAATGATAAATAAATTTTCTGACAGAGTTCATGTCAAAACAGTGATTCTAAATGGTAGAGAATATTATTACAAAATTTTAGGAATTGGAATGACTCAATTTGGAGCAAAAATAAATTTTCTATGAATTAACTAAGTTCTAGGAATTATTTTTGTATTAAAAATTCAATTTCTAATTCATTTACTCATTTTATTACTGCACTGGATTGGGCCTCAATAACAGAAAAGTGCAGGGGCCTTCTCGAAAGAATCCCCAGACACATAGAACAGTCGCCCAGGGACGGCGGGTTGATTCATCGAAACCCGAGGGACTCTTTAGAAAGTTTGCCAAGCGAAGGGGTACGCGCGCACCAGAGCCGCCCGATTAGAACTATGCGGCCCAGATCAGATCACCTATTAAGCGAAACGGTACGCAACACAGACCGTTCGATCAGCGATCAACGGCCCAGATTTAATGAAGCCGAGATCCACTCCGATCCATCCGATCGACGATCTACGGTACGAGTTCGACGGGCGAAGGGGTATGTGATGGTGTGATCTCGATCATCCACCACCGATCCGACGGCCCGAAACCCTTCCCCAACCCATCGGTCGAGCGGACGGCGGCGCCGCCCACCATCGCGGTGGAGCCATCGCCGGAGCACGCAATCCGGCGCAATACCGCCCCAAATTCAAATTAAACGGCGCTACGCGTAGAGAGGGCGAAGGTGAACACAAAGGAAGACCCCATACCGGCGATTGTGGCGCGGAGGCACACGGCCACGGTGCGAGGCGGATCCGCGGTGGTGGAAGAACGACGGCGAGGAATTGCGCTGTGCACAGTGGCCTGCTTCGCCCGCGAACGACTCGACACCCTTCGGATGGACTTGGAGACGCTCCAAGGCCGATCACCGGGGACCCGACGTCGACAACGACGCGCTTCGGTCACGGCGGCAAACTTGGTCCGCGAGAATCGCGACGGTAGCTGGCGAAAGGCTGCGGACGAAGGTGAGGATGGGAAAGGGGGTCGCGGTCCGCGTTTTATAGCTAGGTGACAAGTCCGAGGAACGGCAGTCCCGGCGGCGAGTTCGCGCGGCCGTTGCGGCGAGCTCGGCATGGCTGTTGAAGACGGCCCGACAAGCGGGCCCCGCGAACCAGAGACAGAGAGAGCAGGCGAGCGTGAGGCAAGAGCGGCTGACGGGGTGGCCCGCGGAGCAGCGAGGGATGGCGCGCGCGCGACGTGAGAGGCTGCCCGATGGGGCCCGCGTGTCGGCGCCGAGCGGGAGAGGTTGGGCCGCGCGGGATATGGGCCGAAATGGTGGTCGCCGGCCCATGAAGGATTTTATTCTTTTTCTTTTTCTTTTCTATTTTCTTTTCCCCATTTTCAAATCCAATTCAAATCCAATTTGAATTCAAGTTTGAATTTCAAACTTTTGTGAATAACTTGTCCTCAGTTTGAAAGGTATAATTTCATAATATAAGTGTGAAGGATATTTACTTTATTTTATGTAATATTTTTCTTAGTTCTTCCCTTCTCCCTTTTATTTTCTATTTTCTATTCCAAATTCAAATTTATACTTCTATTTTAGTTTTTTCAGATTTTTCAAATGTATTATTTGAAATCCAAGGGTGAATATAAACCATACTTATTTTAATATTACTAACTTAAGTTTTTATTCTCCTTTCTATTTATTTCATGAGATGTATAAATGGTTTTTCTTAAAAGAAAAAGAAAAATTCTTTTCCCATCATTTTCTTATTTCCCAATTTCTAAGACATTATGATATTTTGTTCAAATTTCTTCTACTAATTCCCAATCCAGAATTTGGGTGTTACACAGGAAGCGCATGGTGGTGGTTTGATGGGTCACTTTGGTGCCAAGAAGACGGAGGTTGTGCTGTCCACACACTTCTTTTGGCCTCGAATGCGGCGTGATGTTGAGCGCTTTGTAGCAAGATGCACGACGTGTCAAAAAGCTAAGTCACGATTGAACCCACATGGTTTGTATATGCCTCTTCCTATTCCTTCAGTTCCGTGGGTGGATATTTCTATGGATTTTGTTTTGGGATTGCCTAGGACGAAGAGGGGGAGCGATAGTGTTTTTGTTGTGGTTGATCGTTTTTCTAAGATGGCACATTTTATACCTTGTCACAAAACGGATGATGCCATTCATATTGCTAACCTCTTTTTCAAAGAGATTGTTCGTTTGCATGGTATGCCTTCTACTATTGTTTCAGATCGTGATGTAAAATTCTTGAGTCATTTTTGGCGTACTCTATGGAACAAATTGGGGACAAAATTGCTGTTTTCTACTACTTGTCATCCCCAAACTGATGGACAAACGGAAGTTGTGAATAGAACATTGTCTGCAATGCTACGAGCAATATTGAAGAAAAACTTGAAAATGTGGGAAGAGTGTTTGCCGCATGTGGAATTTGCATATAATCGGGCGGAACACTCCACCACCAAGGTAAGTACTTTTCAGGTAGTGTATGGCTTTAACCCTCGTGCGCCTATTGATCTTTTGCCTCTACCTACTATGGAGCGTGTACATAGTGATGCTAAGGAGCGTGCTGATTTTATTTTGAAATTGCATGCTTCAACTAAAGAGAACATAGAAAATATGACCGAGAAATATAAACTTGCTGGTAGTCAAGGTAGAAAGGCAGTAAAACTTGAACTGGGTGATTTAGTGTGGTTACATTTACGGAAGGCTAGATTTCCAGATTTGAGAAATTCTAAATTAATGCCCCGTGCTGCTGGACCATATAAAATTTCGGAGAAGATTAATGACAATGCATATAAACTTGAGTTGCCCCCCGAGTTCGGGGTTAGTCGCACCTTGAATATTTCAGATTTAAAGCCATATTTGGGAGAAGAAGATGAGCTTGAGTCGAGGACAACTCCACTTCAAGAGGGGGAGGATGATGAGGACATCACTCCCATGGATACAAACAACACTCCTCAAGTTGACTACCCAATTACTCGCGCACGCGCTCGATAATTGAATTTATAGGTGATCTCGTTCCTAAGTAATTATTCTTGTGCATTTGAGAGTAGTATGCTACCTAATGATTTAATTGTACTTAGGAATGAAGGGGAGGACTAGCTAGGATGTCAGGATCAAGATGGAGGCCCAAGATGACGTTCAGAATCTGTTCCGGCGCCGTCTTTTGGCCTTTTGGGCCGTGTATCTTCGTTGAGCCCATTAGGGGCGCGTCCAGGGTTTTGCATAACCCTAGAGTCTTTATTAATAGCCACCCCATCCTTGTTAGAGGCAGGTTTTGCTTAAGTTAGATCTGTCAAAAACAGTTCGCCGTAGATTGGTTTGTGAGACCCCAACTCGAGAGCTTAATCATCCATCCGCAATTTTTCAGATTGTGTTCTTTCTCGTTCTTGCTTGTGTCTTCGATTCGCAGGCAAGAATTAGCCCTCGTGGCGAGGTCAATCGAGCAGCGCACGGTTGATAACCAAAGGAGAAGTGGTGCTGCGATTGCGAGGTTCTAGTCTTGTTGATTGGAAGCCAGATCGTCTGTATGACATCTCCACCAAATCGATAGTTACCTACACCTGACGGAAGATCAGGCACCCCGTTCCTATCATGCACCCTTCACTGTGACGCCACGTGCCGCCACCTATTCCCTTTGGAACCGCCGTCGCCAAATTTTGAGGCCCAAACTCAACAAAACCCGCCATCCGTAGCGCGGGGTGGTTTTGAGGCTCAACCACCAAACCATCGTGAGTATCGCACTCCGTGCTCGCCCCCCATGTCCTAGACACATGTCCTGCTAGTCCTCGACCACGCCGGCAACACGGCCTACTCCGCCACATCCTCGTGCAAGTGTGTCCAAGGTGTCAGCCACCACACCTGGTCACCCTGCTGCTTGGGTCCGTCAACCAAGACCCCGCAGTCGTCCTTCACCACTCTCGGTCCACCAGCACGAGCCCACATAACCTTCACCTCAGCCAGCGACCATCGTCCCTATGCTCCACACCTGCACACCACGAGCTGATCGACATGGTTGCACATACATAATATGACGCTTTGATCAGTCCATGATTTGACCCAAGATGTTACTCGTTGACAATCAATCATCATCAACCCGAACCACAAGGGACAAGTCAACCTTGTGTTCGCAATCTCCCTCTTGATGAGTGCATTGTCAACACCACCACATGAATATATCTAAGCAGAAAGAAGAAGAAGAAGAAGAAGAGAAACTCACTCGAACGACCAAAAGCTAGAAAGATCATCCAAAGCATGCAAAACTTGGTCCCCAAAGAAATGGGCAACAACTCAACGCAACTAATTAGAAAATGGCTAGTCCTCAAGAAGAGGCAAAAGTAGGGCTCAACACCACTAGGCAGCAAATAAAGCACATCGGAGCACAAAATCAGCGTAAAGACTGAAAACAAAGCTAGTTCCTCTAGGAGGAGGCAAATGGCTCAACACAACTAGTAGAAGCTCCAAACATCTCAATTTCTCTCCCTTGAGAATCTCTCCACCTTTGATAAAAACAGTAGAAGCCCGAAAGACATAAAATCTCTCCCCCTTGTTAGGAGGCCAGAGACTCAAAATTTCTCCCCCTTGTTGACAAATGGACTCATCAAGCACAAACAAGGGTAGAAACAGACACTCCCCTCAACAAGCAAACTCCCCTGAGAAAATGCAGAAATGCAAAAGAAAGGGCAAAATGGAGAAAAATGTAGGAGCTTCAGGAGTATACTAGTCAGAGTGTAAAAACGCTCTTAAGTGGTGATGTGTGCAGCAATAAATGCACGTGCTAGCAAATGCCCAAACTGATCATATACACAAGATGTGAAGAATAAATATTTTTGTTCAGTTTTAAGCAGCTCAAAAGAGAAGTTCACCACTAAGGAAAGCACAAGACAAATAGTAAGCAAAAAAATCAACTTAGTGCTAGTCAAGGTAAACCAGGTGAACTACCCCAAACAGCAGTCACTCATCATGCTAGAAACATATCTAAAATTGATACCATTTGAAATTTTCAAGATTTATCAGATTTTGCAGCGGATTACAAATTTCAATGAAAAGCATGTAAGTGCGAGAGATTGTAGGCATTGTCATTGTCTAACTTTTCAACTGGGTGTAGTCTATATAGGAAAGCAATCAGAAGCTAAAAATACTGGTTTCGATCATCCACTACCCTGCTCAAGTTCAACCAAAGGTGCAAATGGAAGCGGTCTCGAACTCTGGATACAGAGAGGTGGGGACAAATGCAAACTCATCTCGATCTTTCGGAATTGTTCACTTTCTTGATTTTAATTTTAAGCACATAATTTTTGAATCAAGACAATAAATGACTCAAGGCATGAGACATAGCCACCTAGCATACTAGTGATAGATCAAACGATTTCAAACACATCCTACACATGTTGGGTGCAAATCTCTAATGCTGAACATGTTTTGGATTCATAAAGTAATAGTCAAGTTCACATTTATGAAAACAAGCTTAGCTCAACAAAAATGTATCCATGCAAGCAAAAAGAGTCTAAGCCTGCCATAACATCATCATGTACACAAAGAACATACTACTAAGAGCATAGTTACAATCTAACAGTTATACAAGTGAAGCTCAAAATATTACATGAGATGCATGAGTCAAGAAAGAAATACTAAAATATAGAGAAATAAAAACACAAAGGGGACTGTCGATCAAAAAGGTAATCAAACACCCAATTCCCCTCACAAATGTGCAAAAGTCGACTAATGAAGGGGTTTGGTGAAAATGTCAGCCAGTTGTTGATGGGTATCAACGTGGCGCAAATCGATGTCGCCTTTCTCAGAATGGTCACGAAGAAAGTGAAAATGAACATCAATGTGCTTGGTCTTTGAATGCAACACATGATTCTTGGCATCCCTTATGGCACTTATGGTATCACAAAGCAGAGGCACATGATAAAAATCCATGCTAAAATCACGTAAAGTAGCCCTCATCCATAACAACTGCAAGCAACAAACTCAGCCTCTATGGTAGACTGAGCAACTCTAGACTGTTTACACGAAGACCAGGAAACCAACACATCCCAGAAGTAGACTTGCGCTCCAAACGACATCCCGCAAAATCATCATCAGAATAACCGCACAAAGACAAAACAGAAGAAGAGAACCATAAACCAAACTCAGGAGTGAAGTGCAGGTACCTCATAATCTGTTTCACAACCAAATTTAGGAGTGAAGTGTGTGGGGAGGCCTAGAAACGAGCGCACAGACACATTGCAAAGTGTATATCTAGCCTCGTCAAGGTCAAGTATAGGAGAGAGTCAATCATGCTCCTGTAGTCCTTCAGGTCCATGGGCTGGCCATCCTTAACGACTTGAAGCACCGTCATGGTGGACGTGGGCGTCGAAAGAGGCTTGGCCTCGCCCATGTTGAACTTCTTCAGGACGTCCTTTGTATACTTACCATGATGCACAAAGGTCCCGTCTTGGGTCTGCTTGATTTATAGCTCAAGAAAGAAGTTCAGCTCACCCATCATGCTCATCTCAAATTTCATGCTCATAAGATCTGAAAACTTTGAGACATAAGCATGAGAAGAGCCACCAAAGATAATATTATCCATGTATATCTAGACTAAAAGGGTATCACTACCATGCTTGAGAAGAAAAAGAGTTTTCTCTGCAGAGCCCATTTAAGACCCTTTCAAAGCAAGAAAGATTTCAAACACTCATACCAGGCTCTAGGGGCTTGTTTTGAACCATACAAAGTTTTTTATAGTTTAAAAACATGGTTTGGAAACTTGGAACTCTCAAAACCAGGGGCTGCCTCACATGGACCTCTTCTTCTATATACACATTCAAAAAGGCACTTTTTACATCCATTTGAAAAAGCTTAAAGCACTTTGAAGCAGCAAAGGCTAAAAGGGTCTTAATGGCCTCCAAATGGGCAACATGGGCAAAGGTCTCCTCATAATCAATACCCTCTTTGTGGATATACCCTTGGGCAACCAACCTCGCTTTGTTTCTCACTACCAACCCATCCTCACTATGTTTGTTTTTGAAAACCCATTTAATACCTATGGGATGGTAGTTTGAAGGAGGTGGCACCTGTTGGCACGGAGATCCACAACCAAGCACTCGGGAATAGGGGAATGAGTAACACAATCAAGCAGTAGAATGCAGGCACGATTGTATTACCAATCGCGACCCAAAGGTTATAGGACTGCGAGTATTTATAGGAGTAGTGGGGGTTGGTAAACTAAGTACAGTAATACCCCCGGCTACCAACTATATTCCCACCATGCAGAGTACAAGAGGGTAATTATAGGACAGTGTATGTACCTCCCTAATTACATTGTAATTAATACCCTCCTAGGTCATTTATAGGTGGGCACACTGACGATGAACTCTGTCTCATGGAGATTCTATGGGGTGAGGTCTACTAGTGTTGACATCATAGGTTGCCTTCACCGCTCCGCAAGTCTTGGAACTTCGCCAGGAGTCAGCCCCCTTCGCTTGGTTGACGTGTTTGGTAGCCTTTGTTGTGGTAAGGAACAGGTTATCTTCACGCTGTCGGTAGGTTTCTGGACTTTGCCTCGTCTTTTCATGCCTTGATAGTTTAAGGACAGGGTCGAGGGGAGCGTCGCGTCTTCACCCTGACACGAGCCCCCCCTGAGGGGTTGGTTCAACTTGTTGAGGTGATCCCCAATACTTGTAGATACGACAGACGAGCACTACCCTCGACAACAAGTTGAACCAGTGCCTTTTTTGAATTTTGTAAGCGTTGGTTGCTGAAGTTCACAGACTGACATATGTAGGGATGAAAGTGGTAATCCGAACTGTTAGAACAAATTTAATATTTTAAAATAGATATGTATAAAATTTAATGTTGATCTTTTTTTATGTTATCAAGCACATTAGTACAAATATGAATAAAATATTATATAAGTTGTTTTATGTATTATTTGCTCACTACAACACAAAAAGTTGAAAAAATTACCGAATTTGTTTCCGAATCCATACCGAAGTTTATATCTATTATTTGAGAAAATGTAGGATGAATTTAAGGTTTATCTTTTATGAATCTTAACAAGCTGGATGTTAAAAACAAGAATACAAATTTATATTGTATATTTTATATCTTATTTATTCACAATCAAAAAAAACTGATTACCGAATAAATACTATTTCCGACCGTTTTTCATCCCTAGACATATGGTGGCTTGCCTTTTGATGAAAGGCAGTTCACGACTTACGAGACATCGTTCGAGTGCTGTATAAATACGGATGGGGCAGGGGCATTCTTTTTCCACGCCTCACCTCCTTCCTCCTTTGTGCTACTGTTGCTCTGCGTTGGGTAATTTTCTGTATCTTTGCCAGCAACAGTTTGCTCTGGCACGGATTAAGCATACTGCTTGCCGTCGACGCCGGTACTGTATCTTCTTCCTCGTTGTCGAGCACTAGTCCTTCTATGGAGATGTCACCGGCGGCAGGTGGTTCTGGCGCTCAGCGTGCCGTCGGGTAGGAGATGCTGGAATTCGATCGATATGCGGTTTCCTTGAACCACGTACGGGAGTTCGAGTGGTTGGGCTACTTTGTATTAGGGTTTGGACATGTGCCTGGGCCTGAGAAGACTCTGATCCCGCGAGGGGAAATTGTGTTGTTCGAGGCATTTTTCGACTTGCTATTGGATAGCTTTGAGATTTTGAATTTCTTGATCAAGGTCTTCTTGAGGTGGAGGATCCATGCCTTTCCTCTTGCCCTTTCCTTGACCATGTCCTTACTGTAAGGAAAATGGACCCCGGGCCATTTGGCTCAATAGGTTTTGGTGTTTGATGATCAACATAACATGTGGACTAATGTGTTTGCAAGTGTTTATGATTATAGTTCATAGGATACTAAAGTTACTTGGACTAAGGCATTGAGAAAAGAAACACCTCAAAATAAGACATTATGAAGATCACAAGTGAAGATCCACAAGTATCAAGCAAGTCCAAGAAATATAGAATAGTGTTGCCACGACAGACTATATGGCTGAGAGCACCGGACTATCCGTGGCACACCGGACTGTCCGATGCCACACGCTGGACTGTCTGGTGCACCAGGGAACGGTAGCCCAACGACTAGTTCCAGGTGGCACTAGTGGAGAGAAGCCACCGGACTGTCCGGTGTGACGTCCGTATTGTCCGGTGTGCCGTAGAGAGCAAGAGCTTTTCTCCAATGGCTAGAATTGTGTTGGGGCCTATAAATACCGCCCCAACTGGCCATTTCAAGGTGTGGGAGCCCAAGCAACTTACCAGGGCATATAGTAAACATTTTCAAGTGCTCATACACCTAAGTGCTTAATATAATCACTCGGTGATTAGCGTAGCTGCTTTGCGAAGTGCTTAGGTTTGTTAGACCGCTCTAGCGCTTGCCCTAAGTGAATCATAGTTAGTTGAGTGAGTTTAGAAAAAACACACAACCCCTCGTCTCTTGCACAAGACATTGTAATTGTACTGAGTGGGGCGAGAGTCTTAAGAGACCATGACAACCACGTTTGTGTCATGGCCGCCACCGTGTACCGGAGGGAACGAAGCCCGCAGTGTTTCGACTGAAAGCTCGTTAGTGGAGACGGCGGGGAGCATTCGAGAGGAGCCAGAAGCAGACCACTTGCGCGTGGAGAAGGCCCATGGCTCTCTATGGAGTTACTCGATCGAGTTGCTTGGCCCTCGCGTAGGCTTCCCTTTGCATAGGGGCACCATGAGGATTAGTTGGGACCTTGCGTGGTTCCGGATGCCTCAGTGAAAATACCAGTGTCATCCACGAGATTTTGAATCTCTAGCTTGCTCTTTAGCTTCCACATTTATATTAAGCATTTAAGTTTCAATCTTGTCTTTATACTTATACTGTTTAGGATTGAAACTTAGACATTACCGTATAGATAGCAACACTTGGACAAAACCTAGTTTGCACATTATAGTTTGTTTATTTGTATAGGTTTTGCTCTAGGGATTTATTTGTGCCTAGTAGAGAAATTTTTAAGAAGTCCTAATTCACCCCTCCCCCTCTTAAGCGTCACCTGTTTCCTTCAATTGGTATCAGAGCCTGGTTTGGCTCATTTGAAATGCTTTAGCTTCACCGCTAAAAGAGTCGAGGCTTTTTAGAGAAAGGGGATGGATACCATAGGCCACCACACTTCAACGGCACTAACTTCCCATATTATAATGTTAGAATGGCTTGTTATCTAGAGGCCATTGATCTAGGTGTTTAGACAGTCACTCATGATGGGATGAAACCACCCAAGAATCCCGAGAAACCCACCACGAGTGAGAAAAAATAATTTCATTTAAATGCCAGAGCCAAAAATTGCTTGTATAAATCTCTTAGATTGGATATTTTTAATCAAGTTTTTGGCTAAACTGTTAATGAGATTCGGCAAAAATTGCATGAGCTCCATGATGGCACATCCAATATCCGTGATAAAAAACATTGCCTAGTTTTAAATGAGTACAATTCTTTTGCTATGAATGATAATGAGCTTGTTAGAGATATGTATTCTCGTTTGAATCTAATCATCAATGAGCTCAATTCTATTGGCATTAATAAGCTAGGTGATACAGACATTGTGAGGAAGATTATCTCCCTACTACCACAACAAGGATATGGGAGGATCATCACTATTCTTCACAACATGGAGGACTTGAGTACAATGACCCCGACAATTGTGATTGGAAAATCACGGCTTTTGAGATGTTGTGAAAAATGTGCCAGGGAGAGGAGCCCACTTCTTCAAGACCATATGCTTTTGCATGTGATGAAAGAAAAGGGAAAAAGAAGGCTCCCACTCTATGTTTCTCAAGTGAAGAAGAGGAGGAAGAAGAAAGTGATGATGATGATGAAGATAATCAACCATTAACATCATCCTCCAAGGACGAAGAAACAATCTCACGTGTCGGAAAGAAAATGGGAATGATCCGCAAGATTAATCTAATGGGTGTGCCCCTGCAGGTAGATGATCTTCTCTTTAACATTGACAGGAAAAAGCAAAGAAAGAGAGGATGCTTCGCATGAGGGGAGAAGGGCCACTTCAGGGACGGCTGTCCAACTATGGCCAAACCCACAAAAGGGAGGAGCAAAGGCAAGGCGCTTACTAGTGTCAAAACTTGGGATGATTCTTCAAGCGAAGATGAACCTCCAAGGACGCACAGCCACCGATCCTCATCACGCTCATCACAGTCATCACGCAAGTTCCTTATGGCAAGAGGTAAAATGAGTATTCCGACCTCTAGTGATGATAGCAGTAGTGATGATGAAGATGAGGGAAAGCCCTCCATAGTTGAGCTTGCGGAAGACGTTAAATTTTTCTAGGATGTATGCACTAAACAAAAGGCTCAACTTAAAACCTTGAAAAATAAGTTGATTAGCTCTCAAAATGATTATAAAAGTTTGCTAGAAAATTTTGAAATATTTGCAAATTTAAATTGTGAGCTATCAACTAAAATTGAGCAATTTGAGTCTAGTGCTCCATCCACAGCTACCGATGATGACCTTATTAAAAAGAATGAAAAACTTAAGACTAAGTTAGCTAGCTCCGAAGAAGCCATTGAACATTTGCTAGGGAAAATGGAAATTCTTAGCATCCACAATAATGAGCTAACTACTAAGCTAGAAAACATTGGTAGCACCTCAGAAGTATCTTTAGTTGAAATACTTGAAATTATTAAGAAAGATGATTCCACTTCTTGTTTTGATTTAATTGATAATTCTAACCTCTACAATCAAGTTCTTGTTAACAATGTTGTTATAGAAACATGTTCGGACGAGATTACAATGGAGAATGAGCAATTAAAGTAAGGGGTGGCTCGCCTTGTGTAACACCCTAAATTTGGGGTTATAAAATTTCTTTCTAAATATCTACCAAATTCAGGTGTTATCTCTTCTCTCTCTCTTTAGTCTCTGTCTCTCTAGAATTAAGCTAATTATGAGAGGGATTAATTATTTATTTTGTCAAAACTATGTGGGTCATGAAATGTTGCATCATGCTGAACCTAATTTATTCTTTTGTTTTATGCACATATTTGAAATGGTTTGAATTTGCATTTGATTTGCATTTGATTTGAAAACCCTAGAGAAAATAAATAGAAAAGCAATTAGAAATTCCAGGGAAAAGGAAAAAGCCAATTCGGCCAAGCTAGCCCAAGCCGGCTCAGCCTCGCGCCCGCGCTCCGCCCTCCCCTGACAGGCGTTCCCCGCTTGTCAGCGCCATCCAGTGCGCGCCCTCTCTCCCTCTCGCTGCCCGGTGGGGCCAACCTATCGACACAGGTTCCCTCCGTGCACGTGCGCTCGCTCTCTCTGTTCTATGGGCCCTGCTCGTCAGCGCAGAAGCCCGTTCGCTCGTCTGTTCTCGCTGACTCGTGGGTCCCGCCTGTCGGAACCGTCCCCCCGAACCGCCAACGCTCTCCGCCATGGAGGCGCCCATGACCGCACATTTTCCGGCCACACCCGCATGCACCCGAGCCTTTTTTGGACCCCGCGCACACTCGCTCGCCCTTCCTCGCTCAGTTGTGCACTCAGCCGAGCACCCTCTCCCTCTCTCTCGCTCTACGCACGCGTAGGGAGCTCCATCGCCGCTCGCCGTGGTCTGTCGCTCATTCGGCGGCCGCCGTTGAGTCTCTGCCGCGCCAGCTACCTTGGTGAGTTCCGCCTCTTCGCCAGCAGCGTGGGACATCCTCTGGTTTGCCCCCAACCCCTTTGGTTCGCCCGGTCCGTGCTCACCGGCGTCCTCCCCATGCAGTCGAAGCCCCACCGCCATCGACCCGAGGCCTCCCTGCGTCCCCGCCATCGCTCAAGCACTCCTGGGTCTACACTTGAGGTGAGCAACCCTCCCATGCCCTTATTTCCCCAGTAACTGCTCTGTTGTCCGCGTAATTGCTCGCCAGAGCAAGTTCGCACCGCCGTTTGGCCACTCCGCCGCGGTCTGCGCCCTCTGGTGCCTCTGCGCCGATGTCGTGCCCACGACTGAGTCCGTCATGTCGCCCCGATCCTGCCTAAGCCCTTTCCTAGTGCCCCAGACCCTCGTTGAGGCTGTGCGCTCGCCTCCGGTGAAACTTTGCCACGAAGTCGGGTGGCGTCGCCGCGAACCGGTCATCAACCTAGCCTGAGCTCGCCATCATATCTCAGGCGTCCATCTAGGATCTAATGGCTTGGCTTTTATTTAACCCGACCCGACCTCAACCGTCCGATTCAGATCCAGCCACTCGGATCCGCCCCCTCACCCACACCCTGCAGTTGGGCCCGGCCGGTCAGTTCGCCTCGCACTTGGGTCGTTGACGCCCCTAGCCCGCCTGTCAACGCTCGCCGTGCATCCGCGCGCGCGCTCGTCTGTGGGAGGCCATCGATTTAAGATCTGACGGCTGAGCAGGCCCGATACCGCTTCGCGTGTAATTTTGTTAAAGAAACCCCCGGCTTTTTAGTAATGAACCTGTCATCCTTTAAGTTTTGCACGCAAGCCCCTGTGTTCTTGTAAACGGACCCCTGACCTTTTTATTAATCCCAGAATTGGACCTAATTTTGTATTTTAAACTTCAAAACTTGTTTATTTCATATCTTTTTCATATTAACTCCAAATTGAGTGATTCAAATTGCAAAATGTTCATAGAATTTTCTCTGTCCAAATAAATTATGATCATTCACTGTCTATACACTTTAAGTTTATGCCTAAGCTATAGGTTAGTGTATGTAATAATTTGTTTATGAAATAAGAGAATAAAAAGGAAAACCCTAATGATACTTAGGTATCTAACTTTGTGAGATTAATAATATGTCATGTATGAATTTATCCCTGGTATAATTTTGTGTCTCACTAAAATTAGTGGAACTAAATTATGTAATCCATAATATTTAGGGAATCACAAATCTCTAAGTGTACTAATCTACCCTAGCACCTAGGTTTACCTTTTTGTGTTATACTGCTCTGTCAAACTTTTGTCCACTTGATTGTATATGTTTGGTGTATTGTTCATTTGTCTTTATCCAAATGTATTGAATGCATGACCACTTTGATTAGACAACGAGCAGCAAGTGGTTCCTGAGTGTGTTGCCGAAGATCTTCCTGAGCAACAACCTGGTGAAGGCAAGTGTCCTCTGACCTATTATGTCCTACATACTTTATAATTCACCGTCTCACAATACTTTATTGAAACCTAAGAATTGACTAGTATGTATTTACCTTATCCTTGTTTACCTTTTGGGTTATCATGGTTAGCTTATGCTATTGCTTTAACTTAATCAACGAACATGATGTGAATATTTATGATAGGATGATGTTATCCCGATAATGATCTTATGATACTTTAGGGGACTCAGGCTGTTTCCTGAGTACCTCTCCGTAAGGACCTGTTCGTTGAGTGACCACTCGGGATAACAGTACAACCATGAGGGTAGAATGGGATGCCCTTAGCTGATTAATTAGAGGAACTTGAGATGTAGTTGGCTTCGCCGTAGGACCGTCAATGGGGTCTGGCATAGTACTTGCTCTGCCGAGGCTGGTTGCTGAGGTTCTTTGATTTGGTTTTGTTAGTCACCCTTCCTATGGGGAGAAGTACTATGTTTATCAAACTGGAGAAACCTAACAGGCGACTATGACCTCTTGGGGAATCTTTGTAAAGGCTACATAGTGAGACCCTGCTAGGTCACCTTGGTAGTGACCAATAGAGAGTCATGATCTCTAGGCAGAATGGGAATCACGACTTGTGGGTAAAGTGTGCAACCTCTGCAGAGTGTTAGAAACTGGTATATCAGCCGTGTTCACGGTTAAGAGCGGCATTGGGATCCTCTTCGATTAGAAGAACTTTCATGATGATGTTTAATGATGATGGTTATAATTATGATCTCTGGTATTTCCTCTTGGAGGAGTACATTTTGGTAATAACTGGGTTTATTACTAAAATTTGGCTTTACTATTAGTAATAAATACTTGACCAACTAAAAGCAACTGCTTAACCTCAACTCCATATACAACTAGTCCACTTAGCCAAACAGGACATTTGCTAAGTACGTTGATGTGTACTCACCCTTTCTTTAAAACGACCCCACCCCAGGTTGTCCCCACTATATTTAGTGCTCAGGAGGAGATGAAAGCAACATGGAGGACTTTGAGGAGTTCCAGGAGTATGACAAGTTCTAGTTACGTTAGTGGCAAACCCCCAGTCAGCTGCCTGTGAAGGCCTTATCTACAACGTTTCGTATTCCGCACTTTGATAATGTTAATGACTATGTTATAGACTCTATGGATGTCTTGGACATCTTGACGTAATAAAGTACATTTCTGCTATTTACTTTGAGCAATGTGTGATGATGTCCAATTATGTAATCGTTGTGTACGTGAGTTTCTGATCCTGGCACGTACATGGTTCGCATTCGGTTTGCCTTCCAAAACCAGGTGTGACATAAGTGGCATAAAAGCCAGGTTGACTGTAGGACCACTAACCTAGACTAGAATGGTCACCCTAAGGACTATAGATCTCTACCCTTACCTTAACCTTTAGTGTCATTTCAAAAGTTGGTCATCTTGACCAACTTTATGTTATCACTCATCTTACAAAATTTTTGTCTCACTTTGCTTTCTATTTATTTGCTGGTCATATAGTTCTACTCTCACTCTTGTGCTTCGATGTCTTTTGTAGATGGCTCGTATTAGATGCACTGCACGTAAGTCAGTGATCCCCTTTTGCCCTCTCGCCTGGTGGAGCGCCCACTGCGCCACACGGTGACAGGTCAGTCTAGTCACCTAGAGAGACTACATCGTCGCCTGCACAAGGAGCGAGAGCGCTGACGCCAGGAGCAGGAGCAGCATGACTCTTCCCCCTCGCCTCAGCAGGAGGTGGAGTCAAGGAGGTAGCCTTCCCCTGCACCTCAGCTTTAGATGCCCCTGCACCACAATAGGGCATCCTGGCTACTGGAGGAGACCTTGACGGAGACGTCGACGACGCCGGTGGCACTTCGAGACATAGCACGAAGCTCTCGGAGGAGCAGGAACCAGAGGGATGGTTTGCTAGACCCATCACTCATGACGTCGTTCGCAGGTGTCACTTCCACGATGCTCTCGACACCTTGCTGCCTTAGGCCTTCAACCGACACACTTGGTCTATTGAGTACCATTGTGTAGTCTACCAGCATCGTCGCGGGTTATACCCGGGCCAGTGGGAGGCTACTTGCTTGGTGCACCGTCCGGACGATGATCTCCGGGGTGCAGAGGCCTTCTCAGAGCATTATTCTATCACTGAGGGATACTACTGAGGCAGCCATGCAAGATGCTGCACGGCGTGCGCTTTCGCGGTATTGCTCATTGTTCAGCATAGTAGCTGATGGCCTCGACCTAAAGTACTACCCTCGCTGTTTGACCGGCAGTGCTAGAGGTGTGATTGTCTCGCCCATTGGTGAGAGCAATCCTAGGCTAAACAGCATGGTCAACCTAGTCGCCGTGCTCAACACCGAGCTGGACCACACCCTTGGTGAGTTGGGCAAGGTTTGGGCAGAGGTTATGGAATTGCATGCTAAGCGCGCAGTGCGCCACTATCAGGATGGTGGTTCTCCCGCTCCTTTCAGGATTCAGCACCCTTACCGCTCGCCGCCCCGTGGTCGCTTTGATTACAACACCCCTGACTATAGGATCCATATAGATTTGGAGCCATAGATCGCCAGAGTCGGAGTATGTAATAATGCTTTATTCAGTGTCTTAGTCTTAATAAGTCTTAGTTAGCCTTAGTTTGCTTATCATATGTTTTGATGCTTGACGTGATGAACTTGTAATGAAGTTGGATCTTTGTAATGATTGTCACCAAGGTGTGGGTATCTCCGGCCACTTGGTGTAGTTATTAATAAAGTCAATTATTTAGTTGGGCAATCCCTTTATTTCCAATTTCCTCTTTATCTGAGAAGTTGTGTTGAGAGTCAGTGAAGATGATCAATTGTTCAGTGTTATGAAGATTTTCGTATATCTTTTCTTGTGCTGAAAGACTGCAAGGTCAAAGCTGATGTGTGTGTGCTTTCTATAGATATCTGAATAGGCGCAGAGGTGGAAGGTGTGCTCAGCAGGAGCAGCAGGCACCCCAGGAGGAGGCAGCTCAGCAGTAGTTGCCACCGCCACCCCCGATGACCATTGAGCATTTGTTCCTAATGCAAACCCAAGCCATCCAAGCAACTGGTCAGACGTTAGCAGCAATGCAGCAGGTGCAGCAGCAACCCCCACCTCAACCTCAGGTGCAAGTTCAGATGCCACAGGTGACTAGAGACAAGTGGACAGAGTTCATGAGGGGCCATCCCCCTGTCTTTTCCCATTCTGCAGATCTCATGGATGTCGAGGATTGGCTGCGTACTGTGGAGCGTGAGTTGCACACCGCTCAATGCAACAATCATGAGAAGGTTCTGTATGGTCCCCGCCTGCTAAGGGGAGTTGCACAGTCCTAGTGGGATTCTTATCTCACCACCCATGCAGACCCTAAAGCTATCACTTGGGAGGAGTTCAGAGACAACTTCCATTGTTATCATGTGCCCGAAAGATTTATGATCGTGAGGAAGGAGGAATTTCTAGCTTTGAAGCAAGGTCCCCTATCTTTCCGTGAGTACAGGGACAAGTTTATGCAGTTGTCATGCTATGCACTCGAGGATGTCAATACAGATGCTAAGAGGTAGTACCGTTTTCTAAGAGGTTTGGTTGACCACCTTCACTACCAGCTGATGAACAACACTTTCCCTACCTTCCAGCATTTGATCAACACAGCTATAATGACTGAAAGGAAGCGCCATGAGATGGAGGAGAGGAAACGCAAGATTGGTGGATCTCAGGCCAGGAGTAGCAGCCGTCCCCACAACTCAGGCAACCCACCTCAGCAATTCAAGCTAGGTCAGCCTCAAAGTCACCAGCATCAGCATCAACGTCAGCACTAGCAGCAATATCAGAGGCAGTTCCCTCAGCAGCCGCAGCAGCAACAGTACTGTCAGAACAACCAACAAGGAGGAAATCAGTACCAGCGTCAAAACAACTAGGCACCTCGTCTTCCTGCCCCAGCAACCAACTAGAACAACCAAGCAGCCCCAGCGCAAGGAGGAGGCCGCACATGTTTCCATTGTGGGGAACAAGGCCACTGGGCAAATCACTGCCCAAAGAAGGCAACTCAGCGGTCGCCAACATTCAACACTTCAGCAAGACAAGGAGCACCACAACAAGCACCAGGAGGCCATGGCCAGGCATACAACCGTGGAAAGGTGAACCACTTGGAGGCCGAAGCAATCTAGGATGCACAGGACGTGGTAGTAGGTATGTTTCCAGTCGAATCCTATCTAGCAGAAGTATTGTTTGATATTAGTGCCACACATTCTTTTGTTTCTACATCATGGGTAGAAGCACATAACATCCCCGTAGAACCAATGATTCCACCTTTAAGAGTTAATTTAGTTGGGGGAAAAGTTCAGTCCGATATGATGTGTCCGAATCTAAGGATTGGATTCCTAGGGATGAATTGGCTACACAGAAACCAAGCCACTATCACTTGTGACAAGAGGACAGTAAAGTTGGTGTCCCCATCTAGAAAGGAAGTAGTAACTGAATTGTACATGCCTGAACTAGAAGAAGGAGCTTGTCACCATTTGTCGATAGATAGCAAGGAGGCCAACCTGATTGAGGATATTAGAATAGTGTCAGAATTCCCCGACGTATTCCCTGAGGAGTTGTCAAGCATGCCACCCGAGTGTAAAGTTGAGTTTGCCATAGAGCTTATCCCAGGCACCGCCCCTATTTCCAGGAGAGCCTATCGAGTGTCCGAACCAGAATTGGTGGAACTTAAGAAGCAGATTGATGAGTTGTTAGAGAAAGGCTACATCAGACCAAGTACCTCGCCTTGGGCAGCCCAGTGTTATTTGTGGATAAGGACGGGACAAAGAGGATGTGCATTGATTACAGATCCTTTAATGAAATCACTGTCAAGAACAAGTACCCCTACCCAGAATTGAAGATCTATTCGATCAGTTGAGAGGAGCCAGTGTGTTCTCGAAGATAGATCTAAGGTCAGGTTACCATCAGCTCAGGATCCGACCTTCGGACATACCGAAGACAACATTTATCACCAAGTATGGACTATATGAGTTCACGGTCATGTCATTCGGTCTAACGAATGCACCAGCTTATTTCATGTACTTGATGGACAGTGTGTTCATGGACTATCTCGACAAGTTCGTAGTGGTGTTCATTGATGATATCCTTATATATTCCTAGAATGAGAAAGAGCACAAGGAACACTTGAGGAAAGTACTATAGAGGCTACGAGATTGTTAGTTGTATGCCATGCTGAGCAAGTGCGAGTTCTGGATCAGTGAAGTCCTGTTCTTGGGTCATATTATAAACCGAGAGGGATTATCCAAAGAAAGTAGCAGCGATTTTGGACTGGAAGGCACCGAAAGATATCTGAGGAATCAAGAGTTTCATTTGAATGACTGGCTACTATCGATGTTTCATTGAAGGTTTCTCCAACATTGCCAAGCCAATGACATCCTTGATGGCAAAGAAGGTTGAGTTCAGGTGGACCCCAGCGTGCCAAGAATCCTTTGAGACATTGAAGAAGAAGTTGACAACAACACCGATATTGATTCTGCCAGACGTTCAGAACCAGACATTCACAAGCCATTCTCGGTATATTGTGATGCTTCGTACACCATTCTGGGATGTGTGTTAATGCAAGAGGGGAGAGTAGTGGCGTACTCGTCCCGACAATTGAAGGTTCATGAGAAGAATTATCCCACTCATGATCTAGAGTTAGCAGCAGTGGTTCATGCACTGAAGACCTGGAGGCACTATTTGTATGGGCAGAAGTGTGACATCTACACAGATCACAAGAGTCTCAAGTATATATTTACCCAGTCAGAGTTGAACATGAGGCAGCGAAGATGGCTGGAGTTGATCAAAGACTACGAGCTGGAGATACATTATCACCCAGGCAAAGCAAATGTGGTTGCAGATGCTCTGAGCAGAAAGAGTCAAGTCAATATGTTGGCCGCTCACCCAATGACGTATGAGCTAGCAAAGGAATTCGACAGGTTGAGTCTCTGATTTCTGAACAACACTCAGTGAGTGACAGTCGAGCTGTAACCCACTCTAGAGCAAGATACCAGGAAGGGCTAGAAAGACGATGAGAAGATCAACGAGATATGACGGTTGATCATAGAAGGGAAAGGCCCAGATTTCCGTGAGGAAGCAGAAGGAGTGGTGTGGTTTAAGGATAGGCTATGCGTTCCCAACATAAAATTGATCCAGGAACTGTTTCTCAAGGAAGCTCATGAGACATCATATTCTATACACCCTGGTAGTGAGAAGATGTACCAAGACCTGAAGAAAAGATTTTGGTGGTACGGTATGAAAAGGGAGATAGCAGAGTATGTTGCCAGATGCAACAGTTGTCAGAGAATCAAGGCATAGCATCAGAGGCCTGTCGGTTTGTTGCAGCCGTTGCAAATTCCTCAGTGGAAATGGGATAAGATCGGGATGGACTTTATAGTCGGTCTGCCTCGCACTCGAGCTGGTTATGACTCCATCTAGGTAGTAGTGGACCGTTTAACAAAGGCGACTCATTTCATACCGGTCAAGACCGCCTATAATAGTGCAGTGTTTGCAGAACTGTATATGTCTCGGATTGTATGCTTGCATGGCATTCCAAAGAAGATAGTATCAGACAGAGGCACCCAGTTCACTTCTCATTTCTCGCAGTAGCTACATGAATCTTTGGGCACACATTTGAAATTTAGTTCAGCTTATCACCCGCAAATAGATGGTCAAATTGAGAGAACCAACTAGATTCTTGAAGATATTTTAAGGGCTTATGCATTGCAAGACAAGTTAGGTTGGGACAAGAGGCTACCATATGCAGAATTCTCCTACAACAACAACTATCAGGCCAGTCTGAAGATGTCACCATTCCAAGCACTCTATGGGAGGAATTGTGGAACTCCGTTGCATTAGGACCAACCTGGCAAACAGCAGGTGTTCGGTCCAGATATTATGCTTGAGGCTGAAGAGAACATCAGAATGGTTTGAGAGAATCTAAAGACAACACAGTCCAGATAGCGAAGCTATGCTGACACCCGAAGGAGAGAATTGAGTTTTGAGGTAGGAGATTATGTCTACTTGAAAGTGCCACCCATCAGAGTAATCAAAAGGTTCGGAGTCAAAGGCAAGCTAGCACCTCGATACATCGGACCGTACCAGATTCAAGCAAGGCATGGAGAAGTGGCATATCAACTTATCCCACTAGAAAGTCTGTCAGCTGTGCATGATGTGTTCCATGTGTCTCAGCTGAAGAAATACTTGCGAGTACTAGAAGAGCAGTTTCCAACAGAGGACCTTGAAGTTCAAGAAGATCTAACTTATATTGAGAAGCCAACTCAGATTCTAGAGATAGCAGATAGAGTCACTCGAAGAAGCACCATCAGGATTTCCAAGGTCAAATGGGGTCATCACTCAGAAGAAGAAGCAACCTGGAAAAGAGAATATGATTTGAAAGCCAAGTACCCCGAACTCTTTGCTAGCCAACCCTAAATCTCGAGGGCGAGATTCTTTTTAAGGCGATAGGTTTGTAACACCCTGAATTTGGGGGTATAAAATTTCTTTCTAAATATCTACCAAATTCAGGTGTTATCTCTTGTCTCTCTCTCTCTCCAGTCTCTCTCTCTTTCTTTTGATTAGAATTAAGATAATTAGGAGAGGGATTAATTATTTATTTTGTCAAAACTATGTGGGTCATGAAATGTTGCATCATGCTAAACCTAATTTATTCTTTTGTTTAATGCACATGTTTGAAATGGTTTGAATTTGCATTTGATTTGAATTTGATTTGAAAATCCTAGAGAAAATAAATAGAAAAGCAATTAGAAATTTCAAGGAAAAGGAAAAAAGCCAATTCGGCCCAGCTAGCCCAAGCCGGCCCAGCCTCGCGTGCAAGCCCGCACGTCCGCCCTCCCCTGACAGGTGGCCTCACCAGTCAGCGCCATCTAGCGTGCCCTCTCTCCCCTCTCTCTCCCTCTCGCTGCCCGATGGGGCCGACCTGCTGGCTCAGGTTCCCTCCGCGCACGCGTGCTCGCTCTGTCTGTTTCGTGGGCCTCGCTCATCAGCGTAGAAGCCTGTTCGCTAGTCCGTTCTCGCTGACCCGTGGGTCCTGCCTGTCGGAACCACCCCCCTGTGACGGAACCTCCCAAGTCATTAGGCCCACCTACAGTTGTCCTTGTCCAACGGACCTCAGACAACCCTGCAGGTGTTCCTGAATCACTTGACAAGTTCGTTATCTGCTTTTCTTACCTTTACCAAGAGCGTTTCACCCGTCATGCAGACATTACAAATCATTGGAGATACGAAAATGCGGAAGCGGTTACATAAACTTAACTTTATTTAAAAGTAAGACAAGGTTAAATATTTACAGACCAGAATATAATATACGAGTGCAGAGTATTATTATTACAAACCAAGGGACGCAAAACCCCCTCCCGATAAGTTTTAAACAAAAGTTTTTATGGAGGATCCTTTCCTCCCGTAGCTTTACTCTTGGTCTTCTTCTTTTGAGACCACCTTGGAACAGAAACAACAAAAGTTTGTCGCTTCTTCACCTAAAAACAATAGGGAATAAAACCCTGAGTATGGAATTACTCAGCAAGACTTACCTGACTAAAGAAAAGACTCTCAAGGGTATGCTGGCTTGAGGGAGTCAGGGTAAGGCTTAACAATAATCAAAGACTCTGTTTGCAAAAATGCTTACTAAAAGTGGATCCTTAAAAATCCAATTTTACTTGCCAGGTTAAGTCAGATTACCTATATCTAGAGTTCTTTCTACCCTAGTTCAAACACTTAACCTGCACTAGCCAATTTCTTAACAACCCTTAATCTTTACTGGAGTTCTACGTATAGGGCAGTGACCAAGCCTTCATAACCGTGAAGGTACGGCGATCCGAATCGATTATACTCAACTGAGGATCTCCAATCACACGACATATGTAGCACTTAACCCTTGCATATGTCAACCCGCCACCGAGGTTCTTAAGACTAGATCAGGTTCACGCCAACCGAGAGCACAGATACACCACCATCCAGCCTCTTGCCACGGAGGGTACACGCTACTCTCGCCATCTCTCCACTCCCATTGCGTGGTATCTTATTCTGGCCTTAGTCTGCCCGAGGCAAAGCTTACCCATGACGAGGCATGTGACCAGTTAAAGGGTCCTCGGTCAGCAAGCCTACATCGACACGGTCCTTAATCGACTTAGACGGAGACACTACACCGAGACTCTCTTCTCGTGCAAGTCACCCACCCGGTCTCAGCTTAATTATTTCAAACCCCAAAGTTTGGTACCTGGCAGAGGTACATCTTTTCCGATGTTGAACCCATCATGGCCATGATGGATCCACCATCAAGTTTTATTTTAAAAACATACCTTCCACTTTGCAACATCATCTTTTGTAAAAACAAAACATTTTGTTTTGCTAAAGCAAGACTAAGCATAGGAAAAACTTTTTGTAAAACAGAGATTCAAAGGAAGGTAATCAAATTCAAGGAAGGTAATGCAGGAATTGTTTTAACATTCAACTCCTATCACCTAATGCATCAAGCAAGTGAAAAAGATTTTAAAAGAATCAAGGAGGTGGCAAATGCACTGGGGCTTGCCTTGGTTTATAGGTGAATCAGGCTCGGATCCGCAGATGTCAAAATAGAAACAACTGCCTGCCTGATGTTCCGCAGGTGGTGGTGGCGAAGTCTTCTCTTCTTCTACTTGAACTTCTTCCTCGTTTTCTAAATATAACCATATATATAAGAATGAATGCCCATGTAATGCTCATGAAGATGCAAAGATAATAAAAGTTTATTATCTAAAGTCTTGAATACAATTTTCCTTCACGGTACTTTAGAGAATTAGGGTTTCTAGAGTCAATATAGGAATTCAAAGGGCCGGGGTAGGGTTTTGGGTTCTAATTATCAAACAAGCTTCAAATCATACCAAATTCTACCCAACGCTTCTAAATAATGTTTAGAGTTCATATAAAAAGTTTGGCGATTTTTAGAATTATTATCTAATTTCTAAAAATCCAGAAACAAGGTTTTAGGCTATTTTAAATGCTCCAAAATTCCCTATTTGACCTAAAAATCATGGAATTATTTTTATTAAATTCTATGGAAAATTAGGAATCTAGCAAAATTGGTTTGATATTTTTACCATTTTTCTGCAATTTTCTAAAATTGTTTTAGTCCTGGTAGAAAAAGAAAAAGAGAAAACCGTGAACAGGACTGGGCCGAAAGCAGCCCAAGCGGCCCAAACCCAGGCAGAAACGCGCGCGCCTGCGGTGACTTTGCAAAAAGGCCCTCGGTGTTCTCGATAACTAGAAGTGGGTTCTTGTACTGTTCCTGTGAGTCACTGACGGTTTACAAGAAACCCCCTCACGTTCTAATTCTTCGCAGACCGAGGTCCACGACGACGAACGACGTCAACCCGCGCTCCGGCGAGCCTACACGGGTCGTATACCGCAACGACTGGACTGGAGCTCCCGTGCGGTAGAGACCAGATTAGACCCCACCCACACACTTCCCCTCAACCAATTTCATAAATGGTGGTCTACCTTGCTCTGCCCACAGTGACAGGGGCACCATGGGTAATCAAACGCGTTCCCGGCGATCCATGGGGTCTTAGCTCGATTGGGTGGGTTGGTGAGCATCACTAGCACATAAAGATGCTAAAACAAGAATAAGGAAGGCATGATCAGACCTGTGACGGGCTGACCACGGCGAGGTCTTTGTTAAGGTGTTCATGAGTGCTCTTGGGGGAAATCCGAAATTTGAGCTCTCAGGTGAACGATTGAGGACGATATCTGGTGGTTGGGTACGTGACGATACTATGGAGCTCGTGGTGGCTTCAATTTATAGCATTTGCGAGCAGTGGCCGGTGAATTGAGCGCTGACGCGCGGCGGTTGGAGGAGGGGGAGGTCACTGGCGCAAGTGCTTAGTGTCCGGTCACCGTGGCTGGCCTCCCGGTGATGGACAGAGGATTACAGTGGTTCACGGCGACCCGGTGGAGGTGCCAAGGCATGTGGCGCCAAGCCGTGAGACGGCTGTCACCGGCGAGCTTATCTGCTCAGGCCGCAAAGCAAGGGGGTACGACAGTTAGTCACCGGAGTCATCTCCAGGCGAATAGCTATTACCTGGTAGCCTTATCGGGTCATCGGTGGCGTGAATCGCAACGGCGGCGCGGATCTTAGGCGCGCGGGTCGCCGGCGACGAGGGATCGAGCTGGCAGTCTGATCCGATCACTGTACCATGGGAAGCTTTATTCAGAGCGCCTGACAGTCAAGGTTTAGGGTCAATTCTCTCTCAATTTTCTATGGCATCTTACCCAAAGCTCTGCAGCCAAGTTGTAGACCAATGTTCTAGCTACAATGTTTCCATAACAACTATAGCCAAATTCCTACTAAATCCTGCTTATATTCGAGCCCTAACTTCATGCCACCTCACTATCAGGCCAAATTCAGTTTCCAGACAGCCTGACAGTCAATTTTTGGGTGTACTTTTCTCTAATTTCTTCATAACAACCATGCTTACTCTCTTAAGCAAAGTTATTCTCCTTTTATAAGTCTATAATATTGATGTGGTGACCTAGGGCAAAAACCTTATAATTTGAAAGATATAGAGCTCCAAAGTTGAGCCAATGTCACTCAATTTCAGACTTAGGTTTATAGGGTTTAAGTGGTGCTTTTTGCAAATAGGCCCAAAACTTAGGGTTTAACTTGCAAATCTTCATGATTGTGAATCATATGACTTTATATGCTTTAACATCATAGTTTTTACATTTTAGTCCAAAAGTGCACTGATTTTGCACTTAGCCCCCTAGGGTTTAGGTTTAGGGTTTTCCAGAGTCCTTTTTAGGGTTTTTGGCATTTCAGGGGTGTGATTGTAATTTAGATCCATTCTTAGTAACATTTTATGACTATTTCACTTAAGCTTTAGGGTTTTATCTATTTGGATTTTGTTTTACCCTTCTGAACCCCATTTAGGGTTAAGTACCCTACTCTAGGGTTTTATTTGCAAAATGCCATATCAATGCAACTTGTTTGAAACTTTTACCTAGTGAATGCATTCTAGGTGTGTCAATCACATGAAATGCTGATGCTTATGATGTTATGCTCAAGTTTTAGTGACAGTAACACCAGGGGTGTTACACCCTTTCCCCCATAAAAGAATCTCGTCCCGAGATTAAAAGTCCTAGGGCAAGTAGTGGAAAAGGAAATGCTTCACATTTTTATTTCCTAATTTTTGGTACAAGGCAGGGGTGGTTTGGGGCTCACTCTTTTATTACAACAATTTTATACACTTTACAAATTACAGGAGGCTAAAAAGCCTGGGAAATTCTTTTCTAAAAAGTCTTGAGTTTCCCATGTAGCCTCATCTTCGGAATGTTGGTTCCACTGTATTTTGTAAAACTTGAGAGTTTTTCTCCGGGTAACTCTGTCCTTTTGATCCAAGACTCGAATAGGGTGTTCTGAATATGTCAAGTCTGGCTCTAGGACAACATCTGTTACTTCGATGGTTCGATCTGGAACCCGAAGACACTTCTTCAACTGAGACACGTGGAACACATTATGTACCGCAGACAAGGTTTCGGGTAGTTGAAGTCGGTATGCCACTGGTCCACATTGCTCAAGTATAGGGAAAGGACCAATGTATCGAGGTGCAAGCTTTCCTTTAACTCCAAAACGTGATATACCCTTCATTGGTGAAACTTTCAGGTAGACATAATCTCCCACTACAAAGTATAAGGGTTGTCATCACTTGTTTGCATAACTCTTCTGATGAGCTTGAGCTTTCTTTAGATTATGAATTATTCTTTGAACTTTTTCTTCTGTCTCTTTTACCATATTAGGCCTGAAGAAGTACCTTTCACCTGGTTCAGACCAATTTAACGGAGTACGACATCGTCGTCCATATAAAGCTTCAAAGGGTGCCATCTTAATGCTTTCTTGATAGCTATTATTATATGAGAACTCCGCTAATGGTAAACAATCATCCCATTTTTGTGGAAATTCCAAAGCACAAGCCCGTAGCATGTCTTCAAGTATTTGATTTACCCTCTCAGTCTGTCCACTGGTTTGAGGATGGTAGGCCAAACTATGGAGCAACTTAGTATCCAGTGCTTTGTGAAGTTCTTCCCAAAATTTGGACACGAATTGCGGTCCACGATCCGACACTATCGTCTTTGGAACACCATGCAAACTGAGAACACGAGCAATGTATAATTCTGCATATGTGGCCACTGTATACTTTACCCTGACAGGAAGGAAGTGGGCAATCTTAGTAAGTTGATCAACAATAACCCAGATAGAATCATATCCTCTGGTAGTCCTAGGCAATCCCACAATAAAGTCCATACTAATACCCTCCCATTTCCATGTAGGGATAGGTAAAGATTGTAATGGACCGGCAATCTTCATATGTATGGCTTTGACACGTCTGCAAGTGTCACATCTTGCCACATAGCGTGCGATTTCAATCTTCATCTTTGTCCACCAAAAATGTTGTTTCAGATCATGATACATCTTAGTGCTTCCGGGATGAATAGAATAGCGACTAAGATGTGCTTCATCCAAAATTTGTTGGCGGATTTCTTCATTCTTTGGCACAACTATGCGGTTGTTGAACCATACAATGCCTTGATCGTCTTTCCTAAAGCACTTGGCTTTTCCGGCTTCTATCTTCTCATGGATGTGTTTCATACCCTCATTATCTTTTTGTGCATCAATTATCCTTTGTAAAAGAATTGACTCAAGCTTTAGTTGATTTAAAGTCCCATGCTGAATCATTCCCAGGTTCAAATTCTCCATTTCTTGGCATAACGTAATGTCAGAAGTCCCCATTGTAAGACAATGACAAAAAGTCTTGCGACTCAAGGCATCTGCCACCACATTAGCTTTGCCTGGGTGATAATGAATCTCCAGTTCATAGTCTTTAATAAGCTCGAGCCATCGCCTTTGTCTCATGTTTAATTCTGACTTGGTGAAAATGTACTTCAAGCTTTTATGATCTGTATAAATGTGACAGATATTACCCAGCAGATAATGACGCCATATCTTCAGGGCATGAACCACTGCAGCTAACTCCAGATCATGAGTTGGATAATGCTCCTCATGCCGGCGTAACTGCCTTGAAGCATAAGCTATTACTCGGCCTTCTTGCATTAAAACACAGCCGAGTCCACTACCTGATGCGTCACAATACACATCAAAGGGTTTTTCGATATCCGGTTGAGCCACCGGAGCAGTGGTTAATAATATCTTCAATTGTTCAAAGGCTTCATTACACTTTGAAGACCAATTGAATTTAGTATCATTCTTCAATAAACTTGTGATGGGTTTCACAAGTATGGAAAATCTGGTATAAATCGGCGGTAATAGCCAGCTAGTCCAAGGAAACTTCGGACTTGATGAACAGTGGTTGGGGGTTTCCACTCCAAAATATCCTTGACTTTGCTGGGATCTACCGCAATCCCCTTGGCAGATAACACATGTCCCAGAAATTGGATTTCTTCCAGCCAGAACACGCATTTACTGAACTTGGCATATATTTGATGTTCCCTTAAATGCGTTAATACGATCCGTAAGTGTTGAGCATGCTCCTCTTCATTCTTGAAATATATTAAGATATCGTCGATGAATACCACCACAAACTTGTCTAACTAAGGCATAAATACTGAGTTCATCAAATAAGTGAAGTGGGCAGGAGCATTCGTCAGTCCGAAAGACATTACCAAATATTCAAATAACCCATATCGCGTAGTGAATGCGGTCTTTGGTATATCCTCGGGCCAAATACGGATCTGATGATAGCCCGATCTGAGGTCAATCTTGGAGAATACCCTCGCTCTAGTTAGTTGATCAAATAGAATGTCAATCCGTGGAAGAGGGTACTTATTCTTGATAGTGACCTCATTGAGGGGTCGATAATCCACACACATCCGCAATGTTTGATCCTTCTTTTTGACGAAGATGGCTGGACAACCCCATGGCGACGAGCTTGGTCGGATGAATCCCTTCTCAAGTAGATCTTGTAATTGGGTCTTGAGTTCTGCCAGCTCATTGGGAGGCATTCAGTACGACCTTCTAGAAATGGGAGCCGTACCCGGCTTCAACTCAATCACAAATTCTACATCTCTTTCGGGTGGTAATCCAGGCAAATCTTCTGGAAAGACATCTGGGAACTCACATACTACCGGAATATCTTTGATCTCCGGTATAATGGCTTCATTAATTCTGCCAATTGGTTTAGCTGGAATAGCTATGGGAATAGACAAGAGAATTTCTTCTGGGCCATAACTCAACTTGATAGTTCTCAGATCAGTGTTGAGGATTGCTTTATGCTGGGCCAACCAATTCATGCCCAAGATTACATCTATGTCTTGGCCTTTCAGAACAATCATATTAGTAGGAAAGTCCTGTCCACCAATGTTACGGGCACTTGGTAAGCCACTTCTTTGGTAAATATTTGTCCCCCAAGCGAATGTATTTTAAACCCTTCCCTTGATTCAGTATATGGAATGCAGTGTTTCTCCACAAATTTCTTGCTTATGAATGTATGTGAAGCACCAGAATCAAAGAGAATAAGTGCAGAGTGATTGGCTACGAGAAACGTACCCATCATCACCGGTTGCCATCCGGTGTGGTAGCCACTTGAGTGTAATAAATTCATCCCATCTTCTTTGTATTCTTGCCCGCATTTCCCTTAGCTTGAGAAGAATTCCCAAAACCTTACTGATTGTTTGAGCGATTCTGCTTCGGGTAGGGGCAGTCCTTAATAAAATGCCCGGACTTTCCACAATTGAAGCAGCCTGTCGAGGAACTGGGAAGAGCAGGGAAATGAGTGCCAGGGGCACCCGGCTGACTTGTTGCAGTGGGGGCAGTGGTGGGACGGATAAACACTGGTTGCTTGAATGGGAAGGAGGGTGGGCGCGATGAAGGACGATTCTGATTGAAAGGTCCGATAACCAACCTTTGCCTTTTCTCGGGGCCCTGATTGGGCCTGTTGCCCCCATTCCCCTTGGATTTTCCAGATCCTACATATTTAGCTTCGACTGCCAGTGCTGTGCTGACAACCCTTCCATAAGTAAGGTCAATGCAGGTGGCCATCTTTCTTTGCATCCGATCATTCAAGCCTCTCATGAAACAATTCCTTTTCTTCACATCTGTGTTGACTTGGTCGATTGCGTATTGGGATAAGTGGTTAAACTTATTGAGATACTGGGTGACAGTATATCCGCCTTGCTTCAATTTCATGAACTCTTCCTGCTTCATGTGGAGAACTCCTTCAGGTATATAGTGTTCTCTGAAGGCCAACTTGAACTCATCCCATGTGATCTGATGACCGGCCGACTGAACGGCCACAAAGTTTCCCCACCACATACTAGCAGGGCCTCGCAGTTGTTGGGCTGCAAACAGGGGCTTTTGAGTTTCTGAACACCGAAGAAGCCCGAATTTTTGTTCAATGACACGGATCCATTCATCCGCCTCTAAAGGATCTTCTGCTTTGACGAACAATGGAGGGCGCGTCTCGGAGAAGTCCAGATAAGATGTCTCACGGGGGCCTTGCGGATATGCCCGCCCGCCTTGTTGTTGTAGATGTTGACCTGCCATCTCCCGCAGGAAGCGGGTATTGTCTGCTTTAGCATTTACCAAGGTAGTGATGGCCTCGGCAAGTGTTGGGGGTATTGGAGGTGGATTTGGGGTCCCTTTCCTCCCACTAGAGGTACCAGCCCCATCCTAAGCGCGAGTCCTGGAAGGCATCTGAGGCAACAAACATTGAAAAGAATATAATATGCCAAAGAAAACCATCCATTATACATTACTAAAAAGGGTAATGTTACAGACTCGAACTTTACAACAGGACTACACTTCCTATTATACAATAATACTACTTCTATACTATACTATTCCCGCTTTTTGCCACTCTGGGTAGCCTCGCTGTCAGGCGTAGGAGACCATTCGTCGACCAGCTTCATAGAGGGAGGGGCCCCAAAAAGGTCCAGCTCACCGCGAAGTGCTTCTCCCGCTACTCTAGAAGGTCCGGCTTCCATCCTGACAGGATCCACAGGGACGTTCGGGTGCAGTTGCGAGTACAGTACATGAAAATGTAATGTGTTGCAATAAACCTGCAAGCTATCCACGGTTGAGCTAAGCTCTTCCACTCGGGCTCGAGCTCTTCCTTTGCCCAAGCTAGTGAACAAGAGTTCACAGCCCAGTCGAGTGCTAGATCCTGATCCGCTAGCTGGTCTTGCAGTTGGCAGATGTCTCTTCTCAATTCATTGATTCTTTCGCCATCCGCGACCCATATTTCGTTCCTGCGTCGGAGTTCTGTTCGAAGCTGATCCACTTGGGCTTCCAGATATCCAATCGGATCGTTGCTCCCACTACTGCTATCTTCATGCCGTGGGGCAAGTTGATGATGGGGTACACCGATTGGCCCAGTTGACTTACGCGCAGTCTTTCTCGTGCGCGGCGGCATTTTTCTAAGGGCGAAATTTATTAGCATAGTTTTTAGCATGATGCATGTGTAATTACAGAATCAACTTTAGTTGATTCACACCTTCTATATATTGCACTCTTCTATCTGGTCTTTCAAATAAACTCTTCAGAAATACTGAGGTAAGAAGGGAAGAAATTTTCTAGATAAGTCTTATAAAATCCTTTTTGAAAATGCCTCATAGTATCTGCAGAGATGGGCTTCGCTCCGATACCAGCTGTGACGGAACCTCCCAAGTCATTAGGCCCACCTACAGTTGTCCTTGTCCAACGGACCTCAGACAACCCTGCAGGTGTTCCTGAATCACTTGACAAGTTCGGTATATGCTTTTCTTACCTTTCCCAAGAGCGTTTCACCCATCATGCAGACATTACAAATCATCGGAGATACGGAAATGCGGAAGCGGTTACATAAACTTACCTTTATTTAAAAGTAAGACAAGGTTAAATATTTACAGACCAGAATATAATATACGAGTGCAGATTATTATTATTACAAACCAAGGGAGGCAAAACCCCCTCCCGATAAGTTTTAAACAAAAGTTTTTATGGAGGATCCTTTCCTCCCGTAGCTTTACTCTTGGTCTTCTTCTTTTGAGACCACCTTGGAACAGAAACAACAAAAGTTTGTCGCTTCTTCACCTAAAAACAATAGGGAATAAAACCCTGAGTATGGAATTACTCAGCAAGACTTACCCGACTAAAGAAAAGACTCTCAAGGGTATGCTGGCTTGAGGGAGTCAAGGTAAGGCTTAACAATAATCAAAGACTCTGTTTGCAAAAATGCTTACTAAAAGTGGATCCTTAAAAATCCAATTTTACTTGTCAGGTTAAGTCAGATTACCTGTATCTAGAGTTCTTTCTACCCTAGTTCAAACACTTAACCTGCACTAGCCAATTTCTTAACAACCCTTAATCTTTACTGGAGTTCTACGTATAGGGCAGTGACCAAGTCTTCATAACTGCGAAAGTACGGCGATCCGAATCGATTATACTCAGCTGAGGATCTCCAATCACACGACATATGTAGCACTTAACCCTTGCATATGTCAACCCGCCACCGAGGTTCTTAAGACCAGATCAGGTTCACGCCAACCGAGAGCACAGATACACCACCGTCCAACCTCTTGCCATGGAGGGCACACGCTACTCTCGCCATCTCTCTACTCCCATTGCGTGGTATCTTATTCTGGCCTTAGTCTGCCCGAGGCAAAGCTTACCCATGACGAGGCATGTGACCAGTTAAAGGGTCCTCGGTCAGCAAGCCTACATCGACACGGTCCTTAATCGACTCAGACGGAGACACTACACCGAGACTCTCTTCTCATGCAAGTCACCCGACCGGTCTCAGCTTAATTATTTCAAACCCCAAAGTTTGGTACCTGGCAGAGGTACATCTTTTCCGATGTTGAACCCATCATGGCCATGATGGATCCATCATCAAGTTTTATTTTCAAAAACATCCCTTCCACTTTGTAACATCATCTTTTGTAAAAACAAAACATTTTGTTTTGCTAAAGCAAAACTAAGCATAGGAAAAACTTTTTCTAAAACAGGGATTCAAAGGAAGGTAATCAAATTCAAGGAAGGTAATGCAGGAATTGTTTTAACATTCAACTCCTATCACATAATGCATCAAGCAAGTGAAAAATATTTTAAAAGAATCAAGGAGGTGGCAAATGCACCGGGGCTTGCCTTGGTTTACAGGTGAATTAGGCTCGGATCCGCAGATGTCAAAATAGAAACAACTGCCTGCCTGATGTTCCGCAGGTGGTGGTGGTGAAGTCTTCTGTTCTTCTACTTCAACTTCTTCCTCGTTTTCTAAATATAACCATATATATAAGAATGAATGCCCATGTAATGCTCATGAAGATGCAAAGATAATAAAAGTTTATTATCTAAAGTCTTGAATACAATTTTCCTTCACGGTACTTTAGAGATTTAGGGTTTTAGAGTCAATATAGGAATTCAAAGGGCCGGAAGTAGGGTTTTGGGTTCTAATTATCAAACAAGCTTCAAATCATACCAAATTCTACCCAAAGCTTCTAAATAATTTTTAGAGTTAATATAAAAAGTTTGGGGATTTTTAGAATTATTATCTAATTTCTAAAAATCCAGAAACAAGGTTTTAGGCTATTTTAAATGCTCCAAAATTCCCTATTTGACCTAAAAATCATGAAATTATTTTTATTAAATTCTATGGAAAATTAGGAATCTAGCAAAATTGGCTTGACATTTTTACCATTTATCTACAATTTTCTAAAATTGTTTTAGTCCTGGTAGAAAAAGAAAAAGAGAAAACTGTGAACAAGACTGGGCCGAAAGCAGCCCAAGCGGCCCAAACCCAGGCAGAAACGCGCGCGCCCGCGCCCGCGCACGCGCTCCTGCAGCGACTTTGCAAAAAGGCCCTCGATGTTCTCGATAACCAGAAGTGGGTTCTTGTAATGTTCCTGTGAGTCACTGACGGTTTACAAGAAACCCCCTCACGTTCTAATTCTTCGCAGACCGAGGTCCACGACGACGAACGACGTTGACCCGCGCTTCGGCGAGCCTACGCCGGTCGTATACCGCAACGACTGGAGCTCCCGTGCGGCAGAGACCAGATTAGACCCCACCCGCACGCTTCCCCTCAACCAATTTCATAAATGGCGGTCTACCTTGCTCTGCCCACGGTGACAGCGGGCACCACGGGCAATCAAACGCGTTCCCGGCAATCCATGGGGTCTTAGCTCGATTGGGTGGGTTGGTGAGCATCACTAGCACATAAAGATGCTAAAACAAGAACAAGGAAGGCATGATCAGACCTGTGACGGGCTGACCACGGCGAGGTCTTTGTTACGGTGTTCACGAGTGCTCTTGGGGGAAATCCAAAATTCGAGCTCTCAGGTGAACGATTGAGGACGATATCTGGTGGCTGGGTGCGTGAAGATACTACGGAGCTCGCGGTGGCTTCAATATATAGCATTTGCGAGCGGTGGCCGGTGAATTGAGCGCTGACACGCGGTGGTCGGAGGAGGGGAGGTCACTGGCGCAAGTGCTTAGTGTCCGGTCACCGTGGCTGGCCTCCCGACAATGGACAGAGGATTACAGCGGTTCACGGCGACCCAGTGGAGGTGCCAGGGCACGTGGCGCCAAGCCATGAGACGGCTGTCACCGACGAGCTTATCTGCTCGGGCTGCAAAGCAAGGGGGGTATGGCGGTTAGTCACCGGAGTCATCTCCAGGCGAATAGCTATTACCTGGCAGCCTTATCGGGTCATCGGTGGCATGAATCGCAACGGCGACACGGATCTTAGGCGCGTGGGTCGCCGGCGACAAGGGATCGAGCTGGCAGTCTGATCCGATCACTGTACCATGGGAAGCTCTATTCAGAGCGCCTGACAGTCAAGGTTTAGGGTCAATTCTCTCTCAATTTTCTATGGCATCTTACCCAAAGCTCTTCAGCCAAGTTGTAGACCAATGTTCCAGCTACAATGTTTCCATAACAATTATAGCCAAATTCCTACTAAATCCTGCTTATATTCAAGCCCTAACTTCATGCCACCTCAATGTCAGGCCAAATTCAGTTTCTAGACAGCTAGACAGTCAATTTTTGGGTGTACTTTTCTCTAATTTCTTCATAACAACCATGCCTACTCTCTTAAGCAAAGTTATTCTCCTTTGATAAGTCTAAAATATTGATGTGGTGACCTAGGGCAAAAACCTTATAATTTGAAAGATATAGAGCTCCAAAGTTGAGCCAATGTCACTGAATTTCAGACTTAGGTTTATAGGGTTTAAGTGGTGCTTTTTGCAAATAGGCCCAAAACTTAGGGTTTAACTTGCAAATCTTCATGATTGTGAAGCATATGACTTTATATGCTTTAACATCATAGTTTTTACATTTTAGTCCAAAAGTGCACTGATTTTGCACTTAGCCCCCTAGGGTTTAGGTTTAGGGTTTTCTAGAGTCCTTTTTATGGTTTTTGGCATTTCAGGGGTGTGAATGTAATTTAGATCCATTCTTAGTAACATTTTATGACTATTTCACTTAAGCTTTAGGGTTTTCTCTATTTGGATTTTGTTTTACCCTTCTGAACCCCATTTAGGGTTAAGTACCCTACTCTAGGGTTTTATTTGCAAAATGCCATATCAATACAACTTGTTTGAAACTTTTACCTAGTGAATGCATTCTAGGTGTGTCAATCACATGAAATGCTAATGCTTATGATGTTATGCTCAAGTTTTAGTGACAGTAACACCAAGAGTGTTACACCCCCCCGAACCGCCCGCGCTCTACGCCATGGACGTGCCCATGATCTCGCGTTTTCCGACCACACCCCACGCGCTCGAGCCATTTCTGTGGCCGTGTTGATTCTCTGAAAGTTGCCTAGAGGGTGGGTGAATAGGCGGAATCTGAAATTTATAAACTTTAAGAACAACTACAAGCCGGGGTTAGCATTAGTAATATAATCGAGTCCGAAAGAGAGGGCGAAAAACGAATCACAAGCAAATAAGAACGGATGACACAATGATTTATTTTACCGAGGTTCGGTTCTTGCGAACCTACTCCCCGTTGAGGTGGTCACAAAGACCGTGTCTCTTTCAACCCTTTCCCTCTCTCAAACGGTCACCTAGACCGAGTGAGCTTTTCTTCTCAATCAATTGGGACACTTAGTCCCCACAAGGACCACCACACAATTGGTGTCTCTTGCCTTGATTACAATTGAGTTAGAAACAAGAAAGGAGGAAGAAGAAAAGTGATCCAAGCGCAAGAGCTCAAATGAACACGATAAAACTCTCTCTTCTAGTCACTATTGCTTTGAGTGGAATTGGGACATGGAGAGATTTTGATTCACTCTAATTGTGTCTTGAATTGAATGCTGTAACACCCCTGGTGTTACTGTTACTAAAACTTGAGCATAACATAATGAGCATCAGCATTGCATATGTTTGACACACCTAGAGTGCATTCACTAGGCAAAAAAAATTTCAAACAAGTTGTACTGATATGGCATTTTGCAAATAAGACCTTAGTGTAGGGTACTTAACCTCAAGTAAGGATCTGAGGGTTAAAACAGGAGCCAAATAGAGAAAACCCTAAAGTTTAAGAGTGATAATCATAAAATATTACTAAGGATGGGTCTAAGTTACATTTACACCCCTGGGGTACCAGAAACCCTAATTGGAACTCTAGAAAACCCTAAATCCAAACCCTAGGGGCCTATGTGCAAAAATAGTGCACTTGTGGACTAAAGTGCAAAAACCATGTTAAATAAGTATCCTAAGTCATTTGGTTCACAAATATGTGGATTTGTAAGCTAAACCTTGGATTTTGGACCTATTTGCAAAATGGACCTCATTTGGGTTCTATGCTAAGTCTGAAATCAGTATTATAAGCTCAACTTTGGAGCTTTATAACTTTCAAAATAGTGAGAATTCACCTTAGGGCACCACATCAATCTTGTAGCTCTATGATAGGGGAACAATTTTGCTTAAGAGTGTAAGCAAACTTGTTATGGAAAATTTGGAGATAAGTAAGCCCAAAGATGGACTGTCAGATTAAAACAAGGTGAAGATTATAAGATCAGAGGCATTGGATCATCTTTGGAGACAAATTATGGCTAATCTAGTAAGAATTTGCCCATGGCTGCTATGACAAAGATGTAGATGGTATATTGGTCTACAATTTTGCTGCAGAGCCTCGGATAAGTTGCTAAGTCAAATTTGGAGAAAACCTAGCTTCAAATCGATCTGTCAGGTGCACTGATGGCAGCTCGCGATGGTACAGTAACTTGAAATAGATCAGTCGCGCGCTCAGCTCACCGCCGATGAGCTCCGCCACGATTCGTGCCGTCGACCTCCCGATTCGTGCCCGGAGTGGATAGATAACGTCGCGGGGTAGAAAAATCTTCGCCGCCGGTGAGCTGGACGCCACTCCGGCTAGCCGCCGTGCCTCTCCCCTTTCTCACCACCCCTCGGATAAGATTCTCACTGCCGTGGACCATCACCATTGTCCGCCACGTGCTAAGCACTTTACCACGTCGCATTAGCTTGGCTTGCGATAATTACTCATCACCGGTGAAGTCGCCACGACGGAAGACACGAATCCACTGCGCCAGTGTTCTTCCTTATCTCCGGCCGCCAGCACTGCTCGGCCAAATTGGGCGCCACCGCCTAAGCCCTCTATAAATTGATGGCCGGGTCAGCTGCGAGATGTGTCATCACGAAACCACAGCACCTGCTCCCACCCTCAATCGTTCGCCAGAGCTCACGAATTTTGGGTTTTCCCCAATTCGGTTTCCACCACCGTGAAACACACCCCGCCATGATCAGCCCAATTTAGGTCAGCTCCTCCCCTTTGCTCCCTTGTTTAAGCATTCTCATATGTCAATGATACTCGCCAACCCACCCAATTGAACTGGGAAACCACTGGTCATCGGGAACGTGTGCAATTGTCCTCGTTGTCCGTGGTCCGCGTGGACATGGCTTGATAGATGACCAACCATGAAATTAAGTTAGGGGAATTGTTCGGGGAAGGTCCAATTTGGTGTCAGCCGCTCGGGGCCGCCAGTCTTGGCTCCCTCCGGCCAGTCTAGCTCGCCGGAGTTCGGCTTCCCGTGCGGTACGCCGTCGAGGACTTCATCGTGTAAAGGAATAGAACTCGAGGGACCCCTGTGTAAAGCGTCAGTGACACAAGAAAATAGTGAAAGAACCCGTTCCCAGTTAGCCAGAACACCGAGGGCCTTTTTGCAAAGTCTCCAACGCAGGCGCGGGCGCGCGCGTTTCTGCCTAGGTTTGGGCCACCTGGGCTGGAATCGGCCCAGCACTGTTTAAACTTTTCCTTTTTCTTTTTCAGTGAAGCTTTAGAAATCTGTAAGAAATTGTAGAAAAATCCTAAAAATGTCAAACCAATTTTCCTAGATTCCTTATATTCCATAGTATTTAATAAAAATAGTTTTATGATTTTTAGGACAAATAGGGAATTTTGGGTCATTTAAAATAGCTTAAAACATTGGTTCTGGATTTTAGAAAATAGATAATAATTCCAAAATTGCCTAAACTTTTTATATGAACTCAAAACATTATTTAGAAGCTTTGGGTAGAATTTGGTTTGAATTGGACCTTGTTTGATAATTAGAACCCAAAACCCCCACCCCCCTGCTCTTTGAACTTCACTATTGACTCCGGAAACCCTAAGTTCTCGGAGTTCCATAAAGGAAAATTGTATTCAAGACTTTAGATAATAAATTCTTATTATCTTTGCACTCTCATGAGCATTACATGGCATTCATTCTTATATATATATATGGTTGTATCTAGAAAACGAAGAAGAGGTTGAGGTAGAAGAGGAGAAAATTTCACCACCACCACCTGCGGAACCTCAGGCAGGGAATTGTTTTTACTTGGACATCTGCGGATCCGAGCCTGACTCACCTATAAATGAAGGCAAGCCCCGATGCATCCAACCCCTAAATAATTTCTGCACACTTTAAGTCTAGTGAAATGTGCATTCGGTTTATAGGAGTTGCTTGGAACCTTTTGATGCATTACTGAAGCGCCCCAATCCTCTGGGGCTCAAATGTGATACAATTACTAGTCCTAGGAGGCTAGTAAACACATTTATACAAGAAATGATTTCAGATCTGCCTACACGAGACAAACCTATAAAGGTGGCGATCAACTTTAAGAGTTGGTCCACAACTCGGGACATATCATCAGAGTGGGGCTGAAGCAGCCCGATATACGCAGCGAAGCAAATCAGCAGTCCAACAGCCACAGGCAAGGTTGGGAACAGCCGTAACTCTTACCCGATCTCCTTTTTCTGAAAAACAACAAATAAGCAAGGGTGAGTACAAACGTACTCAGCAGCCCACCTTCACCCGCAGAATGGGAAAATCAGATATAATGCATGGAATATGTGGAGCTCAGGATATTTGCAGAAACAACAATATTTTATGCAGGGTTGTTTTGAAAAACATTTTGTATTTTGTAAAGCGCATCCTCTCCAAAAGGAGCAGGAAGTTTTTCAGTATAGAACGAAATCCCCTGGACTAAACCATCCAGGTATCTCAGCAGTTTCCCACTGGTTTTCATTTTCAAAAATAGCTACTGGACTTCCCGTCCACCATAGCTCACGGCTAAACCGCCGGACCTTTTAAAAACCACTTTTCAAAAGCACTTTTTTGGGAAAACAAAACACTAATTGCCATACCACACCAGACTCGTCCATTCCAGTGGACACGGACTATTCGAGTAGGTTTGAACTCTGCGCAGAGGGGTACACTTTACCCACTAGTCCGGTTTCTGCGATCTCATTGTCGTGAGACCCGAATGCTGAATCTCTTTCTTTCCTCGCATGTCCTAACCATAACGGTTATACCGGAAGGAGTCAGACCACCGCCATGCCCAAACCGGACAAAACATTCCCCCTCCTTATCCTCCCGCTGCTCCCCAGCCTTCATAACCCTGGGGTTGGACCGTACGAATTCAGATTGAGTGACTGCACACACAGTCTCGAGTGGTTGTACTTATCATGAGTACAGGTAGTGAAGGATGACAAACCGGTCCTTATATGAGGGGACAATCCTTCTGCTCACACCTAAACTAGCTAAGCCATCACCTTAGGCCCTCCCCTAAACCAGGGAGTCCCTGATCATCCCTACTCAAAGGTGATAAGGGTGAAAACCCTTCATCATACACATTTTGAAAAGCATTTTCTTTTGAAAACGCACACCTTTCCTCAAATCATTTGTAACAAATATATCAGGGATTGATTGCGGCAAGCGGCTGGGTGGCCATAATAACTTGTCTCAAAATCATATCATGCATAAAATAACAGGCTGAGGGTTGTGGTTGAAAAATCATAGGTAATTTATGCATCAAAGGGATCCAGTGAGCTTGCCGTGCTTATCCGGCGAAGGGGGAAGAGGAGCACGCGGAACTGGCTTCTAGCTCCACTGTCTGGCGTAGACTTGCAGATCTGGCCTCCACGAGACGGCACGAACGCTTCGATAACTATGCAACATGAATAAGCAAACATACAAACCAGCAAGTATACCAACAAATATTTAGTATAGTGGTCAGAATAGCGATATATGGATGGGCAGAGTCTTGAGTAGAATCTGTGTCATGTGGTGTTGAGGTACTACTAGTGGTGGAGCAGAGGTGCTCACCAGGAGGGTGGACTGGAGGCGAAGCGACACTGTGCGTGTAGCCGGCAGAGCGGAGTAACTGAGTGGGTGGGGTGTTTGCCTTGGCTGAGGGTGTTGAGTGTGTGGAGTGGGACAGGGTAGCTGGGTGTATTTATAGCTAGGTGTATGTGGTGTAGCTCAGTGAAGTTCACTATTGGTGAGAATAGTGACAAAAGAATTGTCTGACTTAGCATGGACAGGAGAGTTATAGGCAGAATATGGGACACAAGTATTTTGGGAGTTTTCTGGAATATAAACCATGCTTAAGGGATGACATGGTTGGATAGGGAATAGTTTGACAAGAATTTTAGAAACAAGAATGACTGAAATCTGAGTTTGGATGGAGGACTTTTGGATTTTATAATCATAGGAAGAAAAAGAAAAGGAAAGGAATATTCTAGAATTTGAATATTTAGAGATATTTGGAAAATAAAAAATACAAATGTATTTTTGAGCGGGGTGCGAGGAATTATTTTTGGGCTTTTCTTGGGCAGAGGTTTATGTTGGTGGAAACTGTTCCTACCTAATGTGTCTCATCAGACAACAGTAAGGCGGGACCCAAATAGCTGGAATGCTGTGGTATTCTGGTCCGAGTAGGCTGTGGTATCTTGGGCCAGGTTTTATAGGATTGAAGACGTATCCATACAAACATGGTTCGCCTTTCTTTTTGGAAGTCTGGCTTGAGAGAATCCCAAAGTTAAGCGTGCTCAACTTGGAGAAATCTAGGATGGGTGACCAGATGGTAAGTTCCTTACTGGAAGGAAAATCACAGTCACCGGAGTTCGTATGACTGGAATATGGGTCTGGCTGGTCTTAGGTGGACTGGACAACATGACGGATGCGTAGTTGAAATTTGGGGAAATCAGATGATCGATGAATAGTAACGATGAATAGTGATGGTGAATAGTGATGGTGAATAGTTCGTATGAACGAACGATGAACGATGAATAGGAACTATGAACGAACGATGAACGATCGAATGATCGAACGAACGAACGATCGGAATTTCGGCAGCATAACAGCAGGAAAAAGATTATTTGGACGAACGAACGGAGGAACGATCGGACGAACGGACAAACGAACCATGAACGATCGGACGAACGAACGAACAAACTAAGAACAGGTGGACGAACGATCGAAGAACGACCGAACGATCCTTGTGCTAGTGTGTGCTTGTGTGGGAAGTGGAGTGGGAGTGGGCGTGTGGGGGGGGAGGGAGTTGCCATGAAATGGCTTGGGGTGGGATGAGAGGAGGCCCTTGCCCCTCTATTTATAGCCATGGTGGGGGATTAGGGGGAGGGATGAGAGAATTAGTGGGAGGATGAGAGGATTAGTGGGAGATTAGCATGGATTTGTCTTATATGAGTGTAATTAGCTTGTAGAGCTCACCGTATGACACCAGAGGCATACGTATACGTATGAGCATGAGGAAAGTTATGGAGAAAATATTTGTAGGGACTTGAAAAATGATTCTGAAGGTATTTCTCAGGAAGAAAATACTTGGAGATATATTGGTGGAATATTTGGGCAGTATATCTGAAAGAGTTTGAGGGTGATCACTGGGGAAATATTTGTAGGATATTTTGAGGAGATTTTAGAGAGAATATAGACCACTATAATTTTATTTGTTGATATCAACTCACAAACAAACATTTTGAAATGAAATTTGAAATTCATTTTGAATTTAGAGCGAGTTTGAGAAAATTCCAAGATTTGAATTTTTGGGATGCTACAAATCTACCCCACTTAAAAGGAATCTCGTCCTCGAGATTCGGCTTAGAAGGGTTATGGGTATAGCTTTACTTCAGCTACATATCTTCACTTTGCAGACTCTTCGAGGAGATAGAGCTTCAACAAAATCTTGCCTTTGAGGAGCATCCTGCTGCTGATTGCAAACACTGATTCTGGCTACTCAAAGATCATCTTTAGGCTTCTAGGTTTCGCTTGGCAGCTAGCTTATTGAAGAAGCATCGACGCCAACACACAAACCTTTCTCTTGCGAACTCCCACATGGATTCCTTCCTCGATTAGTCTTCTGGTGCTTAATCAACGGAACTTGGGTGACCACTTCTCATCCAGAAACTTATAAGCTTCGATGATCTGGTCTTCCACAAGCTTGCTACAGGCCTTCTTCTTCTTCTTCTCCATAGCAAGAACCTTGCTGGAACACTACCCCACTTAAAAAGAATGAGGGTATAACTCTTGAATTTTGGGGATTTGAACTCATTGAAATACCTCATAACAAGGGTGTTACGGGGCCTTCTTCTGATGTTGCTGCTTGAGCAAACTGCAGAGAGATGACTGACATAGGGTTGATTCTGGGAGAACCTTCTTCTTATCTTCTCTTCGCTATCTTCTTTTCCTTTTCACTGCTCCTTCCTTTCTTTTTGCTCTTCCCATTGGAGGATTCTATCAAAGAGTATTACCATCATACAGAGGAGGAAACCAAAGATTGTGAACCATGTACAATAGCCTTCAATCCAAGAATAACCAAGCATTGTGATCTTAGGGGCGAGTGAGTGGAAAAATGGAGTTGCTTGCGATTTGGCAGAGGGGATTTATCTGGAGTGTGCTTTGCTTTGAGCGAGATAGGAGTTGAGGGAGCTGGTGGGGGGGTTTTATTGGCGAGCGGCGGTGCTCGGGGGGGGTGAGGAGTGGTAGTGATGGAGCAGGTGATACGAGGTAGCAGGTGCGACAAGGGGAAGGGGGCCTGTTGCCGGCGACGATGGTGGTGGGTGTGCTGCAAAAGGGGGCGTGGGGCGGTGGTTGGGGGCAGGGCACACGTGCGGGGAGCACGGGTGAGTGGTGGGGTCAATGACCCTGATATTTGTGGTGTTTGGCTCCCAGAATCTTTGCCTCTCTATATGGTAATAACTCCTTTTGTCCTCTTTCCTGCTCACTTTGACTCAGGGGCAGTGCTTTGATTCTCACGGTCGGTCCTTTTGACTGAGCGGTTGGATAGGTTTCTTCTGTAGCTTATTCCAGGCTTCAAGGGTAAGCTTCTCGGTATCTTCTTGGGTAAGGCACTTTTCTTTTGAGATGGGTTAAGATGAGAATGGAAGCATAAGGTGAGGATTAGCTCTAATTTGTTATCTATGTTTTTAGAGAAAACCTTTTTAAGAAAAACAAAAAGAAAACACACAAGCTCAGCAATGATAAGCACAAACAAATCAAATGTTTTGAATAAGGGAAGAATAGAGTTTTTCCAAAGCACGAACTACTCAGATTTAGGGGCTAAGCATAACTACTATTGCTTGGCTCCTGAATTGAGAACTATGCTAAATGCAACTTATGAGCACTAACGTTAAAGCATCACATATGCACTCAAAAGGGGAGAAAACATCAAGCGAAATTCATTTTGAAATGCCCTAGGGGGCCACACAATTAGAGTTTTTCAAAACACGGGGCTACACGGTTACCTCTCATACATGCAGGGCTCTAGCCAAAGTGAAGAAAAACTTCACTACCCAATGCATGCAGAGGACTGGGCATAACTAACTTCAGACCAGACAACTTCTCTTCTGGCAAGGCTGGCGCACAACTTCAATCTGAGACATCTCCTGGGTGGGTCAAGAGGGAGCTGATGTTGATAACTTCTTCTGGCGGCGACTGAGATGGCAAGAAGGGATCGAACTCTTGTTCAAGCTGGACTGGCTCTTGTAGCTCCTCAGAGGGCGGCGGTGCTGGTGGGGTGCTTGCAGCTTCTTCTTTAATCTCACGATACAGTGCTAGGATCTTCTTCATGGTGAGGGGCTCAAACAACTCTGGCGAGGGATCTTGGGAGGACTCGGGGTGCTCTTGCTTATCCATAGCCTGAGGGAAGACTGGAATTCCTTCCAAGACTATGGCTCCTTCTGGGAGTTCCCAAGCCTTCTTTTCTCCTCTGGTAGAGACCAGGTGACCTTCAAGAATCTGGGGATCTTCAGCTCTCCTGGGTTGAATTGGGTTGGATGGAGCGGGCTCTTGGATCCGCAGGGCTCTACGTTGGTTATGGGTTACCAAGTAGGCCTCCATCAACTTCTGGACATGCTCATCCTTGGCTTGCTTCAGGGCTTCAACAGCAATGACTTCTCGACTTTCCAAGGCAGTTGCACAGGCTTGAGCTATGGTGAGATCCACATGGAGATGACGGTTGCGCTTCTCTGCATCTTCTGCTTGAGCAATCATTTGACGGTGGTGCTGAGCCAAGAAATCATACTGTGCATCCAGGGTAAGCAGGTAGGCAGTGAGGTACACGACTGAGGGGTCGTCCTCAAGCAGTTGCTGACCTTCCAATGCACGCATCCTGGCCATCCAAACGGGACGGTTTCTCTGAAAGGGCAGAAAGAATCTGAGCGGTGTGTCGGCCACTTCTTCTTCATAGATCTGACACAGGGTCCTCAATGCCTTGCGAGCGATGACTTGGCAGGTGTCTTTGAATCTGTGCCCAGCAGCAGTGACACTCCATTCCACATGGTGCGGACTGGATCCAATGTATACAGTCACGACACACTTCTCTGTGCCATGCTTGACGAATTCACAACCATCATACTCTGGTTGGCTCCTGATTCGGAGGCGAACTGTGCATGCTCTCAGCAACTTGGAGAAACCATCTTCATTCTGGCAAAAGCTGGTTTAGCAACGGACCTCCATCTGACTTCTGAGAGAAGGAAAGGGGAAAACATTTTTGAAATGAAGGGATGAGAGCAATAATTTTTTTAAGAAAATAGTTTTGACTCAAAAACTTTTGATCAGGCTAAGGGTTACGTCCTGCGGCCAACCTAACAGCTCTGATACCACCTGAAGCGCCCCAATCCTCTGGGGCTCAAATGTGATACAATTACTAGTCCCAGGAGGCTAGTAAACACATTTATACAATAGATGATTTCAGATCTGCCTACATGAGACAATCCTATAAAGGTGGCGATCAACTTTAAGAGTAGGTCCACAACTCGGGACATATCACCAGAGTGGGGCTGAAGCAGCCCGATATACGCAGCGAAGCAAATCAGCGGTCCAACAGCCACAGGCAAGGTTGGAAACAGCCGTAACTCTTACCCGATCTCCTTTTTCTGAAAAACAACAAATAAGCAAGGGTGAGTACAAACATACTCAGCAGCCCACCTTCACCCGCGGAATGGGGAAATCAGATATAATGCATCGAATATGTGGAGCTCAGGATATTTGTAGAAACAGCAATATTTTATGCAGGGTTGTTTTGAAAAACATTTTGTATTTTGTAAAGCGCATCCTCTCCAAAAGGAGCAGGAAGTTTTTTAGTATAGAACGAAATCCCCTGGACTAAACAATCCAGGTATCTCAGCAGTTTTCCACTGGTTTTCATTTTCAAAAATAGCTACTGGACTTCCCGTCCACCATAGCTCACGGCTAAACCGCTGGACCTTTTAAAAACCACTTTTCAAAAGCACTTTTTTGGGAAAACAAAACACTAATTGCCATACCACACCAGACTCGTCCATTCCAGTGGACACAGACTATTCGAATAGGTTTGAACTCTGCGCAGAGGGGTACACTTTACCCACTAGTCCGGTTTTTGCGATCTCACTGTTGTGAGACCCGAATGCCGAATCTCTTTCTTTCCTCGCACGTCCTAACCATAACGGTTATACCAGAAGGAGTCAGACCACCGCCATGCCCAAACCGCACAAAACATTCCCCCTCCTTATCCTCCCGGTGCTCCCCAGCCTTCATAACCCTGGGGTTGGACCGTACGAGTTCAGATTGAGTGACTGCCCACACAGTCTCGAGTGGTTGTACTTATCATGAGTACAGGTAGTGAAGGATGACAAACCGGTCCTTATATGAGGGGACAATCTTTCTGCTCACACCTAAACCAGCTGAGCCATCACCTTAGGCCCTCCCCTAAACTAGGGAGTCCCTGATCATCCCTACTCAAAGGTGATAAGGGTGAAAACCCTTCATCATACACATTTTGAAAAGCATTTTGTTTTGAAAACGCACACCTTTCCTCAAATCAGTTGTAACAAATATATCAGGGATTGATTGCGGCAAGCGGCTAGGTGGCCATAATAACTTGTCTCAAAATCATATCATGCATAAAATAACAGGTCGAGGGTTGTGGTTGAAAAATCATAGGTAATTTATGCATCAAAGGGATCCAGTGAGCTTGCCGTGCTTATCCAGCGAAGGGGGAAGAGGAGCTCGCGGAACTGGCTTCTAGCTCCACTGCCTGGCGTAGACTTGCAGATCTGGCCTCCACGAGACAGCACGAACGCTCCGATAACTATGCAACATGAATAAGCAAACATACAAACCAACAAGTATACCAACAAATATTTAGTATAGTGGTTAGAATAGCGATATATGGATGGGCAGAGTCTTGAGTAGAATCTGTGTCATGTGGTGTTGAGGTACTACTAGTGGTGGAGCGGAGGTGCTTACCAGGAGGGTGCACTGGAGGCGAAGCGACACTGTGCGTGTAGCCGGCAGAGCGGAGTAACTGAGTGGGTGGGGTGTTTGCCTTGGCTGAGGGTGTTGAGTGTGTGGAGTGGGAGAGGGTAGCTAGGTGTATTTATAGCTGGGTGTATGTGGTGTAGCTCAGTGAAGTTCACTATTGGTGAGAATAGTGACAAAAGAATCGTCTGACTTAGCATGGACAGGAGAGTTATAGGAAGAATATGGGACAAGAGTATTTTGGGAGTTTTCTGGAATATAAACCATGCTTAAGGGATGACATGGTTGGATAGGGAATAGTTTGACAAGAATTTTAGAAACAAGAATGACTGAAATCTGAGTTTGGATGGAGGACTTTTGGATTTTATAATCATAGGGAGAAAAAGAAAAGGAAAGGAATATTCTAGAATTTGAATATTTAGAGATATTTGGAAAATCAAAAATACAAATGTATTTTTGAGCGGGGTGCGAGGAATTATTTTTGGGCTTTTCTTGGGCAGAGGTTTATGTTGGTGGAAACTATTCCTACCTACTGTGTCTCATCAGACAACAGTAAGGCGGGACCCAAATAGCTGGAATGCTGTGGTATTCTGGTCCGAGTGGGCTATGGTATCTTGGGCCAGGTTTTATAGGATTGAAGACATATCCATACAAACATGGTTCGCCTTTCTTTTTGGAAGTCTGGCTTGAGAGAATCCCAAAGTTAAGCGTGCTCAACTTGGAGAAATCTAGGATGGGTGACTAGATGGGAAGTTCCCTACTGAAAGGAAAATCACAGTCACCGGAGTTCGTATGACTGGAATATGGGTCTGGCTGGTCTTAGGTGGACTGGACAACATGACGGATGCGTAGTTGAAATTTGGGGAAATCAGATGATCGATGAATAGTAATGATGAATAGTGACTGTGAATAGTGATGGTGAATAGTTCGTATGAACGAACAATGAACGATGAATAGTGACGATGAACGATGAATAGGAACTATGAACGAACGATGAACGATCGAATGATCGAACGAACGAACGATCGGAATTTCGGCAGCATAACAACAGGAAAAAGATTATTTGGACGAACGAACGATCGGACGAACGGACGAACGAACCATGAACGATCAGACAAACGATCGAACGATCGAACGAACGAACGAACAAACTAAGAACAGGTGGACGAACGATCGAAGAACGACCAAACGATCCTTGTGCTAGTGTGTGCTTGTGTGGGAAGTGGAGTGGGAGTGGGCGTGTGGGGGGGGGGAGGGAGTTGCCATGAAATGGCTTGGGGTGGGATGAGAGGAGGCCCTTGCCCCTCTATTTATAGCCATGGTGGGGGGATTAGGGGGAGGGATGAGGGAATTAGTGGGAGGATGAGAGGATTAGTGGGACATTAGCATGGATTTGTCTTATATGAGTGTAATTAGCTTGTAGAGCTCACCGTATGACACCAGAGGCATACGTATACGTATGAGCATGAGGAAAGTTATGGAGAAAATATTTGTAGGGACTTGAAAAATGATTCTGAAGGTATTTCTCAGGAAGAAAATACTTGGACATATATCGGTGGAATATTTGGGCAGTATTTCTGAAAGAGTTTGAGGGTGATCACTGGGGAAATATTTGTAGGATATTTTGAGGAGATTTTAGAGAGAATATAGACCACTATAATTTTATTTGTTGATATCAACTGACAAACAAACATTTTGAAATGAAATTTGAAATTCATTTTGAATTTAGAGCGAGTTTGAGAAAATTCCAAGATTTGAATTTTTGGGATGCTACAATTACCTTCCTTGATATCCACACCTTTATTGATACTTCTATTGAAGTATCAAAACACGATTTACAAAAATGCTTAGCCCTGCTTAGATCTTGTGGATAGAGGTTGTCCTTAGCCTAGCTCGAGAAAGGATGGCTTCTACCTGCAAGAATATTTTCATTGGGAGCAATGGTGGGATCTTACTGCAAAGTTCCCTGTGATGCTCTCTTCATCCTAAGGAACACAAAACAGTCCTAAGGATGGAAGTATTTAACTCGTGACTTGGGCTAGGAACAGGTGATGCTCCGCCTGGGTCAATTAAGGATTGGATGCGTATGTAGGCCTGCTAGATCAAGGACTATCTTAACTGGCCACATGCCCTGGAATGGGACAGGGTAAGCTTTGCCTTGGGCAGACTAATACCAGAATAAGATAACACACAATGGGCGTGGAGCGATGGCGAGAGTAGCGTGTACCCTCCGTGGCAAGAGGCTGGACGGTGGTGTATCTGTGCTCTCGGTTGACGTGAACCTGATCTGGTCTTAAGAACCCCGGTGGCGAGTTGACATATGCAAGGGTTAAGTGCTACATATGTCGTGTGGTTAGAGATCCTCAGCTGAGTAAATCGATTCGGATCGTCGTTATATCCCCGGAGAGTGGAGACGTGATCACTGACGTGCAACCTAAGTCAGGATGTGAATCTCATGAATAAAAAGGATGTTGTATTGATGTAATGGTAAAAGTAGATCATATGCAAACAGAGTCTATTAATATTTAATCTGGCGTTAAAATATTGAAAGTAAGGACTCACCTTAGTAAGCTATTTCTGCAAAGGTATCTAAGTTGAATTTTGAAAGCTTCTCCTTGATTCCCAACTCCAGCATACCTTTGAGAGTCTTTTCCTTAGTCGGGTAAGACTTGCTGAGTAATTCCATACTCAAGGTTTTATTCCCTATTGTTTTTAGGTGAGGAAGCAACCAACTTTTGTTGCTTCTGTTCCAAGGTGATCTCCAAAGAAGAAAATCAAGAGTAAAGCTGCGGGAGGAAGGGTTCCTCCATAAGAACTTTTGTTTAAAAACTTATGGGAGGGGTTTTTGCCTCCCTTGGTTCTGTAATATTAATACTCTGCACTCAGCTAAGTATATCCTGGTCTGTAATATATAACTTTGTCTTACTTTTAAATAAATGTAAGCTTATGTAATCGCTTCCGTATTTTCGTATCTTCGATGATCTGTAATGTCTGCGTGACGGATAAAACGCTCTTGGGAAAGGTAAGAAAAGCAGATACCAAACTTGTCAAGTGATTCAGGGGCACCTATAGGGTTGTCTGAGGTCCGTTGGACAAGGACAACTGTAGGTGGGCCTAATGACTTGGGAGGTTCCGTCACAAATGCTATAGCTCTTGTATTGAATGTGTTGGCTGAAAACTTGGATGCCTTGAAGTGTGGTAGTTGGGGGTATTTATAGCCCCAACCACCAAAGTGGCCGTTGGGGATGGCTGCTGTCGTATGGCGCACCAGACAGTTCGGTGCACCACCGGACACTGTCCGATGCGCCAGCCACGTCAGCCAACCGTTAGGGTTCGACCGTTGGAGCTCTGACAAGTGGGGCCACAGGACAGTCCGGTGGTGCACCGGACAGTCACTGTTCACTGTTCGGTGTGCCTTCTGGCGCTGCTCTGACTTCTGCGTGCGCAGGCGCGCACTGTTCACGTTCACTATAGCCTTTTGCAGACGACCGTTGGCGTAGATAGCCGTTGCTCCGCTGGCACACCGGAGAGTCCGGTGTTACACTAGACAGTCCGGTGAATTATAGCGGAGTGGCTCCCCGAATTCCTGAAGCTGAGCAGTTCAGAGTGGATCCACCCTGGTGCACCGGACACTGTCCGGTGGCACACCGGACAGTCCGGTGCGCCAGACCAGGGCAGCCTTCGGTTGTCTTTTGCTCTTTTTTATTTGAACCCTTTCTTGGACTTTTTATTGGTTTGTGTTGAACCTTTGGCACCTGTAGAACTCATAATCTAGAGCAAACTAGTTAGTCTAATAATTTATGTTGGGCAATTCAACCACCAAAATCATTTAGGAAAAGGTTTGACCCTATTTCCCTTTCAATCTCCCCCTTTTTGGTGATTGATGCCAACACAAACCAAAGCAAATATAAAAGTGTAGAATTGAACTAGTTTGCATAAGGTAAGTGCAAAGGTTGCTTGGAATGAAACCAATAATCATTTCTACTAGATATGCATGGATGGTTTTCTTCTTATTTAAAATTTGGACCACATTTGCATCACAAGTTTTGTTTTGCAAATTCTTTGTAAAATTCTTTTCAAAACTTTTTGCAAATAGTCAAAGGTATATGAATAAGATTAAAAGAAGCATTTCAAGATTTGAAATTTTCTCCCCCTGTTTCAAATGCTTTTCCTTTGACTTAAACAAATCTCCCCCTCAATGAAATTCTCCTCTTAGTGTTCAAGAGGGTTTTACAAATTTTTGAAGATACTTTCTCCCCTTTTGAAAACACATTAAGATATCAATTTGAAGACTTCATTTTAAAATTTGGTGGTGGTGTGGTCCTTTTGCTTTGGGCTAATACTTTTCTCCCCCTTTGGCATGAATCGCCAAAAATGGATACTTGTGAGTGAAATATAAGCCCTTTTTACTTTCTCCCCAATGGCAAACAAATAAATTTGAGTGAAGATTATACCAAAGTGGAGAACTATGCGGAATACTAGCAAATACTAATGGAGTTGAGTGGAAGCGTCGTCTTTGCCGAATACTCCATTTCCCTTTCAATTCTATGACTAAGCAAAAGATTACACTTGAAAACACATTAGTCATAGACATAAAAGAGATATGATCAAAGGTATATAAATGAGCTATGTGTGCAAAGTATCAATCAAAATTCCGAGAATCAAGAATGTTTAGCTCATTCCTAAGTTTGATAAAGGTTTTCTCATCTAAAGGCTTGGTAAAGATATCGGCCAATTGATCTTTGGTGTTAATATAGGCTATCTTGATATCCCCCCGTTGTTGGTGATCTCTCAAAAAGTGATATCGAATGGCTATGTGCTTAGTGTGGCTGTGTTCAACGGGATTATCTGTCATGCGGATTGCACTCTCATTATCACATAGGAGAGGGACTTTGCTAAATTTGTAGCCAGTCCCTGAGGGTTTGCCTCATCCAAAGCAATTGCACACAACAATGGCCTGCGGCAATGTACTCGGCTTCGGCGGTAGAAAGAGCTAATGAGTTTTGTTTCTTTGAAGCCCAAGACACCAGGGATCTTCCTAGAAACTGACAAGTCCCTGATGTGCTCTTCCTATCAATTTTACACCCTACCCAATCAGCATCGAAATATCCTAATAAATCAAACGAGGATCCCTTGGGGTACCAAAGACCAAACTTAGGTGTATGAACTAAATATCTCAAGATTCGCTTCACGACCCTAAGGTGAACTTCCTTAGGATCGGCTTGGAACCTTGCACACATGCATACGGAAAGCATAATGTCCAGTCGAGATGCACATAAATAGAGTAAAGATCCTATCATCGACCAGTATACCTTTTGATCTACGGATTTACCTCCCGTGTCGAGGTCGAGATGCCCATTGGTTCCCATGGGTGTCTTGATGGGCTTGGCATCCTTCATTCCAAACTTGGTGAGTATGTCTTGAATGTACTTGGTTTGGCTAATGAAGGTGCCCTCTTGGAGTTGCTTCACTTGAAATCCTAGAAAATACTTCAACTCCCCCATCATAGACATCTCGAATTTTTGTACCATGATCCTACTAAACTCTTCACAAATAGATTTGTTAGTAGACCCAAATATGATATCATCAACATAAACTTGGCATACAAACAAATCATTTGCAATTGTTTTAGTAAAGAGACTAGGATCGTCTTTGCCGACTTTGAAGCCATTAGTGATAAGAAAATCTCTTAGGCACTCATACCATGCTCTTGGGGCTTGCTTGAGCCCATAAAGCGCCTTAGAGAGTGTATATACATGGTTAGGATACTCACTATCTTCAAAGCCTGGAGGTTGCTCAACATAGACCTCTTCCTTGATTGGTCCATTGAGGAAGGCACTCTTCATGTCCATTTGATAAAGCTTAAAGCCATGGTAAGTAGCATAGGCAAGTAATATACGAATTGACTCATGCCTAGCTACGGGTGCATAGGTTTCACCAAAATCCAAACCTTCGACTTGTGAATAACCCTTGGCCACAAGTCGTGCTTTGTTCCTTGTCACCACACCATGCTCATCTTGCTTGTTGTGGAATACCCACTTGGTTCCTACAACATTTTGGTTAGGACGTGGAACTAAATGACATACCTCATTCCTCGTGAAGTTGTAGAGCTCCTCTTGCATCGCCAACACCCAATCCGAATCTTTAAGTGCATCCTCTACCCTGTGTGGCTCAATAGAGGAAACAAAAGAGTAATGTTCACAAAAATGAGCGACTCGAGATCGAGTGGTTACCCCCTTATGAATATCGCCGAGGATGGTGTTCACGGGGTGATCTCTTTGAATCGCTTGGTGGACTCTTGGGTGTGGCGGCCTTGGATCTTGTTCATCTTCCTTGTCTTGATCATTGACATCTCCCCCTTGATCAATGTCCTCCTCTTGAGGTTGCTCATCTTCTTGATCTTCATTTTCATCATCCTGAGCTTGATCCTCATCTTGATTTGGTGGAGATGCTTGCATGGAGGAAGATGGTTGATCTTGTGCTTGCGGAGGCTCTTCGGATTCCTTAGGACACAAATTCCCAATGGACATGTTCCTTAGTGCGACACACGGAGCCTCTTCATCATCTAACTCATCAAGATCAACTTGCTCTACTTGAGAGCCGTTAGTCTCATCAAACACAATGTCACAAGAAACTTCAACTAGCCCAGTGGACTTGTTAAAGACTCTATATGCCCTTGTGTTTGAATCATAACCAAGTAAAAAGCCTTCTACAGCCTTAGGAGCAAATTTAGATTTTCTACCTCTTTTAACAAGAATAAAGCATTTGCTACCAAAGACTCTAAAATATGAAACATTGGGCTTTTTACCGGTGAGGAGTTCATATGATGTCTTCTTGAGGATTCGGTGAAGATATAACCAGTTGATGGCGTAGCAAGCGGTGTTGACCGCCTCGGCCCAAAACCGATCCGAAGTCTTGTACTCATCAAGCATGGTCCTTGCCATGTCAAGTAGAGTTCTATTCTTCCTCTCCACTACACCATTTTGTTGTGACATGTAGGGAGAAGAGAACTCATGCTTGATGCCCTCCTCCTCAAGGAAGCCTTCAATTTGAGAGTTCTTGAACTCTGTTCCATTGTCGCTTCTAATCTTTTTGATCCTTAAGCCGAACTCATTTTGAGCCCATCTCAAGAATCCCTTTAAGGTCTCTTGGGTTTGAGATTTATCCTGCAAAAAGAATACCCAAGTGAAGCGAGAATAATCATCCACAATAACTAGACAGTACTTACTCCCGTCGATGCTTATGTAAGCTATCGGGCCGAATAGGTCCATGTGGAGTAGCTCAAGTGGCCTGTCAGTCGTCATGATGTTCTTGTGTGGATGATGAACACCAACTTGCTTCCTTGCTTGGCATGCGCTACAAATTCTATCTTTCTCAAAATGAACATTGGTTAGTCCAAAAATGTGTTCTCCCTTTAGAAGCTTATGAAGATTCTTCATCCCAACGTGGGCTAGTCGGTGATGCCAGAGCCAATCCATATTAGTCTTAGCAATTAAGCAAGTGTCAAGTTCAGCTCTATTAAAATCAACTAAGTATAGCTGACCCTCTAACACTCCCTTAAATGCTATTGAATCATCACTTCTTCTAAAGACAGTAACACCTACATCCGTAAAAAGACAGTTGTAACCCATTTTGCATAATTGAGAAATAGAAAGCAAATTGTAATCTAATGAATCTACAAGAAAAACATTGGAAATAGAATGGTCAGGAGATATAGCAATTTTACCAAGTCCTTTGACCAAACCTTGATTTCCATCCCCGAATGTGATAGCTCTTTGGGGATCTTGGTTTTTCTCATAGGAGGAGAACATCCTTTTCTCCCCAGTCATGAGGTTTGTGCACCCGCTATCAATGATCCAACTTGAGCCCTCGGATGCATAAACCTACAAAACAAATTTAGGCCTTGTTCTTAGGTACCCAAACGGTCTTGGGTCCTTTGACATTAGAAACAAGCACCTTGGGTACCCAAACACAAGTCTTGGAGCCCTTGTGTTTGCCCCCAACATATTTGGCAACTACTTTGCCTGATTTGTTAGTAAGCACATATGAAGCATCAAAAGTCTTAAATGAAATGTTATGATCATTTGATGCAATAGGAGATTTTTTCTTAGGCATTTTAACATGGGTAGAACGCCTAGAGCTAGAAGCCTCATTCTTATAAATAAAAGCATGGTGAGAAACAGAATGAGTCTTCTTAGCATGAATTCTCCTAATCTTATCCTCACGATAACCAGCAGGATATAAAATATAGCCCTCGTTATCCTGAGGCATGGGAGCCTTGCCCTTAACAAAATTGTCTCTCTGTTGGAAGCCAATGCCATCCTTAATGCCAGGGCGTCTCCCACTATAAAGCATGCTACGAGCAAATTTAAAATTCTCATTTTCTAGTTCATGCTCGGCAATTTTAGCATCTAGTTTAGCTATATGATCATTTTGTTGTTTAATCCTAGCAAGGTGATCATGAATAGCATCAACATTAATATCTCTACATATAGTACAAATAGTGACATGATCAATAGTAGATGTAGAGGGTTTGCAAGCATTTAATTCAACAATCTTAGCATGTAAAATAGCATTCTCATCTGTAAGATTGGTAATAGCGTCATTGTAAACATTTAAATCTTTAGCCTTAGCAATTAATTTTTCATTTTCAATCATAAGGCTAGAAAGAGAGGCATTCAATTTTTCAATCTTAGCAATCAAACTAGCATTATCATTTCTAAGATTGGCAATTGAATCATCACATACATTTGATTTCTCAACCTTAGCAATCAAATTAGCATTTTCAATTCTAAGGTTAGAAATGGTGTCATGGCAAGTGCTTAGCTCACTAGTTAATTTTTCACATTTTTCTACCTCTAGAGCATAAGCATTTTTAACCTTAACATGCTTCTTATTTTCTTTAATTAGGAAGTCCTCTTGGCTATCCAAGAGTTCATCCTTCTCATGAATAGCACTAATTAATTCATTCAATTTCTCTTTTTGTTGCATGTTAAGATTGGCAAAAAGAGTAAGCAAGTTATCCTCATCATCACTAGAATTATCCTCATCACTAGAAGTTGTATACTTAGTGGAGGATCTAGATTTTACCTTCTTCTTCTTGCCGTCCTTTGCCATGAGGCACTTGTGGCCGATGTTGGGGAAGAGGAGTCCCTTGTTGATGGTGATGTTGGCGGCGTCCTCGTTGTCGGAGGAGTCGGTGGAGCTCTCGTCGGAGTCCCACTCCCAACAAACATGGGCATCGCCACCCTTCTTCTTGTAGTACCTCTTCTTCTCCTTCTTCTTCCCCCTCTTGTCGTCGCCCCTGTCACTGTCACTAGAAATAGGACATTTTGCTATAAAGTGACCGGGCTTACCACACTTGTAGCAAACTTTCTTGGAGCGGGACTTGTAGTCTTTTCCCCTCCTTTGCTTGAGGATTTGGCGGAAGCTTTTGATGATGAGAGCCATTTCCTCGTTGTCAGCTTGGAGGCGTCGATGGGGACCCTACTTAGTGTAGAGTCTTTATTTTCTTCTTCCGTCGCCTTGAATGCGACGGGTTGCACCTCGGGTGTTGAGGTGGCGCCTTGCTCGATGATTTTCTTGGAGCCTTTGATCATCAATTCAAAGCTCACAAATTTTCCTATCACTTCCTCGGGAGACATTAGTTTATATCTAGGATCACCACGAATTAATTGAACTTGAGTAGGGTTAAGAAATACAAGTGATCTAAGAATAACCTTGACCATTTCATGGTCATCCCATTTGGTGCTCCCGAGGTTGTGCACTTGGTTCACCAAGGTCTTTAGCCGGTTGTACATGGCTTGCGGGTCTTCTCCTTGGTTGAGCATAAAACGACTGAGCTCCCCCTCGATCGTTTCCCTCTTGGTGATTTTGGTCACCTCGTCTCCTTCATGCGTGGTCTTGAGCACGTCCCAAATCTCTTTGGCGCTCTTCAACCCTTGCACCTTATTAAACTCCTCTCGACTTAGAGAGGCGAGGAGTATAGTGGTGGCTTGGGAGTTGAAGTACTGGATGTGACGGAACCTCCCAAGTCATTAGGCCCACTACAGTTGTCCTTGTACAACAGACATCGGACAACCCTGTAGATGTTCTTGAATCACTTGACAAGTTCGGTATCTTTTCTTACCTTTCCAGGAACGTTTCACTCGTCTTGCAGACATTACAGAACATCGGAGATATCAAAATGCGGAAGTGATTACATAAACTTACATTTATTTAAAAAGTAAGATCAAGTTGCTTATTACAGACCAGAGTTATAAAACGAGTGCTGAGCAGCATTATTACATTACCAAGGGAGGCAAAAACTCCTCCCGAAAAGTCTTTGCATAAAAGTTTCTTATGGAGGACCATGTCCTCCCGCATCTTCACTCTTGTTTTTCCTCATGAGGCACCACCTTGGTACAGAAGCAACAGAAATCTGCTGCTTCCTCACCTAAAAACAACGAGGGAATAAACCCTTAGTATGGAATTACTCAGCAAGTCTTACCCGACTAAAGAAAAGACTCTCAAGGGTATGCTGGTTATAAGGGAGTCAAGGTAAGGTATCTCAAGATCAAAGACTCTCTTGTTGCATAAATGCTTACTAAAAGTGGATCCTTAAAAATCCAGTTTTATTGTCAAGTTAGGTAAACTTACCTACATCTAGAGTTCTTTCTAACCTAGTTCAAACACTTATCCTGAACTAGCCAAGTTCTTGATTCTTCCTTCATCTTCACTGGATTGCTACGTGTAAGTCAGTGACCAAGTCTTCATAACCGCGAAGGTACGGCGATCCGAATCGATTATACTCAGCTGAGGATCTCCAATCACACGACATATGTAGCACTTAACCCTTGCATATGTCAACCCGCCACCGGGGTTCTTAAGACTAGATCAGGTTCACGCAAACCGAGAGCACAGATACACCACCGTCCAGCCTCTTGCCACAGAGGGTACACGCTACTCTCGCCACCGCTCCACGCCCATTTCATGTTATCTTATTCTGGCCTTAGTCTGCCCGAGGCAAGGCTTACCCATGACGAGGCATGTGACCAGTTAAAGGGTCCTCGGTCATCAGGCCTACATCGAGACGGTCCTTAATCGACTCAGACGGAGACACTACACCGAGACTCTCTTCTCGTGCAAGTCACCTGCCCGGTCTCAGCTTAATCATTTAAACCCAAAAACTTGGTACCTGTCAGAGGTACATCTTCTCCGATGTTGAATCCATCACGGCCGTGATGGATTCACCATCAAGTTTTATTTTCAAAAACCTCCCTCCCACTTTGCCAATCATCTTTTGTAAAACAAAACCTTTTGTTTTTGCTAAAGCAATACTAAGCATAGTAAAACCTTTTATAAAAAAACAGGGTTTCAAGGAAGGTAATCAAGATCAAGGAAGATAATGCAGGAATTGTTTAGCAACCAACTCCTACTACTTAATGCAACAAGCAAGTGAGAAAGATTTTAAAAACATCAAGGAAGGTGGCAAATGCACCGGGGCTTGCCTTCGTTAGTAGGTGAGTCAGGCTCAGGCCCGCAGATGTCAAAGTAGAGACAAGACCCTGCCTGAGAGTCCGAAGGTGGTGGTGCCTTCTCTTCAGTTACTTCAATTTCTTCTTCGTTTTCTAAATATAACCACATATATGTATATAAGAATGAATGCCATGTAATGTTCATGAGAGTGCAAAGATAATAAGAACTTATTATCTAAGGTCTTGAATACAATTTTCCTTCATGGAACTCCGAGAACTTAGGGTTTTCGGAGTCAGTAAAGGAGTTCATAGAGCAGGGGTGGGGGGGTTGGGTTCTAGTTATCAAAAAAGGTCCAAATCAACCCAAACTCTACCCAAGGCTTCTAAATAATGTGTAGGGATCATATAAAAAGTTTGGACATTTTTGGAATTATCATATGTTTTCTAAAAATCCAGAACTAATACTTTAAACTACTTTAAATGCCTTAAAATTCCTTATTTAACCTAAAAATCATGAAACTATTTTTATTAAATACTATGGAAAATAAGAAGTCTAGGAAAATTTGTTTGACATTTTTAGGATTTTTCTCCAATTTTCTACAAGTTATTTGGTTCTGGAGTAAAAAGAAAAAGAAAAGGTAGCAACAGTAGTGGGCTGATTTCAGCCCAGCCGGCCCAGATCCATGCAGAAGCGCGCCCGCGCGCACGCCCGCTCTGGCGGCTTTGCGAAAAAGGACCTTGGGGTTTTGATTAACTGGAAACAAGTTTCTTTACTGTTCTTCTGTGTCACTGACAGTTTGCAGTATAGTCCCTGGATTTCTATTTCTCTACACCGACTGGCCCTCGACGGCGCTCAGCACGGAGAGCTCAACTCCGACGAGCTAGACCGGCCAGAGGGGGCCGAGACCGGTGCCCAGCTTCGGACTAAACCAAATCCAGGACCTAGAGAGTATTTCCCCCAACCTAATTGCACAAATGGTGACCTATTCAAGCCTGCCCACGAGAACCGCGAAGGCCATGAGCATTTGATCGCGTTCCCGTTGATTGATGGTCTCTCAGCTCGAATTGGTGACTCGATAAGCATCACAGAGCTATGCAAGTGCTCAAACGAGGGAGAGAGAGAGATGAACTGACCGGAAAGGGGGCTAGCCACGGGGAGGTTTGTTTCACGGTGTTCTTCGACTGATTTGGGGGAAATCCCAAATTCGAGCTCTCGGTTGCAAGACTGGAGGCAATACTGGCTGATGTAGTGCGTGATGATATTGCGAAGCTAACAGTGGGCTTAATTTATAGGTTCAGCGAGCGGTGACCGTGAATTTGGGCGCTGACGCGCGGCGACCGGAGGTGAAGACGAACACGGGTGCGGTGAATACGTGTGCAGTGTCGTGGCAGTAATTCCGATGGTCAACGGGAAGCTAGAGGGAGTCACGGCGATGCGATGGCAAGGTTGGGACACACGGCGCAAGGCCGGAGAACGGCGGTTCACCGGCGAGCTTATCGGCTCAAGCCGCAGGGTAGAGGGGAAGTAAGGGGGGATCACCGGAGTGGAGTCCAGCTCACCGGCGGCGAAGATTCCCTCCCCCGCGATGTTATCCGTTAGTTTCCAGCGCGAATCCGGGCGGCAGCAGCACGAATCCTTGCGCAGGGAGGTCACCGGCGACGAGCGAGCAGCGCTGGCAGTCTGATCTTTATCAGGCTACTGTACCATTGAAGTGGGATTCAGTTTGCGTGACAATCAAACTTGGAGCCAATTTTTCTCTCGATTTCCAATGACCACTCATGCCAAGCTCTGCAGCAAAGTTGTAGAGCAATATGCCATCTACAACATTTCCATATGGTGTTGCCACAAAAAGCCATTAGATCATACTCGAAATTGGGCTTGAAGTTGATGTCAGTTCACTGTTAGCCTGATTTCAGACTTTTAGCAGTCTGACAGCCCACTTTGGAGCATGATTATCTTCAATTTATTCTTAACAACTGAGCTTACATCCTTAAGCAAAGTTGTTCACCTTTGTTTAGTCTACAAGTTTGATGTGGTAACCTATGACAAAAACCCTGTAGTTTGAAAGTTACAAAGCTCAAAAGTTGAGCCCTTAACACTAAAATTTAGACTTAGGATTAAATCTCAATTAGGGACCTTTTTGCAAATGAATCCAAAACTTAGGGTTTTGGCTTGTAAATTCACATATGGGTGACCCAAATGACTTAAGATACTTATTTAACTTGGTTTTTGCACTTTAGCCCAAAAGTGGACTAATTTTGCACATAAGCCCCTAGGGTTTGGTTTTAGGGTTTTCTAGGGTTCCAATTAGGGTTTTTGGTATCTCAGGGGTATAAATGTGATTCCACTTTATTCTTGGGACCATTTTATGACCTTTTCCTTTAAGGTTTTAGGTTTTCTCAATTTGGGGTTATGTTTTACTCCTTTAATCCCCCTTTAGGGCTAAGTTCCCTATCTAGGGTTCTATCTGCAAATACAACTTGTTTGAAATTTTTACCTAGTAAATGCACTCTAGGTGTGTCAAACATATGCAATTCCAATGTTTATGATGCCATGCTCAGGTTTTAGTTATAGTAACACCAGGGGTGTTACATCCTTCCCCCCATAAAAGAATCTCGTCCCGAGATTAAAAGTCCTAGGGTGAGTAATGAAAAAGGAAATGTGTCACATTTTTATTTCCCTATTTTTGGTACAAGGCAGGGGGTGGTGTGGGGTTCACTCTTTATTACAACAACTATACATACTCTACAAATTACATGAGGCTAAAAAGCCTAGGAAATTCTTATCTAAAAAGTCTTGGGTTTCCCATGTAGCCTCATCTTCAGAATGTTGGTTCTACTGTATCTTATAGAACTTGAGAGTTTTTCTCCGGGTAACCCTGTCCTTTTGATCCATGACTCGAATAGGGTGCTCAGAATATGTCAAGTCCGGTTCAAGGACAACATCTGTTATTTCAACGGTTTGATCTGGTTTCCGAAGACATTTCTTCAATTGTGACACATGGAACACATTGTGTACAGCAGACAAGGTTTCGGGTAGTTGAAGTCGATACGCTACTAGCCCATATCTTTCATGTATAGGGAATGGACCAATGTACCTGGGTGCAAGCTTCCCTTTTATCCCGAAACGCGATACACCCTTCATTGGTGAAACCTTCAGGTAGACATAGTCCCCTTCAAGAAAATATAAGGGCATTCACCGTTTGTCTGCATAACTCTTTTGACGAGCTTGGGCTTTCTTCATATTACGAATTATTTTTTGAACCTTTTCTTCGGTCTCTTTCACCATATCGGGCTTGAAGAAGTACCTTTCACCAGGTTCAGACCAATTTAGCGGAGTGCGACATCGTCGTCCATATAAAGCTTCGAAGGGTGCCATCTTGATACTTTCTTGATAGCTATTATTATATGAAAACTCCGCTAAAGGCAAACATTCATCCCATTTTTGTGAGAAGTCCAGAACACATGCCCGCAGCATATCTTCGAGTATTTGATTGACCCTCTCAGTCTGTCCACTGGTTTGAGGATGATAGGCCAAACTGTGGAGCAATTTAGTACCCAGGGATTTATGAAGTTCTTCCCAAAATTTGGATACGAATTGTGGTCCACGATCCGACACTATAGTCTTTGGAACCCCGTGCAAACTGAGAATGCGAGCAATGTATAATTCCGCATAGGTAAGAACCGGGTAAGATGTCTTGACTGGCAGAAAGTGAGAAATTTTCGTGAGCCGATCAACAATAACCCAGATAGAGTCATACCCTTTTGCAGTCCTGGGCAATCCCACAATAAAGTCCATACTTATGTCTTCCCATTTCCATGTCGGTATTGGTAGAGACTGTAATGGACCGGCAGCTTTCAAGTGTATGGCCTTGACACGTCTGCAGGTGTCACATCTAGCCACATAGCGTGCAATCTCGATCTTCATCTTTGTCCACCAATAATGTTGCTTCAAGTCTTGGTACATCTTAGTGCTTTCGGGATGAATAGAATAGCGACTAAGATGTGCTTCATCAAGAATTTGCTAGCGAATCTCTTCATTCTTTGGCACCACTATGCGGTTATTAAACCATATAATGGTACAACCTACAATACACTACTGCTATTTTTACTACTACACCACTATTCCTACTCTTGGTTGTTCCTGGCAGCCTCGTCGTCGGGTGTGGGAGACCATTCATCGACCAGCCTCATAGAAGGAGGGGGCTTAAAAAGGTCTAGCTCACCACCAAGTGCTTCTCCCGCAATGTGCGAGGGTCCGGCTTCCGACCCGATAGGATCCATAGGGGCACTGGGATGTAGTTGCGAATACAGTACATGGACTTCCTCATGTAGGGTATTGCAATATGCCTGCAGATTGTCAATGACAGTGCTAAGTTCGTCGACTCGAGCTTAAGCCTTTGCTGCCTTAGCCCAAGCCACTGAACGAGACTGTACCGCCCAGTCGAGTGCTAAATCCCGATCAGCAAGCTGATCCTGCAGACGGCGGATGTAACTTCTCAACTCGTTTATCCTGTCGCCATCCGCGACCCACATGCTGGTCCTGCGTTGCAGTTCCGTTTGAAGCTGATTCACGCGGGCTTTGAGATCCCTAATTGGATTGTTGCTTCCGCTACTACTATCCTCATCCCGTGGGGCAAGTTGGTGACGAGGTACTCCAATTGGGCCTGTTGACTTACGTGCGGTCTTCCTCGAGCGCGGCGGCATTTCTCTAGGGGGAAAATTTTATTAGTATAATTCTTAGCATGATGCATGTGTAATTACAGAATCAACCTTAGTTGATTCATACTTTCTATACATTGCACTCCTCCTATCTAGTCTTTCATATAGATTCTTCAGATATGGGGGATAAGAATAGAAGAAATCTTTCTAGGTGAGTTTTTAGAAAATCCTTTTGAAGATGCCTCATAATATCTGCAAAGAAGGGCTTCGCTCCGATACCAGCTGTGACGGAACCTCCCAAGTCATTAGGCCCACCTACAGTTGTCCTTGTCCAACAAACATCGGACAACCCTGTAGATGTTCCTGAATCACTTGACAAGTTCGGTATCTTTTCTTACCTTTCCAGGAACGTTTCACTCGTCTTGCAGAAATTACAGAACATCGGAGATATCGAAATGCGTAAGTGATTACATAAACTTACATTTATTTAAAAAGTAAGATCAAGTTGCTTATTACAGACCAGAGTTATAAAACGAGTGCTGAGCAGCATTATTACATTACCAAGGGAGGCAAAAACTCCTCCCGAAAAGTCTTTACATAAAAGTTTCTTATGGAGGACCATGTCCTCCCGCATCTTCACTCTTGTTTTTCCTCATGAGGCACCACCTTGGTACAGAAGCAACAGAAATCTGCTGCTTCCTCACCTAAAAACAACGAGGGAATAAACCCTGAGTATGGAATTACTCAGCAAGTCTTACCCGACTAAAGAAAAGACTCTCAAGGGTATGCTGGTTATAAGGGAGTCAAGGTAAGGTATCTCAAGATCAAAGACTCTGTTGTTGCATAAATGCTTACTAAAAGTGGATCCTTAAAATTCCAGTTTTATTGTCAAGTTAGGTAAACTTACCTACATCTAGAGTTCTTTCTAACCTAGTTCAAACACTTATCCTGAACTAGCCAAGTTCTTGATTCTTCCTTCATCTTCACTGGATTGCTACGTGTAAGTCAGTGACCAAGTCTTCATAACCGCGAAGGTACGGCGATCCGAATCGATTATACTCAGTTGAGGATCTCCAATCACACGACATATGTAGCACTAAACCCTTGCATATGTCAACCCGCCACCAGGGTTCTTAAGACCAGATCAGGTTCACGCAAACCGAGAGCACAGATACACCACCGTCTAGCCTCTTGCCACGGAGGGTACACGCTACTCTCGCCACCGCTCCACGCCCATTTCGTGTTATCTTATTCTGGCCTTAGTCTGCCCGAGGCAAGGCTTACCCATGACGAGGCATGTGACCAGTTAAAGGGTCCTCGGTCATCAGGCCTACATCGAGACGGTCCTTAATCGACTCAGACGGAGACACTACCCGAGACTCTCTTCTCGTGCAAGTCACCCGCCCGATCTCAGCTTAATCATTTAAACCCAAAAACTTGGTACCTGTCAGAGGTACATCTTCTCCGATGTTGAATCCATCACGGCCGTGATGGATTCACCATCAAGTTTTATTTTCAAAAACCTCCCTCCCACTTTGCCAATCATCTTTTGTAAAACAAAACCTTTCATAAAAAAACAGGGTTTCAAGGAAGGTAATCAAGATCAAGGAAGATAATGCAGGAATTTTTTAGCAACCAACTCCTACTACTTAATGCAACAAGCAAGTGAGAAAGGTTTTAAAAACATCAAGGAAGGTGGCAAATGCACCGGGGCTTGCCTTCGTTAGTAGGTGAGTCAGGCTCAGGCCCGCAGATGTCAAAGTAGAGACAAGACCCTACCTGAGAGTCCGAAGGTAGTGGTGCCTTCTCTTCAGTTACTTCAATTTCTTCTTCGTTTTCTAAACAGAACCACATATATGTATATAAGAATGAATGCCATGTAATGTTCATGAGAGTGCAAAGATAATAAGAACTTATTATCTAAGGTCTTGAATACAATTTTCCTTCACGAAACTCCGAGAACTTAGGGTTTCCGGAGTCAGTAAAGGAGTTCAAAGAGCAGGGGTGGGGGGGGGGTTTGGGTTCGAGTTATCAAACAAGGTCCAAATCAACCCAAACTCTACCCAAGGCTTCTAAATAATGTGTAGGGCTCATATAAAAAGTTTGGACATTTTTGGAATTATCATATGTTTTCTAAAAATCCAGAACTAATACTTTAAACTACTTTAAATGCCTTAAAATTCCTTATTTAACCTAAAAATCATGAAACTATTTTTATTAAATACTATAGAAAATAAGAAGTCTAGGAAAATTTATTTGACATTTTTAGGATTTTTCTCCAATTTTCTACAAGTTATTTGGTTCTGGAGTAAAAAGAAAAAGAAAAGGTAGCAACAGTAGTGGGCTGATTTCAGCCCAGCCGGCCTAGATCCATGCAGAAGCGCGCCCGCGCGCGCGCTCGCTCTGGCGGATTTGCGAAAAAGGACCTTGGGGTTTTGATTAACTGGAAACAAGTTTCTTTACTGTTCTTCTGTGTCACTGACAGTTTGCAGTATAGTCCCTGGATTTCTATTTCTCTACACCGACTGGCCCTCGACGGCGCTCAGCACGGAGAGCTCAACTCCGACGAGCTAGACCAGCCGGAGGGGGCCAAGACCGGCGCCCAGCTTCGGACTAAACCAAATCTAGGACCTAGAGAGTATTTCCCCCAACCTAATTGCACAAATGGTGACCTATTCAAGCCTGCCCACGAGAACCACGAAGGCCATGAGCATTTGATCACGTTCCCGTTGATTGCTGGTCTCTCAGCTCGAATTGGTGACTCGGTAAGCATCATAGAGCTATGCAAGTGCTCAAACGAGGGAGAGAGGGAGATGAACTGACCGGAAAGGGGGCTGGCCACGGGGAGGTTTGTTTCACGGTGTTCTTTGACTGATTTGGGGGAAATCCCAAATTCGAGCTCTCGGTTGCAAGACTGGAGGCAATACTGGCTGATGTAGTGCGTGATGATATTGCGAAGCTAACAGTGGGCTTAATTTATAGGTTCAGCGAGCGGTGACCATGAATTTGGGCGCTTACGCGCGGCAACCGGAGGTGAAGACGAACGCGGGTGCGGTGAATACGTGTGCAGTGTCGTGGCAGTAATTCTGATGGTCGACGGGAAGCTAGAGGGAGTCACGGCGATGCGATGGCAAGGTTGGGACACGCGGCGCAAGGCCGGAGAACGGCGGTTCACCGGCGAGCTTATCGGCTCAAGCCGCAGGGTAGAGGGGAAGTAAGGGGGGATCACCGGAGTGGAGTCCAGCTCACCGGCGGCGAAGATTCCCTCCCCCGCGATGTTATCCGTTAGTTTCCAGCGCGAATCCGGGCGACGGCAGCACGAATCCTTGCACAGGGAGGTCACCGGCGACGAGCGAGGAGCGCTGGCATTCTGATCTTTATCAGGCTACTGTACCATTGAAGTGGGATTCAGTTTGCCTGACAATCAAACTTAGAGCCAATTTTTCTCTCGATTTCCAATGACCACTCATGCCATGCTCTGCAGCAAAGTTGTAGAGCAATATGCCATCTACAACATTGCCATATGGTGTTGCCACAAAAAGCCATTAGATCATACTCGAAATTGGGCTTGAAGTTGATGTCAGTTCACTGTTAGCCTGATTTCAGACTTTTAGCAGTCTGACAGCCCACTTTGGAGCATGATTATCTTCAATTTATTCTTAACAACTGAGCTTACATCCTTAAGCAAAGTTGTTCACCTTTGTTTAGTCTACAAGTTTGATGTGGTAACCTAGGACAAAAACTCTGTAGTTTGAAAGTTACAAAGCTCAAAAGTTGAGCCCTTAACACTAAAATTCAGACTTAGGATTAAATCTCAATTAGGGACCTTTTTGCAAATGAATCCAAAACTTAGGGTTTTGGCTTGTAAATTCATATATGGGTGACCCAAATGACTTAAGATACTTATTTAACTTGGTTTTTGCACTTTAGCCCAAAAGTGGACTAATTTTGCACATAAGCCCCTAGGGTTTGGTTTTAGGGTTTTCTAGGGTTCCAATTAGGGTTTTTCGTATCTCAGGGGTATAAATGTGATTCCACTTTATTCTTGGGACCATTTTATGACCTTTTCCTTTAAGCTTTTAGGTTTTCTCAATTTGGGGTTATGTTTTACTCCTTTAATCCCCCTTTAGGGCTAAGTTCCCTATCCAGGGTTCTATCTGCAAAATACAACTTGTTTGAAATTTTTACCTAGTAAATGCACTCTAGGTGTGTCAAACATATGCAATGCCAATGTTTATGATGCCATGCTTAGGTTTTAGTTATAGTAACACCAGGGGTGTTACACCAGAATTGGGCAACCTCGTCCGAGTCATAGTCTTCAAACCCTACGGATGGTACCTGTACTCCAAACTCAACAACATCCCAAATGCTAGTGTGGAGTGCGGTTAGATGGTGCCTCATTTTGTCACTCCACATATTATAATCTTCACCATCAAAAATGGGTGGTTTGCCTAATAGAACGGAAAGTAAAGGAGTACGATTGGAAATGTGAGGATAGCGTAGGGGGATCTTACTAAACTTCTTGCGCTCATGGCGCTTAGAAGTTACAGACGGCGCGTCGGAGCTGGAGGTGGATGGCGACAAAGAATCGGTCTCGTAGTAGACCATCTTCTTTTTCTTGTCGCCGCTCCGATGCGACTTGCTGTGTGAAGGGGATGCCTTACCCTTGTTGAGGGACTCTCCCGATGGAGCCTTCGTGTGGCTTGTAGCGGGCTTCTCGCCGGTCACCATCTCCTTCTTGGTGTGATCTCCCGACATCACTTTGAGCGGTTAGGCTCTAATGAAGTACCGGGCTTTGATACCAATTGAAAGTCGCCTAGAGGGGGGTGAATAGGCGGAATATGAAATTTACAAACTTTAAGAACAACTACAAGCCGGGGTTAGCGTTAGTAATATAATCGAGTCTGAAAGAGAGGGCAAAAAACGAATCACAAGCAAATAAGAATGGATGACACGGTGATTTGTTTTACCGAGGTTCGGTTCTTGAAAACCTACTCCCCGTTGAGGTGGTCACAAAGACCGGGTCTCTTTCAACCCTTTCCCTCTCTCAAACGGTCACCTAGACCAAGTGACCTTTTCTTCTCAATCAATTGGGACACTTAGTCCCCACAAGGACCACCACACAATTGGTGTTTCTTGCCTTGATTACAATTGAGTTAGAAACAAGAAAGGAGGAAGAAGAAAAGCGATCCAAGCGCAAGAGCTCAAATGAACACGACAAAACTCTCTCTTCTAGTCACTATTTGTCTGCGTTTCGGACCTGGGGGGTCCCTGAACCGACCAGTAAATTTGTCGCTGCGTGTCCCTGCCCGGATGGGTTGGTGCGAGATGGAACACAAGAGGGGAATGAGCCTTGTATTATCCTGCACCAGGGTGCTCGTAGTAGGGGTTACAAGCATTGCGAGAGAGCGAGAGCGAGGGAGCGAACACGAGAGAGAGAGGGAGAGATAGAGAGAGAGAGAGAGAGGGTCCGGCCCTGCTCGTCTTCTCCCGTTGCTTTGTCGTGCGTCTACTCATCCTCCTGTCGTGCCTCCCCCCTTCTCCCCTTGAACATCCGCTTTTATAGACATAAGGAGATGGCCCAGCTGTACAAATGGGGGTGTAGCTATGTGCTACGTGGCCAGTGGGGAAGTCATGGTCGCTATGCACGTGTTAACGTGTCCGTCGAAGAAGTGCATGAGCCCTGTAGAAGCACAGCTGTCGGCGCTGCATGGATCCTGCTGACGTCTCCTTGCTTCCGTAGGGGGCTTGAGAACCACCGACGTCATGGACGCACGCGGGGAACCATCATTGCCTGTTATCGGGGTAAGCTAGATGGGACGCCGGTCTTGTTCCTTCGTAGCCTGAGCTAGCTAGGAGTAGGGTAATGATGTATCCCCTGTGGCGCGGTTGATCTGAGCCCGAGGTCGTGCGGGGCGGCGGTTCCTCCAAGGCCGAGGCTGGGGACGAGGCCCAGGGTCGGGCGAGGACATGATTCTTCCCGAGGCCGAGGCTGAGGCCGAGCCCTGGGGTCGAGCGAGGCAGAGATCTCCTCCTGAGGCCGAGGCCAAGGCCGAGGCCTGAGGTCGGGCGAGGCGAAGCTTCCTGTTGCGCTCGAGGCTGAACTAGGCTGTTGTCGGTTTCACCCGGGTGGTTGGCACAGCAACCGGAGCGGGGCGAGCGGCGCTGTTTTCCTGTTAGATCAGTCAGTGAAAGGGCGAAGTGACTGCGATCACTTCGACCTTGCTGACTGAGGCGCGCGTGTCAGGATAAGGTGTCAGGCGATCCCAGCATTAAATGCGCATGCAATTCAGTCGGCTAGTAAGGCGATTTGGCCAAGGTCGCTTGCACGACAAGGCTTGCCTTTGGCTGAGCTGAGGGTGTGCTCACTGCCTGAGGAGACCCTCAGGTGAGTCGTGAATTCATCCGGGACTACTGTTCCCGCCCGAGGCCGGGCTCGGCCGAGGTGAGATCGCGTCCCTTGGTAGACGAAGCTTTGACTTTGACCCGAACTGTCAGTCCTCATGGTTTGTTCTGAAGGTGTTTATCAGCCGTGTTTAGGAGTGTTGGGGGTACTCCTAATTACGGTACCCGACAGTAGCCCCCGAGCCTTGAAGGGAGTGTAGGCACTCGCTTGGAGGTTCTGTCGGATTTTTGTGAGGGGACCAGCCTTTCTCGGTTATGTTTCGTTCCGGTGGGTGCGCGCGAGCGCACCCGCCGGGTGTAGCCCCCGAGGCCTTGGAGGAGTGGTTTGACTCCTCTGAGGTCTTAATCCTTGCTGTGGTGCCTCGGTTGGCCTGGTTGTTCCCTCACGCGGCCTGGCCGTAGCCCGGGTGCATGGTTAGGCTCTGAGTTTTTGAGTTGGTTTGTTGACGCGGTCAACAGTTTTGGCCGTAGCTGGGTGCGAGGGCAGCCCCTGAGCCTCTGCACGGAGCGAGAGGATGATCAAGGACTGTCTCGACTTTATCATACGCCCCTTCGTTGCCTTTTCGCAAGGAGGAAGGGGGGGGGGAAAGCGCCACGTTACCCTCGGAGGGTACCGATCGTGGTGTTTCCAGTGAGTTGCTAACGGGTTATCCGAGTGGACGCCCGTGCCCCATTCGTTAAGGGTCGGCTAGTGGCCCAGAGGCGCGCTCCAAAAGTACCTGCAGGGGATTTGCTGGACCCGGACCCATTTCGATAGGGTCTGAGGGCTCGGTGCCTCCCTCCGGTGGGATTCCATTACAAATCGTTCCCGCTGGTCTCGGAAATGTCCTAGGGTACCTCGGGAGCGTAGCCTGAGCCTCGGCCATGTAACGGACGTACCCAGGGTCATCCCTCACTCTGCGTGCTCTGGGGCGGCTGTCGAACCCTTCTGAGGGGCCAACCTTCGAACCCCTGATCAGTAATGGGCGCGGAGCCCGAGTGCTTTGGGGTGGCTGTCGAACCCTTCTGAGGGGCCAGCCTTCGAACCCCTGATCAGTAATGGGCGCGGAGCCTGATGCTCTGGGGCGGTCGCTGGACCCCGCAGGGCGCAACCTTCGAACCCCTGATCAGTAGAAGGGCTCGGAGGCCCGAGTGCTCTGGGGCGGCTGTCGAACCCTTCCGAGGGGCCAGCCTTCGTGTCACACTCGGTTTTAGAAGGCAAACCGAATGCGAACCATGTACGTGCCAGGATCAGCAATTCACGTACACAGCAGTTACATAACATGGATATCATCAGACAGTGCTCCAATAGTATTAAAAAGGGAAATAATAGTCGATTACATCATATGTCTGAGACATCCACATAGTTTTTACAATAAATCAAAGTGCGAAAACGAAACGTAGATAAAAGCGACCTTCACAGGCAGCCGACTGGGGGTTGCCGCTAACCCACACCTAGAACTCGTCGTAGTCTTAGAACTCCTAGAACTCTCCTTCCATGGCTTCATCTTCTCCTAAGCAGTGGTTGCAATGCGGACAACCTGGGGGGGTTTGGTGTGTAGAGCAAGGGTGAGTACACATCAACATACTCAGCAAGTATCCTATTTGGCTGTAGTGGACTGGCTTTACGTGGGGGTAAGTCAAGCAGTTGCTTTTAGTTGGTCAGGTTATTATTACTAGTAGAGAAAGCCAAGTTTTAGAATTAACCCACGTTATTAACCCAATCGTACTCTTTCCAAACGGAAAGAATACCACTTACCATTACCATAGTCAATACCAGAAACCATCGATCTCATTGCCACCTGCAAATCCGAACATCTCTGATCAAGTACCACTAATCACTAGGGCTCCCTTGGCCGCTCATAACCGCGAGCACGGCTGATATATCAGTTTTCCATACACTCTGCAGAGGTTGTGCACTTTACCCACAAGTCGTGATTCCCTTTCTGCCCGGAGAGAGCTACTCCCCATTGACCACTACCTAGGTGGTCCAGCAGGGCATCACGATGTAGCCTTTACAAAGATTCCCCAGGGCTGTAGCCGCCCGTTAGGTTTCCTAAATGTACCGCACTCCTCCCCAAGGGACAAATCAACCTTGGCAGAGCGAGCCGCATACACCGAGCCCCATTGACGGCACAACGCCTAAGCGAACTACACCCTGGTTCCTCTAATTATTCAGCTAAGGGCGTCCCACTCCACCCTCATGGTTGCACTGTTTTCCCGGGCGGTCATCCAATGAACAGGTCCTTACGGAGAGGCACTCGAGAAACCGCTCGAGCCCCCTTGAAGGTCACAAGTATAACATCATAATAAAGGAGGGGAAAACAGCGTATCATTGATAATTCTCATCATGTTCATTGATTAGAGTTGAGCAATAGCATAAGACGACAATAATAATCCGACCCAAATAGGTAAACAAGGACATGGACAACAAAAGCTAGTCAATCCTTAGGTATAAATATGTAATGCGGGAGGTGAATTAAAGTATGTATAGGACAGAGATAGGTCAAGGGACACATGCCTCCACCAACCAACTGCTGCTCAGGGGCTTCTCCTGCGAGTTCTTCGGGCTATCCGATCGGATTGTTCTCTATGCGAGCGCAAACATACATACATCCACATATTTAATACAAAAGAACAGTACACCATACAATAGAATGCAGTAAGTAAACAGACGTTCCACGCGGGCTCGCAATTACGGTTAAGAGAGAAAGAGGAAAAGACAGTCGAGAAACGATCACGTTACATTATTATGAATTAAATCATTCGCTCAATTGAAAGGCATTAATGTAGACACTACGTTTAGCATAAAGTAAAGTCATGTTTCATGTCTAATCATTATAAGAAGATGAAGATAAATTAAAAGAATTGTCGCGTGGCGAGACGCGCGACATAGCACTTTAAATTGAGTTAAGGAAATCAACGACTCGTCGCGCGACCGAGCGCACAACGAGACAGAGACGTTAAGCTTCGCGCGACGAAACGCACGACGGCATATGTCAACTGAACTGAGTCTAAAGTTGTCGGGGACCATAATTAGGGGTACCCTCAAGACGCCTAATTCTCAGCTGGTAACCCCCATCAGCATAAAGCTGCAGAGGCCTGATGGGTTTGATTAAGTCAGGGATCAGTCCATGCGAGCGACTCGATCACGCCACGCCCGAGCCTAGCCTCGGGCAAGGGCAGCCGACCCTGAGGTGTTTCCGTCTCGCCCGAGGCCCCCCTTTTTTACGGCAGACGCATCTCCGGCTCGCCCGAGGCCTTGCCTTCGGTAAGAAGCAACCCTGACTAAATCACCGCGCCGACCGACCAAGTCACTGGGGCATTTAACGCAAAGAGTAAGACCGACGGGCGGCCAGGCTTTGCCAAAGGCGCCATAGGAAGCTCTGCCCGACCCAGGGCTCGGACTCGGGCTAAGGCCCCGGAAGACGGCGAACTCCGCTCCGCCCGACCCAGGGCTCGGACTCGGGCTAAGGCCCCGGAAGACGGCGAACTCCGCTCCGGCCGACCCAGGGCTCGGACTCGGGCTAAGGCCCCGGAAGACGGCGAACTCCGCTCCGCCCGACCCAGGGCTCGGACTCGGGCTAAGGCCCCGGAAGACGGCGAACTCCGCTCCGCCCGACCCAGGGCTCGGACTCGGGCTAAGGCCCCGGAAGACGGCGAACTCCGCTCTGCCCGACCCAGGGCTCGGACTCGGGCTAAGGCCCCGGAAGACGGCGAACTCCGCTCCGCCCGACCCAGGGCTCGGACTCGGGCTAAGGCCCCGGAAGACGACGAACTCCGCTTCGCCCGACCCAGGGCTCGGACTCCGCCCTGGCCTCTGCCGAACGACCTCCGCCTCGCCCGACCCAGGAGCTCGGGCTCGGCCTCGACCATGCAGGACAGACTCGACCTCGGCTTCGAAGGAGCCTCCACGTCGCCCGACCTAGGGCACGAGTCCGCCACGTCAACAGGAAGCGCCATCATCACCCTACCTCGAGCCGACTCGGGCCGCAGAAAACAGGACCGACGTCCCATCTGGCTAGCTCCGCCAGATAGGCAATGATGGCGCCCCGCTGGACCCATGACGACGGCGGCTCTCAGCTCCCTTACGGAAGCAGGGGGACGTCAGCAAGGGCCCAACCACTCCGACAGCTGTCCCCCCGCCAGGCTCCATTGCTTCTCCGACAGCCACGACGCCACACCAGCTGGGTGCCAAGATCTCTCCGGCTGCCACCTTGGCATGTACTTAGGGCACTAGCTCTCCCCCGCTAGACACGTAGCACCTTGCTACACCCCCATTTGTACACCTGGATCCTCTCCTTACGCCTATAAAAGGAAGGACCAGGGCCTTCTTAGAAGGGGTTGGGCCTCGCGGGAACGAGGGCAGGGGTAGGCGCTCTCTTGGGGCCGCTCGCTCCCCTCACCCGCGCGGACGCTTGTAACCCCCTACTGCAAGCGCACCCGACCTGGGCGCGGGACGAACACGAAGGCCGCGGGATCTCCGCCTCCCTCACGACCCGGCTCCGGCCACCTCGCTCTCCCCCCTTCGCGCTCGCCCACACGCTTGACCCATCTGGGCTGGGGCACGCGGCACACTCACTCGTCGGCTCGGGGACCCCCCTGGTCTCGAAACGCCGACAGTTGGCGCGCCAGGTAGGGGCCTGCTGCGTGTTGACGAGCAGTTTCTCGTCAAGCTCCAGATGGGCAGTCTCCAACGACCTCTTCAACCCGGGACAGTGCTCTGTTTTGGGAGCCTCGAGTTCATGTCTTTCGACGGTAGCTACGACATGACACTCCTTCCACCGCCGCGCGGTGGCGACAACGGCGGCCGACAGCCCGCCCGCCGGCGGCGGAATCGACGACGTCTTTCCCGCGTGGGGGAAGGACAACTTTCGAGCTCGCCCCATCCTCTCCCTCGCCACAGGAGGAGGAGGCGGGGCAACCAGGGCCGAGCGGGAGGCTGCGCTCAGTCGGCTGTCGAGCAAATCGACATCCCCAGCGCCCCAACGGAGGACGCATCGGGTGTCACCCTCGCGTTTGAGGCGAAGGCGAGCGCCGTCCCCCCGCGACACGCCAACCCCGAGCAAGTGGACGACGCCAGCGCGCTCACGGAGGGCCTGCAGGACGTCGCACTCGTACCCAGGACGACGGCGCGATCAGCCCCCGATGTGACTTCGTCGCTCCTCGTCGACCAAAAGGTACCGGCTGATTCCCATCCTTTGTCATTTCGACTCGACCTCAACCCGCCTAGTGACCTCGCTCTGGCGGGCGCTCACGTTGAGGCGAGTGCAACCCCTTTCGGGTTTCGTGTGCGGTCGCCTTGGGACCGATTGACGGGCGTCTCGACCTACGGACCCTCTGGGTCCGAGGAAGATGACGACCCCAGCATCTGCTGGGATTTCTCTGGATCTGGCAACCCCAGTGCCATGCGGGACTTCATGACCGCATGCAACTACTGCCTCTCCGACTGTTCCGACGGCAGCCGCAGCCTTGACGACAAGGACTGCGGCCCGAGCCGCGAATGTTTCCACGTCGAGCTGGGGGATCCCTCCGGAGGCAGCTGTCTCGGCATGCCGGAGGATGGTGATCTCCCTAGGCCAGCACCTCGCGCCGACATCCCGCGGGAGCTAGCTATGGTCCCCGTTCCGGCGGGGGGTCACGACCCACAGCTCGAGCAAGTCCGCGGGGCGCAGGCCGGGCTCGATGAGGGAGCAGGAGCGCTCGAGGCAATCCGCCGGGACGTCGGGCAGGTATGGGCGGGCCAGCCCCCGGCCGGAGAAATACGTCACCTGCCCCAGGGTCTCCAGCACCGCATCGCCAACGATGCCAGGGGCAGACCGCCACCCGCATCCGGCGGAACCGGTCAGGACCTGGCAGCCGCAGCGATGCTCCTCCGCGCGATGCCGGAGTCATCAACCACCGAGGGTTGGCGAATCTAGGGAGAGCTCAAGCATCTCCTGGAAGGCGCTGCGGCCCGGCGGGCCGAGAGCTCTGCCTCCCAAAGGCAGGGTTACCCCTCGGAGCCTCGTGCCGCGACTTCCCGACCCATGCGGGAAGCCTCGGTCTACACCGGGCGCACGCGCAACACCGCGCCGGCGGCCCCGGGCCACCTCGGCGACGAGCACCCTCATCGCGACCGTCGGGCCCGCCTTGACGAAAGGGTGCGCCGAGGTTATCACCCCAGGCGTGGGGGACGCTACGACAGCGGGGAGGATCGGAGTCCCTCGCCCGAACCACCCGGTCCGCAGGTCTTCAGCCGGGCCATTCGGCGGGCGCCGTTTCCGACCCGATTCCGACCCCCGACTACTATCACAAAGTACTCGGGGGAAACGAGACCGGAATTGTGGCTCGCGGACTACCGCCTGGCCTGTCAACTGGGTGGAACGGACGACGACAACCTCATCATCCGCAACCTCCCCCTGTTCCTCTCCGACACTGCTCGCGCTTGGTTGGAGCACCTGCCTCCGGGGCAGATTTCCAACTGGGAGGATTTGGTCCAAGCTTTCGCCGGCAACTTCCAGGGCACGTACGTGCGCCCCGGGAATTCCTGGGACCTCCGAAGCTGCCGGCAACAGCCGGGAGAGTCTCTTCGGGACTACATCCGGCGATTCTCGAAGCAGCGCACCGAGCTGCCCAACATCACCGACTCCGATGTCATCGGTGCGTTCCTTGCCGGCACCACCTGCCGTGACCTGGTGAGCAAGTTGGGTCGCAAGACCCCCACCAGGGCGAGCGAGCTGATGGACATCGCCACCAAGTTCGCCTCTGGTCAGGAGGCGGTCGAGGCCATCTTCCGAAAGGACAAGCAGCCCCAGGGCCGCCCGTCGGAAGATGCTCCCGAGGCGTCTACTCCGCTCGGCGCCAAGAAGAAAGGCAGGAGGAAGTCGCAAGCGAAACGCGACGCCGCCAGCACGGACCTTGTCGCCGCCGCCGAACACAAGACCCCTCGGAAGCCCCCCGGAGGCGCCAACCTCTTCGACAAGGCACTCAAGGAGACGTGCCCTTACCATCAGGGGCCCGTCAAGCACACCCTCGAGGAGTGCGTCATGCTTCGGCGCCACTTCCACCGGGCCGGGCCACCCGCAGAGGGTGGCAGGGCCCGCGACGACGACAAAAAGGAAGATCACCAAGCAGGAGAGTTCCCCGAGGTCCGCGACTGCTTCATGATCTACGGGGGGCATGCGACGAATGCCTCGGCTCGGCATCGTAAGCAAGAGCGTCGGGAGGTCTGCTCGGTGAAGGTGGCGGCGCCAGTCTACCTGGACTGGTCCGACAAGCCCATCACCTTCGACCAAGATGACCACCCCGACCACGTGCCGAGCCCGGGGAAGTACCCGCTCGTCGTCGATCCTGTCATCGGCGACGTCAGGCTCACCAAGGTCCTGATGGATGGGGGCAGCTGCCTCAATATCATCTACGCCGAGACCCTCAGGCTCCTGCGCGTCGATCTGTCATCCGTCCGAGCAGGCGCTGCGCCCTTCCACGGGATCATCCCTGGGAAGCGCGTCCAGCCCCTCGGACAGCTCGACCTTCCTGTCTGCTTCGGAACACCCTCCAACTTCCGAAGGGAGACTTTGACGTTCGAGGTGGTCGGGTTCCGAGGAACCTACCACGCAGTGTTGGGAAGGCCATGCTACGCGAAGTTCATGGCCATCCCCAACTACACCTACCTGAAGCTCAAGATGCCGGGCCCCAACGGGGTCATCACCGTCGGCCCCACGTACAAACACGCGTTCGAATGGGATGTGGAGTGCGTGGAGTACGCCGAGGCCCTCGCCGAGTCCGAGGCCCTCATCGCCGACCTGGAAAGCCTCTCCCGAGAGGTGCCGGACGTGAAGCGACACGCCGGCAACTTCGAGCCAGCGGAGACGGTTAAGGCCGTCCCTCTCGACCCCAGTGGCGACACCTCCAAGCAGATCCGGATCGGTTCCGGGCTCGACCCCAAATAGGAAGCAGTGCTCGTCGACTTTCTCCGCGCAAACGCCGACGTCTTTGCGTGGAGTCCCTCGGACATGCCCGGCATACCGAGGGATGTCGCCGAGCACTCGCTGGATATTCGGGCCGGAGCCCGACCGGTCAGACAGCCTCTGCGCCGATTCGACGAGGAAAGGCACAGGGTGATAGGCGAGGAGATCCACAAGCTGATGGCCGCAGGGTTCATCAAAGAGGTATTCCATCCCGAATGGCTTGCCAACCCTGTACTTGTGAGGAAGAAAGGGGGGAAATGGCGGATGTGTGTAGACTACACTGGTCTCAACAAAGCATGTCCGAAGGTCCCCTACCCTCTACCTCGCATCGATCAAATCGTGGACTCCACTGCTGGGTGCGAAACCCTGTCTTTCCTCGATGCCTACTCAGGGTATCATCAAATCAAGATGAAAGAGTCCGACCAGCTCGCGACTTCTTTCATCACGCCCTTCGGCATGTACTGTTATATCACCATGCCGTTCGGTTTGAGGAACGCGGGTGCAACGTACCAGCGGTGCATGAACCATGTGTTCGGCGAACACATCGGTCACACGGTCGAGGCCTACGTCGATGACATCGTAGTCAAGGCGAGGAAAGCCTCCGACCTTCTCTCCGACCTTGAGGTGACATTCCGGTGTCTCAAGGCGAAGGGCGTCAAGCTCAATCCCGAGAAGTGCGTCTTCGGGGTGCCCCGAGGCATGCTCCTGGGATTCATCGTCTCCGAGCGGGGCATCGAAGCCAACCCGGAGAAGATTGCAGCCATCACAAGCATGGGGCCCATCAAGGACTTAAAAGGCGTACAGAGGGTCATGGGATGTCTCGCGGCCTTAAGCCGTTTCATCTCGCGCCTCGGCGAAAGAGGCCTGCCCCTGTACCGCCTCTTAAGGAAGGCCGAGTGCTTCACTTGGACTCCCGAGGCCGAGGAAGCTCTTGGGAACCTGAAGGCGCTCCTCACCCAGGCGCCCGTCTTGGTACCCCCAGCTGATGGAGAAGCCCTCTTGGTCTACGTCGCCGCTACCACTCAGGTGGTTAGCGCCGCGATCGTGGTCGAAAGGCAAGAAGAGGGGCATGCATTGCCCATTCAGAGGCCAGTTTACTTCGTCAGCGAGGTGCTGTCCGAAACTAAGATCCGCTACCCACAAGTTCAGAAGCTGCTGTATGCAGTGATCCTGACGAGGCAAAAGTTGCGGCATTACTTCGAGTCTCATCCGGTAACTGTGGTGTCATCCTTCCCCCTGGGGGAGATCATCCAGTGCCGAGAGGCCTCGGGATGGATCGCGAAGTGGGCAGTGGAAATCATGGGCGAGACAATCTCGTTCGCCCCTCGGAAGGCCATCAAGTCCCAGGTACTGGCGGACTTCGTAGCCGAATGGGTCGACACACAGTTGCCGACGGCTCCGATCCAACCGGAGCTCTGGACCATGTTTTTCGACGGGTCGCTAATGAAGACGGGAGCCGGCGCGGGCCTGCTCTTCGTCTCGCCCCTCGGAAAACACCTGCGCTACGTGCTACGCCTCCATTTCCCTGCGTCCAACAATGCGGCTGAGTACGAGGCTCTGATCAACGGATTGCGAATCGCCATCGAGCTAGGGGTCCGACGCCTCGACGCTCGCGGCGACTCGCAGCTCGTCATCGACCAAGTCATGAAGAACTCCCACTGCCGTGACCCGAAGATGGAGGCCTATTGTGATGAGGTTCGACGCCTAGAAGACAAGTTCTACGGGCTCGAGCTTAACCACATCGCCCGGCGCTACAACGAGACTGCGGACGAGCTGACAAAGATAGCCTCGGGGCGAACGACGGTTCCCCCGGACGTCTTCTCCCGGGATCTGCACCAACCCTCCGTCAAGATCAGCGACACGCCCGAGTCCGAGGTACCCTCGGCCCAGCCCGAGGCGTCCTCGGTTCAGCCCGAGGTACCCTCGGCCCCCGAGGGCGAGACGCTGCGCATCGAGGAGGAGCGGAGCGAGGTCACGCCTGATCGAGATTGGCAGACCCCGTACCTGCACTATCTCCGCCAAGGAGAGCTACCCCTCGACCAAGCCGAGGCTCGGCGGGTAGCGCGACGCGCCAAGTCGTTCGTCCTGCTGGGCGATGAGAAGGAGCTTTACCACCGCAGCCCCTCGGGCATCCTCCAGCGGTGCATCTCCATCGCCGAAGGTCAGGAACTCCTGCAAGAGATACACTCGGGGGCTTGCGGCCATCATGCAGCGCCCCGAGCCCTCGTCGGGAACGCTTTCCGGCAAGGCTTCTACTGGCCGACGGCGGTGGCTGACGCCACTCGAATCGTCCGCACCTGCGAGGGGTGTCAATTCTATGCGAAGCAGACCCACCTGCCCGCTCAGGCTCTGCAGACGATACCCATCACCTGGCCCTTCGCTGTGTGGGGTCTGGACTTCGTCGGCCCTCTGCAGAAGGCGCCCGGGGGCTACATGCACCTGCTGGTCGCCGTCGACAAATTCTCCAAGTGGATCGAGGTCCGACCCCTGAACAGCATCAGGTCCGAGCAGGCTGTGGCGTTCTTCACCAACATCATCCATCGCTTTGGGGTCCCAAACTCCATCATCACCGACAACGGCACCCAGTTCACCGGCAAAAAATTCTTGGATTTTTGCGAGGATCACCACATCCGGGTGGACTGGGCTGCCGTGGCTCATCCCATGTCGAATGGGCAAGTAGAGCGTGCCAACGGCATGATTCTACAAGGGCTCAAGCCTCGGATTTACAACGACCTCAATAAGTTCGGCAAGCGATGGATGAAGGAACTCCCCTCGGTGGTCTGGAGCCTGAGGACAACGCCGAGCCGAGCCACGGGTTTTACGCCGTTCTTCCTGGTCTACGGGGCCGAGGCCGTCTTGCCCACGGACCTGGAATACGGCTCCCCGAGGACGAGAGCCTACGACGATCAAAGCAACCAAGCTAGCCGAGAAGACACGCTGGACCAGCTGGAAGAGGCTCAGGACAAGGCCTTACTACACTCGGCGCGGTATCAGCAGTCCCTGTGACGCTACCACGCCCGAGGGGTCCGACCCCGAGACCTCCAGGTGGGCGACCTGGTGCTTCGGCTGCGGCAAGACGCCCGAGGGAGGCACAAGCTCACGCCCCCCTGGGAGGGGCCATTCGTCATCGCCAAAGTTCTGAAGCCCGGAACGCACAAGCTGGCCAACAGTCAAGGCGAGGTCTACGGCAACGCTTGGAACATCCAACAGCTACGTCGCTTCTACCCTTAAGATGTTTCCAAGTTGTTCATATACCTCGCACCCACGCAAAGTTTAGTCAACAAGGAAGGGTCGGCCTCGCCTCGGCAAAGCCTGACCCTCCCTCGGGGGCTAAAAGGGGGGAAACCCCCTCTGCGTCAAAATTTTCCTCGAAAAGAAAATCTCTTTTACCAGAACATCTTTCGTGCTTTTTGACTACTTCGAAAAGTGGGTCCTGGAAACGACGGGGTACATGTAAGCAGTCAAGGCTGACCGAGCCGAGGGACTCCTACGCCTCCGGGATACGGATACCTCACTCATCACCTTCTGTGATAAGTAACTCGCATTTGGATAAAGTGACTCCGTGGATCGAACAAGTCTTTACGCTCGGAAGCCCTTCTGCCGAAGCGATCCTTCGAGCCTTCTCGACCGAGTCGGTGACAGGGCCTCATGGACGGGTGAAAGTACGCGTAAGCGGCAAGGCCGACCGAGCCGAGGGACTCCCACGCCTCCGGGATACGGATACCTCACTCATCACCTTCCGCGAGAAGCAACTCTCGCTCGCACTAACATCCCTGTTACCGACAAAAAGTCCAGATACTCGAAACAAGAGGAAGAGAGACGCAGCTTTAACACGCAACAAGGGTGTGTGTTCTGGCCTCGACGGCCGCACAAAGCACACACTACAAGACAATCTGATCCTGCAGGCTCGGGTCTTGACGCTGGAAGGGGGCGGCGACACCCTCGGCATTGACGGCACCTTCGGCGAGGCCCGACCTAGCCGCAGACGGCGACGCGGTCCGAGGGCCTCCGCTCCGAAGGACGACGTCATCACCATGCCCGGGCAATCGCTGTCAGGGACTTCTCCGGGAATCCGGCCCGAGCGGGCGGCTCGGCCGGCCACCTCCGGGGCCTCGGCCGACCACCTTCCGAGGGCACCAGCCCGGTCCGAAGCCTCGGCTGACCAACTCCGGCGTCGATCCTGCCAACGGACAACTCGGCTAGGCTCCGGCCAACCAGGTTTCATTTTCGAGCCAACTCCGCCTCTGCTCATGCTGATATCGCTACCCCCGGCCTCGGCTCATCGAAGAGCGGCCGAGGGGTCTCTTTAACTAAGCTAGAGGAGCCTCGGACAACAGGGCCGACCGAGCCGAGGGACTCCTACGCCTCCGGGATACGGATACCTCACTCGTCACCTTGACACGGGGCGACTCATGCTTGGTGAAGCGGTTCAGACAATCAGCAGACGAGTCTTAGTGCTCGGAAATGAGGAAAAAATACGGCTCTGTGCCGACGTTACATACGTGTTCAGGCCCCGAAAGTCGAAATGAACAAAAAACCTGGCATTCGAAGTGCCATTACAAACGGGACTCCGGTCCCCCCCGATAGGGGCGGGCCTGCGGGGCGGCGGGAGGACTTTCACCCCCCGAGGACGAGAGGCAGCCGTTCAGGCCAGGGGACGGAGACCCAGGGCTACTGACGGAGTTGGCAATCTCGTCGGTAGAGAAGCCACCTCCGTCCGCCGACGCCTCGGAGCACGCCGGCAGGTCTTCGCCCTTGCCAAGGCCGTCCAGGACGTGGGCGCTGCCCTCGTGATGCGCGGCGTAATCGTCGTCCGGGCGGAGGACGCGGCGTTGCGCCCCGACTGTGTGACGACGGCTCGCCTCTTCCGGCATGACCGGAGGAAGTCTCTGTGAAGCTGGAGGATGCCGTTTTCCCCCAGATGCCCGGGAAAGAAGAGGGCAACCGACCCACACGGAGACAGCCCCCTGACTCGCCTCGTCCTCCATCTTGGCTTGGATGACGAAAATCCTTGAGGCTGAGGGAGGGGCAGAGGCCGCAGCCCGGCTCGCTTTCCCCCACCATCAAGCCGGAGGTCACCATCTTGGGTGACCGCCGGTGGAGGGGTGCAGCCGGGCTGCATGATGAAAATCCTTGAAGCCGAACGATGGCTGAAAGGTACCCACTCCCACGGAGTTGTGTCCTCCGACGATGAGGCGCGGAGACGGCGGTTTCCCCCATCCGCGGGCTTGAAAGGTGGGAAGACACGATGCATAAGGGAGGAAGAAGACATGGTTGCCTTACGAAAGGGGTCGCCCTCCTTTTAAAGGCAACTCTCCCTGCTTGCGCCCCCAACCGTCACGGGCTGAGTCTTCTCCAACACGCCTCCAAGACCCTCCCCTGCGGCGCGGGGGCTGGGACCCACATGTCATGCAGACTGGCTCCGAGCAGAAGAAGCCGAACCGCCACGCACGGCGCACGCAACCACCCAACGGTTACAAGCGACCCTCCGCTTTTGCCCAGACCAACGGGCGAAAGAGGCGGGCAGCCATGCAGGCGGCATGCAACCGCGCCAAGTGGACGCGCTTCTCCGACTCCTGACCTGCCAGCACGGAGGCCCAAGCCCACGCGTCGCGCGACCGGCGCGCCGGATGCCGCATGCAAGCAACTGTACCACTTGCGCCACCACCGCGCCTCCTCGGTTGCGGAACCAATACCGCGACCCGAGGCGACCCAGCGCGCGACCCAGCAGCGCCAGCCTGACGCAGCGGTCAAACGCGGTCAAAAGTGGGCCGGCAGTAATGACGGTGGCAGGCGCGTGAGAGCAGCGGTCACGCCGTCAGCCAAGCTCACGTCCCATCCGGAGGCAGCGAGAGAACCCCCTCTCACGGTGTGAAGACGACACGCCCGTGACCCGTTCCTCGAACGGCTCGCGCACGCACAACGGCAGCCTCGCCAGCTACTCGCCCCGGCGCATTAACTCCGCGGCTCGACAGGCGGCGCTTCTGGCAGGAGCAGCTGGCGACGCTTCGCCTTCGCCAAAACGACCACACCAAAAAAGGTACGCCACGTCGTTCAATTTCGTATCCTTTTTCCCTTTTTCCTCTTTCTCTATCTCTTGCAACAGGGACCGGGAAAGGGGATACCCCCAAAGGGATCCTTCCCCGTGAAGGAACTAGGCTCCGAGCCTCCTTACTGATCAGGGGTTCGAAGGCTGGCCCCCCGAAGGGTTCGACAGCCGCCTCAGATCGCGTGGGCCCGACACCCACTACTGGTCAGGGGTTCGAAGGTCGGCCTCCCGAAAGGTTCCGCGACCGCCTCAGGCTACTCGGGCTCCGCGCCCATTACTGATCAGGGGTTCGAAGGCTGGCCCTCCGAAGGGTTCACAGTCGCCTCAGACACCGAGCGAGGGATGACCAGGGGTACGTTCGATACATAACCAAGGCTCGGGCTGCGCTCCCGAGGTACCCTAGGACATTTCCGAGACCAGCGGGAACGATCCTGTAACGGAATCCCATCGGAGGGAGGCATCGAGCCCTCGGACCCCGTCGCCAGGGGACCGGGTCCGGCAGATCACCCGCAGGTACTTTTGGGCGTGCCTCCGGGCCCCTAGCCGACCCCCAACGAACGGGGCACGGACGTCCACTCGGATTACCCGATCGCAGCTCACCGGAGACACCATGTTCGGTGCCCATCGAGGGTAACATGGCGCTCTCCCCCCCTCCTCCTTGCAGAAAGGCGACGTAGGGGCGTATGTAAAAAAGCCGAGTCTGTCCCTGATCGCCCTCTCACCCTGTGTGGAGGCTCGGGGGCTGCTCTCGCAAACCCAGCTCCGGCCAAACCGTTGACAGCGTCAACATACCAGCCCGAGAACTTGGGCCCCGACAGTGCACCCGGGCTACGGCCTGCTCGCATGAGGGAACCGCCAGACCAGCCGAAGCATTACGCAAGGCATTAAGACCTCGAAGGAGTGAAACCACTCCTCTGAGGCCTCGGGGGCTACACCCGGCGGGTGCGCTCGCGCGCACCCACCAGAACAAAGTGCAACCGGGAAAGGCTGGTCCCCTTGCAAAAAAGTGCGACGAAAGCCTCCAAGCGAGTGCTAACACTCCCTTCGAGGCTCGGGGGCTACTGTCGGGGACCATAATTAGGGGTACCCTCAAGACACCTAATTCTCAGCTGGTAACCCCCATCAGCATAAAGCTGCAGAGGCCTGATGGGTTTGATTAAGTCAGGGATCAGTCCATGCGAGCGACTCGATCACGCCACGCCCGAGCCTAGCCTCGGGCAAGGGCAGCCAACCCTGAGGTGTTTCCGTCTCGCCCGAGGCCCCCCTTTTTTACGGCAGACGCATCTCCAGCTCGCCCGAGGCCTTGCCTTCGGTAAGAAGCAACCCTGACTAAATCACCGCGCCGACCGACCAAGTCACTGGGGCATTTAACGCAAAGAGTAAGACCGACGGGCGGCCAGGCTTTGCCAAAGGCGCCATAGGAAGCTCCGCCCGACCCAGGGCTCGGACTCGGGCTAAGGCCCCGGAAGACGGCGAACTCCGCTCCGCCCGACCCAGGGCTCGGACTCGGGCTAAGGCCCCGGAAGACGGCGAACTCCGCTCCGCCCCACCCAGGGCTCGGACTCGGGCTAAGGCCCCGGAAGACGGCGAACTCCGCTCCGCCCGACCCAGGGCTCGGACTCGGGCTAAGGCCCCGGAAGACGGCGAACTCCGCTCCGCCCGACCCAGGGCTCGGACTCGGGCTAAGGCCCCGGAAGACGATGAACTCCGCTTCGCCCGACCCAGGGCTCGGACTCCGCCCTGGCCTCTGCCGAACGACCTCCGCCTCGCCCGACCCAGGAGCTCGGGCTCGGCCTCGGCCATGCAGGACAGACTCGACCTCGGCTTCGGAGGAGCCTCCACGTCGCCCGACCTAGGGCACGAGTCCGCCACGTCAACAGGAAGCGCCATCATCACCCTACCCCGAGCCGACTCGGGCCGCAGAAAACAGGACCGACGTCCCATCTGGCTAGCTCCGCCAGATAGGCAATGATGGCGCCCCGCTGGACCCATGACGACGGCGGCTCTTAGCTCCCTTACGGAAGCAGGGGGACGTCAGCAAGGGCCCAACCACTCCGACAGCTGTCCCCCCGCCAGGCTCCATTGCTTCTCCGACAGCCACGACGCCACACCAGCTGGGTGCCAAGATCTCTCCGGCTGCCACCTTGGCATGTACTTAGGGCACTAGCTCTCCCCCGCTAGACACGTAGCACCTTGCTACACCCCCATTTGTACACCTGGATCCTCTCCTTACGCCTATAAAAGGAAGGACCAGGGCCTTCTTAGAAGGGGTTGGGCCTCGCGGGAACGAGGGCAGGGGCAGGCGCTCTCTTGGGGCCGCTCGCTCCCCTCACCCGCGCGGACGCTTGTAACCCCCTACTGCAAGCGCACCCGACCTAGGCGCGGGACAAACACGAAGGCCGCGGGATCTCCGCCTCCCTCACGACCCGGCTCCGGCCACCTCGCTCTCCCCCCTTCGCGCTCGCCCACGCGCTCGACCCATCTAGGCTGGGGCACGCGGCACCCTCACTCGTCGGCTCGGGGACCCCCCCGGTCTCGAAACGCCGACAAAAGTGGAACGTCGCGTGAATACACGCGCGACGTTACACATTAAACAACCTGAAATTAAAATAGATCGTCGCGCGACAAAGCGCGCGACACAACACTTTAATGAATATAAACTAAAAGAATCGTCGCGCGATGAAGCGCGCGACGCAGCACATTAATAAACACAAATTTAAATTGAGTCGTCGCGCGACGAAGCGTGCGACGCAACACATTGATAAATACAAACTTGAATTGAATCGTCGCGCGATGAAGTGCTGTAACACCCGGATTTTAGGGGTCCAAAACCCGGGGTTAACATAAACACCAGGTATGATGGGACCAAGTCTCAAACATATGATGTATAGTGGCACAGGATCGAATGTCACAACTTTATATATAACAGGAGTTCTATACAAATAAATAGTTACATTATAAGGAGACAACGGTCCAGCAACCCAAAGTTGACTGGGAGACGACGACCTAGACCTCTCACGAACTCATCACAGCATCCTCCATGAGCATCATCCTGCAGTACCTGGTCTTGACCTGTGGTGTATGTGAGACAGCAAGAGTGAGCTCACATACGTTCATCGCTCAACAAGTTGTGGGGAATAATGTGCATGAACTCGCCAAAGGTGGGAGCTCACGTGAAGTGTAAGGCTTACCAAAGAAGATGGTTAGAGCTGAGCATTGCTTTTAAAGTTAGTCAAAATTTTATTAGCAGTTACTAAGTGTAAGTAAATACCAAACCCAATTAAGTAGTAGAACAAAAAGTAACAACATCACCTGCGATGCAATGCATATGACAAATTGAATTTAGTTCCATAAATTAATCATGTGAGGGTCCGAGCTGCTCATGACCGTGAGCACGGCTAGTATACCAGTTTTACACTCTGCAGAGGTTGCGCATCTTTACCCACAAGTCGTGTATCCCATGTCGCCAGGGTTTGCAAAGCCCTTAGACACTTCCAAGGTGAATGGCTAGGGATCCACTACGAGGCCTTTACAAAGTTCCACTAGCTTCCGAAAACCCGCTACAGTTTATAGGAAGATCCAGTGCAGGAATCCCTTGCAGGACCGCCATCGCAGCAAAATCCTCCCGAGGGCCTCCCTACACTGACCTCTCCCCTACTGCCCTTGCCCCTTTCGGGTAAGGTAGTCTTCCACTAGCTTTCCTAATTAATCAGCCAAGGGGTCCCATTCCTCCCTTGTGGTAGCACTGTTTTCCCGGGTGGTCGCTCCATGTTCCAATTAACATAATGATCTCAACATGAACAATAAATAACAACTGACAATAAAAGTATAATCATGAATAGTGTATCTCCATACCCAAAACCACATATAGCACTAGCAAGTACTACCCAAGAAGTTCAGTGGTAAACAAGGTATAAAGATAGACAAACTAGGGTAACCTATTGGGTCCCATCAAAATTTAACCTATGCAGATCATTATGATTAATTAGAACATGAGTGGGTAAAAAGAAGTGATCAAGGGCACAACTTGCCTGGGCCTTGAGAATCCAGGTACCAGGATGATCTTCAGGTGACTCGTGACCTCACTGCTAGTCGTAGCAATTCAAACAAACAGTGTAGGCAAAATTTAACATCACACCAAACAAGTAAACAAAATACATAATAATAATCTACACATTAAAATAAGGTTCTAGGAACAGGAATCATTAATTTTGGAGTTATAGATTTTAAGTTATGAATTTTCAAAGGTTTAATGTGATTAAAATGGATTAAGTGAGAGATTAAATTTCTAATTGTTTTCATGACAAAACAGAGGCCCTAGGTGGTAGGTAATATTAAAACAAAATTATTGCAACTGGAATGGGTCAAAAAGGAGCTAAAATGAATTAGTTATGAATTAAATAAGTTTCTGATTTATTTTAACACTAAAAATCATTTTCTAAATCATTTTCTATGATTTTCCTATTCACTGGACTGGGCCCAGATTCCTGGGAAGTGCAGGGTCTAATCCGCAAAAGTTCCCAAGACTCAAGCGAATCCCATTATGGACGGCGGGTTGATATAAGTAAAGCGCAGGGTCTCTTTAGAAAATGTTACACCGCGAAGAGGTATCTGGCCATATGAGCCATCCGATCTTGGATCAAGGGACCAGATTAGATTTCCCCCCATCCGAACCGGTACGCGAACGCTATTCCTCGGATCAAAATCCTACGGTCGTGGTTTAATGAATCACAGATCTATTCTGGGCCAAGGGATCAGAGATCCACGGCCCACATTAAACGGATCCCCTGCCCGAACCGGTATGCAACGGTGGCTGCTGGATCCCCCATCGACGGCGGGGATTTTTAAACGAGCACGCACGGCCGGATCCGTTCGATCACGATCCTACGGCCCAGATCTTATCCACACGAACCGGTATGCGTTGTTCTAATCCAACCGTCCATACTTAATCTAACGGACCCGAGTTCATCGTCAACATCCCGTCAGGCCACGGCAGCGCGAGTACTCCGCTTGGCGGAGCACTCCGACGACTAGCGCGATTGACGCCAGGGAGGCCAATCCCAATGGGCGACAGGTTCAACACATCGAGTAGAACGAGGAGAATGGCATGGTTAAGGACTCATCGATGAAGGCGTTATGGTATGGTCTGTCCATGGAAGAAGGCGGACGCGCGACGGTGCCCCAGCTCCGACGAGCGATTCACGGAGCCCCAGCGCACCAACATGCTCGAGACGGCCACCAACACGCGCGGTGAATGCAGGCGATCCCCCACGACCACAAGATGGATCCCCGGGCGTCGTCAAGGAGGGGAATCACCGGTGGCGGCGGATCTCTCACCAAGCTCACGGTGGCAATGGCGATTTCGTGGGCGATGCCGCGAGATGGTTCGGTCCGCGGTTTTGAAGGGAGGGTCCGCGTGGTTCCGAGCGTTAGGCCGCGCGCGATTCGGCGTTCGGCAACGGCCGGTGAGCTCGCCGCGGAATCCGTGCGCGCGCAGCGACGAAGTCGCATTCTGTTGAGAAGGTGACCGAGCTGACAAAACGGGCCCAGGTGTAGGTGTCTCAAGGTGTGTGCTGGCGCGCGGTGGATGGAGTCCGAGCGCGTGGGAGACGCTCCTGGCCAGTGGGCCCGAGCACCCAGTGACACACGGAGAAGCGTCCCGCGCGCAGGAGTCGGCTGCCAGGCGGGGCCCACGGGTCAGCGAAAAGAGATGAGAGGGCGCGCGCGGGTGTGGAGTCATGGGCCGCGTGATGTGGTTAAGTGGGCCGGAATCAAGGAATTAGGCCCAGTACTAGGTTTTCTCTTTTTTTCCATTTTATTTTCTATTTCTTTTCTCCATTTTCAAATCCAATTTGAGTTCAAGTTTAAATTCAAACTTTGTGAATAACTTGTCCTTAGTTTGAATGGTATAATTTAACAATATAAATGTGAGGGATGTTTATTCTGATTTTTATTTTATTTTATGTAGTATTTTCTTAGTTCTTCCCTTCTCTTTTTATTTTCTATTTTCTATTCCAAATTCAAATTTATACTTCTATTTTAGTTTTCAGATTTTTCAAATGTATCAATTGGAATCCAAAGGTGACCATAATATTTTTAATATTACTAATTTAAGTTTTATTCTCCTTGTTATTTATCTCATGGGATGTATAAATGGTTTCCTTTAAAAGATAAATCCCTTTTTTCATCATTTTTCTTATTTTCCTAATTTCCAAAGCATTATGATATTTTGTTTATAATTTTTTTTTCCTCTACTAATTTTGGGTCTTACAAATCCTACCCCCCTTAAAAATAATCTCGTCCTCGAGATTTTTAAGAAAAGGGATGTATACTCATATTGTTCTCGGAACATATGCACAAACAAAGAAATCTCGGCATGATGCATAATCCTTTAACAAAACATAGGTTCAATAGACCTTATTGTTCCTTCTTAAAATAATATCATATCATCTACTAACTAAAGTAACATCTAGATCTTATAAATAGTAGTAATTTATATATATGTTTATGTAGCTTGGTGGAGCAGGTGGTTAGGAGAGCATGGGTGTTTATATGTATGTTCACTTTATTATGTAGGGTAGAAGATGTCTTTAGAGCATAGATAGGTTTGGTTAAGAAAGGGTAGGGTGAGGAAAGACTCTATCCAAGATTGTGGATCTTGACTCATCTTGGTGACCTCACTTGATCCTTGAAGACTTGAGTTGGTGCTCATCCTTACTTGATGAAGTTGATCATATTCTTCGATCTTGTCTCTTTGATTAGGAGCTAGTGTATATTATCGGAGTTGGGGGAAATATGGTTAGAATAGTTATGGGTGAGATGGACTACATGATGTAGGCCAAAATCTGGTTTGATGTCAGGTGGGGATAGGCAGGTCATGCAATCCATCAAGACTCTATTGGTTGGGTTGGTTTCTCATTCCTTATTTAGTGTAGGGTGAACAATGTTAAAATATGTGGAGAGGGTCTAATCTATTCTACTAGTGTCATTAATCTGTTTAAGTGAACCACATTAAGTTAGATAACATTAGACCACACTGGATCAGGTCATATTAGGTAAGATAAGATCTAGATTAAATTGGATATGACTAGATTAGACTAGTTTAGGTTAGATAGGCCCAACAGGGTAGAATATGTTAGGATGTTTTGAGATTAGTTAGATATGTTATGATAAGATAGAGTCTCTTGCTAGTTTGAGAGGTTATGCAACTATCAGATGGTTAAGGTAGTTGCATATGGCCAAGTCGATCTGTCATTCTTAATCTAGTGCAGGGTGAACTAAGTTAAGACCTGTTCTATAGGGGTAGAGTCTAAACTATTTCATCAGTATTATCTAACATGTTTGATAAGTCACTTTAGATTTGATCAGATCTAGGTTAGATTGGTGTGACTTGTTTGACTGGATAAGATCTAATTAATTTGCATTAGATCATGGTTGTTAAACTAGGGTGGATAGATATGCTTATTAGGACAAGATGAATCCATAAGGATAAGGTAGAATCTTTTGAGGTTAGTTAGATCTATTAGGATGACATAAAATCTTTTCAAGGTAAGATGAATCTATTAAGGTAAGAGGGTATCTTTTAAGATAAGATGGGTCTATGAGGATAGATATATTTTAATGAGGGATAATCTAGTTTATCTAGTTATCTTATGAATTTATTTATACTTATACTATATATATGCAGATGTAATTGTGGACATTACTCCACAACCCATCACACTCAAACAAAGATCTAAATCAGACAAGTATCATAAGAACAAACATTCAAGTGCATAGATCACTATATAAAAAAAAATTAGTTTTGTTTTTGTTCCTAGAAGTAGGTCTCCTATTCATAAAATCACTTTAGGCACAGGATTTCGAAGTGTGAAATCCACATTTGTTCTTTAGAAAAGGTAAGGATAATCAGAGTAAAGCGGAAATAGATGAGAAAAGATTAAGAAAAGTTTAGAAAGAATCAGAGTAGCCAAGGTAAGTAAGTATTGGTTGTCCAGTTCTATCTAGGTTTCGTCCTACAGTCAACATTCCTCTGATACCACTTCTGTAACACCCGGATTTTAGGGGTCCAAAACCCGGGGTTAACATAAACACCAGGTATGCTGGGACCAAGTCTCAAACATATGATGTATAGTGGCACAGGATCGAATGTCACAACTTTATATATAACAGGAGTTCTATACAAATAAATAGTTACATTATAAGGAGACAACGGTCCAGCAACCCAAAGTTGACTGGGAGACGACGACCTAGACCTCTCACGAACTCATCACAGCATCCTCCATGAGCATCATCCTGCAGTACCTGGTCTTGACCTGTGGTGTATGTGAGACAGCAAGAGTGAGCTCACATACGTTCATCGCTCAACAAGTTGTGGGGAATAATGTGCATGAACTCGCCAAAGGTGGGAGCTCACGTGAAGTGTAAGGCTTACCAAAGAAGATGGTTAGAGCTGAGCATTGCTTTTAAAGTTAGTCAAAATTTTATTAGCAGTTACTAAGTGTAAGTAAATACCAAACCCAATTAAGTAGTAGAACAAAAAGTAACAACATCACCTGCGATGCAATGCATATGACAAATTGAATTTAGTTCCATAAATTAATCATGTGAGGGTCCGAGCTGCTCATGACCGTGAGCACGGCTAGTATACCAGTTTTACACTCTGCAGAGGTTGCGCATCTTTACCCACAAGTCGTGTATCCCATGTCGCCAGGGTTTGCAAAGCGCTTAGACACTTCCAAGGTGAATGGCTAGGGATCCACTACGAGGCCTTTACAAAGTTCCACTAGCTTCCAAAAACCCGCTACAGTTTATAGGAAGATCCAGTGCAGGAATCCCTTGCAGGACCGCCATCGCAGCAAAATCCTCCCGAGGGCCTCCCTACACTGACCTCTCCCCTACTGCCCTTGCCCCTTTCGGGTAAGGTAGTCTTCCACTAGCTTTCCTAATTAATCAGCCAAGGGGTCCCATTCCTCCCTTGTGGTAGCACTGTTTTCCCGGGTGGTCGCTCCATGTTCCAATTAACATAATGATCTCAACATGAACAATAAATAACAACTGACAATAAAAGTATAATCATGAATAGTGTATCTCCATACCCAAAACCACATATAGCACTAGCAAGTACTACCCAAGAAGTTCAGTGGTAAACAAGGTATAAAGATAGACAAACTAGGGTAACCTATTGGGTCCCATCAAAATTTAACCTATGCAGATCATTATGATTAATTAGAACATGAGTGGGTAAAAAGAAGTGATCAAGGGCACAACTTGCCTGGGCCTTGAGAATCCAGGTACCAGGATGATCTTCAGGTGACTCGTGACCTCACTGCTAGTCGTAGCAATTCAAACAAACAGTGTAGGCAAAATTTAACATCACACCAAACAAGTAAACAAAATACATAATAATAATCTACACATTAAAATAAGGTTCTAGGAACAGGAATCATTAATTTTGGAGTTATAGATTTTAAGTTATGAATTTTCAAAGGTTTAATGTGATTAAAATGGATTAAGTGAGAGATTAAATTTCTAATTGTTTTCATGACAAAACAGAGGCCCTAGGTGGTAGGTAATATTAAAACAAAATTATTGCAACTGGAATGGGTCAAAAAGGAGCTAAAATGAATTAGTTATGAATTAAATAAGTTTCTGATTTATTTTAACACTAAAAATCATTTTCTAAATCATTTTCTATGATTTTCCTATTCACTGGACTGGGCCCAGATTCCTGGGAAGTGCAGGGTCTAATCCGCAAAAGTTCCCAAGACTCAAGCGAATCCCATTATGGACGGCGGGTTGATATAAGTAAAGCGCAGGGTCTCTTTAGAAAATGTTACACCGCGAAGAGGTATCTGGCCATATGAGCCATCCGATCTTGGATCAAGGGACCAGATTAGATTTCCCCCCATCCGAACCGGTACGCGAACGCTATTCCTCGGATCAAAATCCTACGGTCGTGGTTTAATGAATCACAGATCTATTCTGGGCCAAGGGATCAGAGATCCACGGCCCACATTAAACGGATCCCCTGCCCGAACCGGTATGCAACGGTGGCTGCTGGATCCCCCATCGACGGCGGGGATTTTTAAACGAGCACGCACGGCCGGATCCGTTCGATCACGATCCTACGGCCCAGATCTTATCCACACGAACCGGTATGCGTTGTTCTAATCCAACCGTCCATACTTAATCTAACGGACCCGAGTTCATCGTCAACATCCCGTCAGGCCACGGCAGCGCGAGTACTCCGCGCGGCGGAGCACTCCGACGACTAGCGCGATTGACGCCAGGGAGGCCAATCCCAATGGGCGACAGGTTCAACACATCGAGTAGAACGAGGAGAATGGCATGGTTAAGGACTCACCGATGAAGGCGTTATGGTATGGTCTGTCCACGGAAGAAGGCGGACGCGCGACGGTGCCCCAGCTCCGACGAGCGATTCACGGAGCCCCAGCGCACCAACATGCTCGGGACGGCCACCAACACGCGCGGTGAATGCAGGCGATCCCCCACGACCACAAGATGGATCCCCGGGCGTCGTCAAGGAGGGGAATCACCGGTGGCGGCGGATCTCTCACCAAGCTCACGGTGGCAATGGCGATTTCGTGGGCGATGCCGCGAGATGGTTCGGTCCGCGGTTTTGAAGGGAGGGTCCGCGTGGTTCCGAGCGTTAGGCCGCGCGCGATTCGGCGTTCGGCAACGGCCGGTGAGCTCGCCGCGGAATCCGTGCGCGCGCAGCGACGAAGTCGCATTCTGTTGAGAAGGTGACCGAGCTGACAAAACGGGCCCAGGTGTAGGTGTCTCAAGGTGTGTGCTGGCGCGCGGTGGATGGAGTCCGAGCGCGTGGGAGACGCTCCTGGCCAGTGGGCCCGAGCACCCAGTGACACACGGAGAAGCGTCCCGCGCGCAGGAGTCGGCTGCCAGGCGGGGCCCACGGGTCAGCGAAAAGAGATGAGAGGGCGCGCGCGGGTGTGGAGTCATGGGCCGCGTGATGTGGTTAAGTGGGCCGGAATCAAGGAATTAGGCCCAGTACTAGGTTTTCTCTTTTTTTCCATTTTATTTTCTATTTCTTTTCTCCATTTTCAAATCCAATTTGAGTTCAAGTTTAAATTCAAACTTTGTGAATAACTTGTCCTTAGTTTGAATGGTATAATTTAACAATATAAATGTGAGGGATGTTTATTCTAATTTTTATTTTATTTTATGTAGTATTTTCTTAGTTCTTCCCTTCTCTTTTTATTTTCTATTTTCTATTCCAAATTCAAATTTATACTTCTATTTTAGTTTTCAGATTTTTCAAATGTATCAATTGGAATCCAAAGGTGACCATAATATTTTTAATATTACTAATTTAAGTTTTATTCTCCTTGTTATTTATCTCATGGGATGTATAAATGGTTTCCTTTAAAAGATAAATCCCTTTTTTCATCATTTTTCTTATTTTCCTAATTTCCAAAGCATTATGATATTTTGTTTATAATTTTTTTTTCCTCTACTAATTTTGGGTCTTACAAGTGCGCGACGCAGCACACTAACTAATGGAGTTTGAAATTAACTACAACCAAAAATAATCACCGCACACGTGGGTTTGCGCACACGGGAACACGTTAGGGGGTAAACGGGGCTACGCGAGTCGCGCTGGGGGCCGGGACGCCGCGCGCAGGGGCCGAAGGCCGCGCGCAGGGGCCGAGGACCACGCCGGGGGCCGAACCGCGCCGGGCGGGGCCGAACCGCGCCCGCGCAGGGGCCACGCGCCCGCGCCGGGGCTGCGCCGGGGGCCATGCCGAGCCGTGCCACGCGCAGGGGCCGCGCGCCCGCGCCGGGGCTGCGCGCCGAGCCGTGCCCACGCCGGGGAAGGGGAGGGGAGGGGCGCCGCGCCGCCGGGGAGGGAAGGGGAGGGGCCGAGCGCTGCCGCGAGGGGGGGGGAGCAGGGCGCGTCGCCGCATAGGGACGCGCGCGCACGCAGGGGAGAGAAGAGGGAGCACGCGCAGGGGGAGAGAGGAGGGAGAGGGAGAGAGGGAGAGAGAGAGGAGAGGGGAGGGTAGGGGCTCACCTCGGGATCCAACTCCGGCGATCTCGACTCCAAACCCTAGGGCACCACGGGAGGGAGAGAGAGATGGGGAAGAGAGGTTGCTGCACGGGAAATCCAAATGAGAGAGAGAGGAGAGGAGGGGGCGCATGGGGGGTCGGGGGGGCACCAGGGGCGTGCAGGGCCGGGCCGGGCCGGGCTGGGTTGGGCCGAGCCACTCTGCGGATCGAAACCTACGACACGCACGACTATCAAACAGAATCCAATCGCGAACCGAAAACCGAGACGGAACGAGACGAACACGCAACATCAGACAAAGAAATGTGCGTCGGCATGATGCAACACCCATGACACTTAAGTTTTGTTCATACACGACATGGACACCTATCACTATACTGGTTTGAAATTAGGAAGGAGCGAAACGGGAAAGAGAAAAGAGCGTAACGCCCGAATTTGGTGAGGGAAAAGAAGAAAAAAATCTACCCCCAAATTCAGGGCGTTACAAACCTATCCCCCTTAAAAGAATCTCGCCCTCGAGATTTAGGGTTGGCTAGCAAAGAGCTCAGGGTATTTAGCCATCAGATCATCTTCACGCTCCCAGGTTGCTTCTTCCTCAGAGTGGTGGTTCCATCTAACTTTGCACATTCTGATGGTCTTCCTTCGGGTGACTCTATCTGCCGTCTCAAGGATCTGCGCTGGTTTCTCTGTGTAGGTCAAGTCCTCCTGGACTTCAAGACCTTCCACTGGAAACTGCTCTTCTGGCACACACAAACACTTCTTCAACTGAGACACATGAAAGACATCATGCACTGCGGACAAACCTTCTGGCAAACTGAGCTGATAGGCCACTTCTCCACGCCTTGCGAGGATTTGATACAGACCGATGTAGCGGGGTGCCAACTTGCCTTTGACTCCGAATCTTCTGACTCCTCTGATCGGTGACACTTTCAGATAGACAAAATCTCCAACCTCGAAACTCAGCTCTCTTCTTCTTGTGTCAGCATAGCTTCGCTGCCTTGATTGCGCTATCTTCAGATTCTCTCGAACCTTCTTGATGTTCTCTTCAACTTCAAGTAAAACGTCTGGCCCAAACACTTGCTTTTCTCCAGGCTAATCCCATTGCAACGGAGTTCTACAACTCCTTCCATAGAGCGCTTGAAATGGTGACATCTTCAAGCTGGCCTGGTAACTGTTGTTATAGGAGAACTCTGCATAAGGTAACTTCTTATCCCATCCGGACTGATCTTGCAACGCACATGCTCTCAACATGTCTTCAAGGATTTGATTGGTTTTTCGGTCTGACCATCTGTCTGCGGATGATAAGCTGAACTGAAATTCAGATGTGTGCCCAACGCTTCATGCAACTGCTGCCAGAAATGAGAGGTGAACTACGTTCCTCGGTCTGACACTATCTTCTTTGGCACACCATGAAGACAAACGATCCGAGACATGTACAATTCTGCCAATACCGCACTGCTGTAGTTGGTCTTGACAGGTATGAAGTGGGCTGACTTGGTTAAGCGGTCCACCACTACCCAAATGGAATCGTAGCCGGCTCGAGTGCGAGGCAATCCGAATATGAAGTCCATACCGATTTCATCCCATTTCCACTGAGGAATTTGCAACGGTTGCAACAATCCAGCTGGTTTCTGGTGCTCTGCCTTGATCCGTCGACAACTATCACACATGGCCACATGCTCTGCGATTTCTCTTTTCATTCCGTACCACCAGAATTTCTTCTTCAGATCCTGATACATCTTCTCACTACCAGGGTGAATCGAATAGGCTGTCTCATGAACTTCCTTGAGGATCAATTCTCGAATGGACTGGACATTGGGAACGCACAAGCGGTCCTTGAACCATATCACACCTTCTGCATCTTCCCGAAAATCTTTGCCTTTGCCTTCCAGAATCAGTCGCCGGATCTCACTGATTTTCCCATCATTCTTCTGCGCTTCTTTGATTTCTCGTTCCAGGGTGGGTTCCAACTCAATTGTGACTCCTCGTGAATTATTCAGAAATCCGAGACTCAACCTGTCAAACTCTTTGGCCAACTCATAAGGCATCGGACGGGAGACCATCACATTGACTTGACTCTTCCTGCTCAAAGCATCTGCCACTACGTTCGCTTTGCCTGGATGGTAATGGATCTCCATCTCATAGTCTTTGATCAACTCTAACCATCTTCTTTGCCTCATATTCAGCTCCGACTGAGTGAATATGTACTTCAGACTCTTGTGGTCTGTGTAAACATCACATTTCTATCCATACAGATAGTGCCTCCATGTCTTCAATGCGTGAACCACTACTGCCAACTCTAGGTCATGGATTGGATAATTCTTCTCATTAACCTTCAGTTGTCGGGACGAGTAAGCCACAACTCTTCCCTCTTGCATCAACACACATCCCAAACCCGTGTAACAAGCATCGCAATACACCGAGAAGGGCTTGTGCACATCAGGCAAGACTAAGACAGGCGCTGTAGTCAACTTCTCTTTTAGCGCTTCAAAGGCCTCTTGACATTTCTGGGTCCACTTGAACTCAACCTTGTTGCCTAGCAACGCTGTCATTGGTTTCGCAATCTTCGAAAACCCTTCAATGAATCGCCGATAATATCCGGCCATTCCAATAAAGCTCTCGATTCCTCGAGCATCTGTTGGCGCTTTCCAGTTCAGAATGTCTGCCACTTTCTTCGGATCCACAGCCAATCCTTCTTTGTTGTTTATGTGACCCAAGAACAGGACTTCACTAATCCAGAACTCACACTTGCTCAACTTTGCATACAACTGGTGCTCTCGCAATCTCTGCAATACCATCCTCAAATGACTTGCATGCTCTTCTTCGCTTTGGGAATATATCAGAATATCATCAATGAATACCACCACAAACTTGTCAAGATAGTCCTTGAATACACTGTTCATCAGATTCATGAAGAAGGCCGGCGCATTTGTCAAACCGAAAGACATCACAGTGAACTCATACAACCCATACTTGGTAATGAATGCCATCTTCGGAATGTCTGAAGGTCGAATCCTGAGCTGATGATAACCTGACCTCAGATCTATCTTGGGGAACACGCTAGCTCCTCTCAACTGGTCGAATAGATCTTCTATTCTGGGCAAAGGGTACTTGTTCTTGATTGTGACCTCATTCAAAGCTCGATAATCGATACACATCCTTTTGGTGCCATCTTTCTTCTCCACAAATAGGACAGGGGCGGCCCAAGGTGAGGTGCTTGGCCGGATGTAACCTTTCTCTGACAACTCATCGATCTACTTCTTGAGTTCAACCAATTCAGGTCCAGATATCCTGTAAGCTCTTTTAAAGATGGGGACGGTTCCAGGAAGAAGCTCTATGGCAAACTCAACTTTCCGCTCTGGTGGCATACCTGGTAAGTCCTTTGGAAACACATCCGGGAACTCGGACACAACCCTGATACTCTCAATTAGGTCTGCTTCCCTGCTATCGACAGCCATCTGATAACAACTTCCTTTCTTCGGCTCAGGCGGGACTAACTCCGTCACCACTTCCTCTCCAAGTGGGGACATAAACTTGATTGTCCTCTTATCACAACTGATAACTGCCTGATACTTATCTAGCCAATTCATCCCTAGGATGACACCTATTCCCTGACGTGGAGGAAATTTTGAAGGTAATGACTGAATCCCTGCCTGCGTCAGTGGCAGAGGGTGATGTGGGGGTTTCTTCTTCGTCAGATTTTTTTGCTTCGGAGAAGACGCTTTCCTCTTCTTCGGAATTCTCTTCTTTGATGGTTCTTTCTCATCTTCATTTAAGGCTTCAGTTGTCCTTTTCCTTTTCTGGCCCCCGACACCTTTGTTCAGATTTTCATAGTCAGGGTATTCAAAACCCAGGGCGTCCAGCACTCGATTCAGTCTTCGCTTCGGACGGGTGCCGAAGGCCGCAGTCATCAATTGATCTTCTTTTTTGGAGTAATTGCCAAGTATTTCATTGCACATTACTTCAATTGTATCCAGCCACTCTTGGCAAGGTGTTTTAAAGTATTTCTTAAACTTGAAATAGTAAGGTAAACGCACAAGTTCACCTTCTTTCTTCTCCTCCTTTAGCTTCGGCATTTCCCATTCTTTTAAACTAGGAAAAACCTTGAAAGCCAAAAACTCCTGAACCAGGTCTCTTGTACTGATATGCTCTGCAATAATTCTGAATTCATTCAATGCCTGTTGTGTTGGACCTTCTGGTGTCATGTTGCAGCGAGGTCGGGTTTCTCCGAAGATTAGTTCGAGTGGACTTTGCACAAGCTTCTCCTTGTCGTCATCAACCTTGACATAGAACCACTCCGACTTCCAGCCTGCTGCCCATTTGCTCTGGTAGCTAATTACAGGAAACTTTGTGGTTTTCCGATAAGCAAAATTATAGCAACCAAAATTGTCATGCAATCCATCTTTTCTAGCCTTCGTCTGATAGTGCAGTTCGTGAACTCGACAAAAGCTGTCTGCAAACGGCTCCACCGCTTGGCTTCGGAGGGCCCAGATATAAACGCTAAGCCTAACGATAGCGTTAGGAGTTAACTGATGAAAGTAGATACCAAACCTCTTCAGTACCTCTGCAATAATCTCATGTAGGGGGAATCTTAATCCAGCCTTTAGAAAGCTCTTGAAAATGACAATTTCATCCTTCTCCGGCTTTGGGGTAGTCTCTTCTCCCCCGAAGCGTAATAGCTTCTTTTGATTCTCATTGAAAAAGCCCGACTTTACCATTTTGGAGAGATCAGCCTTCGAAATAGTAGACTTTCCGAAGTCCAAGTGGCTGGGCTTGCTTGGCATGGCAATACGATAATCGTCTTCGGGATCAGTTTCCACAATATCTTCTTCTTCTGCTTCGGCAATTGCTTGTTTTGCCTGTTCTGCATCATCACTGGGGATCTTTTCCGAAGTTACCAGTCCGGACCTTTGCATCGCTTCGGAGATGGGAACAGTCTCCGAACCTTCAACTTCGCCCCCCTCACGCTCAACCCTAGCGGTAGATCGCACTCTGGCCATTTAATTCTGAGTTTGTGGAAATTAAATACTTTTTTCTTCCGAAGTTTTTCCTTCTGACGAAGCAGGCTTCAAGTTGGAGCTTCGTTCGATTCCGAGAGTCAAGCTTCGGCGATGGTTAAATTTTGGCAGCAAAACAGTGCAAATAGCAATGAATGCTGTGGTAACTTCACACCTACTCGTCTGTTTATATAGTACTGCAGGTAAGAAGGCGAACCGCCAGGATTTTTACACCAGGCGGACACCCGCTTGCACTCGCTGCGTGGTGGACCGCAGTGACAAACAGTAACTCTGCAAGGTGGGACCGATACGCGCTGGGAAACTGAATCGTTTCTCGACAACGAGCTCGGGGAAGGTGTTTTTCGGACCTTCGGCTCCCCGAAGCTTAAGAGACTTTTTTCACGGATCAAGCTCGTTACGAAAAACGATCTAGCACCGCGAAAGGGGCTACTATTGGGACTATGCTTCGTCGCCGAAGGTCTTGTAGGAATAAGCGGTTTTCAGCTGAAGCTGTTTGTATGAGTTGGCCGAAGGTTCCTCTTCATGAAGCTTCGGTATTACAAACTGACTTAAAGATAGAATGACCTTTTAGTCCATAAAGGTCTGAGTCAATGTTGTAAACTTTTATGAGGGGCATAATTGTAATTCTTCACAGGCTGTGTCCTGTGTCTATAAATAGTGAACAATATTCCTTTACTGTTCACGGATTCCGGTAATTGTAATCGCATCATTCGGGAACCAATCTTTGTCAAGGCAGAGGTATAGCTGTATTCAATGATTTAATATATTATAATATGATTCGTTTATGATTCATTTACCTTTGATACCCTTTATTTTATATTATCTTGTACAATCTATTAAAATTTAATTACGAAGACTTAACCTTCGTAATCATATTCTCATTAACCTTCGTCCAAGGTTCATTATCCTCAAGGGAATAATGCTTCGTGGACGAAGGACGTTAACATTTAACATTTTATGCTGCCTTGTTCTTAATTCATAGCATTTGAGAACAAGTCTCCAACATTGGCCTTAAATGAAGATGAGAAAGAACCATCAAAGAAGAGAATTCCGAAGAAGAGGAAAGCGTCTTCTCCGAAGCAAAAAATATCTGACGAAGAAGAAACCCCCACATCACCCTCTTCCACTGACGTAGAGGAAATTTTGAAGGTAATGATTGAATCCCTGCCTGCGAAGCTAAGTCCATTGGGGCCTCAACTGACAAAGTTTTTTCAGAAGGAAAAGGAGCCCGAAAAAACGAAGAAAACGACTAAAGCAAAGAGACAAAGAATTATCACTGTGACAGAGGTCATTGACAAGACACCACCAAGAGCTTCGACTCAGAAGACACCAGCGGCTGAGGAAAGAACAGATATTGAAATCACACCTTCGGAGGTCGCGGCTGCCGAAGCTGCCTCAATTGAAGATGTGAACCTGGAAAGCACAATCGAACACATCGACAAAATACTGCTAGACATGGCCACAGAAGAAGCTACCACTGCCGCCGAAGAGGCCGCGGCCGCAGCGTCGGGGAAAGGAAAGGAAATTGCTGACGAAGCTTCAGAGAACGAAGCCTTCATGTTTCAAAATTTAGTTGGAGAAAAATTGTCAAAACCCGAAATAGAAGAGCTTAAAAAGTATGCCAAATCTTGCGGGTACAAACCAGGAGCACTCCTCTTCGGAGGTATTGATGATGAAAAATTAGATTGTATCCGAAACCAAACTGGAGCCAAAGTTATCAGTACTCTGTCAAAGAGTATCGGTTTTCCGAAGCTAGAAACGGACATTAGCCGCTACCGACGACAATATATCGTTGGTAGTTTATTTTATTCCAATTTCAAGGTGAACTACTTTTCCCTTAACTTATATTGTTTTTAATAATGAAAACATGTCTAACGAAGGTTGTTTTCGTGCAGAGTATGCTGTTGAGCAAAGCCATGAAAATGCAGCAAGATTTTGAAGACAAGAAACACGAAGTTATAATTGAAAATTTAGAAAACAAAATAAAGGAGCAATCAGCTGCTATTGAGAAGAAAAACTTTGAGCTCCAGGCAACTGAAGGTTTATTGGCGGAAGCCGAAGCAAAAATAACAGAACTGAACACGAAGCTTCTCTTCCATTCTGAGTAGTTTGAACAAGAAAAGCAAGAACTTAATGCAAAACTTGAAGCCGAAGCTCAACAAAATTCAGATTTGAAAAAAACTATTGGCGGACCTTCAAGAAAAATGTTTGGAATTTAGCAACAAATGCATTCAACGACTAAGAAAAACTTTTCACTCAGTTGGAGCCAGCAGTGAGAAATTCACCCCCTCAGCTGAAGATTTACCGAAGACCTTCGAACATATTGAGGGTGAAATTGACGAGCTCGACGAAGTTATAGCTGGGCACGGTGACTTCTGTGCCTGGGTAGCTTCTCGGGGCACTGCTGCAGCTTTCCTAAAAGCTGGCTGCGACCATGGAAAGATTGTCAATAGGCCCAATTTCACTTTATCACCATCAATCCTAGATAACATCCCTGATCTCGCCCGAAGTATTTCCAATAGATTTATAAAAATGATATGGACAAAAGGCGGGCGAGAAAAGGCTGGAGATGAAGCTCGGAGTCATCTTGAACCAGTAAGAGATCATACCTTGTGCTTACCTCTTCCTTCAAGCTCGATTTTGACTTACAACAACTTAATTCATGTAGGATGACAAAGCCGAAGTCGATGATTAAAAAGAGTGACGCCGAAGCTAAAATCCCTCGAAGATTAAGTAGGAGTAGACTATAGACAGACTCAGGAAACTTTTGAGATAACTTGTGTAAATGTAACTAAACTTGTCTTTAATGAGTTCTGTTCATACCTTGTATTATGCTCTTACCCTTCTATTAATGTATGTGAAGTGCTTTGTTGTGGACGAAATTATCTTTTTTGAGCCGAAGGCGAAAAAACACCTTCCCTTCTTTTCGTACACAGCGAAGCATAGAAAACAACATTTCCCTTTCTTCCGAAGCTCTCCTTTTTGTACGCGAAGAAGCTCTTCTCTTATGCCGAAGCAACCACTTATGCCATGATGATGATTATCCTACATATGCCTGGATGAATGTTTATGAATGCAAATGCTATGATGTAATGTGATGTGCGAATGAATGTCCAAACACATACCCGAAGCCATACCCTCAGCCATTATTTCCTTAGAAACAATCACACATCAGCTCTGCATTCCCTTAGGAACGACTTTGGAGCTTCTTCGCCTTTTACTTTCGGCGTAATCAGCGTTGACTTTTCGCTGTAAGCTCTGCATTCCCTTAGGAACGACTTTGGAGCTTCTTCGCCTTTTACTTTTGGCGGAATCAGCGTTGACTTTTCGCTGTAAGCTCTGCATTCCCTTAGGAACGACTTTGGAGCTTCTTCGCCTTTTACTTTTGGCGGAATCAGCGTTGACTTTTCGCTATAAGCTCTGCATTCCCTTAGGAACGACTTTGGAGCTTCTTCGCTTTTTACTTTTCGGCACTCAATGGTGCGTTCTCAGCTTTTACATTTACATTCCTTGGGGGATTTTGCTCTTATAGAACTAAAAAAAGGAAATTACATATGATGGCCCCATTAAAAACCTTTCTCCCCCTTTAGAAAGGAAAAGGGTGCCATGAAAAAGAAAAGACATAAAAAGTTACATCAAGTTACACATAATATCGCCGAAGCTCATCCGCATTCCAAGATCTAGGAATGTCGTTGCCGTCCATATCCTTCAATCTGTATGAACCGGGTCTTGACGAAGATGCTACTAAGAAAGGTCCCTCCCATTTCAACTGTAACTTGCCCACTGTGTCTGGGTTGGCCACTCTCCGAAGCACCAAATGTCCTGACTCAATATTCTTTAGCCGAACTTTTCTATCTCGCCATTTGACTGTTTCGGCTTGGTATTTATTGATATTTTCCACAGCTTGAAGCCTGATCCCTTCTAAAGCATCTTTTTCCACAGAATAAGCATCTTCAGAACCTGATTCTGCCGAAGCTACTACTCTTATTGATCCAGTTTTAGCTTCTTCCGGAGTTATTACTTCGTCACCGAATAATAACTTGAATGGAGTAAAGCCTGTAGACCTTGATGTTGTTGTATTGTGGCTCCACACCACTTTGGTTAACTGATCTGGCCACTTTCCCCTGGGTTGATTGAAGATTAACTTCATTATTCCTGTCATTATAATGCCATTGGCTCTTTCAACGAGCCCATTTGACTCCGGATGCCTGACTGATGCAAAATGGATCTTCGTACCAATTTGATCACAGAAATCTCTGAAAGCTTCGGAGTCGAATTGTGTTCCATTATCTACAGTGATGGCCTTTGGTACCCCGAAACGACAAACAATATTCTGCCAGAAAAACTTTTGGACAGTGGCCGAAGTTATTGTGGCTAAAGGCTTTGCCTCAATCCATTTAGAAAAATATTCCACAGCCACTACAACATATCTTAAGTTCCCTTGGGCCGGTGGTAATGGACCTAACAAGTCAAGGCCCCACCTTTGCAATGGCCAGATGGGTTGTATGAGCTGTGTTAAGGACGAAGGTTGTTTTTGATCTCTTGCACATTTCTGACAGCCTTCGCACTTTTGAACTAATTCCGCTGCATCCGAAGCTGCCTTCGGCCAATAAAACCCTTGGCGGAAAACTTTTCCAAGTAACGGCCTAGATCCAATGTGAGATCCACACAGGCCTGCATGTATTTCTTTCATCAACTCTATACCTTCGGTTCTAGATAAACACTTGAGTAGCGGAGCGCAAACTCCATGCTTGTACAACTCCCCTTCTATCATGACATATGGACGAGCTCTTGCATCTATCCTTCTGTTATAAGCTTCGTCATCTGAAAGGAATTTACCCTGAAGGTAAGAGATGATCTCAGTTCTCCAATCTTCGCTATAAACAGGAGATATATTGAGGACTGCTCTTTCAAGGAGTTCCACTGAAGGTGCCTTTATTGTTTCGAAGAACACATCCGAAGGTAAAGGCAGCCCCTGTGCTGCTGACTTAGCTAGCAAATCAGCATGCTCATTTTGTCCTTGAGGGATATTTTTGACAGAAAACCCTTCGAAAGAAGCTTCGACTCTTCGAACCATGTCTAGATATCTTTCAAGCTTCGGATCTTTAGCCTTGCAACTCTTGTCGATATGACCCGAAACAACTTGGGAATCAGTTTTAAGAATGGCCCTTCTGATTCCCATTGCTTTTAGCTTCCGAAGACCCAAAAGCAAGGCTTCATACTCAGTAATATTGTTTGTACAACTGAAATCGAGTCTTGCCGCATAACATGTTTTAACTTTGGATGGCGAGACCAACACAGCAGCTGCTCCTGCCCCGAAGGTTCCCCAAGACCCATCGCAAAACACTGTCCAAACTTCGGCATCTTTATTTGTTTCTTCATCCTGAGCCCCTGGCGTCCAGTCAGCAATGAAGTCTGCTAACGTCTAGGACTGGATCGAGGATCTATGCACATAATCAATGCAAAATTCATTGAGCTCTGCAGCCCATTTTCCAATTCGCCCAGTAGCTTCTCTATTTCTCATAATATCCTTCAACGGCTGCGAAGAAGGAACAACAATATTGTATGCTTGAAAGTAGTGCCGAAGCTTCCTGGATGCCATCAAAACAGCATATAACACCTTCTCTAATTCTGTATAGTTTTTCTTTGATATACTAAGAACTTCAGATACAAAATACACTGGGACCTGCTTCTTGACTTGGCCATCAAGCTTCTCTTGGACAAGTGCTGCACTTACCGCTGAGTGCGAAGCTGCCACATATAATAACAAAGGAGCCCCTGGCGTTGGTGGAGTTAATGTTGTTAAATCTATCAGATATTGCTTCAGTTCCTCGAAGGCTTTTTGTTGGCTTGGTCCCCATTGAAAGACTTCGGCTGATTTCAGCACTTCGAAGAATGGTAAATTTCTTTCTGCTGATCTGGATATAAATCTATTAAGAGATGCCAACCTCCCTGTTAATCTTTGGGCCCCCTTTTTTGTAGTTGGTGGCTCCATTCGAAGTATAGCTTCAATTTTACTTGGATTAGCTTCAATTCCCTTTGTTGAAACCAAGCATCCAAGAAATTTCCCCTTCTTTACTCCGAAGACACATTTTTCTGGATTCAACTTTAAGCCAGCTTGTCTGAAACTGGCGAAGGTCTCCTGCAAATCAGCAATATGATTTTCCTGTTTCGTGCTTTTTACAATGATGTCATCAACATAAGTTAGCACATTTCTGCCTATCTGAGACTGGAGAACCTTCGCAGTCATTCTGCTGAAACTTCCTCCAGCGTTTTTGAGCCCCTTAGGCATCCGAAGATAGCAATATGTGCCACTTGGGGTTATGAAGCTAGTCTTCGGTTCATCTTCCTTCTTTATCCAGATTTGGTGATAGCCTGAGTAACAGTCTAGCAGACTCATGAGCTCTGAAGAAGCTGTTGCATCAACTAAAGAGTCTATCCTTGGCAATGGGAATTCGTCCTTCGGACAAGCCTTGTTGAGATCTGTAAAATCGATACACATTCGCCACTTGCCATTGGCCTTTTTTACCATAACAGTGTTAGCTAGCCATTCTGGGTACTTTACTTCTCTGATAACTCCTGCACTGAGGAGTCTTTTGACTTCATTACGAGCACCTTCGGCCTTATCATCAGACATTTTCCGAAGCCTCTGCTTTCTGGGTCTGAAGGATGGGTCAACATTGAGCGAGTGTTCAATAACATCCCTATTTACTCCGCAGAGGTCATTGGCTGACCATGCAAAAACATCTTTGTTGTTGAACAAAAACCTTATCAAGGTTTTCTCCTGCTCTTCGGATAATTGAGAGCCCAACAGCACCTTTTGCTCTGCTATGTCCTCACATAAGAGCATGGGCTTCGGCTGATCTGCTGAAGCTGCTTTCTCCCTTCTGAATTTGTACTGTTCACAAGCTTCAGCTCCATCTATGTTATGGATTGCTTTTGAGTCAGTCCAGTTTCCTTCGGCCCTTCTGGCAGCTTCCTGACTTCCATTAATAGCGATGGGTCCTTGATCCGAAGGTATCTTCATGCAAAGATAGGCAGGATGAAGAATTGCTTCGAAAGCATTGAGGGTGCCACGACCAATAATTGCATTGTAAGGGTATTCCATGTCAACAATGTCAAACACAACTTGCTCAGTTCTAGTGTTGTTGATGAACCCGAAGGTCACTGACATGGTGATCTTGCCTAGTGCTGCAATCTGTCTTCCTCCGAAGCCACAGAGAGGGTGCGTAGCATCATGAATCTTATCTTCTGGCTCTTGCATTTGCCTGAAGGCCTTAGCAAATATGATATCAGCTGCACTGCATGTATCAACCAAGACATTGTGGACCAGAAATCCTTTGATAACACAAGAGATAACCATGGCATCGTTGTGTGGGTAATCCTTGAGTTGAAGGTCCTCTTGGGAGAAGGTAATAGGAATGTGAGACCATCTCGACTTGATGAAGGGTCCTTGCACCCCAACATGCTGTACCCTTCTCTGTGCTTCCTTCTTCTGCTTCTTGTTGGCTGGCTCTGAACATGAACCGCCTGTTATCGGGAGTAGCAGCTTCGGAGCCGAAGCAGCTCCAGCTTGATCGTTGAACGAAGCCATCAGCTCAAAAAAAAGTGGAAGTGAGTTCACCGGAGGTGGGCGCCAATGTTGGAGACTTGTTCTCAAATGCTATGAATTAAGAACAAGGCAGCATAAAATGTTAAATGTTAACGTCCTTCGTCCACGAAGCATTATTCCCTTGAGGATAATGAACCTTGGACGAAGGTTAATGAGAATATGATTACGAAGGTTAAGTCTTCGTAATTAAATTTTAATAGATTGTACAAGATAATATAAAATAAAGGGTATCAAAGGTAAATGAATCATAAACGAATCATATTATAATATATTAAATCATTGAATACAGCTATACCTCTGCCTTGACAAAGATTGGTTCCCGAATGATGCGATTACAATTACCGGAATCCGTGAACAGTAAAGGAATATTGTTCACTATTTATAGACACAGGACACAACCTGTGAAGAATTACAATTATGCCCCTCATAAAAGTTTACAACATTGACTCAGACCTTTATGGACTAAAAGGTCATTCTATCTTTAAGTCGGTTTGTAATACCGAAGCTTCATGAAGAGGAACCTTCGGCCAACTCATACAAACAGCTTCAGCTGAAAACCGCTTATTCCTACAAGACCTTCGGCGACGAAGCATAGTCCCAACAGCGGCTGAGAGCGGTTGCCTGCTCCAGGCTGAGACACATTCTGCTTTGCTGGGGCATTGGGGCCTGACTGCTGCTAGGCTGCCTTCTTTGGGCATTGCATCACCCAATGGCCTTGCTCTCCACAGTGGAAACATGCTCTATTTCCAATCTGAGCTTGTGTTGCCTGATTGTTCTGCTGGTTTGCTGGGGCGGGAAGACGAGGTGCCTGCTGATTCTGCCTCTGGAACTGACCTCCTCCTGACTGATTGTTCTGACGATTCTGTTACTGGTGTTGAGGATACTGCCTTTGGAACTGCTGCTGCTAAGGTGGACGCTGGTTCTGCCTGAACTGCTGAGGTTGATTGCCTAAGAAACGAGGATGATTGCTGCTTTCAGGCTGGGGTCCACTGATCTTGCGCTTACGATCCTCCATCTCCTTACGCTTCCTCTCTGTCATGATTGCTCTGTCAATCAGGTGCTGGAATGTCGGGAAGATGTGATTCATCAGCTGATACTGCAGAGGGTCAACCAAGCCTCTCAGGAAACGATACTGTCGCTTGGCATCGATGTTGACATCTTCAGGTGCATAGTGAGACAACTGCAGAAACCTGTCCCGGTACTCACTGACAGACGATGACCCTTGCTTGAGGGCCAGGAACTCCTCCTTCTTCACTATCATCAAACCTGCAGGAACATGGTACTGACGAAAGCTTCCTCTAAACTCTTCCCAGGTGATGGTGTCGGGGTGGGCATGGGTGGCGAGATAAGACTCCCACCATGACTGAGCTGCTCCTCTCAACAGACGGGGACCATACAGGACTTTCTCCCTGTCATCACACTGAGCGGTATGCAACTCCCGCTCCACAGTGCGCAACCAGTCTTCAGCATACATAGGGTCAGAGGAGTGAGCAAACGTTGGGGGATGACCTCTCATGAATTCAGTACGCTTGTCTCGGGGCATCTGAGGCATCTGAGGCTGAGGTGGGGCCTGCTGCTGCTGCTGCTGAATGGCGGCCAGAGTCTGACCAATGGCTTGGACTGCCCGAGTCTGCATCAGAAACATCTGCTCGATGGACATCGGGGGCGGGGGCGGCAGGTGCTGTTGCTGGGGTACCTCATCCTGCTGAGCTGCCTGCTCCTGCTGAGCACGCCTTCCTCCTTTGCGCCTGTTTTCTGACATCTGCAGAATGCAACCACACATCAGAACTGACCTTGCAAATCTTGTAGCATAAGAAAAGAGTATAGAATTCTCCACAACACTGAGCAGATGAGCATCTTCACTGATCTCCAACATAGACCAACACAGCTCCTCAGATAAAGAGGAAAGTGGAATAAAAGGCTTCCCAACTAAATAGCTAACTCCATTAACATATAACAGGTAAACCAAAACGCAGGGGATACCCACACTCTGGTGACAGTCATTACAAAGATCCAAATCAAACATAGTTCGTCATGACAAACATAAATGCACAGGATATAGCAAACTACCCTGTCTAACTAAGACTAACTAAGAGCGAGACTAACGCTAAGACTATAGCTTCTATGTATATATTTCATATTAATTACAAGACCCAACTCTGACGATCTATGGCTCTAAATTTATCTTGGTCTTGCAGTCGGGGTTGCCATAAGACTGGTGTCCACGCCGAGGTGAGCGGTAAGGGTGCTGAGTCCCGACGGGAGCGGGGGAACCATCATCCAGGTAACGACGTTCCGCGCGCTCAGCCTGCAGCTGGGCGATCTCAGCATGAGCCCTACTCAGCTCATCTAATGCAATGTCCAGCTCCGTGTTTAGCACGGCGGCTAGGTTGACTGTGTTGCTCAACCTAGGATTGTCCTCACCAACAGGTGAGACAATCTCGCCTCCTGTGCTGCCAGATGGACGGCGGGGGTAGTACTTCAGGTTGAGACCATCAGCTACCCCATCGAGCACTGAGCAGTAGTGCGAAAGCGCATGCCGTGCAGCATCTTGCATGGCCGCCTCAGCTGAGTCTCGCTCAGAGATAGAATAGTGCTCCGAGCAGACCTCAGCACCCTAGAGACTGTTCTCCGGACGGCGCACCAAGTAGGTCGCCTCCCAGCGGTCCGGGTAGACCCCGCGACTATGCTGGTAGACCACACAGCGATACTCGATGGACCAAGTACGCCGGTCAAGTGCCCGACGTAGCAGGGTGTCGAGCGCATCGTGGAAGTGACACCCGCGAGCAGCGTCGCGAGTGATGGGTCGAGCAACCCATCCTTCCGGCTCCTGGTCAGCAGAAAAGTCGGTGTCGTGGCTCGAGCTGCTGTCGCCACCTCCGTCGTCTGGGTCTCCTCCAGCAGCTACTCTAGGGGCTGGGGCGCTCAGTGGTGGTGCAGGGGGCGCCTCCAGGGGGAGCACGGGGGAGCAGCTCCTCACAGACTCTATCTCCTGCTAGAGCGAGAAAGAAGAGCCCTAATGCTCCTGCTCCTGTCGTCGACGCTCCTGCTCCTCATGCAGGCGGTGGTGCAGCCTCTCCAAGTGACTGGACTGACCTACCACGGGACGGCGAAGCGGATGCTCCGCGAGACGAGAGGGTAAGAAGGGGATGACAGACTTCCGTGCGATGTGTCTAAGACGAGCCATCTACAAAAGACATCGCAAGCAAAAAAGTGAGAACAGAACTAGTATGACCAGCAAGTAATGAACCATAAATAAATGAAGGATTAGAATAAAACACAATTTTCAGCATGGTATGATATATAGTAGAACATAGGTATGGTCGATATGACCAACTTTTGAAGGGATACCAAAGTCAAAGCAAGGACTAGACTGACCTGCCATGGGACGGCGAAGCGGACGCTCCGCGAGACGAGAGGGTAAGAAGGGGATGACAGACTTCCGTGCGGTGTGTCTAAGACGAGCCATCTACAAAAGACACCGCAAGCAAAAGAGTGAGAATAGAACTAGTATGACCAGCAAGTAATGAACCATAAATAAATGAAGGATTAGAATAAAACACAATTTTCAGCAAGGTATGATATATAGTAGAACACAGGTATGGTCGATATGACCAACTTTTGAAGGGATACCAAAGTCAAGGCAAGGACAGAGGTCTATAATCCTTAGAACGACCATTCTACTCTAGGTTAGCGGGCCTACAGTCAGCACGGCTTTGATACCACCTATGTCACACCCGGTTTTAGAAGGCAAACTGAATGCGAACCATGTACGTGCCAGGATCAGCAATTCACGTACACAGTAGTTACATAACATGGACATCATCACACGGTGCTCCAATAGTATTAAAAAGGGAAATAATAGTTGATTACATCATATGTATGAGACATCCACATAGTCTTTACAATAAATCAAAGTGCGAAAACAAAACGTAGATAAAAGCGGCCTTCACAGGCAGCCGACTGGGGGTTGCCGCTAACCCACACCTAGAACTCGTCATAGTCTTGGAACTCCTGGAACTCTCCTTCCACGGCTTCATCTTCTCCTGAGCAGTGGTTGCAATGCGGACAACCTGGGGGGGTTTGGTGTGTAGAGAAAGGGTGAGTACACATCAACATACTCAGCAAGTATCCTGTTTGGCTGTAGTGGACTAGCTTTATGTGGGGGTAAGTCAAGCAGTTGCTGTTAGTTGGTCAGGTTATTATTACTAGTAGAGAAAGCCAAGTTTTAGAATTAACCCACGTTATTAACCCAATCGTACTCTTTCCAAACGGAAAGAATACCACTTACCATTACCATAGTCAATACCAGAAACCATCGATCTCATTGCCACCTGCAAATCCGAACATCTCTGATCAAGTACCACTAATCACTAGGGCTCCCTTGGCCGCTCATAACCGCGAGCACGGCTGATATATCAGTTTTCCATACACTCTGCAGAGGTTGTGCACTTTACCCACAAGCCGTGATTCCCTTTCTGCCTGGAGAGAGCTACTCCCCATTGACCACTACCTAGGGGGTCCAGCAGGGCATCACTACGTAGCCTTTACAAAGATTCCCCAGGGCTGTAGCCGCCCATTAGGTTTCCTAAATGTACCGCACTCCTCCCCAAGGGACAAATCAACCTTGGCAGAGCGAGCCGCATACACCGAGCCCCATTGACGGCACAACGGCTAAGCGAACTACACCCCGGTTCCTCTAATTATTCAGCTAAGAGTGTCCCACTCCACCCTCATGGTTGCACTGTTTTCCTGGGCGGTCATCCAACAAACAAGTCCTTACGGAGAGGCACTCGAGAAACCGCTCGAGCCCCCTTGAAGGTCACAAGTATAACATCATAATAAAGGAGGGGAAAACAGCGTATCATTGATAATTCTCATCATGTTCATTGATTAGAGTTGAGCAATAGCATAAGACGAAGCAATAATAATCCGACCCAAATAGGTAAACAAGGACATGGACAACAAAAGCTAGTCAATCCTTAGGTATAAATATGTAATGCGGGAGGTGAGTTAAAGTATGTATAGGACAGAGATAGGTCAAGGGACACTTGCCTCCACCAACCGACTGCTGCTCAGGGGCTTCTCCTGTGAGTTCTTCGGGCTCTCCGACCGGATCGTTCTCTATGCGAGCGCAAACATACATACATCCACATATTTAATACAAAAGAATAGAACACCATACAATAGAATGCAGTAAGTAAACAGACGTTCCACGCGGGCTCGCAATTACGGTTAAGAGAGAAAGAGGAAAAGACAGTCGAGAAACGATCACGTTACATTATTATGAATTAAATCACTCGCTCAATTGAAAGGCATTAATGTAGACACTACGTTTAGCATAAAGTAAAGTCATGTTTCATGTCTAATCATTATAAGAAGATGAAGATAAATAGAAAGAATTGTCGCGCGGCGAGACACGCGACATAGCACTTTAAATTGAGTTAAGGAAATCAACGACTCGTCGCGCGACCGAGCGCACAACGAGACAGAGACGTTAAGCTTCGCGCGACGAAACGCACGACAGCATACGTCAACTAAACTGAGTCTAAAGTGGAACGTCGCGTGAATACACGCGTGACGTTACACATTAAACAACCTGAAATTAAAATAGATCGTCGCACGACGAAGCGCGCGACACAACACTTTAATGAATATAAACTAAAAGAATCATCGCGCGATGAAGCGCGCGACGCAGCACATTAATAAACACAAATTTAAATTGAGTCGTCGCGCGACGAAGCGCGCGACGCAACACATTGATAAATACGAACTTGAATTGAATCGTCGCGCGACGAACCGCGCGACGCAGCACACTAACTAACGGAGTTTGAAATTAACTACAACCAAAAATAATCACCGCACGCGTGGGTTTGCGCACGCGGGAACGCGTTAGGGGGTAAACGGGGCTATGCGAGTCGCGCCGAGGGCCGGGACACCGCGCGCAGGGGCCGAGGACCACGCCGGGGGCCATGCCGCACCGGGGGGGGGCCGAACCGCGCCGGGGGCCGCGCCGAGCCGCGCCCGCGCAGGGGCCGCGCGCCGAGCCGCGCCCGCGCTGGGGAAGGGGAGGGGAGGGGCGCCGCGCCGCCGGGGAGGGAAGGGGAGGGGCCGAGCGCCGCCGCGGGGGGGGGGGGGGGGAGCAGGGCGCGCCGCCGCGCAGGGACGCGCGCGCGTGCAGGGGAGAGAAGAGGGAGTGCGCGCAGGGGGAGAGAGGAGGGAGAGGGAGAGAGGGAGAGAGAGAGGAGAGGGGAGGGGAGGGGCTCACCTCGGGATCCAACTCCGGCGATCTCGACTCCAAACCCTAGGGCACCACGGGAGGGAGAGAGAGAGATGGGGAAGAGAGGTTGCTGCGCGGGAAATCCAAATGAGAGAGAGAGGAGAGGAGGCACTGTTTGGTCACACGCGTGGCTGCCTCGAGTCGCGGCACTGGTTCCGCAGTCGAGAAGACGCAGCATTGGCGCAGGTGGTGGTGCGGTTTCCTTGCACGTAGTGATCGTTGCGCCGGTTACATGATATGTGGGACTGGGCCTCCGTGTTGGTCCACTGGATGTGACAAAGCCGAAAGGGTGCATAACCGCGGTGCGGTTGCATGCTCCCTTCGTGGCGGCCCGCCCTTTCGTTCGCTGGTTTCCGCGAGGATGAGGGAACGCTTATAACTGCAGGGCGGTTACATGCTTCGCGTGCGGCGGTTTGCCTCCTTCGCGTTTTGGGTCAGCTCTCATGACGTGTGGGACCCAGCCCCTGTGTCGTGAGGTGGGAACCCTAGAGCACGTCGGTGGAGACTTTGCCCGTGACGCTTGGGGCGCAAGTGAGGAGATCCGCCTATAAAAGGAGATCGATCCCCCGGGCAGTAGCCATGCCTTCGCACTCTTCTCTTGTATCACTCCCTTCCACCTTCCGAGCCCCGAAATTGGGCGCAGCAATGTGGTTTTCTTCTTGCTGCTGTTTGAGAAGCGCAACCTCAAGGGGGTTGGCGCTCTTCAGTCATCGCTCGGCTTCAAGGATTTTCATCACGCAGCCCGGCTGCATTCCCCTACCGGTGGTCACCCAGGATGATGACCGCAGGCCTCGTGGCGGGGAAGAGCGAGTCGGGCCGTGGCCTCCACTCCGCCCTCAGCTTCAAGGATGTTCATCATCTGGGCTTAGAGGGAGGGCGCACCGAGTGGGGTCCTACCTCCCGCGTGGGCTAGTGACCCGCTTCTTCCTCCATCATTCGGGGGAGAAGGGCATCCTCCAGCCCTGCGGAGGCGTCCTCTAGCCATGCGGGGGAAGGCGAACTGCTACTGCCTGGCCAGGGTGCAGCTGTCCGTCCTCCACCCGGGTGATGGTCGTGCCGTGCGCAGGTGGCTGCTGTCACCGGTGCTGAGGTGGTGGCCGCCGCTGGTGAGGCTCCCCACCGCAGCGGTTGCCTCCGCCGACGAGACTATCGGTGCCAGCTGCGCTCCGGACCTCCGGCTCTTTGGCTTTAATGTCTGGTTCTTGTCCCCTGTGAGGGGACGTGAATGAGGGCCTCTTAGCAGTAGTGTTTGCCCTGAGGTCATCGCTGCTGCTGTTTAGCCGCTCGAGTCGAAGGTCGCTGTCGCGCTGCTGGCAGCAGTTGCGGGCGAGCTGCTCGGAGCTTGTTATCCCACAGGCTTTTCGGTATGGAGGTTGTTCATTCCTGCGGGAATGGACCCGGAGTCCTCTTTGTAATGGTACCCTCTTGAGGGCGAGATGTAATAGCTTTGAGTACTAAGACATCTGCCGTAGGTCGGGACAACCGCCAAGGGTGCTGCCGACGTCTAAGTCTAGGTACCATTGTCACTCCAAGCACGTGTGTTTGTTTCTCATGGCTGCCGAGGCCTGAACCTTTGGGTATAAAGCCGAGTTTCTTTCCTATTTTTTCGAGCATTAAGACTTGCCCGTCGGTAGCCGAACCACTTAACTGGGCGCGAGTCACTTTTCGCGGAAGGTGACAAATGGGGTATCCGTATCTCGGAGGCGTAGGATTCCTTCGGCTCGGTCAGCCTTGCCGTTCAAGGTCTCTCTCGCCCAGTTTTAGAACCTTCGACCGCTCTGCGATGAGCTGAAGCTGGAGGCAGTGGTGGCGTGGATAGAGGCGGTGTCAGCTCAGATAGAGGCTTTCTCAGCGCAGGAGCAAGTGGTTTCCTAGGCCGAGGAGATGCAGCAGCGGAAGCTGGAGTTTGGCCAGATCATCCGCGAGCGGGACCAATCCCGGGGCCGAGCTACCGAAGCTGTGAGCCGGGCTGAGATCCTCGGGGGACAGCTGGCTGAAGCTACGGAGCGGCTAGCCGAGGCACCCGCTCGTGTCGCCGTCTGAGGCTGGGCCAGATTTTGCTGAGGGTGGAAACGACGCCGAGGGTGCTGCTCCTCCCTCTGCCGATGTCTGAGCCTGCAGGAACAGTTCGTCTGAAGTACGCTTATGTTTTTTGCGGCCGTTGAGGCCTAAACATATTTAGCGTTTGGATTATCAAGCTGCGTTTTCTTTCTTCTCATTTCGAGCACTAGTACTTGTTCGTCGGTAACAGAATCGCTTTATCCGACCGAGAGTTACTTTTCGCGGAAGGTGATGAGTGAGGTATCCGTATCCCGGAGGCGTAGGAGTCCCTCGGCTCGATCGACCTTGCCGTTTACATGCTCTCTCGCATGTTTTTAGGATCCTGTTATCGATATAGTCGAAAATGCACGAAAGTCGTTTTCTACTCGAGCGTTAGGACTTGTTCGGTAGCAGGATCGCTTATCGGAGTGTGAGTTACTTTTCGCGGAAGGTGATGAGTGAGGTATCCGTATCCCGGAGGCGTAGGAGTCCCTCGGCTCGATCGGCCTTGCCGTTTATGCGTTCTCTCACTCGTTTGTAGGATCCTGCCATCGATATAGTCGAAAGCACGAAAGTCGTTTTGGTAGAAAACTTTTCCGAAGAAAATTTTGACGCAGAGGGGGTTCCCCCCTTCTAGCCCTCGAGGGAGGGTCGGGCTTTGCCGAGGCAAGGCTGATCCTTCCTTGATGGTTAGACTTTATTTGTGTATGTAAAGGAAGCGAGATACGTGAACGACTTGAAACATTTTAAGGGTAAAAGCGACGTAGCTGTTCGATGTTCCAAGCGTTGTTGTAGACCTCGCCTTGATCGTTGGCCAGCTTGTATGTCCCGAGCTTCAGAACTTTGGCGATGATGAACGGCTCCTCCTAGGGAGGAGTAAGCTTATGGCGCCCTCGGGCGTCTTGTCGCAGCCGAAGCACCAAGCCCCCCACTTGGAAGTCTCGGGGCCGAACCCTTCGGGCGTGGTAGCGTCGCAGGGACTACTGATACCGTGCCGAGTGTAGTAAGGCCACGTCCCGAGCCTCTTCTAGCTGGTCCAAGGAATCTTCTCGGCTGGTCTGGTTGCCTCGGTCGTCGTATGCCTTTGTCCTCGGGGAGCCGTATTCCAAGTCCGTGGGTAAGATGGCCTCGGCCCCATAGACTAGGAAAAATGGCGTGAAGCCCGTGGCCCGGTTCGGCGTCGTCCTCAGACTCCAGACCACTGAGGGTAGCTCTTTCATCCACCGCTTGCCAAACTTGTTGAGGTCGTTGTAGATCCTCGGTTTTAGTCCCTGCAAAATCATACCATTGGCGCGCTCCACCTGCCCATTTATCATTGGGTGAGCTACAGCGGCCCAGTCCACACGGATGTGGTGGTCGTCGCAGAAGTCCAGGAACTTTTTCTCGGTGAACTGCGTGCCATTGTCGGTGATGATGGAATTTGGGACTCCAAAGTGATGGATGATATTTGTGAAGAACGCCACCGCCTGCTCGGACCTGATGCTGGTTAAGGGTCGGACCTCGATCCACTTGGAGAATTTGTCGATGGCGACCAGCAGGTGCTTGAAGCCCCCGGGTGCCTTCTGCAAGGGACCGACGAGGTCCAGACCCCAAACGACAAACAGCCAGGTGATAGGTATTGTGTGCAGGGCCTGAGCAGGCAGGTGCATCTGTCTCGCGTAGAACTGACACCCCTGGCAGGAGCGTACAATCCTAGTGGCGTCGGCCACCGCGGTTGGCCAGTAGAAACCTTGTCAGAAAGCGTTTCCCATGAGGGCTCGAGGTGCTGCATGGTGGCCACAAGCTCCCGAGTGTATTTCTTATAACAGCTCCTATCCTTGGGCAATGGATATGCATCGTTGGAGAATGCCGGAGGGGCTGCGGTGGTACAGCTCCTTTTCATCACCCAGTAAAACGAACGACTTGGCGCGCCGAGCCAGTCGCCGAGCTTCGGCCTTGTCGAGGGGCAGCTCTCCTCGGAGGAGACATTCTAGGTATGGGGTCTACTAGTTCGGGACCGGTGTGACCCCATTCCGCTCCCCCTCAACGCGCAGGGCCTCACCCTCAGCAGCTGAGGGTACCTCGGGCTGGGCCGAGGCCTCCTCGGGCTCGGGCGCGTCATTGACTTTGACGGATGGCTGATATATATCCTTAGAGAAGATATTCGGGGGAACCGTCGTTCGCCCCGAGGCTATTTTCGCTAGCTCATTTGCGGTTTCGTTGTACCGACGAGCAATATGGTTGAGTTCCAGCCCATAGAACTTATCTTCCAAGCGCCGAACTTCGTCGCAGTAGGCCTCCATCTTTTGGTCGCGACAGTGGGAGTTCTTCATGACCTGGTCAATGATGAGCTATGAGTCGCCATGAGCGTCGAGGCACCGAACCCCTAGCTCGATGGCGATGCGCAGGCCATTAACCAAGGCTTCGTACTCGGCCACATTGTTTGACGCCGGGAAATGAAGGCGTAGTACGTAACGAACATGTTCTCCGAGGGGTGAGATGAAGAGCAAGCCTGCGCCTGCTTCGGTTTTCATCAGTGACCCATCGAAGTACATGGTCCAAAGTTCGGGCTGTATTGGGGCCGTCGGTAACTGTGTGTCAGTCCATTCAGCCAGGAAGTCGGCCAAGACTTGAGATTTTATGGCTTTCCGAGGGGCAAATGAAAGTGTTTCGCCCATGAGTTCACTGCCCATTTTGCTATCCTACCCAAGGCCTCTCGAGACTGGATGATCTCTCCCAGGGGAAGGATGACACCACAGTCACTGGATGAGACTCGAAGTAGTGTCGCAACTTTCGTCGTGTCAGAATCACTACGTAAAGTAGCTTCTGGATCTGCGGGTAGCGAACTTTGGTCTCGGATAGCACTTCGCTGATAAAGTAGACTGGCCTTTGGACGAGCAGTGCGTGCCCTTCTTCTCGTCTCTCGACTACGACCGCGGCGCTGACCACCTGAGTGGTTGCGGTGACGTAAATCAAGCGGGCTTCCTCCGGAGCGGGGGGCAACAAGATGGGTGCATTGGTAAGGAGTGCCTTTAAGTTTTCGAGGGCTTCCTCGGCCTTGGGGGTCCAAGTGAAGCGCTCGGCCTTCCTTAAGAGGCGGTACAGGGGCAATCCTTTTTCGCCAAGGCGTGAGATGAAGCGACTATGAGCCGCAAGGCATCCCATGACCCTCTATACTCCTTTTAAATCTTTGATTGGTCCCATGTTGGTGATGACCGTGATTTTCTTCGGGTTAGCCTCTATTCCCCGCTCGGAGACGATGAATCCTAGGAGCATGCCTCGGGGGACTCCGAAGACACACTTCTCGGGATTGAGTTTCACGCCTTTCACTCTCAGACACTAGAATGTCGTCTCAAGGTCAGAGAGGAGGTCGGAGGCTTTCTTTGTCTTGACAACGATGTCATCGACGTAAGCCTCGACCGTTCTGCTGATGTGCTCTTCGAACACATAGTTCATGCACCTCTGGTAGGTGGCACCTGCATTCCTCAAGCCAATTGGCATTGTAGTATAACAATACATGCCAAAAGGTGTGATAAAAGAAGTCACGAGCTGGTCGAACTCTTTCATCTTGATTTGGTGATAGCCTGAGTAGGCATCAAGGAAAGACAGGGTTTCGCACCCAGCAGTGGAGTCCACAATTTGATCGATGCAGGGCAGAGGGTAGGGAACCTTTGGACATGCTTTGTTTAGACCAGTGTAGTCTACGCACATCCTCCATTTCCCGCCCTTTTTCTTTACAAGAACAGGGTTAGCTAACCATTCAGGATGGAATACCTCTTTGATGAACCCTGCAGCCAGTAGCTTGTGGACCTCCTCGCCTATGGCCCTGCACTTTCCTTCATCAAAACAGCGCAGGGACTCCTTCACGGGTCGGGCTCCAGCTTTGATGTCTAGTGAGTGCTCGGCGACATCCCTTGGTATGCCTGGCATGTCCGAGGGACTCCACGCAAAAACTTTGGCGTTTGCGCAGAGAAAGTCGACGAGCACTGCTTCCTATTTGGGGTCGAGCTCGGAGCCGATCCGGACTTTCTTGCTGGCATCGTTGCTGGGGTCGAGAGGGACGGACTTAACCACGTCAGCTGGTTCGAAGTTGTCGGCATGCCGCTTCGCGTCGGGCGCCTCCTTGGAGAGGCGTTCCAGGTCGGCGATGAGGGCCTCGGACTCGGCGAGAGCCTCAGCGTACTCCACGCATTCCACGTCGCATTCGTGCGCGTGGCGGTACGTGGATCCGATGGTGATGATCCCGTTGGGGCCTGGCATCTTGAGCTTGAGGTAGGTGTATTTGGGGACGGCCATGAACTTGGTGTAGCACGGTCTTCCCAACACCGCGTGGTAGGTTCCTCGGAACCCAACTACCTCGAAGGTGAGGGTTTCCTTTCAGAAGTTGGAGGGAGTTTCGAAGCAGACGGGTAAGTCAATCTGCCCGAGGGGCAGGATACGCTTTCCGGGTGCGATCCTGTGGAAGGGTGCCGCTCCGGCCCGGACCTCGGACCGATCAACCCCCAAGAGTTCTAGGGTCTCGGCGTAGATGATGTTGAGGCTGCTGCCTCCGTCCATGAGGACCTTGGAGAGCCTAACGTTGCCGATGATCGGATTGACGACGAGCGAGTACCTCCCTGGACTTGGCACGAAGTCGGGGTGGTCGCCTCGGTCGAAGGTGATAGGCTTGTCGGACCAGTCTAGGTAGACTGGCGCTGCCACCTTCACCGAGCAGACCTCCCGACGCTCTTGGTTGCGGTGCCGAGATGAGGCATTCGCCACCTGCCCGCTGTAGATCATGAAGCAGTTGTGGACCTCCGGGAACTCCTCTTCCTTGTCGCCCTCCTTCTTCTTGTTGCCTTGGCCCTTGCCATCTTCCGCCGAGGGCCCGGCCTTATGGAAGTAGCGCCAGAGCATGACACATTCTTCAAGGGTGTGCTTGACGGGACCCTGGTGACAGGGGCACAGCTCCTTGAGCATCTTGTCGAACGTGTCGGCCCCTCCAGGAGGCTTCCGAGGGTTCCTGTGCTCGGCAGCAGCGACGAGATTCGTGTCAGCGGCGTCGCGAATTGCTTGCTCCTTCTTCCGGGTCTTCTTCTTTGCGCCACGCTGGGCGGACGCCTCGGGGGCGTCTTCCTTCGGCTCTCCCTGAGGCTGCTTGTCTTTTCGGAAGATGGCTTCGACCGCCTCCTGACCCGAGGCGAACTTGGTGGCGACGTCCATCAATTTGCTTGCCTTGGTGGGAGTCCTGCGCCCTAGTTTGCTCACCAGGTCTCGGCAAGTGGTGCCGGCGAGGAAAGCCCTAATGACATCCGAGTCGGTAATGTTGGCCAGCTCGGTGCGCTGCTTCGATAACCGCCGGATGTACTCTCGGAGGGATTCCCCTGGCTACTGGCGGTAGCTTCGGAGATCCCATGAGTTCCCAGGGCGCACGTACGTGCCTTGGAAATTTCCCGCGAAAGCTTTGACCAGGTCGTCCCAGTCAGAGATCTGCGCAGGAGGCAGATGCTCCAGCCAGGCCCGGGCAGCGTCGAAGAGGAAAAGGGGAAGATTGCGGATGATAAGGTTGTCGTCGTCTGCCCCTCCCAACTGGCATGCCAGCCGGTAATCCACGAGCCACAACTCCGGCCTCGTCTCCCCTGAGTACTTGGTGATGGTAGTCGGGGCTCGGAACCGGGCGGGGAACGCGCTAGTCGTATGGCTCAACTAAAGACTCGTGGACCAGGTGGCTCGGGTGAGGGGCTCCGATCCTCCTCACTATCGTAGCATCCCCTGCACCTGGGGTGGAAGCCTCGACGCACCTTCTCCTCGAGGCGGGCTCGATGGTCGCGACGGTGTTGCTCGTCGCCGAGGCGATCCCGGGCGGCAGGTGTCTCGTCCCGCTTGCGCTCGGAATAGACCGAGGCCTCCCGCATGCGTCAGGAGGACGCCACGTGATGCTCCGAGGGGTCAGCTCACCTTCGGGAGGTAGAGCTCTCGGCTCGTCGAACTGCGGCACCTTCCAAGAGATCCTTGAGTTCACCCTGGATACGCCGTCCCTCGGTGGTGGATGACTCCGACATGGTTTGAAGTAGCATCGCCGCTGCAGCTAGGTCCTGGCCGGACCCGCTAAAGGCTAGGGGCAGCGCTGCCCTGGCATTGTCAACGATATGGCGCTGGACGTCCAAGGCCCGATGACGGGCTCCTCCGGCGAGTGTTCGGCCTGCCCACTCCTGCTCGATGTTCTGTCGGAGCTGCACAAGTCGCCCTGCTTCCTCATCGACCTTGGCCTGCATCTCGCGGATTTGCTTGAGCTGTGTGTCCTGACCCCCCGCAGGGACTGCGACCACAGCTAGCTCTCGCGGGATGTCAACGCGAGATGCGGGCCTAGGGGGATCGCCAACCTCCGGCATGCCGAGATGGTTGACTTCGTCATGATCTCCCTGATCGACGTGGAAACATTCACGACTTGGGCCATAACCCTCATCGTCAAGGCCATGGTCGTCATCCGAGCAACCGGAGAGGCAGTGGTCACATGCGGACATGAAGTCCCGCATGGCACTGGGATCACCGAGGCCAGAGAAATCCCAACCGAAGTCGGGGTCGTCCTCTTCCTCGGAACTCGTCGGTCCGAAGGTTGAGACGGCTGTCAGTCGGTCCCAGGTTGACCACATATGGTACCTCGGAAGGTCTGGATATGCCCTTGCGAAAGTGCTCACCGAAGCGGGGTCGCTAGGTGGATCGAAGCTGAATCGAAAGGGAATAGGGTGGAATACGGACGGTACCTCTTGGTCGATGGATGGTGGTGAAGTCACGTCGGGGACGGAACGCACCGTCATCACAGGTACGAGGCTAATGCCCAGCAGGTCCTTTGCGAGGGTGCTGGCGTCATCTGTCCGCTTGGGGCTGGCACGTTGCAGGGAAGCGACGCTCGTCGTTGTCTCAGGCACGAGGACAACACCCGACACGTCACCCGGAGGAGTGCAGGCATCGTCGACTCGCTCTGGTTCGACAACCGATAAGGTGTCGCCTCCTGCATGGCCACGGTTGCCCCGTCTCCGTCTCCTCTGCGAGGAGGGTGGCGGGGCAAACCCGGGTGTTCCTCTTCCGCCACAGGGAGATGTCGTCGTCGAATTCACCGCCGTCGGGCGAGCCGACTGTCGTTGTTGTCGTGCTGCGAGGGAAGAAGTACCATGTCGTAGCTGCCGTTGAGGGACATGAACTCGAGACTCCCAAAGCGGAGCACCGTCCCGGGCTGAAGAGGTTGCTGAAGTCTACCCATCTGGGACTCAACGGGAAAGTGTTCATTAACACGCAGTAGGCCCCTACCTAGCGCGCCAACTGTCAGCGTTTCGGACCCGGGGGGTCCCTGGACCGACCAGTAAATTTGTTTTTGTGTGTCCTTGCCCAGATGGGTTGGTGCGAGATGGAACACAAGAGGGGAATGAGCCTTGTATTATTCTGCACCAGGGTGCTCGTAGTAGGGGTTACAAGCGTTGCAAGAGAGCGAGAGCGAGGGAGCGAACACGAGAGAGAGAGAGGGAGAGAGAGAGGGTCCGGCCTTGCTCGTCTTCTCCCATCCCTTCGCCGTGCGTCTACTCGTCCTCCTGTCGTGCCTCCCCCCCTTCTCCCCTTGGACATTCCCTTTTATAGACATAAGGAGATGGCCCAGCTGTACAAATGGGGGTGTAGCTATGTGCTACGTGGCCAGCGGGGAAGTGCATGGTCGCTATGCACGTGTTAACGTGTCCGTCGGAGAAGTGCATGAGCCATGTAGAAGCATAGTTGTCGGCGCTGCATGGATCCTGCTGACGTCTCCTTGCTTCCGTAGGGGGCTTGAGAACCACCGACGTCATGGACGCATGCGGGGAACCATCATTGCCTGTTATCGGGGTAAGCTAGATGGGACGCCGGTCTTGTTCCTTCGTAGCCTGAGCTAGCTAGGAGTAGGGTAATGATGTATCCCCTGTGGTGCGGTCGATCTGAGCCCGAGGTCGTGCGGGGCAGCGGTTCCTCCAAGGCCGAGGCTGGGGTCGAGGCCCAGGGTCGGGCGAGGATGTGATTCTTCCCGAGGCCGAGGCTGAGGCCGAACCCTGGGGTCGGGCGAGGCGGAGATCTCCTCCCGAGGCCGAGGCCTGAGGTCGGGCGAGGCAGAGCTTCCTGTTGCGCCCAAGGCTGAACTTGGCTGTTGTCGGTTTCACCTAGGTGGTTGGCACAGCAACCCGAGCGAGGCGGGCGGTGCTGTTTTCCTGTCAGATCGGTGAGTGAAAGGGCGAAGTGACTGCGGTCACTTCGACCTTGCCGACTGAGGCGCGCGTGTTAGGATAAGGTGTCAGGCGATCCCAACATTAAATGTGCATGCAATTCGGTCGGCTGGTAAGGCGATTTGGCCAAGGTCGCTTGCACGACAAGGCTTGCCTTTGGCTGAGCTGAGGGTGTGCTCACTGCCTGAGGAGACCCTTGGGCGAGTCGTGAATTCGTCCGTGACTACTGTTCCCGCCCGAGGCCGGGCTCGGCCGAGGCGAGATCGCGTCCCTTGGTAGACGAAGCTTTGACTTTGACCCGAACTGTTAGTCCTCATGGTTTGTTCTGAAGGTGTTTATCAGTCGTGTTTAGGAGTGTTGGGGGTACCCCTAATTATGGTACCCGACACTATTGCTTTGAGTGGAATTGGGACTTGGAGAGATTTTGATTCACTCTAATTGTGTCTTGAATTGAATGCTATAGCTCTTGTATTGAATGTGTTGACTGAAAACTTGGATGCCTTGAAGTGTGGTGGTTGGGGGTATTTATAGCCCCAACTACCAAAGTGGTCGTTGGGGATGGCTGCTGTCGTATGGCGCACCGGACAGTCCGGTGCGCCACGAGACACTGTCCGGTGTGCCAGCCACGTCACCCAACCGTTAGGGTTCGACCGTTGGAGCTCTGACAAGTGGGGCCACCGGACAGTCCGGTGGTGCACCGGACAGTCACTGTTCATTGTCTGGTGCGCCTTCTTGCGCTGCTCTGACTTCTGCGTGCGCAGGCGCGCACTGTTCACGTTCACTGTAGCCTTTTGCGGACGACCGTTGGCGCAGATAGTCGTTGCTCCACTGGCACACCGGACAGTCCGGTGTTACACCGGACAGTCTGGTGAATTATAGCGGAGTGGCTCCCCGAATTCCCGAAGCTGAGCAGTTCAAACTGGATCCACCCTGGTGCACCGGACACTGTCCGGTGGTGCACCGGACAGTCCGGTGCGCCAGACCAGGGCAGCCTTCGGTTGTCTTTTGCTCTTTTTTATTTGAAGCCTTTCTTGGACTTTTTATTGGTTTGTGTTGAACCTTTGGCACCTGTAGAACTCATAATCTAGAGCAAACTAGTTAGTCCAATAATTTGTGTAGGGCAATTCAACCACCAAAATCATTTAGGAAAAGGTTTGATCCTATTTCCCTTTCAGTCTCTACCGCGTCTGTTGCCTCGGTGAGTTCCGCCTCTTCTCCAGCAACGTGGGATATCCTCCGGTTTGCCCCCAACCTCTCTGGTTCGGCTGGTCCGCGCTCACCGACGTCCTCCCCATGCAGCCAAAGCCCAGCCGCCGTCGACCCGAGGCCTCCCTGCGTCCTCGCCATCGCTCCACCGCTCCTGGGTCTGCACTCGAGATGGGCCACCCTCCCATGCCCTTATTTCCCAGTTACTGCTCTATTGTCCGCGTAATTGCTCGTCGGAGCAAGTTCGCGCCGTCGTTGGGCTGCTTCGCCACGATCTACGCCCTCTGGTGCCCTTGTGCCGGTGTCGTGCCCACGGCTGAGTCCGTCGTGTCGCCCTGATCCCGCCTGAGCCCTTTTCCAGTGCCCCAAACCCTCGTCGTGGCCATGCGCTCGCCTCCGGCGAAACTTTGCCGCGGAGTCAGGTGGCACCTGAAAGGGAAATAGGGTCAAACCTTTTCCTAAATGATTTTGGTGGTTGAATTGCCCAACGCAAATAATTGGACTAACTAGTTTGCTCTAGAATATATGTTCTATAGGTGCCAAAGGTTCACAACAGACCAATACAAAGTTAAAAGAAAGGGTTCAAAACAAAGGAGCAAGAAAACCGAAGACTGCCCTGGTCTGGCGCACCGGACAGTATCCGGTGCACTAGGGAGAATCAACTCAAACTCCTCAGCTTCGGGTTTCTGGAAATTGCTCTCCGCTATAATTCACCAGACTGTCCGGTGCAGCACCGGACTGTCCGGTGTGCCAGCGGAAACAACGGCTAGTGCGCTAACGGTTGTCTGCAAAAGTGAACAGTGAACAGTGCGGACTGCGCGCGCAGAGTCAGAGCAGGCGCCAGAAGGCGCACCGGACAGTGAACAGGACCTGTCCGGTGCACCACCGGACTGTTCGGTGGCCCAGCTGTCTGAAGCTCCAACGGTCGAACCCTAACGGTTGGGTGACATGGCTGGCGCACCGGACAGTGTCCGGTGGCGCACTAGACTGTCTGGTGCGCCCATCGACAGCAGAGTTCCCCAACGGCCATTTTGGTGGTTGGGGCTATAAATACCCCCCAACCACCACACTTCAAGGCATCCAAGTTTCAACCATTGCATTCAATACAAGAGCTCTAGACTTCACTCCAAGACACAAACAAGAGATCAAATCCTCTCCCAAGTCCAAAGATCGCTCCAAACAATTAGTGACTAGTGAGAGAGAGAGATATTTGTGTTCATTTGAGTTCTTGCGCTTGGATCGCTTTTCTTCTTCCTCTTTCTTGTTCTCAAGCAACTTGTAATCAACGCAAGAGACACCAAGTTGTGGTGGTCCTTGTGAGGGGTCTAAGTGACCCGTTGATTAAGGAGAAAAGCTCACTCGGTCTAGGTGACCGTTTGAGAGAGGGAAAGGGTTGAAAGAGACCCGGTCTTTGTGACCACCTCAACGGGGACTAGGCCTTCGAGGGCCGAACCTCGGTAAAACAAATCTCTGTGTTATTCACTCTATTTCTTTGGTTGATTTGTTTTTGCCCTCTCTTTCGGACTCAATTTTAATTCTAACGCTAACCCCGACTTGTAGTGTGTGCTTAAATTTATAATATTTAGATTCCGCCTATTCACCCCCCCTCTAGGCGACTTTCAATTGGTATCAGAGCCTGGTACTTCATTAGAGCTTAACAGCTCAAAGTGATGTCAGGAGATCACGCCAAGAAGGAGATCGTGACCGGCGAGAAGCCCGCCACAAGCCACGGGAAGACTCCATCGGGAGAGTCTGGCAACAAGGGGAAGGGATCCCCTTCACACAAAAAGTCGCATCGGAGCGGCGAGAAGAAAAAGAAGATGAAGCGGTCTACTACGAGACCGATTCTTCGTCGCCATCCACCTTCGGCTCCGACGCGCCATCCGTCACTTCTAAGCGCCATGAGCGTAAGAAGTTTAGTAAGATCCCCTTACATTACCCTCGCATTTCCAAACATACTCCATTACTTTTCGTCCCTTTAGGCAAACCATCGATGTTTGACGGTGAAGATTATTCTAGGTGGAGTGATATGATGAGATATCACCTAACCTCACTCCACAAAAGCATATGGGACATTGTTGAATTTGGAGTACAGGTACCTTCCGTAGGGGATGAAGATTATGATGCGGACGAAGTCGCCCAAATCCTACACTTTAATTCCCAAGCAACTACTATACTCCTCACCTCTCTAAGTCGAGAGGAGTATAATAACGTGCAAGGATTGAAAAGTGCTAAAGAGATTTGGGACGTACTAAAGATCACGCACGAAGGAGACGAGGTGACCAAGATCACCAAGATGGAAATGATCGAGGGGGAGCTCGGTCGGTTCATGCTCAACCAAGGAAGGAGCCACAAGCCATGTACAACCGGCTCAAAACCTTGGTGAACCAAGTGCGCAACCTCGGGAGTACAAAATGGGATGACCATGAAATGGTCAAGGTTATTCTAAGATCACTCGTTTTTCTTAATCCTACACAAGTTCAATTAATTCGTGGTGATCCTAGATACAAGCTAATGTCTCCCGAGGAGGTTATAGGAAAATTTGTGAGCTTTGAATTAATGATCAAAGGCTCCAAGAAAATCATTGAGCAAGGCGCCTCCTCCGTACCCAAGGTACAACCCGTCGCATTCAAGGCGATGGAGGGGAAGAAAGAAGAGTCTACATCAAGTAGACTTCCCATCGACGCCTCCAAGCTCGACAACGAGGAGATGGCGCTCATCATCAAGAGCTTCCGCCAAATCCTCAAGCAAAGGAGGGGGAAGGATTACAAGCCCCGCTCCAAGAAAGTTTGCTACAAGTGTGGTAAGCCCGGTCACTTCATAGCAAAATGTCATATTTCTAGTGACAGTGACAGGGGCGACGACAAGAGGGGAAAGAAGGAGAAGAAGAGATACTACAAGAAGAAGGGCGGCGATGCCCATGTTTGCCGGGAGTGGGACTCCGATGAGAGCTCCACCGACTCCTCCTCCGATGAGGACGCCGCCAACATCGCCGTCAACAAAGGTCTTCTTTTCCCCAACGTCGACCACAAGTGTCTCATGGCAAAGGATGGCAAGAAGAAGAAGGTAAAATCTAGATCCTCCACTAAGTATGCAACTTCTAGTGATGAGGATAACTCTAGTGATGATGAGGATGATTTGCTTACTCTTTTTGCCAATCTTAACATGCAACAAAAGTAAAAATTAAATGAGTTGATTAGTGTCATTCATGAGAAGGATGAACTTTTGGATAGCCAAGAGGACTTCCTTATTAAGGAAAACAAAAAGCATGTTAAGGTTAAAAATGCTTATGCTCTCCGATAGAAAAATGTGAAAAATTAACTAGTGAGCTTAGCACTTGCCATGACACTATTTCTAACCTTAGAAGTGAAAATGCTAAATTAATTGCTAAGGTTGAGAAATCAAATATTTGTGATGATTCAATTACCAATCTTAGAAACGATAATGCTAGTTTAACTGCTAATATTGATAAATTGAATGCCTTACATTCTAGCCTTAAGATTGAGAATGAAAAATTAATTGCTAAGGCTAAAGATTTAAATGTTTGCAATCATGCTATTTCCAATCTTAGAAATGAAAATGCCATGTTACATGCTAAGATTGATGAATTAAATGTTTGCAAACCCTCTACGTCTAGTGTTGATCATGTTACTATTTATACTAGATGTAGAGATATTATTGTTGATGCTATTCATGATCATCTTGCTATGATTAAACAACAAAATGATCATATAGATAAACTAGATGCTAAAATTGTCGAGCATGAACTAGAAAATGAGAAATTTAAATTTGCTCGTAGCATGCTTTATAGTGGGAGATGCCCTGTCATTAAGGATGGCATTGGCTTCCAACAGGGGGGCAATGTCCAAATTAATGCCCCTAAAAGATTGTCTAATTTTGTTAAGGGCAAGGCTCCCATGCCTCAGGATAATGAGGGTTATATTTTGTATCCTGCTGGTTATCCTGAGGATAAGATTAGGAGAATTCATGCTAAGAAGACTCATTCTGTTTCTCACCATGCTTTTATTTATAAGAATGAGGCTTCTAGCTCTAGGCGTTCTACCCATGTTAAAATGCCTAAAAAGAAATCTCCTATTGCATCAAATGATCATAACATTTCATTTAAGACTTTTGATGCATCATATGTTTTAACTAACAAATCAGGCAAAGTAGTTGCCAAATATGTTGGGGGCAAACACAAGGGCTCCAAGACTTGTGTTTGGGTACCCAAGGTGCTTGTTTCTAATGTTAAAGGACCCAAGACCGTTTGGGTACCTAAGAACAAGGCCTAAACTTATTTTGTAGGTTTATGCACCCAGGGGCTCAAGTTGGATCATTGATAGCGGGTGCACAAATCACATGACCGGGGAGAAAAAGATGTTCTCCTACGAGAAAAATGAAGATCCCCAAAGAGCTATCACATTCGGGGATGGAAATCAAGGTTTGGTCAAAGGACTTGGTAAAATTGCTATATCACCTGACCATTCTATTTCCAATGTTTTTCTTGTAGATTCTTTAGATTACAACTTGCTTTCAGTTTCTCAATTATGTAAAATGGGCTACAATTGTCTTTTTACAGATATAGGTGTTACTGTCTTTAGAAGAAGTGATGATTCAATAGCATTTAAGGGAGTATTAGAGGGTCAGCTATACTTAGTTGATTTTAATAGAGCTGAACTCGACACTTGCTTAATTGCTAAGACTAACATGGGTTGGCTCTGGCATCGCCGACTAGCCCACGTTGGGATGAAGAATCTTCATAAGCTTCTAAAGGGAGAGCACATTTTGGGACTAACCAATGTTCATTTTGAGAAAGACAGGGTTTGTAGCGCATATCAAGCAGGGAAGCAAGTTGGTGTTCATCATCCACACATGAACATCATGACGACCGATAGGTCGCTTGAGCTACTCCACATGGACCTATTCGGCCCAATCGCTTACATAAGCATCGGTGGGAGTAAATATTGTCTTGTAATTGTGGATGACTATTCTCGCTTCACTTGGGTGTTCTTTTTGCAGGAAAAATCACAAACCCAAGAGACCTTAAAGGGATTCTTGAGATGGGCTCAAAATGAGTTCGGCTTAAGGATCAAAAAGATTAGAAGCGACAATGGAACGGAGTACAAGAACTCTCAAATTGAAGGTTTTCTTTAGGGGGAGGGAATCAAGCATGAGTTCTCTTCTCCCTACACACCTCAACAAAATGGTGTAGTGGAGAGGAAGAATAGAACTCTACTTGACATGGCGAGGACCATGCTTGATGAGTACAAGACACCGGATCGGTTTTGGGCCGAGGCGATTAACACTGCCTGCTACTCCATCAACCAGTTATATCTACACCAAATCCTCAAGAAGACATCATATGAACTCCTCACTGGTAAAAAGCCCAATGTTTCATATTTTAGAGTCTTTGGTAGCAAATGTTTTATTCTTGTTAAAAGAGGTAGAAAATCTAAATTTGCTCCTAAGGCTGTAGAAGGCTTTTTACTTGGTTATGACTCAAACACAAGGCCATATAGAGTCTTTAACAAGTCCACTGGACTAGTTGAAGTTTCTTGTGACATTGTGTTTGATGAGACTAACGGCTCTCAAGTAGAGCAAGTTGATCTTGATGAATTAGATGATGAAGAGGCTCCGTGCGTCGCGCTAAGGAACATGTCCATTGGGGATGTGTGTCCTAAAGAATTCGAAGAGCCTCCACAAGCACAAGATCAACCATCATCTTCCATACAAGCATCTCCACCAACCCAAGATGAGGAGCAAGCTCAAGATGATGAAAATGAAGATCAAGAGGAGCCACCTCAAGAGGAGGACAATGATCAAGGGGGAGATGCTAATGAACAAGACAAGGAAAATGATGAGGGTCCAAGAGCGCCACACCCAAGAGTCCACCAAGCGATTCAAAGAGATCACCCCGTGAACACCATCCTCGGCGATATTCATAAGGGGGTAACCACTCGATCTCGAGTCGCTCATTTTTGTGAACATTACTCTTTTGTTTCCTCTATTGAGCCACACAGGGTAGAGGATGCACTTAAAGATTCGGATTGGGTGCTGGCGATGTAAGAGGAGCTCAACAACTTCACGAGGAATGAGGTATGGCATTTGGTTCCACGTCCTAACCAAAATGTTGTAGGAACCAAGTGGGTGTTCCGCAACAAGCAAGATGAGCATGGTGTGGTGACAAGGACAAAGCACGACTTGTGGCCATGGGTTATTCACAAGTCGAAGGTTTGGATTTTGGTGAAACCTATGCAGCTGTAGCTAGGCTTGAGTCAATTCGTATATTACTTGCCTATGCTACTTACCATGGCTTTAAGCTTTACCAAATGGACGTGAAGAGTGCCTTCCTCAATGGACCAATCAAGGAAGAGGTCTATGTTGAGCAACCTCCCGGCTTTGAAGATAGTGAGTACCCTAACCACGTTTACAAACTCTCAAAGGCGCTTTATGGGCTCAAGCAAGCCCCAAGAGCATGGTATGAATGCCTAAGAGATTTTCTTATCACTAATGGCTTCAAAGTCGACAAGGCTGATCCTACTCTCTTTACTAAAACTATTGCAAAAGATTTGTTTGTATGCCAAATTTATGTTGATGATATTATATTTGGGTCTACTAACAAATCTACTTGTGAAGAGTTTAGTAGGATCATGGTACAAAAATTCAAGATGTCTATGATGGGGGAGTTGAAGTATTTTCTAGGATTTCAAGTCAAGCAACTCCAAGAGGGCACTTTCATTAGCCAAACGAAGTACATTCAAGACATATTCACCAAGTTTGGAATGAAGGATGTCAAGCCCATCAAGACACCCATGGGAACCAATAGGCATCTCGACCTCGACACGGGAGGTAAATCCGTAGATCAAAAGGTATACCGGTCGATGATAGGATCTCTACTCTATTTATGTGCATCTCGACCGGATATTATGCTTTCCGTATGCATGTTTGCAAGGTTCCAAGCCAATCCTAAGGAAGTTCACCTTAGGGCCGTGAAAAGAATCTTGAGATATTTAGTTTATACACATAAGTTTGGTCTTTGGTACCCCAAGGGATCCACTTTTGATTTATTAGGATATTCAGATGCTGATTGGGCAGGGTGTAAAATTGATAGGAAGAGCACATCACGGACTTGTCAGTTTCTGGGGAGATCCCTGGTGTCTTGGGCTTCAAAGAAACAAAACTTAGTAGCTCTTTCTACCGCCGAAGCCGAGTATATTGCCGTAGGCCATTGTTGCGTGCAATTGCTTTGGATGAGGCAAACCCTTAGGGACTATGGCTACAAATTTAGCAAAGTCCCTCTCCTATGTGATAAAGAGAGTGCAATCCGCATGGCGGATAATCCCGTTGAGCAGAGCCACACTAAGCACATAGCCATTCGGTATCACTTTTTGAGAGATCACTAACAAAGGGGGGATATCGAGATAGCCTATATTAACACCAATGAACAATTAGCCGATATCTTTACCAAGCCTCTTGATGAGAAAACCTTTACCAAACTTAGGAATGAGCTAAACATTCTTGATTCTCGGAACTTTGATTGATACTTTGCATATGACTAATGTGTTTTCAAGTGTATCATTATGCTTAGTCATAGAATTGAAAGGGAAATGGAGTATTCGGCAAAGACAACGCTTCCACTCAACTCCATCGGTATTATCTACTCTTTGCCGGTATTCCGCCATATCTCCACATTGGTATAATCTTTCACTCATATATTGTTTGCCAAAGTGGGAGAGAATTTACAAAGGGCTTATATTTCACTCACAAGTATCCGTTTTTGGCGATTCATGCCAAAGGGGGAGAAAGTATTAGCCCAAAGCAAAAGGACCGCGCCACCACCAACGAATTAAAATAAAATGAAGTTTTCAAATTGATATCTTAATGAGTTTTCAAAAGGGGGAGAAAGTATCTTCAAAACTCTATAAAACCCTCTTGAACACTAAGAGGAGAATTTCATTGAGGGGGAGTTTTGCTTAGTCAAAGTAAAAGCATTTGAAACAGGGGGAGAAAATTTCAAATCTTGAAAAATGCTTCTTTAAATCTCATTCACATACCTTTGACTATTTGCAAAAGGATTTTGAAAAGAATTTTCCAAAGAATTTGCAAAAACAAAACTAGTGGTGCAAGCGTGGTCCAAAATTTTAAATAAGAAGAAAACAATCCATGCATATCTATTGAAATAATTATATTGGTTTCATTCCAAGCAACCTTTGCACTTACCTTATGCAAACTAGTTCAATTCTGCACTTATACATTTGCTTTGGTTTGTGTTGGCATCAATCACCAAAAAGGGGGAGATTGAAAGGAAAATAGGGTCAAACCTTTTCCTAAATGATTTTGGTGATTGAATTGCCCAACACAAACAATTGGACTAACTAGTTTGCTCTAGAATATATGTTCTACAGGTGCCAAAGGTTCACAACAAACCAATACAAAGTTAAAAGAAAGGGTTCAAAACAAAGGAGCAAGAAAACCGAAGGCTGCCCTGGTCTGGCGCACCGGACAGTGTCCGGTGCACCAGGGAGAATCAACTCAAACTCCTCAGCTTCAGGTTTCTGGAAATTGCTCTCCGCTATAATTCACCGGACTGTCCGGTGCAGCACCGGGCTGTCTGGTGTGCCAGCGGAAGCAACGGCTAGCGCGCCAACGGTCGTCTACAAAAGTGAACAGTGAACAGTGCGGACTGCGCACGTAGAGTCAGAGCAGGCGCCAGAAGGCGCACCGGACAGTGAACAGGACCTGTCCGGTGCACCACCGGACTGTCCGGTGGCCCAGCTGTTAGAAGCTCCAACGGTTGAACCCTAACAGTTGGGTTTCATGGCTGGCGCACCGGACAGTGTCCGGTGGCGCACCGGACTATCCGGTGCGCTCGTCGACAGCAGAGTTCCCCAATGGCCATTTTGGTGGTTGGGGTTATAAATACCCCCCAACCACCACACTTCAAGGCATCCAAGTTTTCAACCATTGCATTCAATACAAGAGCTCTAGACTTCACTCCAAGACACAAACAAGAGATCAAATCCTCTCCTAAGTCCAAAGATCACTCCAAACAATTAGTGACTAGTGAGAGAGAGATATTTGTGTTCATTTGAGTTCTTGCGCTTGGATCGCTTTTCTTCTTCCTCTTTCTTGTTCTCAAGCAACTTGTAATCAACGCAAGAGACACCAAGTTGTGGTGGTCCTTGTGAGGGGTCTAAGTGACCCGTTGATTAAGGAGAAAAGTTCACTCAGTCTAGGTGACTGTTTGAGAGAGGGAAAGGGTTGAAAGAGACCCGGTCTTTGTGACCACCTCAACGGAGACTAGGCCTTCGAGGGCCGAACCTCGGTAAAACAAATCTCCGTGTCATCCGCTCTATTTCTTTGGTTGATTTGTTTTCGCCCTCTCTTTCAAACTCGATTTTAATTCTAATGCTAACCCCGACTTGTAGTGTGTGCTTAAGTTTATAATATTCAGATTCCGCCTATTCACCCCCCCTCTAGGCGACTTTCAGCACCGCCGCGAACCGGTCAGCAACCTAGCCCGAGCTCGCCATCAGATCTTAGGCGTCCATCTAGGATCTAACGGCTTGGATTTTTTTTAACTCGACCCGACCTCAACCGTCCGATTCAGATCCAGTCGCTCGGATCCGCCCCCTCACCCGCACCCTGCAGTTGGGCCCGGCCGGTTAGTCTGCCCCGCACCTGGGTCGCTGATGCCCCTGGCCCGCCTGTCAACGCTCGTCGCGCATCCACGCGTGTGCTCGTCCACGGGATCTGATCTCGGACGTTGATTTAAGATCTGATGGCTGAGCAGGCCCGATACCCCTTCGTGTGTAATTTTGTTAAAGAAACCCCAGGCTTTTTAGTAATCAACTCGTCGTCCTTTAAGTTTTGCACACAGGCCCTTGTGTTCTTGTAAACAGACCCCTGACCTTTTTATTAATCCCAGAATTGGACCTAATTTTGTATTTTAAACTTCAAAATTTGTTTATTTCATATCTTTTTCATATGAACTCAAAATAGAGTGATTCAAATTGCAAAATGTTCATAGGATTTTTCTCTGTCCAAATAAATTATGATCATTCACTGTCTGTACACTTCAATTTTATGCCTAAGCTATAGGTTAGTGTATGTAATAATTTGTTTATGAAATAAGAGAATAAAAAGGAAAACCCTAATGATACTTAGGTATTTAACTTTGTGAGATTAATAATATGTCATGTATGAATTTATCCCTAGTATAATTTTGTGTCTCACTAAAATTAGTGGAACTAAATTATGTAGTCCATAATATTTAGGAAATCACAAATCTCTAAGTGTACTAATCCACCCTAGCACCTATGTTTACCTTTTTGTGTTATACTGCTCTATCAAACTTGTGTCCACTTGATTGCATATGTTTGGTGTATTATTCATTTGTCTTTATCTAAATGTATTGAATGCATGATCGTTTTGCTTAGACAACGAGCAGCCCGTGGTTCCTGAGTGTGTTGCTGAAGATCTTCCTAAGCAACAACCTGGTGAAGGCAAGTGTCCTCTGACTTATTATGTCCTACATACTTTATAATTCACCGTCCCACATTACTTTATTGAAACCTAAGGATTAACTAGTATGTATTTACCTTATCCTTGTTTACCTTTTGGGTTATCATGGTTAGCTTATGCTATTGCTTTAACTTAATCAACGAACATGATGTGAATATTTATGATACGATGATGTTATCCCAATGATGATCTTGTGATACTTTAGGGGACTCAGGTTGTTTCCTGAGTACCTCTCCGTAAGGACCTATTCATTGAGTGACCACCCGGGATAACAGTACAACCATGAGGGTGGAATGTGACACCCTTAGCTGATTAATTAGAGGAACTTGAGGTGTAGTTGTCTTCACCGTAGGACAGTCAATGGGGTCCAGGCATAGTACTTGCTCTGCCGAGGCTGGTTGCTAATGTTCTTTGATTTGGTTTTGTTAGTCACCCTTCCTATGGGGAGAAGTACTATGTTTATCAAACTGGAGAAACCTAACGGGCGACTATGACCTCTAGGGAATCTTTGTAAAGGCTACATAGTGAGACCCTGCTAGGTCACCTTGGTAGTGATCAATGGAGAGTCATGATCTCCGAGCAGAATGGGAATCATGACTTGTGGGTAAAGTGTGCAACCTCTGCAGAGTGTTAGAAACTGGTATATCAGCCATGCTCACGGTTAAGAGCGATCTTGGGATCCTCTTTGATTAGAAGACTTTCATGATGATGTTTAATGATGATGGTTATAATTATGATCTCTAGTATTTCCTCTTGGAGGGAGTATATTTGGGTAATAATTGGGTTTATTACTAAAATTTGGCTTTACTATTAGTAATAAATACTTGACCAACTAAAAGCAATTGTTTAACCTCAACTCCACATATAGCTAGTCCACTTAGCCAAACGGGACATTTGCTGAGTACGTTGATGTGTACTCACCCTTGCTTTAAAACCACCCCACCCTAGGTTGTCCCCACTGTATTCAGTGCTTAGTAGGAGATGCAGGCAACATGGAGGACTTTGAGGAGTTTTCTAGGACTATGACGAGTTCTAGTTACATTAGTGGCAAACACCGAGTCAGCTGCCTGTTAAGGCCTTATCTACTACATTTCGTATTCCACACTTTGATAATGTTAATGACTATGTTATAGACTTAGTGGATGTCTTGGACATCTTGATGTAATAAAGTACCTTTCCACTATTTACTTTGAGCAATGTGTGATGATGTCCAATTATGTAATCGCTGTGTACGTGAGTTTCTGATCCTGGCACGTACATGGTTCGCATTTGGTTTGCCTTCCAAAACCGGGTGTGACACCTTGGGAAGGCCTTGCATGAAAACAAAGGCAAAGCCAAACAAATCCAACCTCCTCAGGATAACACCACTGCAGGAGTGAACAATCCTGTGGAGGGCAAAACTATGATTTGTAGGCTACGTCACAAAGAAGGCCACAAGTCTTTCCAATGCAAGGCAAAGACCGAGGATAAGCAAAAGCTCAAGCAAAAGCCAACAAGCTAAATCTCCAACACCTACATCAGCAAGATGAATAAAAAGGATGCTACATCATATTTGATCAAGAAAAAAAGAATGGAAATGTGATAGCAATCAAGGCCAATAAGCAAGCCAACAAAGGAAAGGGGGCCAAATGCTTCTGGGTGCCAAAAGAAATTATTTCAAGCATGAAAAGCACCAAGAAGGTTTAGATCCTGGGAGGGAAGTGAGGAGTCCGAAGGACATCGGGGAATTTGGAGATTTGGCAAAATTGGGATGTATATCATGGGATGCATCATATTGGATCAAGTCTATTGCCAAGTGGGTTAGTGTATACTTTGGACCCAAATTCCCCACCCATGACTAAGGTAACTAGATTTATTGTATTTCTTCTTCTTAGATATGTGTCTCTATTTTCTTGCACCTAGTTTTTACCTTTCATACCTAGTATTACAATTGGTATTTATTTTTGATTAAAAATGCATGCATACTAGGTAAATCATATGGTAGGATTGCTCACTTTAAATTCATACTCTTGAGCAAACCTACATGGTTTAAAATGTTTAATTAAGTACGACACATAGCTTATTCAATGTTTCTAAGAAAATGATACATTAATTGATATTTTGAAATACAAGTGGTATGATACTTCAATTATGCTTCATCTGGTATCATTTAACTTATATGTGCTAAAGCTCGGATCATAGATAATTTGCCCCTCTTGGTATCAAATCAAAGTACATGTCTCCTATAAGTATTCAAAACTTCTATGCACACTTTCAGGGGGAGGTTACTCTATAATCTAAGTCTTTGAGACTAATACCGGTTTTCAAGTCTATTATATGTAGTAGTCTCATTGAAAGGAAAATGGAGTCCCGGAGAAAGACAAAAAGCTTCCACTGCAAATCTACAAGAACTCTTATGTCTCTCAAGCCTGCCATTGGTCTTCAATTGGTCTGCAATTGACTTTTAATTAGTATCTTTGAGACTACATTTGATATGATTTAGATGTCTTCTCCAACATTTGGTTAGACTATATTTCATATCTTATACTTCACATGTTGCTATACATGCATAAGTTGTTAACTCATATCTGTTACCTATGCATAAGGGAAGTTAGTCTAATCAAATCATGTCTTGCACCTCTATTTCTCACACACTTTTTCCTAAGTAGAAGGTCTCTGTCAAGGGGAGTATTCCTTCGTCTCTAAAGGGGGAGAAAATTCTTTCAAAAAGAGAACACTCATTTAGGGGGAGTAATAATTTTACTGCTTCAATCGATATCTTTGATAAATATTTTATGAGGGTAAGTCTTATTTGCTTCCTATATGCTTTTATTGTCTTCCTTTTCGGTGGTTGATGCCAAAGGGGGAGAAGTTTAGGGACCAAAGCAATGAAAATTGTATCAAACACCAAACACCACCAAATTAAAATTTCTCAATCCTTGTTCCTTCAAGTGGTTTTGGTTCTTTGGTCTAAAATAGGAAGTAAGTGAATTATGGTGTTAAGGGGAGGCTTAAGTCCATAATCTCACATTGTGGGGACACTCATGCATCGTAGCAAGTAGATTGCATATTTTCATTCAAATGTTTGTTATATTTGCTTGCTTTGGTTGTGTTGTCATCAATCACCAAAAAGGGGGAGATTGTAAGGAAAATGGACCCTAGGCCATTTGGCTCAATAGGTTTTTGTGTTTGATGATCAACATAACCTGTGGACTAATGTATTTGCTAGTGTTTATGCTTATAATTCACAAGATGATAAAGTTACTTGGACTAAGGCATTGAGGAAATAAACACCTCAAAAGAAGACATTATTAAGATCATAAGTGAAGATCAACAAGTATCAAGCAAGTCCAAGAAACGAAGAATAGTGTTGGGGTGGCACACCGGACTGTCCGGTGCCACACGCTGGACTATCCGGTGCACCAGGGAACAGTAGCCCAATGGCTAGTTCTAGGTGGCACTGGTGGAGAGAAGCCACCAGACTGTCCAGTGTGATGTCCAGACTGTCCGGTGTAAAAGCCTGCAGCGCCAACGGTCTACGGTGTCAGATCCAACTGCTAGGCGCACCGGACAGGGGCACTAGACTGTCCGGTGACCCCACCAGACTATCCAGTGTGCCGTAGAGAGCAGCAGCTTTTCTCCAACAGCTAGAATTGTGTTGGGGCCTATAAATACCACCCCAACCGACCATTTCAAGGTGTAGGAGCCCAAGCAACTTACCAAGGCATATAGTAGACATTTCCAAGTGCTCATACACCCAAGTGCTTAATAGAATCACTCGATGATTAGCATAGGTGCTTTGCGAAGTGCTTAGGTTACTTAGACCACTCTAGCGCTTGCTCTAGGTGAATCCTAGTTAGTTGAGTGAGTTTAGAAAAACCACATAATCCCTCGGCTCTTGCGCGAGCTGTTGTAAATGTACCGAGTGGGGCGAGAGTCTTGCGAGGTCGTGACAACCGTGTTTGTGTCACGACCACCACCGTGTACTGGAGGGAACGAGGCTGTGGCATTTCGGCTGGAAGCTCATTAGTGGAGATGGCGGGGAGCGTCTGAGAGGAGCCGGAAGCGGAGCACCACTTGCGTGTGGAGAATGCCCGCGACTCTCTATGGAGTTACTCGATCGAGGTGCTTGGCCCTCGCATGGGCTTCCCTTTGCGTAGGGGCACCAACGAGGATTAGTCGGGACCATGTGTGGTTCCGGATACCTCGGTAAAAATACCGGCGTCATCCACGAGAGTTTGCATCTCTACCTTGCTCTTTAGCTTCTGCATTTATATTAAGCATTTAAGTTTCAATCTTGTCTTTATACTTATATTATTTAGGATTGAAACTTAGACATTGCGATAGAGATAGCAACACTTAGACAAAACCTAGTTTGCACATTATAGTTTGTTTATTTGCATAGGTTTTGCTCTAGAGATTTATTTGTGGCCTAGTTTAGAGAAAGTTTTAAGAAGTCCTAATTCACCCCTCCCCCTCTTAGGCGTCACCTGTTTCCTTCACTTACAAGAGATGTGCTTCTTCAACTTGGTTCTAATCTATAGGGGCAAGAATAGAGCCAATGGTTGCGGTTCTCTTTGGAGGCATGACGAAGAAGCTATTAGTGTTGTGAGTTCACCGGAGCTAGGTGTTGGGGGCCTTCATCTTTTGAAGGTCCTCAAAAACATGTTTAACCATTGATTTCCAAGTATTGCAGGAGCTTCAGCACTAGAACACCTTTGATGCAGGACATTGAAGGGGCGACGAAGCTAGCTTCGTCATAGCAATACAGGGAGACAATGCAAGGAGAAGGAGTCATACTGAATGCTAAAAGCAAAAGGCAATATTGCCCTTGTATTATTTATAAATCATGTGTGTAATCCTTGTGGGTGTAAATGTAATTTTGTATGAAGCTGTATGATTCTCTATAAATAGATAAACAGTATCCTACATAAAGTACCTTTTGAAGGGCCGGACAATTGCTATGTGTAATCTTTCCTCTAAAAGCACCTTCGCTCTAATTCATTCTGTAGAGCCTATGGTATGATTGTAAATTCATTATACAAAAGAGGAGAAATACGATACTAATACATCTGAGACGAGTTGTTACGCAAAAAAATCTTTTTACATTATTTACCTATTTATGCAATTAAGTCATGACTTTTTCGGTTAAGTCTCAACCTTTGTCTTCAAAGGAGTTATACTGAAGGGATGACTACTTAAGGACAAAGGTTGATTATCTTTTTGACATTGTGTTGCCTTGTTTTTCTGATTGTACATAGCAACCGAGAACAAGTGACCAACACTAGGCGCCAATGTTGGTCGCCTACTTAGATGTCTGAAAGGAACCAAAATAGGGCAACACAATTAAAGTAATGATGTCTTTTCCCTTTAATCAACTTTTTGCGAAGAGATTGATTATAGGGAGAAGGTCTAGATGATTGATAATAAATGAAGAAGCCAATGCTTAGAGACATTGTAAATAACCCATTATGAACATACTCTTTTTCTTATTATCTCCTTGTTATAAACAATTACAATGCCAAAGGTCCTCTAGCTGAATTGGTTAGGTGGTCTGAGTAGCACTCCTCAGAAATTGAGTTTGACTCCTCATGGGAGCGAGTTTCAGGCTATGGTTAAAAAATCCTATCGTCTGTCACATGCCAAAGCACAAGTCTAAGGCCTAGCCCCGGTCGGAGTCATTCTCACATGGGCTACAGTGTCGCAGTGTATGGGTGGAGTAGGGGTTCAGAGTTTTTTTCGACATGTGTGAGAAGGTCTTCTTAATATAATATCGTGGGGACGGTCTTACCCCCATAGGTCGAGTTTATAAACAATTACAATAATACCTTCGAGGACTCAGATAGTGGTTCAATGGTGAGACAATGTCCAAACTTTGGAGGTTGAGTAATTCGGTACAAGACACGAGAGCTCAACGTGCTCCGGCTGTATGGCACTATACCTCTATTTATAGTGGTGACCTGATATACAATTTCGTATAAAATTACATCCAACTCTTAACCTTATATATGTGAACTACAAGACCCACTGACGGTATCATTGTCCTTTATTTCTGAAGACATTATACACATGTCAACTTATCTCCTCTTTTGTCGTATTGATGCTTGTTCTGGACATGTTGAAGAGCTTTGGCCAACTTGTAGTGCCGAAGCCTCCACTTTCAGATAACGAACTTCGGTTAAGGTATACCTTGACGAAGGTTGATCGAAGTGGACAATAAAACAAATTGGAATGGTCACGAAGCAATGTTGAAATTTGTTAGTTTGAGGAACTTCAGCAGTGGTATCCGCCCAACACCACCTTTCACCGTTCATGTCCACACCGCCAACCTTTTGACTCCTTCATAGAGCTCAAAGGACCCTTCTTGTTGGTGGCCGGCACCAAATTAGGGGATGGTAATGGGGCGGGGCGAGGTCGGGGGAGTGCTCCCCATCCCCGCCCCGATCCCCGAAATCTATTCCTTGCCCCGACCCCGAAACACTTAACGGGGAGGATTTCATTCCCGTCCCCTTCAGGGACCCGATCCTCGCGGGGAACCTGCGGGGATCAATTTTTTAGTACAAATATTATGATATACATACATAAACAAGGATTGTCAAATGTGCGAGCAACAACCGAGTGAAAGAAATAAGGGTTAAAATTGGTAAGTTAGAAATTTGCATCTTTATATGGGTCATAGTGAGACGATTTATTGGATTCTACCTTCATATATCGCGCGAGGTGAGGGTCTCCTTCCTAATTCGAGTCCTCTTCAGATCCCCGCGGGGAATTCCCATCCTTGTCCTATTATAATTTGGGTCCCCGCCCTATCATCCCCGCGGGGGAAATTTTATCCTCATCCCCGCCCCATTTGAGTCTGATCCCCACGGGGACCCGTCCCACGGGGAAAATTTCCATCCTTACACCAAATCCTTTGCATTGACACCCTTGCTTGACCAAGTGGTGTTCGACACTGCCACACCATTGACCCTACCAGTGGCGGTGGATGGTGCTTCGCCTTTGCCTTGCCTCACGGTGGCAGTCAACGATTGTCCCCCACCTTTTTGCCTCGTCTTGTGGTGATCTCGTCGCTCTGTAACATGATGCATCATATGGAGGGATTCACCTTTTTGTCATAGGTCAACTAGGTAAATAAGGTCTTTAGAGGCTGTTGTGTTATAAGCCGCCTCTAAAAGTAGAATCATTTGTAGAGATGGCTGACAAACTTTAATAAATCCTCTATAGAGAATTAGAGACGGCTAGCTTTAGAGTCGCACCTAAAGATGTCTCTAGAGCATCTAAAGAGTAAAGATATCTCTAGAGGTGTCTTAATTTATAGGTCGCCATAAAGACGGCTCTTAATTAAACCGCGGCCAAAATATAATCGTATTATAAAAATCAAGCGATATTATACATATTGGCTCGCTGGCCCGGCCGGCCAACTAAACTAACCATTGGTTGTGATTGCATTTGAGAATAAATAAAGGAATTGAGCAGCATTGGGGTGCCATCTGCTGACTGACTCTCCAGTGTTCATTCAGAACTTTGCGTTGCGTCCGTCCAAATGTGTCCATCGGAGGTACCGGTCATCGAGCTTTTAATTTGTGATTGACCCCCACCGGCCGCCTATAAATCGCGTAATGCATGTCCTAAAACATAACAGGCCAAACAATACACATTTGGAATCTACGTCAACCAGAACAAGCAACCAGCTCGGGTAATCGTCTGTTCATCGGGTTCTTTCTTTCTTTCTTTCTTGCCTTGTGAAGATCGATAACCAGCAGTCGGGTACTGTCAAATTTCCAGGCGCGTGATCGAGATGGCAACCACAACCAGATGTGGACCGAACGCCGCCGCCGCCGCTCCCAAGGACTCGTGGCCGGAGGTTGTGGGCATGTCATCGGAGGAGGCCAAGAAGAAGATCAAGGAGGACAAGCCGGGCGCCGACGTGCAGGTCGTCCCAGCCGACGCCTTCGTCACCATGGACTACAGCACCGGCCGAGTCAGGGTCTTCGTCGACTCCAACGACAAGGTCACCAAAGCTCCCCGGGTCGGCTAGCACTAGCACCTAGCAGGAGAGGAGGGGCATGCATGCAGCAGATGCCAGCTGCCAACGTGCATGGAATTATTTCTAGTTTTGTATGAACAATTAATAAATAAAAGGCAAGGTGTGTATGTGATATTTGTGTACCTACTAGATCCATTCGTGCCTGTGTGATGACGACGTACACTTCGGGTCACTTTGGTTGAGCCGTGGATTCCTGAAAAAAAAATCTGATATCAGCTGCTAGCTGTGGGAAAGCTGCTGTGAGCTGGCAGCTGTGATAAAGCTGAAAGCCATTTGGCTGAAACAACTATAAGCTGTGGATTCTATGATTCTATCAAGATTATCTGTCACGTCTCTGTGATAATGTAATAATGTTTATATGATAATTGGTTGAATGGACACATATTCAACCATTTTAAGAGAATTTCTCCTATTTTTCAACATTCATAAAAATACAAAATGATTCATGTAACTAATATAAAAAATAAGACCATACAAAAGTCATCACACATCATATGATCCACATCATGACTGCACCACGAACCTAAGTATACTATATTCCACTAACCAAAGCATTAGCTATGCTATCACGAATGTCATTCATGGTAAGCTCATTATCCTCCTCTGGAATATCATCCTCTTGTGCATGTAGAACTTCTGGCCCTTGAACTGACTGCAAGGAGGAGCAAGCCGAAGATTTGGCCTGCTCGGGCCAAACTATTTCGACAGTGCAAATTTCCTTTGGTTCATCGTCCGAACTACTTTAATTGTGTTCTACTATATGGACATTATGATGAACCGTTTTGACTAGTTCTTTGCTCCGGCTTTCACAAGCAAAAGCTCTCTGATGTAATTGTGCTAGCGTAAAGAACTAGATGCCTTCTAATTTCTCTTTTAAATAATAACGCAATCCATCAAAGGCTATTCCCGCCAGTTATTTATCTGTTAAATGAATTTGAAAGCATCGGTTTCTCATATCTCGGAATCTCCGGATATAATCACTAACCGATTCATCATTTTCTTGTCGTAGGGCCACTAAGTCTACTAAATCTAGCTCGTAATCGCCAGTGAAGAAATGTTCATGAAATTTTTGTTCTAAGTCTTCCCATGCACTACACGACGGTTGATCTTTAGCGACCCTTATTAGATACCAACTGTTGGTTGCTAAAGGTTATGGACCGACGGTCAGTCGCTAAATCCTTTTGTAGCAACGGTCGATTGGTCGCTAAAAGTTTAGAAATTTAACAACTTATGGTTGGTCGCTATAGATGTCGTCGGGGACTAGCGGTGGGTCGCTATAGAGCAAGGATCACTATCAAATCTTATAGCCTGAACATATCTGTAGATATTAGTGACTAAAAATTAATTAAAACAAGTAAACATGATTTTTAGCGACCATGATTGATTCTTTTATGTGTTTGTTATGTATTTGCATTTGGAATAATTTTTTTATTGCGCATGATTGATTTTTGGTTATTGAATAACATTTCTTCTTAAATGAAAATCCTAGTAAATAAAAAAATATAATAATTATTAGCCTAAAAATTAATATTTTATTTATAAATAATTTTGGTTTAATTACTATGAATTGTAGGGTTATTTAAAAATGTATTTCAAATTTAGAAAAGGAAATAAAAAAGGAAAAAACACTCCAGTCTGTGAAATAGTGGAACCCTGAATCAATCCAGCCCAATCCGACCTGCACGGCCTGCCTCGAACTGAGCCGACACTCCTCATCTTCCCCGGTTCGGCACTTCGGCTCGTCCTCCTCGCGGCGAAACTCTAGCCCGCCCCCATGGACGATCCCTCCTCCGCCTCTAACAAGCACAAGCGCAAGCGGGGGCGCAAGCCCAAGGCATCGCCGCCCTCCCCCGACCGCTCCTCCCCCTCTCCCTCGGTCACCCCCGCTCCGGCTGGGCGCCGTGGCCGCAAGCCGCGACGTCATGAGACCCTCGCCGATGCGGACGCCACGCGTCCTCTGTCCCCGCCCCACCGAGGTCCACGCCGCCCACACCGTTCGGCTTCGGCGTGATCCCGCCCAGGTGCACGGCTGCGCACGACGGCGCACCGGCGGTGGTCTTCTCCACCGGCGGCTGCGGCACCAACTTCTTCCACGCCATGAGCGACCTCGTCGTGCCGCTCTACATCACGGCGTGCGAGTACAGCGGCCGTGTGCACCTGCTCGTCACCGACTACCGACCTGAGTGGGTCGCCAAGTTCAGGCCCGTCCTAGACGCGCTGTCCGCGCACCCGGTCGTAGACCTCACGGTGACCTCCCGAGTCTATGGATCTGTTCTTCCAGCATTACATGGTCTAGTGATGTAGTTGTGGGCTTTTGAACTGCTTCAAGCTAGAGTGATATCCTGTGGTGCTTTTGTGACTGATCATCTCTAGAGCTTTTGTGAATGATCTAGCTAGCTATCTGTAAATGATCTAGTTGTGAATGATATTATAATTGTGATGCTTTTGTGAATATATAATTGTGGTGCTTTTGTGTTTATGTGATGGATCTATGAATGTGGTATACTGATTAACTATGTATGTCTTTATGATTTGTGTATAAAAATCTGTGATTTGTGGTGTTAATTAAATGTATATTTTTATTAATAACAACTGTAGAAGGGCGACTTTCTGTTGGTTGCTAAATTTATAGTATGACGACTTACGGTTGGTTGCTAAATCGATACTACAACAATCCACGGTTGGTCGCTAAATATACAATATTAGCAACGGACGGTCGGTAGCTAAAAAGATGTCGGTCGCTAATGCCTTTAGCGACGGCACTTACAGCGACCATCCTTATGGGTCGCTAAAGGTTTTTAGCGACCAACCATAGGTCGCTGTAAGTGAACCGTCGTGTAGTGATGACAAAATGGAATTAGGAGGGAGCGTGGCATACCATGTGAATGCAGTCCCTGTTAAAGATAATGAAAATAAACGTACACGGAATGCTTCGGTATCAGCCAATTCTCCTAACTGTGCTAAGAACTGGTCTATGTGCTCACGTGTGCTCTTTCCTCGGTCACCCGAAAACTTTGCGAATTCGGTTATTCTAGTCCCCTGTGGGTATGGGAGACGGTCAAACTGGCTATCATAATGTCTCCGATATGACTGCCCCTCGGGGACTATACTAACTCCGAGCTTATCTCGGAACGCCCTAGCTATTTCCTCTCTTATTATATCGATGGCAGCCGGTGGGAGACCACCAGCTCTCTGGTCCAATATGGGTGAGTTTGTTTGGATGTTGGTATGTTGTTTTTCTCCCCATTGGTTTGGGTTTTGCAGCGCGTTAATACATGCCCTATGAGGCTCATAGGACTGGCCATTCCTTTCTGGCCTTCTGGGGCCCGAAAGTACTCACTCTCACTGGTTTGGTAGATTATATTATGGTGCTGGTGTGTCGTATGGTGAGATGGGGAGTCTAGCTGGGACGGATATAGAGTTGGATATCCATCCTCCTAAAAAAACTCTGTGCCGAACCGTCCGACACTATATTCGGACTATCTAGCGTCATAAGCGGACAATCTGAATGGGTTATCTAGGGTTTGCATGGTATGTGGCGGCTTGGGTGCAGGCCTCGATAATTCGCTTCTAAAAACAGGATCGGCCGCCGCTGGCCCGGACGGGCCGCGCTCATGTGCGGACGGTCCGGACATGCGCAGATCGGCAAATTTATCGCCGATGTGCGTGGGAGGCTATTGTTGCCCAAGGTACATGTCTATCAGCATCCCATAAAGGGGTTGTGACTGGTCGTGACAACCTGTAGCCGATGAATTACGTGTGTATTCTCTCAGTTCAACCTCATGCGAAGGAAGATTTGCAATAGTAGACTTATCAAGTGCACGCACTAGCCTTTTATGATCATTTTGTATATCCCCTATGATACGTTGCATCTGCTCTCGTTGTTCATCTATGTAAGCTTTAAGAGATTGGAGTTCATTGGTGCTACTTACATTGGGGGTAATCGTAGTAGGTCGGAGCAAAGCCAGATCTATCGCCCGTTGTCGAACGACTTTGTTGTTCCTGTCCACCTTGAAGTCAGCCAGGAATTTCGCCCTTGCTTCTCGAATCAACTACTCCTGGCGCTCCTCGAACAGGAGCTGTTCTTCATCCGGCAATGTTTCCCATGTCGGCGTGATGATGTTGCTGGTGGAAACTTCAGAGCTATCCTTTGAACCGGCCATTGATGGTCGATCTCGATAGGTCTATATGAAATCTTCCCCAGCGGAGTGGCCAAAAAGTATATTGGCGCCTTTTTTGGGCGCCAAACACTCAACAAGAACCGGCGGTGGTGCTCTCTGGTCAGGCGCGAACGGTTCGTGGCCAGGGGCCGGACGGTCCGTGACATGGCGCAGGGCTAGGGTTCCCTGCCAGACGACGGACGGTCCGCGCCTATAGGCCAAATGGTCCGCGCGTGCGCAGGGGCGGCGGAAGGTCACCGGCGACGCCTGGATCTCGCTCCCAAGAGGAACCCTGTTGGGGAGTAGAGATCCTAGGTGGTGTCTAGGCTCGGGTAGACCGACCTAGACTCCTCTAATCGACATAGAGTCGAAGAGAAGCGGAGAATTTGGGGATTGGAAGACTAACCTAGAACTAGACTAGAACTACTCCTAAGAATAAATGTAAATTGTATTTGTCGGTACCCTAGAACAGGGGTACCCCTTACTACTGTATAAAGACGCAGTACCCATGCGGCTATCTCTTAGTCGCGTGGTAAAGGTGCTGTGTGTGGGACCAAGCCATGAATCACCCCAGTCTCGGCCGACTACTCTGAGTCCACAACAGCGCCCAACTCCACCACATGGGCGGGTCCGGAGCCGCCACGTGTCTAACGCCCCGAATTTTGGAGTTGAATTTTTTCTTTTCTTCACTCACCAAATTCGGGCGTTACCCTTTCCTTTTTTTTCTTTTTCTCCTTGCTAAGCCTTGATCTTTTCCAAATCTATAGCGAGAACTAGCTCGACAACTGGTGTAAGTAAACCCTAGAAATATTTTCTTTGGTTGTTGCATCATGCCGAACCATGCATCTTTTCCTTGTGAGTATTTGCTTGGTTTCCATAAAGAATGCGCTTAGTAGAAGATTATAGCTAAATAGGAAATGGAAAATAGAAAGGAACCCCCTCCCTCCTCTTTTGGGCTGGCTTTCTGGCGCGGCCCAACCGCCCCCCTCCTCCCCTCTTTCCCCTTGGGCCGACTGGCTCGGCGGCCTAGCCGCCCCCTCCCCTCACACGGCCCAGCCGTGGGCCTAGCTCGCCCCCTCCCACGCGCGGCCCAGCTCGCCCCCTCCCTCGCGCGACCTAGCTCCCCCCGCTCCCCACGCGCGTGGAACGCGCGGCGGTTAGGCCGCCGCCGCCTTCCCCCGTGGGCCCCGCCTGTCATCCCTCTCCCCTCCCCAAAATCTCTCCCTCTCTCTCTCCCTCGCACACGATCCCCACACCCGCCCGCGCGGCTCCCCTGCCCCGTCCGGCGCCGCCCTCGCCCCCCAGCGCGGTGAGCCCCCTCCCCTCTCTTCCTCGCCTTCCCCCTCCCCTAATCGGCTTGGGCACGACCCAGCCATGGCGGCTCGCCCTCAGCGCACGCCCGCCCGGCGCGGTTCGGCTGCCCCCGCCACCTCCCCGCGCGGCCGCGGCCCCGGTGTCTCGCCCGCGTTCGGCGCGCGGCCTCGGCGCGGCCGTCCCGGCACGCTCACCCCGGCTCGGCGCCCCTCCCCCTCCTCCTCGGTCCACGGCGTGACCCCCTCCCTCCCTCTCCCTCGCGTCCGCCCCGGCCATGGCGCCGCTCGGCCCGGTGCGGCCGACCACGCCGCGCGCGCCCGCCTCGCCCCCCGCCCCGGCGCGGCTCCGCCGAGCCCCCTCCCCGTGCGGTGCGCGGCCTGCTCGCGCGACTCGCCCGTGGCGGCGCCCGGCGCAGCCTGCTCGCGCGGCCTACCCGTGGCGGCCCGCCCTCGGCGCGCGGCCTCAGCGCGGCCGTCCTGGCGTGCCCGCCCCGGTGCGTTTCCCCTGCCCCATCCCCGCGACCGGCGTGGTGGCGCGGTGCCCTGCGCGCGTGCCCGCCCCCGGCGTGCTCGCCCGCCCGGCGCGGCACGACGTCCCTATCCCCGGCCGCGGCGTTCGGCCCCCTCCCCACGCGCGCGCCCGCCGTGGCGCCCTGCGCAGCCCCGCCCCGGCGCGCGGCCCCCGCGACCCACCCGCCTCGGCGTGCCTTGCCCGCGTCGTGTCGGCCCTGGCGTGGCCTTGAGCTCGGCCCGGCATGCCTATGGCGCGCGGCCTTGAGCTCGGCCAGCGCACGGCCCCGCACGTTCGGTGCCGGCGTGGTCCCGTTGTCGCTCGTGGCGCGTAGCACGACGAGTGCGCAGCTCGGCCCCGATGTGTGCGCGGCTCGTTCGCGACACGTTAGCGCGGCTTTGCGCGCGCACGTGCTCGCGTGGTGCGCACGGTGCTTTGACGCGGCTCGCCGTGCCCTCGGCACGCTCGTCTACCCCTAGACGTGTCCGTCTACCCCCGTGTATTCCATGCGTAGTGATCGCATTATTTATATCAATAAATGGAAACTCAATTTAGAAGTTGGTTACGTTAGTTATTTCATGTAGTTAATCATTGACCTTGTTTAATGGTGATCAATTGAAAATAGTTATAATTCTATTAGTGCATGTGATTAATACCTATTAGCGTAACTAGGTGGAACTAGATCACGTAATGATTAGTTATGCATCTACTCGTAATACGCTTCGAGTATAGCTTTAACCACTGCGAGACCTTCCTTCTTCTCTTTCTTGCCATGGCGAATGCAATATCGTATGTCATATCTTATGCATATTCGACTTATCTGCTCTCTTGTATGGTGTACTGTTTATTTCCTAATTTGAATGGATGGATGGATGTATGTTTGCGCTCGCATAGAGAACGATCTGGTTGAGGAGCCCGAGGAACTCGCAGGAGAAGCCCCTGAGCAGCAGCTGGTTGGTGGAGGCAAGTGTCCCTTGACCTATCTTTGTCCTATACATTCTATAATTCACTTTCCGCATTTACACAGTTATACCTAAGGATTGACTAGCTTTTATTATCCATGTCCTTGTTTACCTATTTGGGTTGGATTATTATTGTTTAGCTTTATGCTATTGCTCAACTCTAATTAATGAACATGATGAGATTTATCAATGATACGTTGTTTCCCTTCTTTATGATGTTGGACTAGTGATACTTTAGGGGGCTCGAGCGGTTTCTCGAGTGCCTCTCCGTAAGGACCTGTTCGTTGGATGACCGCCCGGGAAAACAGTGCAACCATGAGGGTGGAGTGGGACGCCCTTAGCTGAATAATTAGAGGGACCAGGGTGTAGTTCGCTTAGTCGTCGTGCCGTTAATGGGGCTCGGTGTATGCGGCTCGCTCTGCCAACTTTGGTTCGCCCCTTGGGGAGGAGTGCGGTGCATTAGGAAACCTAACGGGCGGCTACAGCCCTGGGGAATCTTTGTAAAGGCTACGTAGTGATACCCTGCTAGGCCACCTAGGTAGTGGTCAATGGGGAGTAGCTCTCTCTCCGGGCAGAAAGGGAATCACGGCTTGTGGGTAAAGTGTGCAACCTCTGCAGAGTGTTTGAAAACTGATATATCAGCCGTGCTCGCGGTTATGAGCGGCCAAGGGAGCTCCATTGATTAGTGACACTTGATCAGAGATGTTCGGATTGCAGGTGGCAATGAGATTGATGGGTTCTGGTATTGACTCTGGTAATGGTAAGTGGTACTCTTTCCATCTGGAAAGGAGTACGTTTGGGTTAATAACGTGGGTTAATTCTAAAATTTGGCTTTCTCTACTAGTAATAATAATCTGACTAAATAAAAGCAACCGCTTGACTTACCCCCACATAAAGCTAGTCCACTACAGCCAAATAGGACACTTGCTGAGTATGCTGGTGTGTACTCACCCTTGCTCTACACACCAAACCCCCCTTTTTCCCCAGGTTGTCCACATTGTAACCACTGCTCAGGAGAGGATGAAGCCGCGGAAGGAGACTTCCAGTAGTTCTAAGACTACGATGAGTTCTAGGCGTGGGTTAGCGGCAACCCCCCAGTTGGCTGCCTGTGAAGGCCGCGTGTATCTATGTTTCTTTTCCGCACTTTGATTATTGTAAAGACTATGTGGATGTCTCATACATATGATGTAATCGACTATTACTACCCTTTTATGATACTACTTGAGCACTGTGTGATGATGTCTAGTTATGTAACTGCTGTGTACGTGAATTGCTGATCCTGGCACGTACATGGTTCGCATTTGGTTTGCCTTCTAAAACCGGGTGTGACAACATGTCCAAAGAAGGTGATATACTCCAAGGCATCAACAGTAAATTTGGACCCCTATGGGAGGGTGCCAAACCCCTGGATATACAGTCCGGACCTCCAAGGTTGGTCTAGGACCTCCACGTGTGCAAGCCGGACCCCTAGAATGGGATCCAGACCCCCCCCCCCCCCCGTATGGGGTCCGAGCCACCCACAATGGGGTTCCTAGGTTCCAGGACAGAACATACTCGGGCCTAGAACAAGACCCAGGCGGGGGTCCGGTACAGACACATGTCTAGACCTGGACCTGTCTGCATACACTACTGCTCCCTGCTCAGGCGGAGACCCGTTGCTACCACGTGGCATACTGCGCGCGACTTAGACGCCTCTGGGCTACGCGCACCTCTGCATTCATTGCGGATAAGACGTGCACCTGTCCATTCCGCTGACAGGCGGTTTGCTCAGTCCACGATACGCAGGCCGAGCTGTTATTCACCATTACTCATATGTTTTGGCTATCAATGCTGCATGGACTGCGGTCATCAAGACTCCCGGTGATTGCTCAGGTGTAATTACTCACATATTGTATTCCTTTCATTATGCTCCTAGGCCCACATGTCGGGGCTCAGCATCCTTGTATGTGCCTCCCTTAAACTATAAAAGGGAAGGCACACAACGTTACAGGGACAGTTTTTACACACGGACTCACACACTTACACACTCTCTCAATACAACATACATACAACGGAGGTAGGGTATTACGCTCCGGCGGCCTGAACCACTATAATCCCTTGTGTGCTCCTGTGTTCATCCCGAATCCACATAACAGGCAAACCTCTTAAGCCCCCTCCTCATCTTAGGATTAGGGTGGGTGCATTCCGCCACCCGTCCGGAGGATTTTCTCTCCGACATTTGGCGCGCCAGGTAGGGGGATTTGGCTTTAGGTTTTTCCCTGTTTCCTTGCTCGGCACGATGGTTCAGATCGTCGAGTACCATGGCTTGACTCCTGTGGACTTCCTGATGGAGGAAGAGGCTATGTCTTCCATGCCACGGGGCTCCAACCGCCCTGCGCCTGGTGCTGCTGCTATGCCCGCTGCGTGGCAGCACACTCCCGCACAGTCATCCAGGGCTCCGTCAAGGGCTGCTCCTAGGGCGCTGTCTGCAGCTAGGGAGTTGTTGCGCCACCCTCCGGGCTCCACGGCCTCGCCGGGGGCCATGAAGCAGTGGCATGACGATGTCGATCATCTCCTTGGCATGGCGCATTCTGGCTCGGCCAAACCCAGGCCTCGGTCATTCCGGCGTCAACATGAGGCATCAGCGTTAATGCGCTCACCCTCGGTGAAGGCTGCATCGACTGAGGACCTACGGGCAGAGCTCAACCGCCGGTGTGCGGGTGAGGATGCCGCAATTTCTCTGGAGAGACCTGATGACCCGCGGACAGAACTTAACCGCAAGCGTGCTGGCGAGGACGCACGAGTCTCTCTGGAGAGGGCGTGTAAGCGCTGGCTAAACTTCGAGGGTTGCAACCTCGATCAGGACTTCGCTCTGCTTGCGCCAGAAACTCCAAGGGGTGCCCGAACCCACACGGGTGTCCCATTGGTCGGCGTGGGCTATGCCACGCTAGCGGACCACCTCCGCGCGGCGACTTGGCCATCCATGTTTCGGCCACACCTGCCAGAGAAGTACGACTGTCACACCCGGTTTTAGAAGGCAAACCGAATAAGAACCATGCACGTGCCAGGATCAGCAATTCAGGTACATAGCCATTACATAACTGGATATCATCACACAGTGCTCAAATAATAACATAAAAGGGTAATAATAGTCGATTACATCATATGTCTGAGACACCCACATAGTCTTTACAATAATCAAAGTGCGGAAAAGAAACGTAGATACACACGGCCTTCATAGGCAACCGACTGGGGGTTGCCGCTAACCCACACCTAGAACTTATCGTAATCTTGGAACTCTTGGAAGTCTCCTTCCACGACTTTGTCTTCTCCTGAGCAGTGGTTGCAATGCGGACAACCTAGGGAAGGGGGGGTTTGGTGTGTAGAGCAAGGGTGAGTACACATCAACATACTCAACAAGTGTCCTGTTTGGCTGTAGTGGACTAGCTTTATGTGGGGGTAAGTCAAGCAGTTGCTTTTAGTTGGTCAGATTATTATTATTAGTAGAGAGAGCCAAGTTTTAGTATTAACCCATGTTATTAATCCCCAAGTACCCTTTCCAAACGAAAAGAATATCACTTACCATCACCAGAGTCAATACCAAAACCATCATTCTCATTGCCACCTGCAATCCGAACATCTCTGATCAAGTGTCACTAATCAATGGAGCTCCCTTGGTCGCTCAAAACCGCGAGCACGGCTGATATATCAAGTGTCACTCATCAATGGAGGTTGCATACTTTACCCACAAGCCGTGATTCCCTTTCTGCCCAGAGATCATGACTCTCCATTGATCACTACCAAGGTGACCCAGCAGGGTATCACTACGTAGCCTTTACAAAGATTCCCCAGGGCTGTAGCCACCCGTTAGGTTTCCTAAATGTACCACACTCCTCCCCAAGGGGCAAACCAACCTTGGCAGAGCGAGCCGCAAATACCGAGCCCCATTAACAACACGACAGCTAAGCGAACTACACCTCGGTTCCTCTAATTATTCAGCTAAGGGCGTCCCATTCCTCCCTCATGGTTGCACTGTTTTCCCGTGCGGTCATCCAAGGAACAGGTCCTTACGGAGAGGCACTCGAGAAACCGCTCGAGCCCACTTAAATGCCACAAGTATAACATCATAATAAAGAAGGGAAACATCGTATCATTGATAAATCTCATCATGTTCATTGATTAATGTTAAGCACTAGCGTAAAGCTAACCAGAATAATCTGACCCAAATAGGGAAACAAGGACATGGATAACAAAAGCTAGTCAATCCTTAGGTATAACTGTGTAAATGCGGAAAGTGAATTATAGAATGTATAGGACAAAGATAGGTCAAGGGACACTTGCTTCCACCAACCAGCTGCTGCTCAAGGGCTTCTCCTGCGAGTTCTTCAGACTCCTCAACCAGACCATTCTCTATGCGAGTGCAAACATACATTCACATCTTAAATCAGAAAAGGAACAATACATCGTATAAGGAAACAATTCAGTTAAACACGCACATGACATAACGTTCGCGCTTACGATCACACCAAACTAGTGTTAGCGGAATGGCATGCGACGACATGTGAGACCACACGTGCTACGTAAAGGAACTTCCGGCTTGACGACACATTCATATCTTATCAAGTTAAAACACGTGAGGGGATCTAACTACACATAAGCTAGTCTCTGTCAAATTACTTATTGAATGAACAAGTAATTACATAACTTGTGAAAGCATGCGTTAGAGCAGGTCAGGTTAATGTTGTGAACGTACAAGTGTTATTCTTACTATATATATAAAAGAACTAAATCATTTAAGTGATCCATCAGCGTTCCATTCGCAAGACATAAACTACGTCAAGTAAATAATAATATTGATAATATGGACAACGCCGGTCGAGCTGGCTGCGCGCACCGCGCAAGCACAAGTTGCACGCAAGGCCACACACGCCGGGGCCAGGGGCACCACGAGCGGGCCACGCCGGGGGCCGCCGCGAGCAGCCGCGCTGGGGCCGAGCTGTGCGCCATGGACGCGCCAAGCAGCAGGGTCCGCGTCGGGCAGGGAGCCGCGACGCACGGGGCCACCGCGAGCAGCAGCGCAGGCGTGCCACGAGCAGGCCGCGCAGAGCCGATGTGAGCAGTCGCACCGGGCGTGCCGCGAGCAGGCCGACCGGGGCGGTCGCCATGGACACGCACTGGGTGGGCCGCGCCAGGTACCACGCGCCGCGCCGCAGATGCCATGGCCGCGCGCCGGGGCTTGGCAAGCCGGGCGCCGTGCGCCTCGCGGGGACGCCGCGGCCGCGCCAGCCAAGCTCCGATCGCGCACCAGAGGCACGCCGGTCGAGCTCCAGGCCATGGGCCACGAGCACGGGGAGGAGGGGGCGGGGAAGAGGGAGACAGGGAGGAGGGAACGGGGGCGAGCTCGCCTCGGTGAACCACGAACGGCCATCGGGACATCGGGCACACGGCGGAGCTCGACGATCAGTGCGATGGCGGTTTTGTGTGGGCGTGAGGCGAGAACGAGCTGCGCGGGGTAAGAGAAAAACGAGCGTCATGGAGGTTAGAGGACGTGAATAGGGGGCGATTTGGGCACATACAGGTGGGCCCCACTGGTGGCGGCGGCAGCTGGGCAACTACTCAGCGCGCACGCGCACGGAGGAAGCGGGGCGAGCTGTTGGGGCGGCTGGGCCGCACCAGCCGGCCGGCCCAAGACGGAGGGGGGTTCGCGGGCCGTGCGGGGGAGGAAAGCGGCTGGGCCGCGCAGGGGGAGGGGAAAAGGGGCCGGACGCGAGAGCTGGGCCTCGCCAAGGAAAGGCCAGCGGGCCGCGCGTGGGGGGGGGGGGGTTGGTTGGCTGGATGGGCCGCGCTAGGAAGCCAGCCCAGGGGAGAGAGGGGGGTTTTTCTATTTTCCATTTCCTATTTCCTATAACCTTCTACTAAGTGCATTACTTTATGGAAAAAACAATTACACACAGGGGAAATTGATGCGTGGTTCGGCATGATGCAACAACCAAAGAAACCCACTTCTAGGATTTATTATTATTACATGACATAGAGTTTTGGAAATGGGTAAGGTGTAGCGAAAATAAATGGGAAAAGAGAGGTAACGCCCGAATTTGACGAGTGAAGGAGAAAGAAAAAAATTTAACTCTAAAATTTGGGGCGTTACAAACCTATCTCCCTTAAAAGAATCTCGCCCTCAAGATTCAAGGTTGGCTAGCAAAGAGCTCAGGATATTTAGCCATCAGATCATCTTCACGCTCTCAAGTTGCCTCTTCTTCGGAGTGATGACCCCATCTGACTTTGCACATTCTGATAGTCTTCCTTCGGGTGACTCTGTCTGCAGTCTCAATAATTTGCGTTGGTTTCTCAATATAGGTCAAGTCTTCTTGGACTTCAATACCTTGCACTGACAACTGCTCTTCTGGCACATGCAAACAATTCTTTAACTGAGACACATGAAAGTCATGGACACGCACTGGGTGGGCCGCGCCAGGTACCACGCGCCGCGCCGCAGATGCCATGGCTGCGCGCCGGGGCTTGGCAAGCCGGGCGCCGTGCGCCTCGCGGGGACGCCGCGGCCGCACCAGCCAAGCTCCGATCGCGCACCAGAGGCACGCTGGTCGAGCTCCAGGCCATGGGCCACGAGCACGGGGAGGAGGGGGCGGGGAAGAGGGAGACAGGGAGGAGGGAACGGGGGCGAGCTCGCCTCGGTGAACCAGGAACGGCCATCGGGACATCGGGCACACGGCGGAGCTCGACGATCAGTGCGATGGCGGTTTTGTGTGGGCGTGAGGCGAGAACGAGCTGCGCGGGGTAAGAGAAAAACGAGCGTCATGGAGGTTAGAGGACGTGAATAGGGGGCGATTTGGGCACATACAGGTGGGCCCCACTGGTGGCGGCGGCAGCTGGGCAACTACTCAGCGCGCACGCGCACGGAGGAAGCGGGGCGAGCTGTTGGGGCGGCTGGGCCGCACCAGCCGGCCGGCCCAAGACGGAGGGGGGTTCGCGGGCCGTGCGGGGGAGGAAAGCGGCTGGGCCGCGCAGGGGGAGGGGAAAAGGGGCCGGACGCGAGAGCTGGGCCTCGCCAAGGAAAGGCCAGCGGGCCGCGCGTGGGGGGGGGTTGGTTGGCTGGATGGGCCGCGCTAGGAAGCCAGCCCAGGGGAGAGAGGGGGGTTTTTCTATTTTCCATTTCCTATTTCCTATAACCTTCTACTAAGTGCATTACTTTATGGAAAAAACAATTACACACAGGGGAAATTGATGCGTGGTTCGGCATGATGCAATAACCAAAGAAACCCACTTCTAGGATTTATTATTATTACATGACATAGAGTTTTGGAAATGGGTAAGGTGTAGCGAAAATAAATGGGAAAAGAGAGGTAACGCCCGAATTTGACGAGTGAAGGAGAAAGAAAAAAATTTAACTCTAAAATTTGGGGCGTTACAAACCTATCTCCCTTAAAAGAATCTCGCCCTCAAGATTCAAGGTTGGCTAGCAAAGAGCTCAGGATATTTAGCCATCAGATCATCTTCACGCTCTCAAGTTGCCTCTTCTTCGGAGTGATGACCCCATCTGACTTTGCACATTCTGATAGTCTTCCTTCGGGTGACTCTGTCTGCAGTCTCAATAATTTGCGTTGGTTTCTCAATATAGGTCAAGTCTTCTTGGACTTCAATACCTTGCACTGACAACTGCTCTTCTGGCACATGCAAACAATTCTTTAACTGAGACACATGAAAGTCATCATGCATGGCAGACAAATTTTCTGGCAGGCTGAGCTGATAGGCCACTTCTCCACGCCTAGCGAGAATCTGATACGAACCAATATAGCGGGGTGCTAGCTTGCCTTTGACTCCGAATCTTCTGACTCCTCTGATAGGCGAAACTATCAAATAAACAAAATCTCCAACTTCGAAACTCAGCTCTCTTCTTCTTGTATCTGCGTAACTTCGCTGCCTGGATTGCGCTATCTTCAGATTCTCCCGAACCATCTTGATGTTCTCTTCAGCTTCAAGCAAAATGTCTGGCCCAAACACTTGCTTTTCTCTAGGTTGATCCTATTGCAACGGAGTTCTACAACTCCTTCCATAAAGCGCCTGAAATGGTGTGAGAGCACCTAGAGGGGGGGTGAATAGGTGATCCTGTAAATTTCAACAACTAATAGCCACAAAACTTGGTTAAGTGTTAGAATGATAAAACCAAGTGGCTATAGAGCGAGCTCTTGCGAATCACAATAATCACACAGAAAAGCAATCACAAGAGACACACGAGTTATCCCGTGGTTCGGCCAAGTAATACTTGCCTACTTCCACGTTGTGGCGTCCCAATGGACGAGGGTGGCACTCAACATCTTTCAAGTGATCCAATGATCAACTTGAATACCACGGTGTTCTTCTTTCTTATACTTTCTCCCATTTGCGAGGAATCTCCACAACTTGGAGCCTCTCACCCTTACAATTGATGATCACAAAGAAACATAGAAGTAAGGAAGGGGAGAGCAACGCACACATGACTCAAAACGAGAGCACAATCACGCACACAAGTCACAACTTAAGCTCTAAGTTCAACACACGGAGTTCTCAACTCAAGAAGAGCTCAAATTGCTAGCACAGAGAATCAAATGCATGGGAGTGGAGTCTGGATGCTTAGGAATGATCAAAGAATGCTTGGATTGCTCCTCCATGCGCCTAGGGGTCCCTTTTATAGCCCCAAGGCAGCTAGGAGCCGTTGGAGGCATTCTTGGAAGGCTAATCTTGCCTTCTGTCGGGTGGCACACCGGACAGTCCGGTGCGCCACCGGGAAGTCACTGTAGCTGTTCGGTGCGCGATCTCCTTCCTTTTCTGGTGCATCTGACCGTTGCAGATTCGAGAAAGTTGGTGCACCGGACACTGTCCGATGCACACCGGACAGTCCGGTGCCCCCTGCCGACCGTTGGCGTGCCCACGCGTCGCGCGAGGATTGCGCGACCGACCGTTGGCGTAGTCTACCATTGGCTCACCGGACAGTCCGGTGAATTATAGCCGTACGCCGTTGAACTCTTCCCGAGAGCGACGACTTCGCCGCAGATGACTCATCGGACAGTCCGGTGCACCACCGGACAGTCCGATGAATTATAGCCATACGCCGCCGTCGAGTCCCGAGAGTGGCCTATTCACCGGAGGCTGGTCTGGTGCACCGGACACTGTCCGGTGCACTACCGGACAGTCCGGTGCACCCAGACCGAGTTGCAGTTGGCTGAACACAGCGAACTCTTTTCCAAACCAATTTCTCCTATTTCTAGCACTTAAACACAATACATTAGTATCCAAATCAATGTACTAAGTCTAGAAACGTACCTTGTTATATGATTTGCACTTCTTCGATCTTTGGCACAAATTAACATTTAGAGAATAGGTGTTGAGCACTTAATCACCAAAACACTTTAGAAATGGCCCAAGGGCACATTTCCCTTTCAATCTCCCCCTTTTTGGTGATTTATGCCAATACATCCAAAAGCAACCAAAAGAAGTGCAATATCAATACAAAAGAGAACAAGAATTGTTTTTGATTCAAATTTGGCATATTTGGATCATTCTTTGCCACCACTTGGTTTGTTTTTGCAAATCAAATTTAATTTCCTTTCTCTAAGTCAAACACATTTGTTTAGGCATAAAGAGAGGTATTCCAAGAGAAATTGATCAAAGATCCAAAAACTCCCCCTTTTCCCATAATCATAAATTCTCCCCACAAGAAGCCAAATTTTGACAATAAGAGTATTTTGACAAATCAAAAGTTCTAACTCTACTATTTTCAAAATTTCACAAGTGGTAGCTGATCCATTTGCTTTGGCCTTAATTTCTCCCCCTTTGGCATTAAGCACCAAAACGGGATCATTCTTGACCCTTTAACCCCATTGCCTCACCAAAATTGTCAATTAAGAGCAAAAAGGCAATAAGAGCATAGATATGAACTTGGAGTTATTACCGGAGTGTAGTGGAAGTCTTTGCATGGTCCAAGTTCACCTTTCCCTTTCAATTCACTTTTGAGACTAAATCAAGAACTCAAACACAAAGGTTAGTCTCAAAGGGTCAAGTTGTAGCATGCCTCCCCCTAAATAAGTACATCACTTGCAAATGGACTTGTGAGGTCCGGGGATCATGTGTACAACTTGAGCACCACAAACATAGATTGAAATGCATAAATTACATGATCAAAGGCATAAAACACATGTATGCTATAGATCAATCCAAGTTATGCGAATCTAAGACATTTAGCTCACTACGCAACTTGCAAAACCTTTTCTCATCTAAAGGCTTGGTGAAGATATCGGCTAGCTAGTTTCCGGTGTTAATATGGTACACCTCGATATCTCCCTTTTGCTGGTGGTCTCTCAGGAAGTGAAGTCGGATGTCTATGTGCTTAGTGCGGTTGTGTTCAACAGGATTATCCGCCATGCGGATTGCACTCTCATTGTCACATAGGAGTGGGACTTTGCTCAGATTGTAGCCAAAGTCCAGGAGGGTTTGCCTCATCCAAAGTAGTTGCATGCAACACTGTCTTGCGGCAACATACTCGGCCTCAGCGGTGGATAGGGCAACGGAAGTTTGTTTCTTTGAGCTCCATGACACCAGGGATCTTCCTAGGAATTGGCACGTCCCTGATGTACTCTTCATATCAACCTTGCACCCGGCATAATTGGAGTCTGAATATTCAATTAAGTCAAAGGTAGACCACTTTGGATACCAGATCCCGAAGCAAGGCGTAGCAACTAAATATCTAAGGATCCGCTTAACAGCCACAATGTGGCATTCCCTTGGGTCGGATTGATATCTAGCACACATGCAAACGCTAAGCATAATATCCGGTCTACTAGCACATAAATAAAGTAATGATCCTATCATAGACCGGTATGCCTTTTGATCAATGGATTTACCTCCTTTGTTGAGGTCGACATGTCCGTCGGTTCCCATTGGTGTCTTTGCCGGCTTGGCGTCCTTCATCTTGAACCGCTTGAGCAAGTCTTGCGTGTACTTCATTTGCGAGATGAAGGTGCCGTCCTTGAGTTGCTTCACTTGGAACCGAAGGAAGTAGTTCAACTCGCCCATCATCGACATCTCAAAGTTCTGTGTCATCACCCTGCTAAACTCCTCATAAGTCTTTTGGTTAGTAGAACCAAATATTATGTCATCGACATAAATTTGGCACACAAATAGGTCACCATCACATGTCTTAGTGAAAAGAGTTGGATCGGCTTTCCCAACCTTGAAAGCATTAGCAATTAGAAAATCTCTAAGGCATTCATACCATGCTCTTGGGGTTTGCTTAAGTCCATAGAGCGCCTTAGAGAGCTTACACACATGGTCGGGGTATCGTTCATCCTCAAAGCCAGGGGGTTGCTCCACATACACCTCCTCCTTGATTGGCCCATTGAGGAAAGCGCTCTTCACATCCATTTGGAACAACCTAAAAGAGTGGTGAGGGGCATAGGCTAATAGAATGCGAATAGACTCTAGCCTAGCCACATGAGCAAAAGTCTCCTCGAAATCCAAACCTGCGACTTGGGCATAACCTTTTGCCACAAGTCGAGCCTTGTTTCATGTCACCACCCCATGCTCGTCTTGCTTATTGCGGAACACCCACTTGGTTCCCACAACGTTTTGCTTGGGACATGGCACCAGGGTCCAAACTTTATTTCGCTTGAAGTTGTTGAGCTCTTCCTGCATGGCCAACACCCAGTCCGGATCTTGCAAGGCCTCTTCTACCCTGAAAGGCTCGATAGAAGAGATAAACGAGTAATGCTCACAAAAATTAGCTAGACGTGAGCGAGTTGTTACTCCCTTGCTTATATCACCCAAAATCTGGTCGACGGGATGATTCCTTTGAATCGTCGCTCGGACTTGAGTTGGAGGGGCCCGTGGTGCTTCTTCCTCCACAACTTGGTCTTCTTGTGCTCCCCCTTGATCACACGCCTCCTCTTGAGGAACCTGTTCATCATCTTGAGTTGGGGGATGCACCATCCTTGAGGAAGAGGGTTGATCTTGCTCTTGTTGTTCGTGCACATCTCCAATTGCCATGGTGCGAATTGCGTTCGTTGGAACATCATCTTCATCTACATCATCAAGATCAACTTGCTCTCTTGGAGAGCTATTAGTTTCATCAAATACAACGTCGCTAGAGACTTCAACCAAACCCAATGATTTGTTGAAGACTCTATACGCCTTTGTATTTGAGTCATAACCTAACAAAAACCCTTCTACAGCTTTGGGAGCAAATTTGGAATTTCTACCTTTCTTTACTAGAATATAACATTTACTCCCAAATACACGAATGTATGACACGTTGGGTTTGTTACCGGTTAGAAGTTCATACGAGGTCTTCTTGAGGAGGCGATGAAGGTAGACCCAGTTTATGGCGTGGCAAGCTGTGTTCATAGCTTCCGACCAAAACCGCTCGGGTGCTTGAATTCTCCAAGCATCGTCCTCGCCATGTCTATAAGCGTCCTATTCTTCCTCTCTACCACACCGTTTTGCTGTGGTGTGTAGGGAGCGGAGAACTCGTGCTTGATTCCTTCCTCCTCAAGGTACTCCTCCACTTGTAAGTTCTTGAACTCAGACCCGTTGTCGCTTCTCATCTTTTTCACCTTGAGCTCAAATTCGTTTTGAGCTCTCCTTAGAAAGCGCTTTAGGGTCCCTTAGGTTTCTGATTTATCCTGCAAAAAGAATACGCAAGTGAAGCAGGAAAAATCATCAACGATAACAAGACCATACTTGTGGCGGAACCGCCCGAATTATTCCAGCTTAAGTGCCCAAGTCGCACCCTTAGAGGCAGCAACACACTTAAATCGGAATAACCCGTCAGTCCCTCGGATCTAGTCCGATAAAGCCACTTATCCAGGATCGAATACCACTAGCTCACTCGAAGGTGAGGCACAGAGAAATACAATAAAACATAATACCACAAATTTAATAAGTATTAATATTGATTACATTATCGGAGTTTCAGAAATAATAACAATAAGTTTTAATGCAGCGGAAATAACTAATGGAGAAAACCGAGTAACATGGCGAAGCCTGGCCACGCTACTCCTCCTGGTCCTCTCCTGCGGAAGCAGTAACCCTCTCGACTATCTATCCCGGTGGCAGGGATGAAGGCCAAGTCACCCCATCAACCAAATCAAGGAGGTACCTGCAAAAATTATGCCACAAGCAAGGCTGAGTATACTAATACTCAGCTAGACTTACCCGGTGTGAGGAGTCTACTCCTCTACCTCTAGACATGCAGCTGTTTGGCTGAGGGGTTTGGTTTGCCAAAAGCACTAGCTGAGTCTAAAATCAAGTTTTAGCTTTTCAAGTTCTAGAATAATAATTTGAGACTATATGAGAATCTGTCTATTCATACATGGTATCAAGCATTATATCAATCAACATCTTTTGCCAGTATCTCATTTCCACTTATTACTCAATGCAGTACAATGGATCAAGCAGTCTCATTAGCTGCGAGAAGCAGACGATTCGAATCGAGTTTTAACCTTGCAAGGTAAGCGTAAACACACGACATGTAGGGGCACTCCGTCCCCACACACGTCAACCGTCCCCATCGATTCCCCGTTCGCGGCCAGGCCTCACCGCCTTGGCATACAATGCTCCACTGACCTCGGCCGCCGCCGTGCAGTGACCACACTTGTACCCACCATATCTAGAATGGGAGACCCAGTCTCAGGACAACTGAGGGATAAAGTCCGCGCCCGGCTTCACTCAGGTACTAGGTTTACCGGTTACCATATTTCCCGACATGTGTTTAGTACGTTCAAACGCTTGACACAGGTATCCGCACGTTAATCCTTATTCCAATTTCATCTCATAGACCACGCATCCCCATGGATCCGTGTCCACAGACCATCATCATTCTGTTATCAAAATGGATACAACCAATTCCTGACCTCGCACGAGTGCTAGAAAAATCACTCGACTTCTACCGAGATCATGATTAGCATAGCAGCTACTCGACCTAGCATTCTAGTATCCATCTCAAAAGGAATCCTAAGTTCATGCAACTAAGGTTTCAAGCAACTCCTACACTTAAGTGCACATTGCAATCCTACAAACATTAAGTGTAGTAAAGTAGCATATAATAACATGGTTATGCATAAAACCAGGGCTTGCTTTTAATTTAACACTTAGGTAGTGTTTGCTGGGGGAGGTACTCGCTTGGCGAGCATCCACTGGTTATGTCCATCCTTCCTTAGGTCGTCCACCGACGGCATCTTGTGGGTGGCACCACATCACTTGCACGATCATTCTCTCTCGGTCCTAAATGAGATGCAAGATGCATATGTATGAATATAATGAAATAGCACAAGATACTTTAAGTACATGTTAGCCAATTAAACACTAAGTAGCGAGACATCATAAGCAACCACACACTAGCATTAGCTACTACATATCATTGAGCGCACAACATTAACACCACTAAAAGACGACAACATTTTGTATATTCACGCAACACAAATACGACCCCATAAGTACACGCATTTTATTTATTTGGATACGGCTTTTTATTAGTTCTCCTATTGATCGCGCAAAAGCATCACCGACCACACAAGTCCAACCAAGACAACGTAAGCTTGAATACGACATAGGCATCAATAACTACGGAACTCCTATATCACAATCAACTAGAGCAAGAAACAACAAAACATGACATACGTGCATTATTAAGCTTAGTCATGGCAAGTCTACATTACTTAAGTGTGAACCAAACATTTTAGCAAATAGGGTGAACTAAACAATCAAATGCGCACATGCAGATTTTTAGGACAACAGCACAGCAGTTACTTGTTTTAATCATAACTCTTCAAATATTAATCCAAAAATAGTAAACTAGGACTTTCTGGAAAGCTTAAAAAGTGTTCTACAATTTTGGTATTATCATCTCAATATGATTAGACTCTTAGCAAGGTCGAATTGTGCAAACACAGTAGCTCTGTCCAGATTTGGACAGATTCAGAGTTGCGACTTCAAAAATTCATAACTAAAGATTTAGGTATCCAAACAAAGGGATCCTAGACTTTCTGGAAAGCTAATGAAAGTTTCTACAAATGATTTGTAAACATTCCAAGGTGATTCAATATGCAATTTAGGATAAAAGACATTAGAAGGCTTTGTTGTTCAGAACTGGACAGATTCAGACTTCACACTTGAAACGTATGTAACTTAATCTTCAGACCACCAAAAAGAGTGATCAAAGGCTTTTTGAAAATCTTAGCAAAAGTACTATACAACTTTTATAATCACCAAGAAGTGATTCTAGGTTTAATCAAATCAAACATTACAGTTTTCGAAATCTGTTCTGACAGTGGACAGAACACAGCAACCGGGTTGTAAAATTCATAACTCTCACACTATCAGGCCTATGGTTATGAAATTTTAACAAAAGCAAGATAAGAAAAGCATCTACAAATTTCTTATAACGACCATGAACAGATTGTAACATTAAATTAGGCAAACAATGCAGTTTCTGAAATCTGTACAGAATTTGGACAGATTCAGTTACTGAATTTGTAAAAAGCATAACTCCTAAACGATCAAACTTATGGCTGTCAAATTTTAACACAAGTAAGATAATAGAGTTATCTACAACTCTTCTATATGACTTTTCTACAGAAAACATGATTTAGTTCATGAAACATACAACACGAGGAAATCACTGCGTGCAGTCCAAAACAGCAACTAATAATTTTCAGCTCCTATATATTTCAAGAATTTGCCGCGTTTTAGAGACTTGAATTATTCTAACACTTTACCATTCGTTAGAGTTAAATTAATTAAATGAGGACTAACAAGTAGACTTACTAAATTTTTATCCGTGTCATTTCGAGCACTAGAAGTACCATACTTAATTAACAACGCATTCTCTACGATAATCAATATCGAAGCGCTTTTTACCCAATAATTTTGTCGGCGTTTCGAAACCGGGGGGTCCCTGGGCCGACGAGTGAATTGTCGCCGCGTGCCCCAGCCCAGATGGGTCGGCGCGAGGCGGAACGCGAAGGGGGGAAAAGCAGCCGGAGGGAGACAGGCGTGGGAGGTGGAACCCGCGGCCTTCGTGTTAGCCCCGTGCTCAGGTCGGGTGCGCTTGCAGTAGGGGGTTACAAGCGTCCACGCGGGAGGGAGGGAGCGGCCTTGCGCGAGCGCCGTCCCGTCCTTCCCCGCGCGGCCAACCCTCTGTAAGAGGGCCCTGGACCTCCCTTTTATAGGCGTAAGGAGAGGATCCAGATGTACAATGGGGGGTGTAGCAGTGTGCTAACGTGTCTAGCGGAGGAGAGCTAGCGCCCTAAGTACATGCCATCATGGCAGCCGGAGAGGTTTTGGCACCCAGTTCGTGTGGTGTCGTGGCCGTCGGAGGAGTGCTGGAGCCTGGCGGAAGGACAGCTATCAGGGCTGTCGAGTCCTTGCTGACGTCCTCTTGCTTCCGTAAGGGGGCTAAGAGCCGCCGTCGTCATGGAGCGTACGGGGCGCCATCATTACTCGTATAGTGGAGCGAGCCAGATGGGACGCCGGTCTTGTTCCCCGTAGCCTGAGTCAGCTCGGGGTAGGGTAATGATGGCGCCTGCTGTTGACGTGGTCGGTCCGTGCCCTAGGTTGGGCGAGGTGGAGGCCCCTCCGAGGTCGAGGTCGAGTCTGTCTTCCAAGGTCGAGGTCGAGTCCGAGCCCCCGGGTCGGACAAGGCGGAGACCGTCGGCTGAGGCCAGGGCGGAGTCTGAGCCCTAGGGTTGGGCGAAGCGGTGTTCGTCGTCCTTCGGGGCTGAGCCCGAGTCCGAGCCATGGGGTCGGGCGAAGCGGAGTTCGTCGTCTTCCGGTGCTGAGCCCGAGTCCGAGCCCTGGGGTCGGGCGAAGCGGAGTTCGTCATCTTCCAGGGCCGAGCCCGAGTCCGAGCCCTGGGGTCGGGCGGAGCGGAGTTCATCGTCTTCCGGGGCTGAGCCCGAGTCCGAGCCCTAGGGTCGGGCGAAGCGGAGTTCGTTGTATTCCAGGGCCGAGTCCGAGCCCTGGGGTCGGGCGAAGCGGAGTTCATCGTCTTCCAGGGCCGAGCCCGAGTCCGAGCCTTGTGGTCGGGCGAAGCGGAGTTCGTCGTCTTCCGGGGCTGAGCCCGAGTCCGAGCCCTGGGGTCGGGCGAAGCGGAGTTTCCTATGACGCCTGAGGGCGGACTTGGCTGCTATCAGCCTCACTCTGTCGAGTGGCTCAGTAGTCGGAGCGGCGCAGGGGCGCTGTCCTCTTGTCAGACCGGTCAGTGGAGCGGCGAAGTGACTGCGGTCACTTCGGCTCTGTCGACTGGAGGGCGTGCGTCAGGATAAAGGTGTCAGGCCACCTTTGCATTAAATGCCCCTGCGATTTGGTCGGTTGGCGTGGCGATTTGGCCAAGGTTGCTTCTTGGTGAAGACTGGGCCTCGGGCGAGCCGAAGGTGTGTCCGTTGCTGGAGGGGGTCCTCAGGCGAGACGTAGATCCTCCAGGGTCGGCTGCCCTTGCCCGAGGCTGGGCTCGGGCGAGGCGTGATCGCGTCCCTCGAATGGACCGATCCTTGACTTAATCGCACCCATTAGGCCTTTGCAGCTTTGTGCTGATGGGGGTTACCAGCTGAGATTTAGGAGTCTTGAGGGTACCCCTAATTATGGTCCTCGACAGTAGCCCCCGAGCCTCGAAGGGAGTGTTAATACTCGCTTGGAGGCTTTTGCCGCACTTTTTTGCAAGGGGACCAACCTTTTTTTGGTTGCATTTTGTTCCGGTGGGTGCGCGCGAGCGCACCCGCCGGGTGTAGCCCCCGAGGCCTCGGAGGAGTAGTTTGTTCGAGGTCTTAGTGTGTTTCGCAACACTTCGGCTGGTCTGGTTGTTCCCTCATGCGAGCTGGCCGTAGCCCGGGTGCACGGTCGGGTCCCAAGTTCTCGGGCTGGTATATTGACGCTGTCAATGGTTTGGCCGGAGCCGGGTTTGCGAGAGCAGTCCCCGAGCCTCTGCACAGGGCGAGAGGACGGTCAAGGACAGACTCGACTTTTTTACATACGCCCCTGCGTCGCCTTTCCTCAAGGAGGAGGGGGGGGGGGAAGCGCCATGTTGCCCTCGTAGGGCGCCGAACATGGTGTCTCTGGTGAGCTACTGGCGGGTAATCCGAGTGGACGCCCATGCCCCATTTGTTAGGGGTCGGCTAGAGGCCCGGAGGCGCGCTCCAAAAGTACATGCGGGTGATCTGTCGGACCCGGTCCCCTTTTAACGGGGTCCGAGGGCTCGATGCCTCCCTCTGATGGGATTCTGTTACAAGATCGTTCTCGCTGGTCTCGGAAATGTCCTAGGGTACCTCGAGAGCGTAGCCCGAGCCTTGGTTATGTATCGAACGTACCCAGGGTCATCCCTCGCTCTGTGTCTGAGGCGACTGTGAACCCTTCAAGGGCCAGCCTACGAACCCCTGATCAGTAGTGGGCGCGGAGCCCAAGTGGCCTGAGGCGGCCGTTGAACCCTTCCGAGGGGCCGGCCATCGAACCTCTGACCAGTAGTGTCGGGGACCATAATTAGGGGTACCCTCAAGGCTCCTAATTCTCAGCTGGTAACCCCCATCAGCATAAAGCTGCAAAGGCCTGATGGGTGCGATCAAGTCAAGGATCAGTCCATTCGAGGGACTCGATCACGCCTCGCCCGAGCCTAGCCTCGGACAAGGGCAGCCGACCCCGGAGGATCTCCGCCTCGCCCGAGGCCCCCCTCCAGCGGCGAACACGTTCCCGGCTCGCCCGAGGCCCTGTCTTCGCCAAGAAGCAACCCCAACCAAATCGCAGGAGCATTTAATGCAAAGGTGGCCTGACGCCTTTATCCTGACGCGCGCCCCTCAGCTGATAGAGCCGAAGTGACCGCCGTCACTTCGCCGCTCCACTGACCGGTCTGACAGAAAGACAGCGCCGCCTGCGCCGCTCCGACTGCGGTGCCACTTGACAGAGTGAGGCTGACAGGCAGTCAGGCCCGGCCGCACACACCATAGGAAGCTCCGCTCCGCCCGACCCGTGTCAGGATCACCATAGTGGCGGTTCCGACCGCAGTTACCGGAGAAGCGCAGAGCCATAGGCGAGGAGATCCACAAGCTAATGGCGGCAGGGTTCATCAAAGAGGTATTCCATCCCGAATGGCTTGCCAACCCTGTGCTTGTGAGAAAGAAAGGGGGGAAATGGCGGATGTGTGTAGACTACACTGGTCTGAACAAAGCATGTCCGAAGGTTCCCTACCCTCTGCCTCGCATCGATCAGATCGTGGATTCCACTGCTGGGTGCGAAACCATGTCTTTCCTCGATGCCTACTCAGGGTATCACCAAATCAGGATGAAAGAGTCCGACCAGCTCGCGACTTCTTTCATCACACCCTTCGGCATGTACTGCTATGTCACCATGCCGTTCGGCTTAAGGAATGCGGGCGTGACGTACCAACGTTGCATGAACCATGTGTTCGATGAGCACATTGGCCGCACGGTCGAGGCCTACGTCGATGACATCGTAGTCAAGACGAGGAAAGCCTCCGACCTCCTTTCCGACCTTGAAGTGACATTCCGATGTCTCAAGGCGAAAGGTGTCAAGCTCAATCCCGAAAAGTGTGTCTTCAGGGTGCCATGAGGCATGCTCTTGGGGTTCATCGTCTCCGAGCGGGGCATCGAAGCCAACCCGGAGAAGATCGCAGCCATCACCAGCATGGGGCCCATCAAGGACTTGAAAGGCATACAGAGGGTCATGGGATGTCTCGCGGCTCTAAGCCGCTTCATCTCACGCCTCGGCGAAAGAGGTCTACCCCTGTACCACCTCTTAAGGAAGGCCGAGCGCTTCACTTGGACCCCTGAGGCCGAGGAAGCCCTCGGGAACCTGAAGGCGCTCCTCACGAAGGCGCCTATCTTGGTGCCCCCAGCTGCCGGAGAAGCCCTCTTGGTCTACGTCGCCGCGACCACTCAGGTGGTTAGCGCCGCGATTGTGGTCGAGAGGCAAGAAGAGGGGCATGCATTGCCCGTTCAGAGGCCAGTCTACTTTGTCAGCGAGGTACTGTCCGAGACCAAAATCCGCTACCCACAAGTTCAGAAGCTGCTGTACACGGTGATCCTGACACGGCGGAAGTTGCGACACTACTTCGAGTCTCATCCGGTAACTGTGGTGTCATCCTTCCCCCTGGGGGAGATCATCCATTGCCGAGAGGCCTCGGGTAGGATTGCAAAGTGGGCGGTGGAAATCATGGGCGAAACAATCTCGTTCGCCCCTCGGAAGGCCATCAAATCCCAGGTCTTGGCGGACTTCGTGGCTGAATGGGTCGACACCCAGCTACTAACAGCTCCGATCCAACCGGAGCTCTGGACCATGTTCTTCGATGGGTCGCTGATGAAGACAGGAGCCGGCGCAGGCCTACTCTTCATCTCGCCCCTCGGGAAGCACCTACGCTACGTGCTACGCCTCCACTTCCCAGCGTCCAACAATGTAGCTGAGTATGAGGCTCTGGTCAACGGGTTGCGGATTGCCGTCGAGCTAGGGGTCCGACACCTCGACGCTCGCGGTGACTCGCAGCTCGTCATCGACCAAGTCATGAAGAACTCCCACTACCGCGACCCGAAGATGGAGGCCTACTGCGATGAGGTTCGGCGCCTGGAAGACAAGTTCTACGGGCTCGAGCTCAACCACATCGCTCGGCGCTACAATGAGACTGCGGACGAGCTGGCTAAAATAGCCTCGGGGCGAACAACGGTTCCCCCAGACGTCTTCTCCCGAGATCTGCATCAACCCTCCGTCAAGATCGACGACGCACCCGAGCCTGAGGCACCCTCGGCCCAGCCCGAGGTACCCTCGGCACAGTCCGAGGCACCCTCGGCTCGGCCCGAGGCACCCTCGGTTTGGCCCGAGGTACCCTCGGCCCCCGAGGGCGAGACGCTGCGCGTCAAGGGGGAGCAAAGCGGGGTCATGCCTGATCAAAACTGGCAGACCCCGTACCTGCAATATCTCCACCGAGGAGAGCTACCCCTTGACCGAGACAAAGCTCGGCGGTTGGCGCGGCGCGCCAAGTCGTTCGTCTTGCTGGGAGAAGGGAAGGAGCTCTACCACCGCAGCCCTTCAGGCATCCTCCAGCGATGCATCTCCACCACCGAAGGTCAGGAACTACTCCGAGAAATACACTCGGGGGCTTGCGGCCACCACGCAGCACCTCGAGCCCTTGTCGGAAATGCTTTCCGACAAGGTTTCTACTGGCCAACGGCGGTGGCCGACGCCACTAGAATTGTCCGCGCCTGCGAAGGGTGTTAGTTCTATGCAAGGCAGACCCACCTGCCCGCTCAGGCTCTGCAGACGATACCCATCACATGGCCTTTTGCCGTGTGGGGTCTGGACCTCGTCGGCCCCTTGCAGAAGGCACCCGGGGGCTACACGCACCTGTTGGTCGCCATCGACAAATTTTCCAAGTGGATCAAGGTCCGACCCCTGAACAGCATCAGGTCCGAGCAGGCTGTGGCGTTCTTCACCAACATCATCCATCGTTTCGGGGTCCCGAACTCCATCATCACCGACAACGGCACCCAGTTCATCGGCAGAAAGTTCCTGGACTTCTGCGAGGATCACCACATCCGGGTGGACTAGGCCGCCGTGGCTCATCCCATGACGAATGGGCAAGTAGAGCGTGCCAACGACATGATTCTACAAGGACTCAAGCCTCGAATTTACAACGACCTCAACAAGTTCGGCAAGCGATGGATGAAGGAACTCCCCTCGGTGGTCTGGAGCCTGAGAACGACACCGAGCCGAGCCACGGGCTTCACGCCGTTCTTTCTAGTCTATGGGGCCGAGGCCATCTTGCCCACAGACCTGGAATACGGTTCCCCGAGGACGAGGGCCTATGCTGACCAAAGCAACCAAGCTAGTCGAGAAGACTCGCTGGACCAGCTGGAAGAGGCTCGGGACAAGGCCTTACTACACTCGGAGCGGTACCAGCAGTCCATGCGACGCTACCCCGCCCGAGGGGTCCGGTCCCGAGGCCTCCAGGTGGGCGACCTGGTGCTTCGGCTGCGACAAGACACCCGAGGTCGACACAAGCTCACGCCCCCCTGGGAGGGGCCGTTCGTCATCGCCAAAGTTCTAAAACCCGGAACATACAAGCTGGCCAACAGTCAAGGCGAGGTCTACAGCAACGCTTGGAACATCCAACAGCTACGTCGCTTCTACCCTTAAGATGTTTTCAAGTTGTTCATATACCTCGCTCTCACGCAAAGTTTAGTCGTCAAGGAAGGGTCAGCCTTGCCTCGGCAAAGCCCGACCCTCCCTTGGGGGCTAAAAGGGGGGAACCCCCTCTACGTCGAAATTTTCCTCGAAAAAAGATCTTTTCTGCCGCAATGTCTTTCGTGCTTTTCGACTACTTCAAAAGTGGATCCTGAAAACGACGGAGTACACGTAAGCAGCCAAGGCTGACCGAGCCGAGGGACTCCTACGCCTCTGGGATACGGATACCTCACTCATCACCTTCTGCCATAAGTAACTCACGTTCGGATAAGTGATTCCGCGGACCAAACAAGTCTTCACGTTCGGAAGCTCTTCTGCCGGAGCGATTCTTCGAGCCTTCTCGACTGCGTCGGTGACAGAACCCCATGGACGGGTAAGAGTGCGCGTAAGCGGCAAGGCCGACCGAGCCGAGGGACTCCTATGCCTCCGGGATACGGATACCTCACTCATCACCTTCCGTGAGAAGCAACTCTCGCTCGCACAAACAGTTCTGTTACCGACAAAAAAGTCCAGATACTCGAAACAAGAGGAAAGGACACGCGGCTTTACAATACGGCGAGGGTGTGTTTCGGCCTTGGCGGCCGCAGAAAACACACGCTACAAGATAATCCGTTCCTGCAGGCTTAGATCTTGACGGCTAAAGGGAGCAGCAGCACCCTCGGCGTCGACAACACCTTCGGCGAGGTCCGACCTAGCCTCGGACGGCGACGCGGTCCAAGGGTCTCCGCTCTGAAGGACAACGTCATCACCAAGCCCGGGCCATCGACGCCAGGGTCTTCTCCAAGAATCCGGCCCGAGCAGGCGGCTTGGCCGGTCACCCCGGGGCCTCGGCTAGCTGTCTCCCAAGGACATCAGCCCGGCCCGAGGCCTCGGCAGGTCAATTCCGGCGTCGGTCCCACTAATGGATGACCCGGCCAGGCTCCGGCCGACCTGGTCTTCTTTTCGAGCCAACTCTGCCTCTGTTCGCGCTGGCACTGCTACCCCTGGCCTCGGCTCATCGAAGAGCGGCCGAGGGTTTCCTCTAACTAAGCAAGGGAAGCCTCGGACAACAAGGCTGACTGAGCCGAGGGACTCCTACGCCTCCGGGATACGGATACCTCACTCGTCACCTTTACACGGGGCGACTCACGCTTGGTGAAGCGGTTTAGACAACCAACAGGCGAGTCTTAGTGCTCGAAAATGGGGAAAAAACATGGCTTCGTGCCGAATTTACATACATGTTCAGGCCTCGACAGCCACAATGAACAAAAACACTGGCATTCGAAGTGCCATCACAAACGGAACTCCGGTTCCACCTCCGCAGGTACGAACAACCCCACGCGACTGGGGGGCCTGTGGAGCAACAGAAGACCGACGAACGGCTCGCTGTCGCCCGCCCCAACAGCGACGACAGTGAAGACTTCTGCTCCGGGGGGCCGAACAACAGCAGCGATGACCTCAGGGCGGATGCTGCTGCTAGGAGGCCACCGCCCGTGCTCAAACTCATGAGGCAAGGACGGGCAGAAGGCCGTAGAGTTGGAGGTCGGTCCGCGGGTGGCGCCGGCAAGCTCGTCGGCGGCGGAACCTCTTCCAGCTGCCTTTGCGGAAGGTGGCACCGGGAGCGGCTCCGAAGCCGCTCGGCTCAGAGAGCCGGGCACGCTGCAGCTGCCAGCGCCACGGACGACTCCGCCCTTCCCCCCGATCACTGAGGGAAGGAGCGGGCCACCGCACACGCAGGGGCCGACCCCAACTCGTCACACTCCCCTCCCCAGCCCTGGTGATGAAAATCCTTGAGGCTGAGGGAGGGGCAGAGGCCACGGCCCGGTTCGCTCTCCCCCGCCATCGAACTGGAGGTCACCATCTTGGGTGACCGCCGGCGGAGGGGTGCGACCGGGCTGCATGATGAAAATCCTTGAAGCCGAACGACGGCTGAAAGGTACCAACTCCCGCAGAGTTGCGTTCCTCCAACAACGAAGCGGAAAGACGGCGGATATCCCCCATCCGGGGACTTGGAAGGTGGAAAGACACGATGCATAAGGGAGCACGAAGACACGGTCACCTTCCAAGAGGGTCACCCTCCTTTTAAAGGCGACTCTCCCTACTTGCGTCCCCAGCCGTCGTGGGCTGAGTCTTCTCCAACACGCTCCAAGGTCCTCCCCCTACGGCGCGGGGGCTGGGTCCCACACGTCATGCAAGCCGGCCCAGAGCAGAAGAAGCCAAACCGCCGCGCTTGGTGCGTGCAACCGCCCAGCGGTTACAAGCGGCTCTCCACTTTTGCCTAGACCAGCGGGCGAGAGGGCGGGCAGCCATGCAGGCAGCATGCAACCGCACCAAGTGGGCGCGCTTCTCCGACTCCCAACATGCCCAGCATGGAGGCCCAGACCCACGCGTCATGCAACCGGCGCGCCGAATGCTTCGTGCCTGCAACTGCACCGCCACCTGCGCCACCACCGCGCCTCCTCGACTGCGGAACCAATACCGCGACTCGAGGTGACCCAGCGCACGACCCAGCGGCTCCAGCCTGGCGCGACGGTCAATGCGGGCGAAAATGGGCCGGCAGTAATGGCGGTGGCAGGCGGGCAGGAGCAGCGGTCACGTCGTCAGCCAAGCTTATGTCCCATCCGGGGGCAGCGAGAGAACCCTCTCTCACGGCGTGAAGACAACGCGCCCGTGTTCCATTCCTCGAACGGCTCGCGCACGTGCAACGGCTGCCCTGCGAACCACTCGCCCCGTCGCATTAACTCCGCGGCGAGACAGGCGGCGCCTCTGGCAGGAGAAGCGAGCGACGCTTCGCCTTCGCCATAATGACCACGTCAAAAAAGGTACGCCGCGTCGTTCGATTTCGTATCCTTTTCCTTTTTTCCTCTTTCTCTCTCTTGCAACAGGGACCGGGAAAGGGGGATACCCCGAAAAGGACCCTTCCCCGTGAAGGAACCAGGCTCCGAGCCTCCCTACTGATCAGAGGTTCGAAGGCTGGCCCCTCGGAAGGGTTCAACAGCCGCCTCAGAGCACGTGGGCTCCACACCCACTACTGGTCAGAGGTTCGAAGGCCGGCCCCTCGGAAGGGTTCAACGGCCGCCTCAGGCTACTCGGGCTCCGCGCCCACTACTGATTAGGGGTTCGAAGGCTGGCCCCCGAAGGGTTCACAGCCGCCTCAGACACAAAGCGAGGGATGACCATGGGTACGTTCGATACATAACCAAGGCTCGGGCTGCGCTCCTGAGGTACCCTAGGACATTTCCGAGACCAGCGGGAACGATCTTGTAACGGAATCCCATCAGAGGGAGGCATCGAGCCCTCGGACCCCGTCGCCAGGGGACCGGGTCCGGCAGATCACCCGCAGGTACTTTTGGGCGCGCCTCTGGGCCTCTAGCCGACCCCTAACGGATGGGGCATGGACGTCCGCTCGGATCACCCGCCTGCAGCTCACCGGAGACACCATGTTCGGCGCCCACCGAGGGCAACATGGCGCTCTCCCCCCTCCTTGCGGAAAGGCGACACAGGGGCGTATGTAAAAAAGTCGAGTCTGTCCCTGATCGCCCTCTCGCCCTGTGCAGAGGCTCGGGGGCTCCTCTCGCAAACCCGGCTCCGGCCAAACCATTGACAGCGTCAACATACCAGCCCGAGAACTTGGGACCCGACCGTACACCCGGGCTACGGCCAGCTCGCATGAGGGAACGACCAGACCAGCCGAAGCATTGCGCGAGGCGTTAAGACCTCGGAGGAGTCAAACCACTCCTCCGAGGCCTCGGGGGCTACACCCGACGGGTGCGCTCGCGCGCACCCACCGGAACAAAACGCAACCGAGAAAGGCTGGTCCCCTTGCAAAAAGTGCGACGAAAGCCTCCAAGCGAGTGCTAACACTCCCTTCGAGGCTCGGGGGCTACTGTCGGGGACCATAATTAGGGGTACCCTCAAGGCTCCTATTTCTTAGCTGGTAACCCCCATCAGCATAAAGCTGCAAAGGCCTGATGGGTGCGATCAAGTCAGGGATCAGTCCATTCGAGGGACTCGATCACGCCTCGCCCGAGCCTAGCCTCGGACAAGGGCAGCCGACCCCGGAGGATCTCTGCCTCACCCGAGGCCCCCCTCCAGCGGCGAACACGTTCCCGGCTCGCCCGAGGCCCTATCTTCGCCAAGAAGCAACCCGGACCAAATCGCAGGAGCATTTAATGCAAAGGTGGCCTGACGCCTTTATCCTGACGCGCGCCCCTCAGCTGACAGAGCCGAAGTGACCGCCGTCACTTCGCCGCTCCACTGACCGGTCTGACAGAAAGACAGCGTCGCCTGCGCCGCTCCGACTGCGGTGCCACTTGACAGAGTGAGGCTGACAGGCAGTCAGGCCCGGCCGCACACACCATAGGAAGCTCCGCTCCGCCCGACCTAGGGCTCGGACTCGGGCTAAGCCCCAGAAGAGGGCGAACTCCGCTCCGCCCGACCTAGGGCTCGGACTCGGGCTAAGCCCCGGAAGACGGCGAACTCCGCTCCGTCCGACCCAGGGCTCAGACTTGGGCTCAGCCCCGGAAGACGGCGAACTCCGCTCCGCCCGACCCAGGGCACGAACTCAGGCTAAGCCCCGGAAGACGGCGAACTCCGCTCCGCCCGACCCAGGGCTCGGACTTGGGCTCAGCCCCAGAAGACGACGAACTCCGCTTCGCCCGACCCCAGGACTCAAATTCCGCCCTGGCCTCAGCCAACGGCCTCCGCCTCGCCCGACCTAGGGGCTCGGACTCGGCCTCGGCCACGGAAGACGGACTCGACCTCGACCTCGGAGGAGCCTCCACATCGCCCAACCTAGGGCGCGGACCGGCCACGTCAACAGGAGGCACCATCATTACCCTACTCCAAGCTGACTCAGGCTACGGGGAACAAGACCGGCGTCCCATTTGGCTCGCTCCGCCAGATAGGCGATGATGGCGCCCCGCACGCTCCCTGACGATGGCGGCTCTCGGCCCCCTTACGGAAGCAAGAGGACGTCAGCAAGGACTCGACGGCCCCGACAGCTGTCCCTCCGCCAGGCTCCAGCGCTCCTCCGACGGCCACGACATCACACAAACCGGGTGCCAAAATCTCTCCAGCCGCCACGATGGCGTGTACTTAGGGCGCTAGCTCTCCTCCGCTAGACACGTAGCACTCTGCTACACCCCCATTGTACACCTGGACCCTCTCCTTACGCCTATAAAAGGAAGGACCAGGGCCCTCTTAGAGAGGGTTGGCCGCACGGGGACGAGGACGAGACGGGCGCTCGTGTGAGGCCGCTCGCTCCTTCCCCCGTGTGGACGCTTGTAACCCCCTACTGCAAGTGCACCCGACCTGGGCGCGGGACGAACACGAAGGCCGCGGGATTTCCACCTCTCTCACGCCCATCTCCGGCCACCTCACTTCCCCCCTTCGCGCTCGGCCTCGCGTCGACCCATCTGGGCTGGGGCACGCGGTGACACTTCACTCGTCGGCTCAGGGACCCCCCGGTCTCGAAACGCCGACAAGTGGTGGGCGCAGAACCCAAGTGTTCTGAGGCGGCCATTGAACTCCTCCGAGGGGCCAGCCTTTGAACCTCTGATCAGTAGGGAGGCTCGGGGCCTGTTTCCTTCACGGAGAAGGATCCTTTTCAGGGTATCCCCCTTTCCCGGTCCCTATTGCAAGAGAGAGAAAGAGGAAAAGGAAAAGGATACGAAATCGAATGACGTGGCGTTCCTTTTTTGACGCGGTTATTATGGCGAAGGCGAAGCGTTGCTTGCTTCTCCTGCCTGAGGCGCCGCCTGTCCCGCCGTGGAGTTAATGCGACGGGGCGAGTGGTTCGCGAGGCGTCCATTGCGCGTGTGCGAGCCGTTCGAGGAACGGAACATGGGCGCGTCGTCTTCACGCCGTGAGAGAGGGTTCTCTCGCTGCCCCTGGATGGGACGTAAGCTTGGCTGACGACGTGACCGCTGCTCCTTCCCGCCTGCCACCGCCATTACTGTCGGCCCATCTTTGGCCGTATTGATCGTCGTGCTTGGCTGGCACTTCTGGGTCATACGCAGGGTTGCCTCGAGTCACGGTACTGGTTCCGTAGTCGAGGAGGCGCGGTAGTGGTGCGAGTGGCGGTGCAGTTGCTCGCACGTAGCAACCGGCGCGCCGGTTGCATGATTTGTGGGCCTGGGCCTCCATGCTGGGCGCGTTGGAGTCGAAGGGGCATGCCCACTTGGCGCGGTTGCATGCCGACTGCATGGTTGTCCACCCTTTCACTCGCTGGTCTAGGCGAAAGTGGAGGAATGCTTGTTACCGCTGGGCAGTTGCATGCCCTGCGCGCGGCGGTTTGGCTCCTTCTGCCCTGGACCAGCTTGCATGATGCGTGGGGCCCAGCCCCCGTGTCGTAGGGGGAGGACCTTGGAGTGTGTTGGAGAAGACTCAGCCCGCTACGGCTGGGGACGCAAGTAGGGAGAGTCGCCTTTAAAAGGAGGGTGACCCCCTTGAAAGGCGGCCATGTCTTCGCGCTCCCTTATGCACCGTGTCTTTCCACCTTTCGAGCCCCCAGATGGGGGGTGCCCGCAATCCTTCCGCCTTGTCGTCGGAAGAACGCACTTCGTGGAAGTTGGTACCTTTTAGCCATCGTTCGGCTTCAAGGATTTTCATCATGCAGCCCGGCCGCATCCCCTCGCCGGTGGTCACCCAAGACGGTGACCTCCGGTTCGATGGTGGGGAGAAGCGAACCGGGCTGCGGCCTCTGCCCCTCCCTCAGCTTCAAGGATGTTCATCATCAGTGCTGGGGAGGGGAGTGTGCCGAGTTGGGGTCGGTCCCTGCGCGGGGCGGTGGCCTGCTCCTTCCCTCAGTGATCGGGGCGAAGGGCATTCGCCGTTCGTGGCGTTGGCAGCTGCCGCGTGCCTGGCTCTCTAAGCCGAGTGGCTTCGGAGCCGCTCCCGGCGCCGCCTTCCGCCACGGCAGCCGGAAGAGGTTTCTCCACTGACGAGCTAGCCGGTGCCGCCCACGGACTGACCTCCAACTCTACGGCCTTTTGCCCGTCCTTGCCTCTCGAGTGAGGGCATGGGCGAGGGCCTCATGGCAGCAGCATCCGCCCTGAGGTCATCGTTGCTGCTGTTCAGCCCCCCGGAGCAGAAGTCGTCGTCATCGCCGCTGCTGGGGCGGGTGACGACGAGCTGTTCGTCGGTCTTCTGTTGCTCCGCAGGCCCCCCTATCGTGTGGGGTTGTTCGTACCTGCGGAGGTGGAACCGGAGTTCCGTTTGTAATGACACTTTGAGTGCCGGTGTCTTGTTCATTGCGGCTGTCGGGGCCTGAACATGTATGTATCTTCGGCACGGAGCCGTGTTTTTTCCTCATTTTCGAGCACTAAGACTCGCCTGTTGGTTATCTGAACCTCTTCACCAAGCGTGAGTCGCCTCGTGCGAAGGTGACGGGTGAGGTATCCGTATCCCGGAGGCGTAGGAGTCCCTTGGATCGGTCGGCCTTGTTGTCCGAGGCTTCTCTTGCTTAGTTAAAGGAACCCCTCGGCCGCTCTTCGATGAGCCAAAGCCGGAGGTAGCGGTGTCAGCACGGACAGAGGCAGAGTTGGCTCGAAAAGAAGATTTGGTCGGCCGGAGCCTGGCCAGGTCGTCCACTGGCGGGACTGACGCCGGAGTTGAGCTGCCGAGGCCACAAGCCGAGCTGATGTCTTCGGGGGATAGCTGGCCGAGGCCTCGGGGTGGCCGGCCGAGCCGTCTGCTCGAGCCGGATTCCTGGAGAAGACCCTGGTGGTGATGGCCCGGGTGTGGTGCTGATGTTGCCCTTCAGAGTGGAGATCCTCCAACCGCGTCGCCGTCCGAGGCTAGGTCGGACCTCGCCGAAGGTGTAGTTGACGCCGAGGGTGCTGCTGCACCCCTTCAACTGTCGACGTCCGAGCCTGCAGGATCGGGTTTTCTTGTAGCGTGTGTATGTTTTCTGCGGCCGCCGAGGCCCAAACACACTGTCGTCGTGTTGTAAAGCTGCGTCCCTTTTCCTCTTGTTTCGAGTATCTGGACTTGCTTGCCGGTAACAAACTTGTTTGTCCGAGCGAGAGTTACTTTTCATGGAAGATGAGTGAGGTATCTGTATCCCGGAGGCGTAGGAATCCCTCGGCTTGGTTGGCCTTGCCGCCTACGTGTACTCTTACCTGCCCATAGGGTTTTGTCACCGTCGCAGTCGAGAAGGCCCGAAAAATTGTTCCGGCAGAGGAGCTTTCGAGCGTGAAGACTTGTTCGGTCCGCGGAATCACTTATCCGAGCGCGAGTTACTTATCGCAGAAGGTGATGAGTGAGGTATCCGTATCCCGGAGGCGTGGGAGTCCCTCGGCTTGGTCAGCCTTGGTTGCTTACGTGTACTCCGTCGTTTTCAGGATCCACTTTCGAAGTAGTCGAAAAGCACGAAAGGCATTCTGGCAGAAAGGATTTTTTTTTCTTTTTTCGAGGAAAATTTTGATGCAGAGGAGGGGGTCCCCCTTTCTAGCCCCCGAGGGAGGGTCGGGCTTTGCCGAGGCAAGGCTGACCCTTCCTTGACGACCAGACTTTGTGTGTGAATGGGGTGTACGAATAACTTGGAAGCATCTTAAGGGTAGAAGTGATGTAGCTGTTGGATGTTCCAAGCATTGCTGTAGACCTCGCCTTGACTGTTGGCCAGCTTGTATGTTCCGGCCTTCAGAACCTTGGCGATGACGAACAGCCCTTCCCAGGGAGGTGTGAGTTTGTGCCGCCCTCGGGCGTCTTGTCGCAGCCGAAGCACCAGGTCGCCCACCTGGAGGTCTCGGGACCGAACCCCTCGGGCGTGGTAGCGTCGCAGGGACTGCTGGTACCACGCCGAGTGTAGTAAAGCCATGTCCCGAGCCTCTTCCAGCTGGTCTAGTGAGTCTTTTCGATTGGCTCAATTGCTTTGGTCAGCGTAGGCCCTCGTCCTCGGGGAACTGTATTCTAAATCTATGGGCAAGATGGCCTCGGCCCCATAGACTAGAAAGAACGGTGTGAAGCCCGTGGCTCAGCTCGGCTTTGTCCTCAGACTCCAGACCACCGAGGGGAGCTCCTTCATCCATCGCTTGCCGAACTTGTTGAGGTCGTTGTAGATCCGTGGCTTGAGCCCTTGCAGGATCATGCCGTTAGCACACTCTACTTGCCCATTTGTCATGGGGTGAGCCACGGCGGCCCAGTCCACCCGGATGTGGTGATCCTCGCAGAAGTCCAGGAACTTTCTGCCGGTGAACTGGGTGCCGTTGTCGGTGATGATGGAGTTCGGGACCCCAAAGCGATGGATGATGTTGGTGAAGAACGCCACCGCCTGTTCAGACCTGATGCTGTTTAGGGGTCGGACCTCGATCCACTTGGAGAATTTGTCGATGGCGACCAACAGGTGCGTGTAGCCCCCGGGTGCCTTCTGCAAGGGGCCGACGAGGTCCAGACCCCACACAGCAAACGGCCAGGTGATGGGTATGGTCTGCAGAGCCTGAGCGGACAGGTGGGTCTGCCTCGCGTAGAACTGACACCCTTCGTAGGTGCGGACAATCCTAGTGGCGTCGGCCACCGCCGTCATCCAGTAGAAACCTTGTCGGAAGGCGTTTCCAACAAGGGCTCGAGGTGCTGCGTGATGGCCGCAAGCCCCCGAGTGTATCTCTTGTAAGAGCTCCTGGCCTTCGGCGATGGAAATGCATCGCTGGAGGATGCCCGAGGGGCTGCGGTGGTAGAGCTCCTTCTCGTCTCCCAGCAAGACGAACGACTTGGTGCGCCGCGCCAACCGCCGAGCTTCGGCCCGGTCGGGGGGTAGCTCTCCTCGGTGGAGATATTGCAGGTACGGGGTCTGCCAGTTTCGATTAGGCGTGACCTCGCTCCGCTCCTCCTCGACGCGCAGTGCCTCACCCTCGGGAGCCGAGGGTACCTTGGGCCGAGCCGGGGGCGCCTCGAGTTGAGCTGAGGGTGCCTCGGGCCGAGCCGAGGGTACCTCGGACTGTGCCGAGGGTACCTCGGACCGAGACGAGGGTACCTCGGACTGAGCTGAGGGTGCCTCAGACTGAGCCGAGGGTGCCTCAGGCTGGGCCGAGGCCTTCTTGGGCTCGGGCGTGTCATCGGTCTTGACGGAGGGTTGATGCAGGTCTCGGGAGAATACGTCTGGGGGAACCGTTGTTCGCCCCGAGGCAGTTTTAGCCAGCTCGTCCACAGTCTCGTTGTAGCGTCGAGCGATGTGGTTGAGCTCGAGCCCGTAGAACTTGTCTTCCAGGCGCCGAACCTCATCGCAGTAGGCTTCCATCTTCGGGTCGCGACAGTGGGAGTTCTTCATGACTTGGTCGATGACGAGCTGCGAGTCACCGCGAGCGTCGAGGCGTCGGACCCCTAGCTCGATGGCGATTCGCAACCCGTTTACCAGAGCCTCGTACTCAGCCACGTTGTTGGACGCCGAGAAGTGGAGGCGTAGCACGTAGCGTAGGTGCTTTCCAAGGGGCGAGATGAAGAGTAGGCCCGCGCCGGCCCCCGTCTTCATCAGCGACCCGTCGAAAAACATGGTCCAGAGCTCCGGTTGGATCAGAGCTGTTGGGAGCTGGGTGTCGACCCATTCAGCCACGAAGTCCGCCAAGACCTGGGACTTGATGGCCTTCCGAGGGGCGAACGAGATCGTCTCGCCCATGATCTCCACCGCCCACTTTGCAATTCTACCCGAGGCCTCACGGGACTGGATGATCTCCCCCAGGGGGAAGGATGACACCACAGTTACCGGATGAGACTCGAAGTAGTGTCGCAACTTCCGCCGCTTCAGGATCACCGCGTACAGCAGCTTCTGAATTTTGTGGGTAGCGGATCTTGGTCTTGGACAATACCTCACTGATGAAGTAGACTGGCCTCTGGACGGGCAATGCATGCCCCTCTTCTCGTCTCTCAACCACAATCGCGGCGCTAACCACCTGAGTGGTAGCGGCGACGTAGATCAAGAGGGCTTCTCCGGCAGCGGGGGGCACCAAGATGGGCGCGTTCGTGAGGAACACCTTCAGGTTCCCGAGGGCTTCCTTGGCCTCAGGGGTCCAAGCGAAGCACTCAGCCTTCCTTAAGAGGCAGTACAGAGGCAGGCCTCTTTCGCCGAGGCGCGAGATGAAACAGCTCAGAGCCACGAAGCATCCCGTGACCCTCTGTACGCCTTTCAAGTCCTTGATGGGCCCCATGCTGGTGATGGCCGCGATCTTCTCCGGGTTGGCCTCGATGCCCCGCTCGGAGACGATGAACCCCAAGAGCATGCCTCGGGGGACCCCGAAGACACACTTTTTGGGATTGAGCTTCACGCCTTTCGCCTTGAGACGTCGAAATGTCACTTCAAGGTCGGAAAGGCGGTCGGAGGCTTTCCTCGTCTTGACTACGATGTCATCGACGTAGGCCTCGACCGTTCAGCCGATGTGTTCACCGAACACATGGTTCATGCACCGTTGGTACGTTGCACCCGCATTCCTCAAACCAAACGGCATGGTAACATAGCAGTACATGCCAAAGGGTGTGATGAAAGAAGTCGCGAGCTGGTCGGACTCTTTCATCCTGATCTGGTGATACCTAGAGTAGGCATCGAGGAAAGACAGGGTTTCGCACCCAGCAGTGGAATCCATGATTTGATCGATGTGAGGCAGAGGGTAGGGAACTTTCGGACATGCTTTGTTTAGACTAGTGTAGTCTACACACATCCGCCATTTCCCCCCTTTCTTTCTCACAAGCACAGGGTTGGCAAGCCATTCGGGATGGAATACCTCTTTGATGAACCCTGCCGCCATTAGCTTGTGGATCTCCTCGCCTATGGCTCTGCGCTTTTCTTCGTCGAATCGACGTAGAGGCTTCTTCACGGGTCGGGCTCCAGCTCGGATATCCAGCGAGTGCTCGGCGACGTCTCTCGGTATGCCGGGCATGTCCGAGGGACTCCACGCGAAAACGTCGGCGTTTGCGCGGAGAAAGTCGACGAGCACTGCTTCCTATTTGGGGTCGAGCTCGGAGCCGATCCGGATCTGCTTGGAGGCGTTGTTGCAGGGGTCGAGAGGGACGGACTTAACCGTCTCCGCTGGCTCGAAGTTGCCGGCGTGGCGCTTCACGTCTGGCGCATCCCTAGAGAGGTTCTCTAGGTCGGCGATGAGGGCCTCGGACTCGGCGAGGGCCTCGGCGTACTCCACGCACTCCACGTCGCATTCGTACGCGTGTCGGTACGTGGGCCCAACGGTGATGACCCCGTTGGGGCCCGGCATCTTGAGCTTGAGGTAGGTGTAGTTGGGGATGGCCATGAACTTGGCGTAGCATGGCCTCCCCAACACTGCGTGGTAGGTTCCTCGAAACCCGACCACTTCGAACGTGAGGGTCTCCCTTCGAAAGTTGGAGGGCGTTCCAAAGCAGACGGGTAGATCGAGTTGTCCGAGGGGTTGGACGCGCTTCTCGGGGATGATCCCGTGGAAAGGCGCAGCGCCCGTCCGGACCGAGGACAGATCGATCCGCAGGAGCCCGAGGGTCTCGGCGTAGATGATGTTGAGGCTGCTGCCTCCGTCCATGAGGACCTTGATGAGCCTGACGTTGCCGATGATGGGGTCGACAACGAGCGGGTATTTCCCCGGGCTCGGCACATGGTCGGGATGGTCGGCCTGGTCGAAGGTGATGGGCATGTCGGACCAGTCTAGGTAGACTAGCGCCGCCACCTTTACCGAGTAGACCTCCCGACGCTCTTGCTTGCGGTGCCGAGCCGAGGCGTTTGCCACTTGCCCACCGTAGATCATGAAGCAGTCGCGGACCTCGGGGAACTCTCCTGCCTTGTGATCTTCCTTCTTAGCGTCGTCGAGAGCCTTGCCACCCTCCGTGAGTGGCCCGTCCTTGTGAAAGTGGCGTCGAAGCATGGCACACTCCTAATGGGTGTGCTTGACGGGCCCCTGATGATAGGGGCACGGCTCCTTGAGCATCTTGTCGAAGAGGTTGGCACCTCCGGGAGGTTTCCGAGGGTTCTTGTACTCGGCGGCGACGACAAGGTCCGCGTCGGCGGCATCGCGTTTCGCTTGCGACTTCTTCTTGCCTTTCTTCTTGGTGCCGTGCTGAGTTGACGCCTTTGGGACATCTTCCGGTGGGCGGCCCTGGGGCTGCTTGTCCTTCCGGAAGATGGCCTCAACCGCCTCCTAGCCAGAGGCGAACTTGGTGGCGATGTCCATCAGCTCGCTCGCCCCGGTGGGGGTCTTGCGACCCAGCTTGCTCACCAGGTTGCGGCAGGTGGTGCCGGCGAGGAACGCGCCGATGACATCCGAATCGGTGACGTTGGGCAGCTCGTTGCGCTGCTTCGAGAATCGCCGGATGTAGTCCTGGAGAGACTCTCCCGGCTGTTGGTGGCAGCTTCGGAGATCCCAGGAGTTTCCAGGGTGCACGTACGTGCCTTGGAAATTGTTGGCGAAGGCTTGGACTAGGTCGCCCCAGTTGGAGATCTGCCCTGGAGGCAGGTGTTCCAGCCAGGCTCGAGCGGTGTCGGAGAGGAACAGGGGGAGGTTGCGGATGATGAGATTATCATCGTCCGTTCCACCCAGTTGGCAGGCCAGCCGATAGTCCACGAGCCACAGTTCCGGTCTCGTCTCCCCCGAGTACTTTGTGATAGTAGTCGGGGTTCGGAACTGGGTCGGGAACGGCGCCCGTCGTATGGCGCGGCTGAAAGCCTGCGGACCGGGTGGTTCGGGCGAAGGACTCCGATCCTCCCCGCTGTCGTAGCGTCCCCCACGCCTAGGGTGGTAGCCTCGGCGCACCCTCTCGTCGAGGTGGGCCCGACGGCTGCAGTGATGGTGCTCGATGCCGAGGCGACCCAGGGCCGCAGGCGCTGTGTTGCGCGTGCGCCCGGTGTGGACCGAGGCTTCCCGCATGAATCGGGAAGTCGCGGCGCGATGTTCCGAGGGGTACCCCTGCCTTCGGGAGGCAGAGCTTTCGGCCTGTTGGACCGCGGCGTCCTCCAGGAGATTCTTGAGCTCTCCCTGGATTCGCCGCCCCTCGGTGGTTGATGGCTCCAGCATCGTGCGGAAAAGCATTGCCGCTGCAGCCAGGTTCTGGCTGACTCCACTGGAAACCGGTGGTGGCCTTACCCTGACATCGTTGGCGATGCAGTGCTAGATGCCCTGGGGGAGATGACGTGCTTCTCCGACCGGAGGTTGGCCCACCCATTCCTGCCCGATGTCCCGGCGGATCGGCTCAAGCGTTCCTGCTCCCTCGTCGAGCCTGGCCTGCATCTCACGGATTTGCTCGAGCTGTGGGTCATGACCCCCCGCCGGGACGGGGACCACAGCTAGCTCCCGAAGGATGTCAATGCGAGGCATGGGCCTAGGGGGATCACCGTTCTCTGGTATACCAAGATGGTTGCCTTCGCCGGGACCCCCTAGATCGACGTGGAAACATTCGCGACTTGGGCCGCAGTCCTCGCCGTCGAGGCTGCGGCTACCGTCGGAACAGTCGGAAAGGCAATAGTCGCATGCGGTCATGAAGTCCCGCATGGCATTGGGGTTACCAAGTCCGGAGAAATCCCAACAGAGGTCAGGCTCGCCATCTTCCTCGGACTCCGAGGGCCCGTAGGTTGAGACGGCCGTCAGCCGGTCCCAGGGTGACTGCACACGATACCCCAGAGGGTTTAGACTCGCTTCTATGAGAATGTCCACCGAAGCAGAGTTGCTTGGCGGGTCGAGGCCGAATCCAAAAGGCGCGAGATGGGAATCGGTCGGTACCTTTTGGTCAACGGGCAGTGACGAAGTCACGTCAGGGACTGACTGCACCGTCGTCTCAGGTACGAGGGTGACGCCTAGCAAGTCCTTCACGAGCGTGCTGGCGTCGCCCGTTTGCTTGAGGTTGGTGTGTTGCGGGGAGACGGCGCTCGTCTTCGTCTCAGACGCGAGGCCGATGCCCGATGCGCTCTTCGTCGGGGCGCCGGCGCCGTCGACTCGCTCGACAGCCAACGAGGTGCCGCCTCCTGCTTGGCCTTGGTTGCCCCGCCTCCTCCTCCGTCAGCAGGGGAGGGGACGGGATAAGCCCGAATGTCGTCCTTCCACCACGTGGGGAAGGCGTCATCGATTTCCCCGCCGGCGGTTGTCGACCGCCATTGTCGCTGTCGCGCGGCGGGGGAAGGAGTATCATGTCGTAGCTGCCGTCGAGGGACATGAACTCAAGACTCCCGAAACGGAGCACCGTCCCGGGCTGGAGAGGTTGCTGGAGACTGCCCATCTGGAACTTGACGGGAAGCTGTTCGTCAACACGCAGCAGGCCCCTACCTGGCGCGCCAACTGTCGGCGTTTCGAAACCCGGGGGGTCCCTGGGCCGACGAGTGAATTGTCGCCGCGTGCCCCAGCCCAGATGGGTCGGCGCGAGGCGGAACGCGAAGGGGGGAAAAGCAGCCGGAGGTTGACAGGCGTGGGAGGTGGAACCCGTGGCCTTCGTGTTAGCCCCGCGCCCAGGTCGGGTGCGCTTGCAGTAGGGGGTTACAAGCGTCCATGCGGGAGGGAGCGAGCAGCCTTGCGCGAGCGCCGTCCCGTCTTTCCCCGCGCGGCCAACCCTCTGTAAGAGGGCCCTGGACCTCCCTTTTATAGGCGTAAGGAGAGGATCCAGATGTATAATGGGGGGTGTAGCAGTGTGCTAACGTGTCTAGCGGAGGAGAGCTAGCGCCCTAAGTACATGCCATCGTGGCAGCCAGAGAGGTTTTGGCACCCAGTTCGTGTTGTGTCATGGCCATCGGAGGAGTGCTGGAGCCTGGCAGAAGGACAGCTGTCGGGGCTGTCGAGTCCTTGCTGACGTCCTCTTGCTTCCGTAAGGCGGCTGAGAGCCGCCGCCGTCATGGAGCGTGCGGGGCGCCATCATTACTCGTATAGTGGAGCGAGCCAGATGGGACGCCGGTCTTGTTCCCCGTAGCCTGAGTCAGCTCGGGGTAGGGTAATGATGGCGCCTCCTGTTGACGTGGTCGGTCCGTGCCCTAGGATGGGCGAGGTGGAGGCTCCTCCGAGGTCGAGGTCGAGTCTGTCTTCCAAGGTCGAGGTCGAGTCCGAGCCCTCGGGTCGGACAAGGCGGAGACCGTCGGCTGAGGCCAGGGCGGAGTCCGAGCCCTGGGGCCGGGCAAAGCGGTGTTCGTCGTCCTTCGTGGCTGAGCCCATGTCCGAGCCATGGGGTCGGGCAAAGCGGAGTTCGTCGTCTTCCGGTGCTGAGCCCGAGTCCGAGCCCTGGGGTCGGGCGAAGCGGAGTTTGTCGTCTTCCGGGGCCGAGCCCGAGTCCGAGCCCTGGGGTCGGGCGGAGCGGAGTTCGTCGTCTTCCGGGGCTGAGCCCGAGTCCGAGCCCTGGGGTCGGGTGAAGCGGAGTTCGTCGTCTTCCGGGGCCGAGCCCGAGTCCGAGCCCTGGGGTCGGGCGAAGCGGAGTTCGTCGTCTTCCGGGGCCGAGCCCGAGTCCGAGCCCTGGGGTCGGGCGAAGCGGAGTTCGTCGTCTTCCGGGGCTGAGCCCGAGTCCGAGCCCTGGGGTCGGGCGAAGCGGAGTTTCCTATGACGCCTGAGGCCAGACTTGGCTGCTGTCAGCCTCACTCTGTCGAGTGGCTCAGCAGTCGGAGCGGCGCAGGCGGTGCTGTCCTCTTGTCAGACCGGTCAGTGGAGCGGCGAAGTGACTGCGGTCACTTGGGCTCTGTCGACTGGAGGGCGTGTGTCAGGATAAAGGTGTCAGGCCACCTTTGTATTAAATGCCCCTGCGATTTGGTCGGTTGGCGTGGCGATTTGGCCAAGGTTGCTTCTTGGTGAAGACTGGGCCTCGGGCGAGCCGAAGGTGTGTCCGTTGCTGGAGGGGGTCCTCGGGCGAGACGTAGATCCTCCGGGGTCGGCTGCCCTTGCCCGAGGCTGGGCTTGGGCGAGGCGTGATCGCGTCCCTCGAATGGACCGATCCTTGACTTAATCGCACCTATCAGGCCTTTGCAGCTTTGTGCTGATGGGGGTTACCAGCTGAGATTTAGGAGTCTTGAGGGTACCCCTAATTATGGTCCCCGACAAATTTGCATTTCAACTTAGACATCACATGAGCACTAATAATTTTCATCCGCGACCATAACCATACGCATTTAGACTACAACAGGCAAATCGTCATGATTACGAGACTAACTAAGGCCATCTAACAATTCGGCTAACTAGAGCAACGACCTAGCCCGCTATGCAACCTGCTTGTCGGCTAGTCTATTTTTATTGAAATCTGAGACACAACATATACCACAACATTTTTATAAACATACATATTCACATGTATTTTCACACATCGACCAATTCATACAACCCGTAAACCACTAATCTCTAACTCGAAACCATCATGCGCTTACTTCCCAATTCATGAACACATAACGCGTATTGACCCGACTCAAGATATAGAGGAAGCAATGACTACTTTGGCATGTCACCACATCTCTATATAAGCCAAAACAATTTCTACTATCGACTAAGAGTTCTAAGTATTAATCACATTATTACTTTCCACGCGCAAATAAATCTCAACTTAACACTAGTGACACCGATGGATTTTTACTAAACTCATCATGCGCAAAATCCCGTCTCGCATACAGCCATATTGTGACGTGCACTCGAGACACTTAAGCATTTCAAGAAACATACACGCTTTTGTTTACTTCTAATTCTTCACTAATTCTTCTTATAATTATGAAATGTGTGTCATTTTAGCACCATATAAAACTATCTAATTTAGGGCTAAAATTTTTATGAGGCATAGGTAATAACAAATCATGACCAATGTATAAATTTCACATGTACAGGTTTTATATTTTATTTAATACAAAAATAACAAATTGTTAATGCAATAAAGCATGCGAGAGCAAGTTAATTCTAAAACTAATTATTTTCTGTGGATGCATGACCATATTAAGTTTTCTTTTTCCATTTTTACACTCATATATTATTTATAAACCATTTAAAACTACTTAAGGTGCATTAAACAAGTTAAATCACTAACTTAATCATACCTGCACAACAATTCATGAAATTTTTACCAGTCACCAAGCATCACACCAAGAGTCTACTGTAAAAATTTCAACCCATTTGGAGCACTAGAGCTACAGATCCAAAAATAACAATCAAAACAATCATCTTTTTCCTATTTAACATGTTTTAATTAACACACCAAGAAAACAGTGAACAACCTGTAAGTTTTATTTTTTTCTTAGATGGAGTATTACAACATCTAACTAACAAAATAAGTTTCATCATTTTTGGATTTTTATAATTAAAACTATGGAGAGATGCAAGTTCATTTACTTTCTAAACCAGTTTTTAAATACGAATTTCTACAGAAAAACTTTTCCACTAAAACATACCAACATATCCAATAGTTAGAGCATTTCATAAGGAAGCCAACAAAACAAGTTTCATGATTTTTGAAGCTCTAAAACTCGAGATATGAATTTTAGAACACAGCACAAAAATCTGTAAATTTGAAACCAAATGCACATGACTCGGGACCCACCTATCATAGTCAAATGGCTCTTCTTCTACCTTACGTAGAGCAGCAGGGAGGACCAAACGACATGATGGTGTTATCGGGCGATGGAGATTGACGACGATGAGGTGGAGCTTGCTGCTGGGGAGAGGGAGCTCGGCTGCAGGGAGAGGCTGGCGGGCATGGGAGATGAAGGGGGCGCCTGCTCCTACAGAAGGCTGGGCGTCGAGTCTCTGTTGGGAGCAGCCAGACAGGGGAGCTTGCTGCCGGGAAGGGGGTGACGACCACCATGGCTGGGCTCGCCCATGGGGAAGAGATGGGGCCGCGCACCACAGAGGAGCAGAAGCAGGGTGCCGAGAGGGAGAAGCCTGAGCTTGCAGGGGGAAATACAGCAGGGGCGCGTGCCAGCCATGGGGATTTGTTGTCGCGGCATCCATGGAGACGAGCCACAGCTCGGCCAGGGAGGGAGCTTGGCTTGCTGTTGTCGTGAGGAAGAAGGAGGACGGCGTGGGGAGGAAGGGAGCAGGGCAGGTGGGCTGCCATTTAAAGAGGCGTCGCCCCGGCAGCCATTGGGCGAGATGGGCGGCCTGCAGAGCTCTGGCATGTCATACTGCTGACAGGTGATGACACAACGACTTTTGATGGATGTTTTTGGCATTTTCTGTTTAGATTCGGACCCGGATCACTGCATAAGATATGTTCCTTGTTGTATACTCTACAAATCGTGTATAAAGATTGAGGTGATTCATGCATTGGTTAGAGAGTTATAGACCCACGAAAATTGGTTTGTCAGTGGGTTAGAAATCAGTGGAAACTCGTGAAAACTGAATGTCAGAGCATGTCAAACGGAATCGAATGAATGCCATCTTTTAATATGTTGTGCCCATATTAGTTATTAACAACTTTTATATTTGGGAAAACTTGAGTTGTTCAATAAAAATTTGGGAACGTGAGACGTCGACCCGAACGATGCTGATTTCAGACTTAGAAGAATTCGAATCCTGAAATCAGATTTTTATTCTGTTTTGATGGCACTGTTTGAGATACTTAGAGATAGAATCAAGGCTTGGTTTGAATATAAAATTTGTTGTATTACACTGGTTCTACAACTTTTATTAAAGGTCAAATCTGATATCTTGAATATAAATTAAAGTTTCACTTTGGTCAAGGTAGCATCATTATAAAGCTTTAAATTATATTTTTAAGTCAATCGGAGTATTTCTCGACATTTTCTTTGCATTATCTCTACATGAACCCTTAATAACTTTTGTTGTAGAGTTGATATAGAGTGTTTTGGGAAGGTTGGCATAACTTGTTTGAATTTATAAATTTTCTTTTACTTAATCGAGCAGTCTCAAGCAAGCGTAGGATTTATAACTTCACACGAATATTTGGTTCAAACTTTAAGAAATCCTTAGAATACACTTGATAGATAGAGATGAATGATGATATAAAGATAAAAAATTTATTTGCATAAAAATTAATTAGAGGTTGACACAAAGAGATTGTGCGGGAGAATGCGGACTCGGAATAAGTATTTGGACGTAGACCGACTATCGAGAAAGCAGATTCGGACACCGATTGGATAACATAACAACTATCGAGAGTCCGAATAAATGAGTCTGGACGGAAGTTGCGAGATGAGATTGACTTTCGAATTTGCATTTGCTTCAAGAAATAAAAGTTTTAACAGGCTCTAAATTTGGCATTTCTTGAGATCGAATAATTCCAAACTTGATGAAACTCTCATAAGTAATTTGATAAATGGAGATAAATGTGGTGAAAAGATAGAAATCTTCACTGAGCATCCGAGATTAGGATAAATCTCCCGACATAACGTGAAACTGACACCTGGGGCGTCACAATACTTACTTCCCTCGATGCTGAGGTAGGCGACGGGTCCGAAGAGGTCCATATGAAGTAGCTCCAGAGGTCTTGATGTGGTCATCACATTCTTGCTGTGATGAGTGCTTCCCACCTGTTTTCCTGCTTGACAAGCTGCAAAAGGTCTATCTTTTTCGAAAAACACATTTGTTAGACCTAACACATGTTCTCCCTTTAGAAGTTTATGAAGGTTCATCCCAACATGTGCTAGACGGCGATGCCACAGCCAGCCCATGCTAGTCTTAGCAATTAAGCATGCATCTAGATCGGCCTCCTCTTTCGAAAAATCAATTAGGTAGAGTTTGTCGTCTAGTACACTCTTAAAAGATAATGAACCATCACTCCTTCTAAAGATAGACACATCTATATTGGTAAATAGACAATTATATCCCATATTACATAGTTGACTGACAGATAATAAATTGTACCCAAGCGATTCAACTAAAAACACATTAGATATGGAATGCTCAGATGAAATGGCTATCTTTCCTAGTCTTTTAACCTTGCCTTGGTTCCCATCTCCAAAGATGATCGAATCTTGGGAATCTTTGTTCTTGACGTAGGAGGTGAACATCTTCTTCTCCCCCGTCATGTGGTTTGTGCATCCGCTGTCGATAATCCAGCTTGAGCCCTCGGATGCATAAACCTGCAAGGAAAATTAGGCTTGGGTTTTAGGTACCCAACTCTTGTTGGGTCCTACAAGGTTAGTTACAACAACTTTTGGGACCCAAATGCAAGTCTTGTCTCCCTTGCATTTGCACCCCAACTTTCTAGCAACCACTTTTTCATTTTTACATGAAAGAACAAACATAATGTTGCAAGCATGAAAGACAGTGGTAGGTTTATTACACACTTTCCTAGGAGCATGAGACACAAAATTTCTCCTAGGCCTACCATTAAAGTTAGAACTTGAAGCAATCATAGCATGAGAATCAAAAGCATTATAACTCCTATAATGAGAATTTCTAGCAAATTTTCTATCATTATACATGAAAGCATGATTCTTTTGATTACTACTAGCCATAGGGGCCTTCCCTTTCTCCTTGTTGGGAATGGGAGCCCTTTGGCTTGTTAAGTTCTTGGCTTCCTTTCAAAAGCCAAGCCCATCCTTAATTGAGGGATGTCTACCAACGGTATAGGCATCCCTAGCAAATTTTAACTTATCAAATTCATTTTTGCAAGTCTTAAGTTGGGCATTAAGACTTGCCACTTCACCATTTAATTTTATAATAGAAGTAAGGTGTTCAACACATGCATCAACATCAAAATCCTTACACCTATTACAAATGACAACATGCTCTACATGTGAACTAGACTTATTTGCTTCTTCTAACTTAGCATTTAAATCATCATTAACGCTCTTTAAATTAGACACAGTTTCATGACAAGCAGATAATTCAGAAGAAAGCATCTCATTCCTTTTAACCTCTAAAGCAAGAGATTTTTGTACATTAACAAACTTATCATGCTCTTTATACAAAATATCCTCTTGCTTTTCTAAGAGTCTATTCTTTTCATTTAAAGCATCAATCAATTCATTGATTTTTATCTATTTTAGTTCTATCTAAACCTTTGAATAGACTTGAGTAATCTACTTCATCATCACTAGAGTCATCATCACTTGAAGTAGTATACTTAGGGGTTTCTCGAGCGCTTACCTTTTTCTCCTTTGCCATGAGGCAAGTATGGCGCTCGTTGGGGAAGAGGGACGACTTGTCGAAGGCCGAGGCAGCGAGTCCTTCGTCGTCGGAGTCGGAAGAAGAGCAATCCGAATCTCATTCCTTGCCAAGGTGTGCCTCACCCTTCGCCTTCTTGTAGGCCTTCTTCTTTTCCCTCTTTCCGCTTTTTTCTTGCTCCTGGTCATTAGCATTATCGAGACAATTTGCTATAAAATGAACAGTCTTAGCACATTTAAAACAGGAGCGCTTTCCCTTTGCTTTGCTCTTGTTGGAATGCTCCTTGCGTCCTTTTAGCGCCGTCTTGAAGCGCTTGATGATGAGGACAATCTCATCTTCGTTTAACCCAGCAGCCTCAACTTGTGCCACCTTGCTAGGTAGCGCCTCCCTCCTGCTGCTTGTTGCTTTGAGTGCAATGGGCTGAGGCTCATAGATGGGCATTGGGCCATTCAATGCATCATCAACATATCTTGCTTCCTTGACCATCATTCGCCCGCTCACAAACTTTCCGAGTATCTCCTCGGACGTCATCTTTGTGTACCTAGGATTTTCATGGATGAGGTTCACAAGATGAGGATCAATAACAGTGAAAGACCAGGGTTCACAAGATGAGGTTCACAAGATGAGGATCAATAACAGCATAAGTCGGACGACGTTGTGGTCCGTCCATCTCGTGCTTCCATAGCTCCTGATCTTGTTGACCAGGGTCTTGAGCCTGTTGTACGTTTGTGTTGGCTCCTCTCCCCTGATCATGGCAAACCTTCCTAGCTCTCCTTCCACCAACTCCATTTTGGTGATCATGGTGGCGTCGTTCCCCTCATGTGAAATCTTGAGGGTGTCCCATATTTGCTTGGCGTTGTCGAAGCCACTCACCTTGTTGTATTCATCCCTGCACAATGATGCTAACAAAACAGTGGTAGCTTGTGCATTCTTATGGATTTGTTCGTTAATGAATACAGGGTTAACCGTACTATCAAATTGCATTCCATTCTCAACTATCTCCCAAATACTAGGATGGAGAGAGAAAAGATGACTACGCATTTTGTGACTCCAAAAAGCGTAGTCCTCTCCATCAAAGTGTGGAGGTTTACCAAGAGGAATAGAAAGCAAATGGGCATTGGAATTATACGGAATACGAGAATAATCAAATGAAAAATTTGAGTTAACCGGTTTCTTTTTCTCGTCGTAGTCGTCGTCTCTTGGGGAAGAAGAAGACTCGTCGCTGTCGTAGTAGACGATCTTCTTGATGCGCCTCTTCTTCTTCCCATCCTTCTTCTTATGACTCGAGCTAGAGTCAGTGGTCTTGTCGTCCCTTGGCTCGTTGAAGATGGACTCCTTCTCCTTATCGTTGACCACCATCCCCTTTCCCTTAGGATCCATCTCTTCGGGCGATTAGTCCCTTACGTGAAGAGAACGGCTCCGATACCAATTGAGAGCACCTAGAGGGGGGGTGAATAGGTGATCCTGTAAATTTCAACAACTAATAGCCACAAAACTTGGTTAAGTGTTAGAATGATAAAACCAAGTGGCTATAGAGCGAGCTCTTGCGAATCACAATAATCACACAGAAAAGCAATCACAAGAGACACGCGAGTTATCCCGTGGTTTGGCCAAGTAATACTTGCCTACTTCCACGTTGTGGCGTCCCAATGGACGAGGGTTGCACTCAACCCCTTTCAAGTGATCCAATGATCAACTTGAATACCACGGTGTTCTTCTTTCTTATACTTTCTCCCGTTTGCGAGGAATCTCCACAACTTGGAGCCTCTCGCCCTTATAATTGATGATCACAAAGAAGCACATAAGTAAGGAAGGGGAGAGCAATGCACACAAGACTCAAAACGAGAGCACAATCACGCACACAAGTCACAACTTGAGCTCTAAGTTCAACACACGGAGTTCTCAACTCAAGAGGAGCTCAAATTGCTAGCACAGAGAATCAAATGCGTGGGAGTGGAGTCTGGATGCTTAGGAATGATCAAAGAATGCTTGGATTGCTCCTCCATGCGCCTAGGGGTCCCTTTTATAGCCCCAAGGCAGCTAGGAGCAGTTGGAGGCATTCTTGGAAAGCTAATCTTGCCTTCTGTCGGGAGGCGCACCGGACAGTCTGGTGCGCCACCGGACAGTCACTGTAGCTGTCCGGTGCGCGATCTCCTTCCTTTTCTGGCGCATCCGACCGTTGCAGATTCGAGGTAGTTGGCGCACCGGACACTGTCCGGTGCACATCGGATAGTCTGGTGCCCCCTACCGACGGTTGGCGTGCCAACGTGTCGTGCGCGGATTGCGCGGCCGACCGTTGGCACAGTCGACCGTTGGCTCACCGGACAGTCCGGTGCACCACCGTACAGTCCGGTGAATTATAGTCGTACGCCATTGAACTCTTCCTAAGAGTGATGACTTTGCAGCAGATTACTCACCAGACAGTCCGGTGCACCACCGGACAATCCGGTGAATTATAGTCGTACGCCGCCGTCGAGTCTCGAGAGTGGCCTATTCACTGGAGGCTGGTCTGGCGCACCGGACACTGTCCGGTGCACCACCGGACAGTCCGGTGCACCCAGACCGAGCTGCAGTTGGCTGAACACAGCCAACTCTTTTCCAAACCAATTTCTCCTGTTTCTAGCACTTAGACACAATACATTAGTACCCAAATCAATGTACTAAGTCTAGAAACGTAACTTGTTATATGATTTGCACTTCTTCGATCTTTGGCACAAATTAACACTTAGAGAATAGGTGTTGAGCACTTAATCACCAAAACACTTTAGAAATGGCCCAAGGGCACATTTCCCTTTCATGGTGACATCTTCAAGCTAGCCTGGTAACTGTTGTCATAGGAGAACTCTGCATAAGGTAGCCTCTTGTCCCATCTAGACTGATCTTGCAACGCACAAGCTCTCAACATGTCTTCAAGGATTTGATTAGTCCTTTCGGTCTGACCGTTGTCTACGGATGATAAGCTAAACTGAAATTTAGGTGTGTACCCAAGGCTTCATGCAACTGCTGCCAGAAATGAGAGGTGAACTACGTTCCTCTGTCTGACATTATCTTCTTTGGCACACCATGAAGACAAACGATCCGGGACATGTACAACTCTGCCAATACTGCACTGCTATAGTTGGTCTTGACAGGTATGAAGTGGGCTGATTTGGTTAAGCGGTCCACTACTACCCAAATAGAATCGTAGCTGGCTCGAGTGCGAGGCAATCCTACTATGAAATCCATACCGATTTCATCCCATTTCCACTGAGGAATTCACAATGGTTACAACAATCTAGCTGGCCTCTGATGCTCTGCCTTGATCCGTTGACAGCTATCACACATAGCCACATGCTCTGTGATTTCCCTCTTCATTCCGTACCACCAGAATTTCTTCTTCAGGTCCTAATACATCTTCTCACTTCCAGGATGTATAGAATAAGTTGTCTCATGAGCTTCTTTGAGGATCAACTCCTGAATAGACTGGACATTGGGAACACACAAGCGGTCTTTGAACCATATCACAACTTCTGCATCTTCCCGAAAATCTTTGCCTCTGCCTTCTAGAACCAGTCACCGGATTTCACTGATCTTCTCATCATTCTTCCATGCTTCTTGGATTTCTCGCTCCAGGGTGGGTTCTAACTCAACTGTTACTCCTCGCATATTGTTCAAAAACCCGAGACTCAACCTGTCAAACTCTTTGGCCAACTCATAAGGCATCGGATGAGCGACCATCAGGTTGACTTGACTCTTCCTGCTCAAAGCATCAGCTACTACGTTCGCTTTGTCTGGAATCTGGATGGTAATGAATCTCCAATTCATAGTCTTTGATCAACTCTAACCATCTTTGTTGCCTCATATTCAACTCTGACTGAGTGAATTTGTACTTCAAACTCTTGTGGTCTGTGTAAACATCACATTTCTACCCATACAGATAGTGCCTCCATGTCTTCAGTGCATGAACCACTTCTGCCAACTCTAGGTCATGGATTGGGTAATTCTTCTCATGAACCTTCAGCTGTCGGGATGAGTAAGCCACAACTCTTCCCTCTTGCATCAACACGCATCCCAAACCAGTGTAACAAGCATCATAATACACCGAGAAGGGCTTGTGCACATCAGGTAAGACTAAGACGGGCGCTGTAGTCAACTTCTCTTTCAGCGCTTCAAAGGCTTATTGGCATTTCTGGGTCCACTTGAACTCAACCTTGTTGCCTAGTAAAGCTGTCATTGGTTTCGCAATCTTTGAAAACCCTTCAATGAATCACCGATAATATCTGGCCATTCTAATGAAGCTCTTGATTCCTCGAGCATCTGTTGGCGCTTTCTAGTTCAGAATGTCTGCCACTTTCTTCGGATCCATAGCCAATCCTTCTTTGTTAATTATGTGACCCAAGAACAGGACTTCATCAATCCAGAACTCGCACTTGCTCAACTTTGCATATAGATGGTGCTCTCGCAATCTCTGCAATACCATCCTCAAATGATCTGCATGCTCCTCCTCACTTTGAGAATATATAAGAATATCATCAATAAATACCACCACAAACTTGTCAAGATAATCCATGAATACACTGTTCATCAGATTCATGAAAAAGGCTAGTGCATTTGTTAGGCCAAAAGTCATCATAGTGAACTCGTACAACCCAAACTTGGTAATGAATGCCGTCTTCGGAATGTCTGAAGGTTGAATCCAGAGCTGATGATAACCTGACCTCAGATCTATCTTTGAAAACACGCTGGCTCCTCTTAGCTGGTCAAACAGATCTTCTATTCTGGGCAAGGGGTACTTGTTCTTGATTGTGACCTCATTTAGAGCTCGATAATCGATAAACATCCTTCTGGTGCCATCTTTCTTCTCCACGAATAGGACAGGGGCGGCCTAAGGCGAGGTGCTTGGCCGGATGTAACCTTTCTCTATCAGCTCATCGATTTGCTTCTTAAGCTCAACCAACTCTAGTCTGGATACTCTATAAGCTCTCTTAAAGATGGGGGCTGTTCCAGGAAGAAGCTCTATAGCAAACTCAACTTTCCGCTCTGGTGGCATGCCTGGTAGATCCTTTGGGAACACATCTGGGAACTCGGACACAACCTTGATGATCTCTAGTGGGTCTGCTTCACTGCTATCAACAGCCATCTGATAACAACTTCCTTTCTTTGGCTCAGGCGGGACTAACTCGATCACCACCTCCCCTCCTAGCGGGGACACCAACTTGATTGTCCTCTTATCACAACTGATAACTGCCTGATACTTATCTAACCAATTCATCCCTAGGATGACATCTATTCCCTGAGTACCCATTACTATGAGATTAGCGGGAAATGCTATCCCCCTTATTTCCACACTTCCATTCAAGCAAATGCTATCGGCTCGAATTCTACCACCGGCTGAGTCAATTTGAATGGGTGTTGACATGGTAGTAATTGGAAGATTATGTGCTTCTACCCATGATGTATTAATAAATGAATGCGTTGCTCCAGTATCAAATAACACTTCTGTAATATGGGAGTCGACTGGAAACATACCTACTATCATGTCGGGGGTCTCCTGAACTGCTTCAGCCTCCAAGTGGTTCAGTCTCCCATGGTTGTAGCGTGGCTGAGAGCGGTTGCCTGCTCCAGGCTGAGGCACATTCTGCTTTGTTGGGGCGCCAGGGCTGGACTGCTGCTGGGCTACCTTCTTTGGGCATTGCATCACCCAATGGCCTTGCTTTCCACAGTGAAAACATGCTCTGCTTCCGCCTTGAACTGCTGCTGCTTGACTGTTCTGTTGGGTTGCTGGGGCAGGAAGACGAGGTGCCTGCTGGTTCTGCCTCTGGAACTGACCTCCTCCTAACTGATTGTTCTGGCGATTCTAATGCTGGTGCTGAGGATGCTGCCTTTGGAACTGTTGCTGCTGAGGTGGGCGCTGGTTCTGCCTGAACTGCTGAGGTGGATTGCCTGAGAAACGAGGGCAATTGCTCCTTTCAGACTGAGGTCCACTGATCTTACACTTGTGATCCTCCATCTCTTTACGCTTCCTGTCTGTCATGATCGCTCTGTCAATCAGGTGCTGGAATGTGGGGAAGGTATGATTCATCAACTGATACTGTAGAGGGTCGACCAAGCATCTCAGGAAACGATACTGCCTCTTGGCGTCGGTGTTGACATCTTCAAGAGCATAGCGAGATAGCTGCAGAAACCTGTCTTGGTACTCACTAACAGACATTGACCCTTGCTTGAGTGCCAGGAATTCCTCCTTCTTCACTGTCATCAGACCTGTAGGAACATGGTACTGACGGAAGCTATCTCTGAATTCTTCCCAGGTGATGGCGTCGGGGTTGGCATGGGTGGCGAGATAAGACTCCCACCAATACTGAGCTACTCCTCTCAATAGATAGGAGCCATACAGAACTTTCTCCTTATCATCAAATTGAGCGGTGTGCAACTCCCGCTCCACTGTGCGCAGCCAGTCTTCAGCATCCATGGGGTCAGAAGAATGAGCGAACATTGGGGGATGACCTCTCATGAATTCAGCACGCTTGTCCCTGGGCATCTGAGGCATCTGAGGCTGAGGTGGTGGCTGCTGCTGCTGCTGAATGGTGGCCAGAGTCTGACCGATGGCTTGAACTGCCTGAGTCTGCATTAGGAACATCTGCTCGATGGTCATCGGGGGTGGTGGTGTGTAACACCCCTGGTGTTACTGTTACTAAAACTTGAGCATAACATCATCAGCATTGGCATTTCATGTGTATTGACACACCTAGAATGCATTCACTAGGCAAAAATTTCAAACAAGTTGTATTGTTATGACATTTTGCAAATAGAACCCTGGTATAGGGTACTTAACCCTAAATAGGGATCTGAAGGGTAAAACAAGACCCAAATAGAGAAAACTCTAAAGATTAAGTGAAATAATCATAAAATGTTACCAAGGATGGACCTACATTGCATTCACACCCTTGAGATACCAAAAACCCAAAAAAGGACCCTAGAAAACCCTAAACCTAAACTGTGGCGGAACTGCCCGAATTATTCCAACTTAAGTGCCTGAGTCCCGCCTGAGAGGCTAGACCACACTTAAATGGGAATAACCCGTCAATCCCTCGGATCTAGTCCGACGAGGCCACTTACGGGATCAAGTACCATAGTCTCACTCGATGGTGAGTCACAGAGCAAATGCAATAAAGCATAAAACCATACATTAAAGAGTATTAAACTTATTACATCATCATCGGAGTTTTAACAAAAGTAGTCATCATTGTTCGAAGTGCAGCGGAATAAAACTAACGATAAATAAACAGAGGGATGGGGAAGTCTGTCCCATCACTCCTCATGCTCCTCCTCAGCCAAGGCAGGGTCCCACTCGACTGTCCAACCCAGTGGCAAGGTGGACGACCAAGTCACTCCAGCAACCATGTCCTCCAGAGAACCTGTAAAATTATGCCACAATCAAGGCTGAGTATACTAATACTCAGCTAGACTTACCCAGTGTGAGGAGTCTACTCCTCTACCTCTAGACATGCAGCTGTTTGGCTGTGGGTTTGGTTGCCAAAAGCACTAGCTGAGTTTATAAATCAAGTTTTAGCTTTGTCAAGTTTTAGTGTGACTCTCTTAAGACTAGAGGTGTACTATCTACTCATTCATGGTAGCAAGCAAATTTAGCAATCAACATCTTTTGTCACATCATCACATTTCCACTTGTTACTCAATGTAGCAGCATGGATCAAGCAGTCTCATTAGCTGCGAGAAGCAGACGATTCGAATCGAGTTTTTAAACCTTGCAAGGTAAACCTAAACACACGACGTGGCGAGGCACTTCGTCCCCACACACATCAATCGTCCCCATCGATTCCATGGCAACAGAAAGGGGCTCACCGCCTTGGCGTACAATGCCTCACTGACCCTGACTGCTGTCGTGCAGTGACCGCACTTGTACCCACCATAACCGGAATGGGAGACCACGTCTCAGGTCGCGTGAGGAGGGCAATCTGCGGGCAGGTTCACTCAGGTACTAGGCTTACCGATTTACCATATTTCTCGGCATGTGCTTAGTACGTTCAAACGCTTGACTCACGGTACCACACTTTAATCCTTATTCCAATTTTTATCCCGTAGACAACCAACCCCCATGGATTGTTGTCCACAATCAATCATCATTATGATAAGAAAGTGGATACAACCAATTCCTGACCTCGTGCGAGTGCTAGAAAAATCACTCAACTTCTACCGAGATCCCTAATCCGCCAAAGCAGCTACTCGACCTAGCATACTAGTATCCATCTCAAAAGGGATTCCTGAGTTCATGCAACTAGGGTTTCAATCAACTCCTACACTTAAGTGCACAATACAAGCCTACAAACATTAAGTGTAGTAAAATAGCATAATAAATAGGTCATGCATAAAACTGGGGCTTGCCTTCCAAAGCTGGGGCAGGCAGATCCTCTGGGGCAGGCTCTGGTGCTGGATCAGGGGCTACCTCCTGAGCAGCTCCTTGCTCCGGCACGAGGACGTACTCTCCGTCGACGAGGTTGCAATCTATCGAATGCAATGCATAAGAATATGTATGCCATGATTATGCAGGATTTAATAATCATTATGCTAAGTGAAGAAAAACTAAGTTAGTTAGTAATTTAGGGTTTCTTGGTCATACGTGGCTCTTAGTGGTTTATGCTTACCCATTTAGCTTTAGGTTTTACCTAAGGATAAGCACAGTGGATTGATACTTGGATTTCTCTTAGATGTTTTAGTAGGTATTTAAGGGGTTTTGCTGGTTGGGTTAGGGTAACAGTAATCTCCAATATTAATTTCCCTTTTTCATTTTCTCTTTATGAATTCTAGTGTGGGTTGAACTACAACAGTGGCTTAACTTCTTCCAAAACTTCTATAAAAATTACAGTGGGTTACTAGTTGTTACTGTAATTTGTCCTATGAATTTGAGGTGGTTATTGATTCAGATACTACTTGTGCAAAATTAACAAGGATAAGTTTTGAAAGGGCACTTTACACTATAGCTATGATTTAATTGAGGTTTCTGTACCAATTTTTATTTTTGTCCATATACATAGGTGATATTAGGCCTTTGTGTTAAAAGTCACAGAAAAAGGCATATTGGATATTTAGTTGTGAATTTCTAAAGTTCTATGCCAAAATGGTGCTCATAACTAACTTGTTATTTGAAAAATATCAAACAAAAGATTTCATATTTTTCCTATGTTCATAATAACAAAACATTAGTTATCCCAAGGATTGGGGTGTTTTCTCCTTGGGGTTATTTTTCTAGGGTTTTTCTAAGTTTTCCTTGTTTCCCTAAAATAAAAGGTATCTCATTTATTCTGTACTAAACAAGGGTATAATAAATTTTTCTAGTGAACTATACTGAATAAGTGAACTAACAAAAATGTGGGTGTTCCCTGGTTCTTTATTTAAACCACCTTTAATATTTTCTCTAACTTTAGGCTAAAAATGATATAAATGGTAAACTCTACCTTAACTGGGTGTACAGAGGGGTTTATTATTTATTTACATGTTAGGAAGTTATCAAGTACTTCTCTAAATTTTCTTAGCCCCAGTCAAATAGTGTAACTATTTTTCCTTATTTCTTTTAGCTTTTGACCAGTTAATCATTTAAATCAAAACTCTAAAGTTTTCTGCAACACTTAGGGGTTTTATATTTTTTCTAAGTAGTTTACATTATTTAGAATCTGGCAAATTTGATTTGACTCGATTTGGGTAAACCAAACTGAAGTTATGAATTTTCCAAATTCTATTTGGAGTTAATTCAGAATAATTTAAAAGGTTTCCTGGAAAACTACTTTGCACCGAAGACCCTGGGTTCTTTCTAAATTAATCCACTCATTTCTACCCCTGCGCCACTATTCCCTTGGGTCACTGACAGCGCACAAAACCCCCTGACCTTTCCTTCTTCTTCCCCGAGGTCCCTCCCCTTATGCAAACAGTACCCGCGGGAAAGAAAAGGGCGGCGCGGCTTACCGGCGGTGAGAGAGGTCCGGCGAGGGGCGAGGTTGGCTTCGAGAGGTTCTAGCGGTCACAGCGAAGTACGGCTCGATGGTGGTGGTGGTCGGAATTGGCCGGACCATGTGCGCAGGCGGGTGATCTCGTCGGCGGCGAATACTCCGGCCTAACTACGGCGATCTAGTTCAATCAAACGGCACGATGAGCTTCACGGGGTGACATAGAGGCTATGTGCACAAGGAATCGAAGAATGGGGCAGAGATTTACCCGGTCTACGATCACCGGCGGTCGGGTGAAGTCCGGCGACCGTGGACTGGCTTCTCCGGCGAAGCAAGGTTTGATTCCTTGCTCGGGGAGCTTCACCGAGGCATGCACGGTCACTTTCGAGGGTCGGGCGTGGCTGGGAAGGGCTCTGCTGGCCGGTCTACGGTGGTGGTGGATCGGGTGGCCGCGGGCACGCCGTTTGCAGGGCAACGTCGGTGGTTTTCTGGCTCCGGTGAGGTCGAGCGTGCGCGGATGAGTACGGTCGTCGCCTGAGGGGGCTTTATAGGCGCGGGCGCGGGCAGGGGACACGGGTCCGGCTCAGCGCGGCGCGGGGCACGCGGGGTCGGGCGCGGGCGTGCTCTGGCACGCTCAGAGCGTGTCGAACACATGGAAATGTTCTTCTGCCCGTGTTCAACAGCTCACCGAGATCGCAAGAGTGCGAATCTTGGCAAAAATCCGGCGCAGGCCTCCTCCTGGCACCTAGGGCTATCTCTTGTATGTGAGTCCCCATGGCAGATATGCCCTAGGTAGGGAGATATGCGGACGCCAAATCTGGCTTGTCCCTCTGCCCACCTCGCGACAAAAGCCATGCCAAATCATGTCAAACGTCTTGGGCTCGGTTTCAACTTTTTCCAGTGGGTGCCTTAGGTGGTATGACACATTTTTGGTATACAACTCAAGTGGTTTTGGTGCCATTTACTAAGTGAACAAGGTGGATCTTTAGATTAGGTTCAAAATTTGACTTAGAAAGAATTAGAGAGCTCTAGCTCTCTCTCCACTTAAGGAATGGATTTGGGGTTCTTTAAGGGATCTTTTTGCAAGGTTTCCTCTCTGTATTTTGTAGATTATAATGTTACTTAAACTTTGGCTAAAAGTTAACTAATGATTTGCACATTTGCTTAACCTCCCCCCTTTACCAGGGTTTTGGGAGTTAAGAGCTTAAGAAGGGTCTAGGGTTTATTCTTCTCTTGCCCAAGGTGATAATTGCATAAATGCTTGGGTAGTGCTTTTGGTCATTAACATTCTTGGTTAATACATGGTTCTTAAGGTTTTAGGGCTCCCTCTCCTCCACTTAACCACATGAGATAACATGTCATGGGTGCAAGTAGGGAGTCAGGGCCTTGGTAACACATGGGGTGTTACAGCCCTCCCCCCTTAAAGGAATCTCGTCCCGAGATTTTAGGTAGAGTCCCCTGGAGGGGTGCCATGAAGGTGTGCTGGTGTGTGGTTTCTTCCTTTATCTAAGTTTCTCTAGTTAACTGCTCTTCGAATGTCATCTTTGCAACTTCAGAAGGAAGTCCTTTTTGAGTCATTTTCAGAGCTTACACTACCTTTAACATCTAAGTTTTTCTTATATTTAGATTCAAAGGGCAGGTGGGGGTGGGGTTTTGGGTTACGTACCGACTCCTTTGGGCAGAAAGTCGGGGAAGCGAGAACGTAGAAAATCCTCAGTCTCCCATGTAGCCTCTTCTACTGAATGGTGACTCCACTGAATCTTATACATTCTGATCGATCTTGCCCGCGTTGATCTCTTCTTTTGGTCCAATACCTTTACGGGGTGCTCTTGGTAAGACAAGTCTGGCCCTATCTCAATTTCTGGTTCAGGTAATACTTCAGTGGGTAAGCAGACACATTTCCGCAGCTGAGTTACATGGAACACATCATGAACTGCTGACATGTGGGGTGGCAACTTCAATTGATATGCTACTGGTCCAAAAGTTCCCTTGATCTCGTAGGGTCCAATGTAGCGAGGAGCTAACTTGCCCTTGATTCCAAATCTCTGGACACCCTTGGTGGTGACACCTTAAGATAAACATGGTCTCCCACTTCAAACTGTAGAGGCTTCCTTCTCTTATCGTGATAGCTTTTTTGCCTGGCCTGAGCAGCTTCTAGGTTCTTCTTTATAACTCTGACCTTTTCCTTTGCTTCAAGTACCAAGTCTGGTCCAAATATTTCTCTCTCTTCGGCTTGTGACCAATTTAGGGGTGTCCTACACCTTCTCCCATATAAGGCTTCAAAAGGTGCCATCTTCAAGCTGGACTGGTAGCTGTTATTATAAGAAAACTCTGCCAACGAAAGACACTTGTCCCAATCCTTTCCATAATGTAGCACACAGGCTCTCAACATGTCTTCCAAAATCTGATTTACCCTTTCTGTCTGGCCATCTGATTGAGGATGGTATGCTGAGCTTCTTATTACATGGGTCCCAAGTGATTCCTGTAATCGCTCCCAAAATCGTGCCATGAATGGTGCTCCTCTGTCCGATACTATAGTCCTTGGTATTCCATGCAAACGAACTATCTGGTCAATGTAGATTTCTGCATACTTCTTCGTCCTGTGGGTTGTGTGTACCGGCAAGAAATGAGCTGTCTTGGTCAATCTGTCTACAATGACCCAAATGCAATCATGGTGCCGGGAGGTATTGGGCAATCCCACGATAAAATCCATGCAAATGTCCTCCCATTTCCAAGATGGTATGGGAAGGGGTTGCAAAGGGCCTGCTACCTTCAAATGACTGGCCTTGATTCTCTGGCAGGTGTCACATTCTGATATATACTTCGCAATTTTCCTCTTCATTCTGGTCCACCAGTATAAGGATCTGAGGTCATGATACATCTTATTACTGCCAGGGTGCATGGAGAATTTTGAAAGGTGAGCTTCATCCAATATCTTCTTTCTAAGCTCAGGGTCCTTGGGAACAACCAATCGATCTCCAAACCATAGGATTCCTTTGCTGTCCTGCCGGAAGCATTTGTATTTTTCTGCTTTCTGCTTGATCATTTCCTTGATGACCTGAACACCCTTGTCACCGATCTGCGCCATGACTATTTGCTCTTGTAGGGTGGGCTCCACTGAAATATAATTTAAAGCACCTGAAGAAACAACTTCTAGGTTCAGCTTGCACAACTCATCACACAGGGTGGTGACTCTTGCATCCCTGCTCATACAATTGCACTGGGCCTTTCTGCTCAAAGCATCTGCCACAACATTGGCTTTGCCAGGATGGTAATGCACCTCCAAATCATAGTCCTTTATTAGCTCTAACCATCTCCTCTGCCTCATATTAAGATATGCTTGAGTGAAAATGTATTTGAGGCTCTTATGGTCAGTGTAAATGTTACAGTGAGCTCCCATCAGGTAATGTCTCCATATCTTGAGAGCATGAACCATAGCTGCTAACTCCAGATCATGGGTGGGGTAGTTCTGCTCATGGGGTCTGAGTGCTCGGGAGGCATAAGCAATTACTATGTTTTCTTGCATTAAGACACATCCCAATCCAGTACCGGAAGCATCGCAATACACTTCAAAGGGCTTGGTGTTATCAGGTTGAGCTAGCACTGGTGCTGTTGTCAAATGTTGCCTTAGTGTATGGAAGGCATCCTCACATTTCTGGCTCCAATCATACTTGACTCCCTTCTTCAACAGTTCAGTCATTGGCTTGGCAATTCTGGAGAAATCTGGAATGAATCGTCGATAATACCCTGCCAATCCTAGAAAACTCCGAATCTGTCTCACTGTGGTAGGAGGTTTCCAATCCATTACTTCTTGTACCTTCTCAGGATCAACTGATATCCCATCCTGAGAAATTGTGTGACCCAAGAATTTAATTTCCCTCAGCCAGAATTCACACTTAGACAACTTAGCATAAAGACGATGATCGCGTAGTCGCTGAAGAACGATGTGTAGATGCTTAGCATGCTCGTCTTCATTCTTGGAATAGACCAGGATATCATCAATGAAAACCACTACAAATTTGTCTAGCTCTGGCATGAATACTGAGTTCATCAGATACATGAAATAAGCCGGGGCATTGGTCAGCCCAAAAGACATCACCAAGAATTCATAGAGCCCATATCTGGTAGAGAAAGCTTTCTTGGGAATATCACTGGCACGGATCTTGACCTGATGGTAGCCTGAGCGAAGGTCTATCTTGGAGAATACCTTGGCTTCCACCAACTGATCAAACAAAACATCAATGCGGGGCAGCGGATATTTGTTCTTGATGGTCACCGCATTGAGAGGGCGGTAATCAACACACATTCTCAAACTCTCATCCTTTTTCTTCACAAATAAGGCCGGACATCCCCACGGTGAAGTACTTGGGCGAATGAACCCCTTGTCCAACAACTCTTGCAGTTGCTTCTTCAATTCTGCCAATTCCGTTGGAGGCATCCTATAGGGTCTCTTGGATATAGGAGCAGTCCCTGGCTGCAATTCAATCGCAAACTCTATATCTCTATCAGGTGGCATTCCTGGCAATTCGTCAGGAAAGACATCTGGGTAGTCACAGACTACTGGGATTCATTCAACCGGTGACTCTATCAGGGTGAATGCACAAGAACGGGTACAACCCTGATCAGGCAAAAATAAATTAGTCTCGCCATAAGCAGGGGAGTGAATCTCAATGGCCCTTGCTGCAATATCCAATACTGCCTGATGCCTGGATAACCAATCAGTTCCCAATATTATGTCCATGCTATCCAATCCTAAGATGAGAAGGGTGGTTCTAATCACAAGACTACCCAATTTTATAGGCACTTGCCGGTTGATTTGATTGGTGGCAACCCTGCCTCCTGGTGTTGAAATTGTAATACCCCCATCGATGAGGTGAAAAGGTAATTGGCACTTGGCACTAAATTTGGCACTGATAAAACTGTGTGTTGCACCCGAATCAAAAAGAATAATAGCAGGATAATTCAAAACTGAAAAGATACCAGTCATGACGGGTGCTCCCTCGGTAATGTTAGCCATGGTGGTGAAGTTCAATCTGCCTTGCCTCACTTGCACCTTTTGTCTCTTGCCTTGATTCTGGTTGGCATTCTGTCCCTGTCGCTGCTGGTTTCTGGGGCAATTCTTGGCATAATGCCCAGTGTTACCACAAGTGAAACACTTGTTGTCATTTGCCTGGCGGTACTGCTACTGTTGTGGCTGATTGCTCCTCTAAACTGGAAACTGGGTGTAGTTGGGTGCCTGCTGCTGCTGCGGCCGGATCACCCAATGTCCTTACTACTGCTGAGGTCCTCTGCTCTGAGTGTCAGACACGATCCTGAAGCGTTGTGGCTGAGCTGAGGGTCCTGCCACAGGGGTCTTCCTCTTCTTTTCTGCCTGACGAGCTGTGATACAGTCCTCCTGAGAAATGGCCATGTTGACTAACTCATTATAGCTGTTGGCCCTGACTGTGTTGAGACGGTCATGGAGCTTAGTGCTGAGCCCCCTCCTGAACTTGTCCCTCTTCTTCTCGTTGGTGTTTGCATGATATCCCGCATACTGGCACAGGTCATTGAAGGCCTGAGTGTACTGTAATACTGTCCGGTTCCCTTGAGTCAGTGCCAGAAACTCATTTAGCTTGCGTTCCATAATGCCAGCTGGAATATGGTGTCCCCTGAAAGCTGCCTTGAACTCTCTCCAATCCACTTCATGGTCAACTGGTTGCATAGCAAGGTAGTGGTCCCACCTTGTCCGCACGGGTCCGCAAAGCTACTGGGTGGCGAACCTGACCTTAGTCACCTCTGAACAAACTCCATTGAGTAGTGGGAATTTGGATTCCACTACCCTAAGCCATATATCAGCATCAAGTGGGTCCTCTGCCCTGGTGAACAACGGTGGCTGAGTACTGAGGAACTCCTGGTAAGTGGCTGCGGCCGGGTGACGCTGATGGTCACCACCACCATAGTGCGGAGGTGGTGGCTGACGTTGAGCTAGCTGTCTCAAGATCTTGTTCTGCTGAGCCATCAGCTCCTGCAGAGTAGGCGGTGGTGGCGGTGGTGGAGGAATGCACTCATTCTATCCACGACGCGCTCTTCCTTCCATCTGAAAAATCATGTATATTCTTAATATCACATTTCTGAGGTTCAAGGTTCAATCGTGGTGAAAGAGTCAAAAGAGCAAAACCAACATATTTTTGCATAATTATAAAAGATTCCACATTGTCCAAACTTTTTTCCCTTAAATTAAGACTGACAGCATTCACCAACCATGGTTCCAAAAGAGTTTATCACGATTACATCAATAGCCCAGAAGACTCAACTCTATCTAGCCTAGTACCCCAAAAGTGCAAAAGCTAAGCTAGCTTCGAGGAGTCCTACCATCACAGACTTCTAACTCTATCCTCGCAACCTAGTGAGCAAACGAGGCAACACTCGACTCGGGGGATGGTGGTCTCCCTGAGCCAGCAGTGTCCAAACTGGAGGCAGACTCCTCTCCTCCCTCGATGTCGACATCCTCGTTGGCGTCTATGTCTTGGATCTCCTGGTGGTGCATATCCAGGTGCTGATTAGCCTCTGCAAGCTGCTGCTGGGTGTTGATCAACTGATCCTCGAGGACCTCGATGGTGTTCTCCCTCGTTCCCACTAGCTCCTCGAGTTCGTGAATCTCATCTGACAACTGCTCCACTTGTAGATCTTTTTCTACCATCTCAGTGGACAAGTCAACCACAAGCTCCTCTCTGTTATCCAAAGTGATCTTGGTCGCCTCCAACAATGCCATCAGATGGGACATGGCCTCTCCTCGCATCAGTTGTAGACGATACAGGGCATTCATGCACCGCACCGTCAAGTGAGCAGTCTGGCCTGGGTAGATAGCCCAAATATCCTTGGTATGCTCCACTCGATCCTTCCACATTGGGTCGTCCTCCTTTTCCGCGGGGAACAAACCAATGGGGTGAGTGGACAGCTCCAAGGGGTGGAATCGGCAAAAGGTGGTTAGCCCGTGAAGAGCAATCGCCTCAATAGTATCATCAGCCCTATATCCAAAAGACTCAGAGTTCAGCGAATGCCAGCCTAGCTGCAGGGGATGAGGCTCCAGGGTCATCCTCACCCTACAGCGGGGCACTCGGTGCTTCTCGAACAACTGCACCGCGTACTGAGGAGGCGTCATGTAACCAGCTCCCTGAAGTACCTCCCACAAAATACGGGGGAAACCCTCTCGTGCAAGTCCGTCAGTGTGGGACTGTGCATTCCCTTTATCCGAGGATCCGTGAGAAGTCATGTGTGTACGGTTAAGCGTAAGTAAAAGAAAAAGAATTATAAAAAGAAAAAGGGATCACAACTCGGCCTCTCTACAACTATGACAATGGTACTGGGGTATTTAGTTTGCCATCATTTTGTATCAAAGTTCTTACCCAATTATCCATTAGTTTAATTAAGGATGCATGCATGCTCGTCCTTAACGACCTCACATCAACTTAGAGGGAATAGGGAAGAACTCCCATCCCTTATAGTAGCAGGTAGGGCTTACTCAAATAGCCACCTAACTACCCCTCTATTATTCTAAGGCTTCACGTCATAGGTCTATCCTTATCGTCCTGACGATCTATCCAACGCTTGTTTCTAACCAGTTTTACTTTGAAAAAGGATGGTATTTATAGTTTATTGATTCCTCTGTGGTGGTACAAGCTCCGATACCAGCTATGGCGGAACTGCCCGAATTATTCCAACTTAAGTGCCTGAGTCCTGCCTGAGAGGCTAGACCACACTTAAATGGGAATAACCCGTCAATCCCTCGGATCTAGTCCGACGAGGCCACTGACAGGATCAAGTACCACAGTCTCACTCGATGGTGAGTCACAGAGCAAATGCAATAAAGCATAAAACCATACATTAAAGAGTATTAAACTTATTACATCATCATCGGAGTTTTAACAAAAGTAGTCATCATTGTTCGAAGTGCAGCAGAATAAAACTAACGATAAATAAACACAGGGATGGGGAAGCCTGTCCCACCACTCCTCATGCTCCTCCTCAGCCGAGGCAGGGTCCCACTCGACTATCCAACCCGGTGGCAAGGTGGACGGCCAAGTCACTCCAGCAACCATGTCCTCCAGAGAACCTGTAAAATTATGCCATAAGAAGGTTGAGTATACTAATACTCAGCTAGACTTACCCGGTGTGAGAAGTCTACTCCTCTACCTCTAGACATGCAGCTGTTTGGCTGTGGGTTTGGTTGCCAAAAGCATTAGCTGAGTTTATAAATCAAGTTTTAGCTTTGTCAAGTTTTAGTGTGACTCTCTTAAGACTAGAGGTGTACTATCTACTCATTCATGGTAGCAAGCAAATTTAGCAATCAACATCTTTTGTCACATCATCACATTTCCACTTGTTACTCAATGTAGCAGCATGGATCAAGCAGTCTCATTAGCTGCGAGAAGCAGACAATTCAAATCGAGTTTTTAAACCTTGCAAGGTAAACCTAAACACACGACGTGGCGAGGCACTCCGTCCCCACACACATCAACCGTCCCCATCGATTCCCTGGCAATAGAAAGGGGCTCACCGCCTTGGCGTACAATGCCTCACTGACCCCGACTGCTGTCGTGCAGTGACCGCACTTGTACCCACCATAACCGGAATGGGAGACCACGTCTCAGGTCGCGTGAGGAGGGCAATCTGCGGGCAGGTTCACTCAGGTACTAGGCTTACCGATTTACCATATTTCTCGGCATGTGCTTAGTACATTCAAACGCTTGACTCACGGTACCACACTTTAATCCTTATTCCAATTTTTATCCCGTAGACAACCAACCCCCATGGATTGTTGTCCACAATCAATCATCATTATGATAAGAAAGTGGATACAACCAATTCCTGACCTCGCGCGAGTGCTAGAAAAATCACTCGACTTCTACCGAGATCCCTAATCCGCCAAAGCAGCTACTCGACCTAGCATACTAGTATCCATCTCAAAAGGGATTCCTAAGTTCATGCAACTAGGGTTTCAATCAACTCCTACAATTAAGTGCACAATACAAGCCTACAAACATTAAGTGTAGTAAAATAGCATAATAAATAGGTCATGCATAAAACCGGGGCTTGCTTCCAAAGCTGGGGCAGGCAGATCCTCTGGGGCAGGCTCTAGTGCTGGATCTGGGGCTACCTCCTGAGCAGCTCCTTGCTCTGGCACGAGGACGTACTCTCTGTAGGCGAGGTTGCAATCTATCGAATGCAATGCATAAGAATATGTATGCCATGATTATGCAGGATTTAATAATCATTATGCTAAGTGAAGAAAAACTAAGTTAATTAGTAATTTAGGGTTTTTTGGTCATACGTGGCTCTTAGTGGTTTATGCTTACCCATTTAGGTTTAGGTTTTACCTAAGGATAAGCACAGTGGATTGATACTTGGATTTCTCTTAGATGTTTTAGTAGGTATTTAAGGGGTTTTGCTGGTTGGGTTAGGGTAACAGTAATCTCCAATATTAATTTCCCTTTTTCATTTTCTCTTTATGAATTCTAGTGTGGGTTGAACTACAACAGTGGTTTAACTTCTTCCAAAACTTCTATAAAAATTACAATGGGTTACTAGTTGTTACTGTAATTTGTCCTATGAATTTGAGGTGGTTATTGATTCAGATACTACTTGTGCAAAATTAACAAGGATAAGTTGTGAAAGGGCACTTTACACTATAGCTATGATTTAATTGAGGTTTCTGTACCAATTTTTATTTTTGTCCATATACATAGGTGATATTAGTCCTTTGTGTTAAAAGTCACAGAAAAAGGCATATTGGATATTTAGTTGTGAATTTCTAAAGTTCTATGCCAAAAGGTGCTCATAACTAACTTGTTATTTGAAAAATATCAAACAACAGATTTCATATTTTTCCTATGTTCATAATAACAAAACATTAGTTATCCCAAGGTTTGGGGTGTTTTCTCCTTAGGGTTATTTTTCTAGGGTTTTTCTAAGTTTTCCTTGTTTCCCTAAAATAAAAGGTATCTCATTTATTCTGTACTAAACAATGGTATAATAAATTTTTCTAGTGAACTATACTGAATAAGTGAACAAACAAAAATGTGGGTGTTCCCTGGTTCTTTATTTAAACCACCTGTCGGGGACCATAATTAGGGGTACCCTCAAGGCTCCTAATTCTCAGCTGGTAACCCCCATCAGCGTAAAGCTGCAATGGCCTGATGGGTGTGATTAAGTCAGGGATCAGTCCATTCGAGCGACTCGATCGTGCCTCGCCCGAGCCTAGCCTCAGACAAGGACAGCCGACCCCGGAGGATTTCCGTCTCGCCCGAGGCCCCCTCCAACGGCGGACACATCTCCGGCTCGCCCGAGGCCCAGCCTTCGCTAAGAAGCAACCCTGACCAAATTGCCGCACCGACCGACCAAGTCGCAGGAGCATTTAACGCAAAGGTGACCTGACACCTTTATCCTGACACGCGCCCCCCGGCAGAGCCGAAGTGACCGCCGTCACTTCACCGCTCCACTGACCGGCCTGACAGAAGGACAGTGCCGCCTGCGCCACTCCGACTGCAGTGCCACTTGACAGAGTGAGACTAACAGGCAGTCAGGCCCTGCCAAAGGCACCATAGGAAGCTCCGCCCGACCCAGGGCTCGGACTCGGGCTAAGTCCCAGAAGACGGCGAACTCCGCTCCGCCCGACCCAGGGCTCGGACTCGGGCTAAGTCCCGGAAGACGGCGAACTCCGCTCCGCCCGACCCAGGGCTCGGACTCGGGCTAAGTCCCGGAAGACGGCGAACTCCGCTCCGCCCGACCCAGGGCTCGGACTCGGGCTAAGTCCCGGAAGACGGCGAACTCCGCTCCGCCCGACCCAGGGCTCGGACTCGGGCTAAGTCCCAGAAGACGACGAACTCCGCTTCGCCCGACCCCAGGGCTCGGTGTAACACCCTGAATTTTGAGCATAAAAAATCCTTTGCTCCATACTCAAAATTCCGGTGATAGCTTTCTTTTTTTTCTTCTCTTTTTTTTCACTTTCCTCAAAAACGGAAACTAACCTAGTATTTATGGGCGTTATTTTAAATAAATGTGTGTGTTGCATTTTATGCTGAAGCAAAGTATTGGTTTCCTAAAAATAATCTTAGAGGTGTCCACATTCGGAGGGAGCAAAACTATCGAATTTAAATTAGTTGAGCATGATCTAATGTAAATCAATTTATTCATATATATAATTATATATTATATATACATATAAAGAAAGAAGAAATAAAAAATGAGAAAAACATTTTTTTCTTTTTCCACTAGCCCAAGCGATCGGCTGAGCATGCTAGTCGCGGGAGCATGCAGGGGCTGTGCCCAGCCACGACCTGGCTGCAGCCCCGTCTGTTAGTCGCCTGTAGCAATGCGTCATGGGCCCTGTGCGTCAGCAATATCTCCTCTCTCCTATAACCGCTCAGCTCCGCTTCTTTCGCTGCCAGACGTGCCGACGGCTTCGGCATCTGACCGTCCTCCCAAAGCAACTCCCCCACGGTCCTCGCCGCTGCTGCCCAGCCGCCGGTGAAGCACGCCGCCTAGCCCGTCTGCCCCTGCGCCTAGCGTCTCTGCTCCTCCCTCATCCTTGGTGCGCGGCCATGGAGGCCGCCGGCCTCGGCTTCCGATCCTCGATGTGGCGCGGCCAGCCAGCACGGCCCACCAGCGCAGTCTTCCTCCGGCGAGGCCTCCCCTGGTCGAGCAGCCCATGGCCGGCCCCTCTATTCTCTCCCTCTCTGGCTGTTTAAACGAAGAAGAGAAACAACAACATAGTTCATCCATCTTTGATTTGAGCACAGCAAAAGCCAAAAAGGAAAACCGCTTGGGCTCCCATCCTCCACGATCCCCTCTGCAAGCAGCCAGCCAATAGAAATTTGACCCCACATCATTCCACGGATCCTCTGTGCCCATGCCTCGTAGCATTTATGTGGCGTGACTTTGATCAATCGCATTGGACCACGTTTCGCGATTTAGTAATTATTTAGTATATTTTATATAGTAAATTCGTTTCGACATGTTTCAGTTGCGTTAGGGTCGTAATAACCTCATGTATATGTTAGGAATATTATTTTGTGGCGACACACATTTTCGTTAATTATTTAGTTAATTAATAATTATTAAAATAGGAATCTAGTTAACCCTAACTAATAATTTTAATTGGCGCTTTAAAAATATCGATTAACATGATTAATGCCGCCTCAAATGTTTTGAGAATTAATACTTATTTAGAATAGACATGATGATTATTAGTAACTCCCGCGTGACATGCGTGCTGTTCGCACACGTTGTCACACTTCGTTTGCGTGCGTCGTGTGTGCCATTTATACATGTCGCTCGCCTTGCCGCGCATTGTTCACGCGTATCTCGCTTGTCGATCACGTGTGTCGCACGGCGTCTGCGCGTGATAATAAATTGTTTTAGCTTATAAGCACTCATATTAGTACCGTTAATCCATCAGGTCATATATGTTAGATAATTAACTTAAGGTTCGCTCGACTAATATTTATTAGACTAATATTTCAATTAGATTAAATATGTACTGTTCAACTGCGCTTTTATAATAAATATTAACATGTCAAATATTAACTTAACTACTTTCTATTTATTTAACATTTGTTTAGTATAAACGTGTCACATATTTAATTTTTCTCGCCAGTCGCACGTGTTGTTCCGCACGTGATGGCGTGCTAGTTCGCGCGTCGTTCACGCTGGTCGCGTGCACTGTTTCGGGTGTCGTCAGCGTGCTATGTCGCGCGTCCGTGCGTCGTTTGCACGCTGTCGTGTTGGATTCGCCGTCATCACGTTGTCTGCGCATGTCGCGCGTGGTGCGCATGCTAGGTCGGTTGCGGTCGTGCTGTTTCACGCGTTACGTAATTCGTCTCGCTCCGCTAATTCGTCCCGCTTAGAGTCGCTGATATTATTTAAATTACTGGTTCAACTAAGAATTGTTAGTGTGGTCAGCTAATTAAAATTGTGCAATAGCTCTAGTTTCATTTTAAATAAATATTAATTAATATAATCAGATCAAACTAAATGTTATGATTAATACTCGTTTAATGTGGACGCGATAACTTCTCGACCGTAGCCTCGACCATCGTGTTTCTTTTTCCTCGCGTGACCGTAGTAACACGTTCTATTTCGTTTTGCATGTTTTATTATGTTTGTATTTGTATGGTGTAATGTTCTTATGCATATATGTGTTTCCTTGCTTGTGTCTGTTCGTCTTCGCTTCGCATTGCGATTAGAGTGCGATCCGTTTCCGAGCTTCAAGGGATCAAAGATCAAGCGTTGGCGACCAAGTGATCCAGTTCTTCGAGTTCCACGAGATTGAAGACCCTGAGCATCTGTTTGGTGAAGGCAAGTGTCCTCTGACCCATTATGTCCTATTCATTTATAACTTACTATCCCGCATTACTTACTTGAAACCTAAGGATTGACTAGCTTTGCACTTTACTTTATCCTTGATGACCTTATGGGCTGTTATGGTTAGCATTCTGCTATTGCCTTAACTTAATCAATGAACATGATGTGACTATTTACGATACTGTTATCCTGATGATATTGATGATCTTGTGATACTCTAGGGGGCTCAGGCGGTTTCCTGAGTACCTCTCCGTAAGGACCTGTTCGTTGAGAGACCACCCGGGATAACAGTGCAACCATGAGGGTGAAATGGGGTGCCCTTAGCTAATTAATTAGAGGAACTAGAGGTGTATTGCTTCGCCGTCATGCCATCAATGGGGTCCAGGCACAGTGCTTGCTCTGCCGAGGCTGGGTGCCGAGGTTCTTTCGTTTTGCTTTTGTTAGTCACCCTCCTGCGGGGAGGGGTACTGTGTTTATCAAACTGGAGAAACCTAACGGGCAGCTACGACCTCTAGGGAATCTTTGTAAAAGCTACGTAGTGATACCCTGCCGGACCACCTAGGAAGTGATCAATGGGGATTAGCTCTCCCCGGGCAGAACGGGAATCACGGCTCATGGGTAAAGTGTGCGACCTCTGCAGAGGGTAGTGAAACTGATATATCAGCCGTGCTCACGGTTATGAGCGGCCTTGGGATCCTCTTTGATTAGAGATACATATGATATGAGATACAATGGTTCTATTTATTATTTTGGTTCAATGACGATAATGATGTTCCTCGATGAGGAAATGATTCACGGGTTGGTTATATGATAAAACTTGGCTTCCACTAATAATAAATACCTGACCAACTAAAAGCAACTGCTTGAGCTTAGCCCCACATAAAGCTAGTCCACCTCAGCCAAACGGGACATTTGCTGAGTACGTTGATGTGTACTCACCCTTGCTTTCACAAAACACCAGGTTGCCTTTGGTGCAATCTATGCTCAGGTAAAGAAGAAGGCGTCGAGGCGGATATCCAGGAGTTCTAGGGCTTCGACGAGTTCGAGGATTAGGCTAGCGACCTCCCCCAGTCAGCTGCCTGTGGTGGGTTTATTTACGTTGGCTACGTTTCTATTCTGTGTACTTTGATTTTACTATGTAAATGACTCTAGTCTTTCATATTATTACTTACCCTTTATTGTTATTCGAAGCATTGTGCTATGATGAGTCATTTATGTAATCGCTATGTACGTGAGTTCTGATCCTGGCACGTACATGGTTCGCATTCGGTTTACCTTCCAAAACCGGGTGTGACATAAGTGGTATCAAAGCCGTGCTGGCTGTAGGACCGCTAGCCTAGAGTAGCATTGGCCATTTTAAGGACTTATTGATTAATACTTCACCTCATCCTTGATTCTGCTTCAAAATATTAGTCAGCTCGACTAATTCTATGTTGTGCTCCTATATGCCCCCTTGCCAAAAGTATTTTATTCAAGTATGGTCTATACTTCTCTCAATCTATTAGATCTGATCTCACTCTTGTGCTTGCGACATATTTGTAGATGCCCCCTGACTTTTGGGTCCCTTCCTCTTTCGTCATTAAATTGCTACCATTTCACAATCTTTATTCCCTGGTATTGACATGCTCGTATCCCTGGATTCTTTAATACTCTTGTTTCAATACCTACCTCTAATAAAAAAACTATGCTGCTTATTTAAACATTTCAGTTTATATGTCCATGATCTTACTGTCTTTTGAGACCCTTTCCTATTCTATTGTTAGGTCACTATCTTTTTGGCAATTTGTACTCTCTTGGTCTTGGTATGCTCGTACCATTGGAATCTTGCATACTCTTATTTTTATTAATGCTTACCTTTATATCCCAATATCTGTTTGAGACATTTCAGTTAACAGGCCCTTGACCACCCTTGTTTCTCAATGATCCATGAGCGGTCATTTTATTTTGCACATCCTTGGTGATCTCGTTGTTCCCTTGTAACATCCCTCGGTAATGAATTTTAACTTCAACCATTTTGTTGCAACCTTACATATCTTACCTTTGATTGTTTTCTCCACTTCGCCACCTAGCGAGTCTTGCCTGAGCTCTATCCTTATGCTTTTCATTATTATCACCTTTACCTTTGACACCTCTATATCTTACATTGATGTTTATCTTATACCTGCCCTTTAAATTCTCCTCTTTTCCATCTCAATCTGGGAGTTATATTTTACCTATTTTTCCCTTGGTCGTATCCTCCTCTTTGTCGCTTGCGAGTTCTCAACTCCATCCTTTGTTGTGCTTCTGTTTAGTGTTGCCTTTACCTTTCCCTTCTCTCGACCATACCTTGGTGATTACATTATGTCTGTTATCTAAAATCTCCAATCCCCTATCCTAATTTGAGAGCGGAGTTTTACTTATCTTATCCTTGACAATATTCTCTCCTTTACCGCGTGTAAGCCTTGACATAACTCCATTCTTTGTTGTACTTATACCACTGGCTCTTCTGTGCCTTCGTCTTTTCCCTTATGCCCTTGTCTATTATCGCCTTTGACCCCTGTGATATTTATGTCTTCTACCTAAATTCTTACCTTGAACTTATCCTTTAAAAGCCTCCCCTTTCTTTTAACCCGATTTAAGGGCGGTGAGTTGCCTATCTCTCCCCTGATCGCTTCCCCTCTTCATCGTCGTACAAGTTTTGTCTTAATTCCATCATTTGACTTGTTTCGGTTTGCTGTCACCATTACCGTTGTCAATCATTGACCTTACCTTGATACTTATCTTTATGTCTGCTCTTTAAAAATCTCCTCTCTTCCACCTCAATTTGAGAGTGGCAATTTGCCTATCTGGCCCTTGGACGCACCCTCTCCTTTTCCATTTGTAGATCATGTCTTAACTCCATCCTTTATGGTACTTATAACTTTTGTCTTATGCCTATTTACCTCCTATCCTACATCCTTGTCCGTTATTACCTTTAGAACCCTCGTGATATCTATGCCCTTGCCCTCATGCTTATCTTGAACCTATCCTTTGAAGCCTCCTCTTTTCCATCACTGTTCGAGGATAATGCCTCATCTATCTCATCATTGACTGCTCCCCCTTCTCTAACACCTTGCCAGATTTTCCTCAAATACATCCTTTGTCGTGTGTTTGTCCGTTATCACCTTAACCCTTTTCATCCCTCGATCTGTGCCTTGATGCTTATCATGTACCCGTATTTTAAAGCTTCCCCTCCCATTTCAGTTCAAGAGTATTGTCTTACCCCTCCCCGCTCTTGTTCGTTCCCTTTTCCTCTGTCGTGTTGCAAGTCTTGTATTAACTCGATCATTTGGTGTGCTTTCACCTATTGGTTGCATGATGCTTTTCTTATGCCTACCTTTTGAACTATCATCTTTCCCATCTCGATTTGAGAATGATGTTTACTTACCCTGCCCTTGGTTGCATTCTCTCCCTTGTTGATTATAATCCTTACTTAAACTCCATCCTTTATTGTGCTCGTGTCCCTATCCTACACGTCTTGTTCTTCTCCTCGTCCTTCAACAATCTTAGAGAGTAGTTATTCTCTTTTCAAGAAAGACCACCACCTAATTAACATTAACGTATAGCAACGAGATGTTTGTTGTTGTATGCTTGTGATGTTTGTCTTGGTGTTATGACTGATTTGCTTCTTTGTGATGAGTGTTGGTGTGTTATGGCCCCGGGTCCGCAATGACATCAGTTTACCAGGTAAGTGCCATATAGTTAATTAGTTGGGTTCTCCCCCTACTCTCTCTAATCCGTCTATACTTACCTTTTCTCGCTACCCTTTCCTCTTGCACCTGTCCGGTCGGCATCCTCCAACTCCTTCAAATCAGTCAAGATCAGAGTCGGTAGCATCTTCATCAAGTGTGTATCAACTCTCCTGTTAAGGGGGTTAGCCGCTAACACCAATGAAGACAATGCGGTCCACGTCAACCAACAAGATCAGAGTGGCGCAACGGAAGCGTGTGTGGGTCCAACCCACAGGTCCAAGAGATCTTCATGAATTGCATCAATCGGTCTCAAGCATCTGAAGGTCAAAGCAACCAATCCAGAAGTTAAGCTAACTGAGTTAAAGCTGAGTTAGAAGAAGCTATGAAAGACCAATGAACCAACCTTGTCGTTCTTGCTAGCCCCTCTCCTTGAATCTCGAGGGCGAGATTCTGTTAAGGGGGTTAGGTTTGTAACACCCTGAATTTTGAGCATAAAAAATCCTTTGCTCCATACTCAAAATTCCAGTGATAGCTTTCTTTTTTTTTCTTCTCTTTTTTTCACTTTCCTCAAAAACGAAAACTAACCTAGTATTTATGGGCGTTATTTTAAATAAATGTGTGTGTTGCATTTTATGCTGAAGCAAAGTATTGGTTTCCTAAAAATAATCTTAGAGGTGTCCACATTCGGAGGGAGCAAAACTATCGAATTTAAATTAGTTGAGCATGATCTAATGTAAATCAATTTATTCATATATATAATTATATATTATATATACATATAAAGAAAGAAGAAATAAAAAATGAGAAAAACATTTTTTTCTTTTTCCACTAGCCCAAGCGATCGGCTGAGCATGCTAGTCGCGGGAGCATGCAGGGGCTGTGCCCAGCCACGACCTGGCTGCAGCCCCGTCTGTTAGTCGCATGTAGCAATGCGTCATGGGCCCTGTGCGTCAGCAATATCTCCTCTCTCCTATAACCGCTCAGCTCCGCTTCTTTCGCTGCCAGACGTGCCGACGGCTTCGACATCTGACCGTCCTCCCAAAGCAACTCCCCCACGGTCCTCGCCGCTGCTGCCCAGCCGCCGGTGAAGCACGCCGCCTAGCCCGTCTGCCCCTGCGCCTAGCGTCTCTGCTCCTCCCTCATCCTTGGTGCGCGGCCATGGAGGCCGCCGGCCTCGGCATCCGATCCTCGATGTGGCGCGGCCAGCCAGCACGGCCCACCAGCGCAGTCTTCCTTCGGCGAGGCCTCCCCTGGTCGAGCAGCCCATGGCCGGCCCCTCTATTCTCTCCCTCTCTGGCTGTTTAAACGAAGAAGAGAAACAACAACATAGTTCATCCATCTTTGATTTGAGCACAGCAAAAGCCAAAAAGGAAAACCGCTTGGGCTCCCATCCTCCACGATCCCCTCTGCAAGCAGCCAGCCAATAGAAATTTGACCCCACATCATTCCACGGATCCTCTGTGCCCATGCCTCGTAGCATTTATGTGGCGTGACTTTGATCAATCGCATTGGACCACGTTTCGCGATTTAGTAATTATTTAGTATATTTTATATAGTAAATTCGTTTCGATATGTTTCAGTTGCGTTAGCGTCGTAATAACCTCGTGTATATGTTAGGAATATTATTTTGTGGCGACACACATTTTCGTTAATTATTTAGTTAATTAATAATTATTAAAATAGGAATCTAGTTAACCCTAACTAATAATTTTAATTGGCGCTTTAAAAATATCGATTAACATGATTAATGCCGCCTCAAATGTTTTGAGAATTAATACTTATTTAGAATAGACATGATGATTATTAGTAACTCCCGCGTGACATGCGTGCTGTTCGCACACGTTGTCACACTTCGTTTGCGTGCGTCGTGTGTGCCATTTATACATGTCACTCGCCTTGCCGCGCATTGTTCACGCGTATCTCGCTTGTCGATCACGTGTGTCGCACGGCGTCTGCGCGTGATAATAAATTGTTTTAGCTTATAAGCACTCATATTAGTACCGTTAATCCATCAGGTCATATATGTTAGATAATTAACTTAAGGTTCACTTGACTAATATTTATTAGACTAATATTTCAATTAGATTAAATATGTACTGTTCAACTGCGCTTTTATAATAAATATTAACATGTCAAATATTAACTTAACTACTTTCTATTTATTTAACATTTGTTTAGTATAAACGTGTCACATATTTAATTTTTCTCGCCTGTCGCACGTGTTGTTCCGCACGTGATGGCGTGCTAGTTCGCGCGTCGTTCGCGCTGGTCGCGTGCACTGTTTCGGGTGTCGTCAGCGTGCTATGTCGCGCGTCCGTGCGTCGTTTGCACGCTGTCGTGTTGGATTCGCCGTCATCACGTTGTCTGCGCATGTCGCGCGTGGTGCGCATGCTAGGTCGGTTGCGGTCGTGCTGTTTCACGCGTTACGTAATTCGTCTCGCTCCGCTAATTCGTCCCGCTTAGAGTCGCTGATATTATTTAAATTACTGGTTCAACTAAGAATTGTTAGTGTGGTCAGCTAATTAAAATTGTGCAATAGCTCTAGTTTCATTTTAAATAAATATTAATTAATATAATCAGATCAAACTAAATGTTATGATTAATACTCGTTTAATGTGGACGCGATAACTTCTCGACCGTAGCCTCGACCATCGCGTTTCTTTTTCCTCGCGTGACCGTAGTAACACGTTCTATTTCGTTTTGCATGTTTTATTATGTTTGTATTTGTATGGTGTAATGTTCTTATGCATATATGTGTTTCCTTGCTTGTGTCTGTTCGTCTTCGCTTCGCATTGCGATTAGAGTGCGATCCGTTTCCGAGCTTCAAGGGATCAAAGATCAAGCGTTGGCGACCAAGTGATCCAGTTCTTCGAGTTCCACGAGATTGAAGACCCTGAGCATCTGTTTGGTGAAGGCAAGTGTCCTCTGACCCATTATGTCCTATTCATTTATAACTTACTACCCCGCATTACTTACTTGAAACCTAAGGATTGACTAGCTTTGCACTTTACTTTATCCTTGATGACCTTATGGGCTGTTATGGTTAGCATTCTGCTATTGCCTTAACTTAATCAATGAACATGATGTGACTATTTACGATACTGTTATCCTGATGATCTTGTGATACTCTAGGGGGCTCAGGCGGTTTCCTGAGTACCTCTCCGTAAGGACCTGTTCGTTGAGAGACCACCCGGGATAACAGTGCAACCATGAGGGTGAAATGGGGTGCCCTTAGCTAATTAATTAGAGGAACTAGAGGTGTAGTTGCTTCGCCGTCATGCCGTCAATGGGTCCAGGCACAGTGCTTGCTCTGCCGAGGCTGGGTGCCGAGGTTCTTTCGTTTTGCTTTTGTTAGTCACCCTCCTGCGGGGAGGGGTACTGTGTTTATCAAACTGGAGAAACCTAACGGGCGGCTACGACCTCTAGGGAATCTTTGTAAAAGCTACGTAGTGATACCCTGCCGGACCACCTAGGAAGTGATCAATGGGGATTAGCTCTCCCCGGGCAGAACGGGAATCACGGCTCATGGGTAAAGTGTGCGACCTCTGCAGAGGGTAGTGAAACTGATATATCAGCCGTGCTCACGGTTATGAGCGGCCTTGGGATCCTCTTTGATTAGAGATACATATGATATGAGATACAATGGTTCTATTTATTATTTTGGTTCAATGACGATAATGATGTTCCTCGATGAGGAAATGATTCACGGGTTGGTTATATGATAAAACTTGGCTTCCACTAATAATAAATACCTGACCAACTAAAAGCAACTGCTTGAGCTTAGCCCCACATAAAGCTAGTCCACCTCAGCCAAACGGGACATTTGCTGAGTACGTTGATGTGTACTCACCCTTGCTTTCACAAAACACCAGGTTGCCTTTGGTGCAATCTATGCTCAGGTAAAGAAGAAGGCGTCGAGGCGGATCTCCAGGAGTTCTAGGGCTTCGACGAGTTCGAGGATTAGGCTAGCGACCTCCCCCAGTCAGCTGCCTGTGGTGGGTTTATTTACGTTGGCTACGTTTCTATTATGTGTACTTTGATTTTACTATGTAAATGACTCTAGTCTTTCATATTATTACTTACCCTTTATTGTTATTCGAAGCATTGTGCTATGATGAGTCATTTATGTAATCGCTATGTACGTGAGTTCTGATCCTGGCACGTACATGGTTCGCATTCGGTTTACCTTCCAAAACCGGGTGTGACACTCGGACTCGGGCTCAGCCCAGAAGACGACGAACTCCGCTTCGCCCGACCCCAGGGCTCGGACTCCGCCCTGGCCTCTGCCGAACGACCTATGCCTCGCCCGACCCAGGGGCTTGGACTCGGCCTTGGCCATGGAAGACAGACTCGACCTCGGCTTCGAAGGAGCCTCCACGTCGCCCAACCTAGGGCGCAGGCTAGCCACGTCAACAGGAAGCGCCATCATCACCCTACCCCAAGCTGACTCGGGCCGCAGAGAACAAGACCGGTGTCCCATCTGGCTAGCTCCGCCAGATAGGCAATGATGGCGCCCCGCATGCTCTGTGACGACGGCGGCTCTCAGCTCTCTTACAGAAGCAGGAGGACATCAACAAGGACTCAACCGCTCCGACAGCTGTCCCTCCGCCAGGCTCCGTCGCTCCTCCGACGGCCACGACTTCACACCAGCTGGGTGCCAAAATCTCTCCGGCTGCCACATCGGCATGTACTTAGGGCGCTAGCTCTCCCCCGCTAGACACGTAGCACTCTGCTACGCCCCCATTGTACACCTGGATCCTCCCCTTACACCTATAAAAGGAAGGACCAGGGCCCTCTTAGAGAAGGTTGGCCGCGCGGGGACGAGGACGGGACAGGCGCTCTCTTGGGGCCGCTCGCTTCCCTCTCCCGCGTGGACGCTTGTAACCCCCTAGTGCAAGCGCACCCGACCTGGGCGCGGGACGAACACGAAGGCCGCGGGATTCCCACCTCTCTCACGCCGGTCTCCGGCCGCCTCGCTCCTTTCCCCCCTTTGCGCTCGCCCACGCTCTCGACCCATCTAGGCTGGGGCACGCGGCGACACTCACTCGTCGGCCCGAGGGACCCCCCGGTCTCGAAACGCCGACAGTTGGCGCGCCAGGTAGGGGCCTGCTGCGTGTTGACGAACAGCTTCCCGTCAAGCTCCAGATGGGCAGTCTCCAGCAACCTCTCCGACCCAGGACGGTGCTCCGTTTCGGGAGTCTTGGGTTCATGTCCTTCGACGGCAGCTACGACATGATACTCCTTCCACCGCCGCGCGACAACGACAATGGCGGCCGACAGCCCGCCCGCCGGCGGCGGAATCAACGACGTCTTCCCCGCGTGGTGGAAGAACAACATTCGAGCTCGCCCCGTCCTCACCCCCGCCAACGGAGGAGGAGGCGGGGCAACCAAGGCCAAGCAGGAGGTCGCGCCTCGTTGGCTGTCGAGCGAGTCGACGTCCCTAGCGCCCCAACGGGGGGCGCGTCGGGCGTCGACCTCGCGTTTGAGACGAAGGCGAGCGCCGTCTCCCCCCGACATGCCAATCCCGAGCAAGCGGACGACGCCAGCACGCTCGCGGAAGGCTTGCTGGGCGTCACCTTCGTACCGGAGATGACGGTGCAGTCAGTCCCCGACGTGACTTCATCGCCGTTCGTCGACCAAAAGGTACCGACCGATTCCCATCCTACGTCATTTGGATTCAGCCTCAACCCGCCTAGCGACCTTGCTTTGGCGGGCACTCTCGTAGAGGCGAGTTCAAACCCTCCGGGGTTTCACATGCGGTCGCCTTGGGACCGGCTGACGGAGGTCTCGACCTATGGGCCCTCCGGGTCCGAGGAAGACGACGACCCCAGCATCTGTTGGGATTTCTCTGGACTTGGCAACCCTAGTGCCATGCGGGACTTCATGACCGCATGTGACTACTGCCTCTCCGACTGTTCCGATGGTAGCCGCAGCCTCGACGACGAGGACTGCGGCCCAAGCCGTGAATGTTTCCACGTCGATCTAGGGGGTCCCTCCGAAGGCAATCATCTCGGCATGCCGGAGGACGGTGATCTCCCTAGGCCGGTGCCTCGCGCTGACATCCCACGGGAGCTAGCTGTGGTCCCCGTTCCGGCGGGGGGTCACGACCCACAGCTCGAGCAAGTCTGCGGGGCGCAGGCCAGGCTCGACGAGGGAGTAGGAGCGCTTGAGCCGATCCGCCGGGACGTCGGGCAGGCATGGGCGGGCCAACCCCCGGCCGAGGAAATACGTCACCTGCCCCAGGGTCTCCAGCTCCGCGTCGCCAACGACGTCAGGGTCAGGCCGCCACCCGCATCCAGTGGGGTCGGTCAGAACCTGGCTGCAGCAGCGATGCTTCTCCGCGCGATGCCGGAGCCATCAACCATCAAGGGTCGGCGAATCCAGGGAGAGCTCAAGAATCTCCTGGAAGGCGCTGCGGTCCGACGGGCCGAGAGCTCTGCCTCCCGAAGGCAGGGATACCCCTCGGAACCTCATGCCGCGACTTCCCGATTCATGCGGGAAGCCTCGGTCTACACTGGGTGCACGCGCAACACCGCGCCTGCGGCCCCGGGCCACCTCAGCAACGAGCACCATCATCGCGACCGTCGGGCCCACCTCGACGAGAGGGTGCGCCAAGGGTATCACCCCAGGCGTGGGGGACGCTACGACAGCGGGGAGGATCGGAGTCCCTCGCCCGAACCACCCGGTCCGCAGGCCTTCAGCCGGGCCATCCGGCGGGCACCGTTCCCGACCCGGTTCCGACCCCCGACTACTATCACAAAGTACTCGGGGGAAACGAGACCAGAACTGTGGCTCACGGACTACCGCCTGGCCTGCCAGCTGGGTGGAACGGACGACGACAACCTCATCATCCGCAACCTCCCCCTGTTCCTCTCCGACACCGCTCGCGCCTGGTTGGAGCACCTGCCTCCGGGGCAGATCTCCAACTGGGATGACCTGGTCCAAGCCTTCGCCGGCAATTTCTAGGGCACGTATGTGCGCCCCGGGAATTCCTGGGACCTCTGAAGCTGCCGGCAGCAGCCGGGAGAGTCTCTCCGGGACTACATCCGGCGATTCTCGAAGCAGCGCACCGAGCTGCCCAACATCACTGACTCAGATGTCATCGGCGCGTTCCTGGCCGGCACCACCTGCCGCGACCTGGTGAGCAAGTTGGGTCGCAAGACCCCCACCAGGGCGAGCGAGCTGATGGACATCGCCACCAAGTTCGCCTCTGGCCAGGAGGCGGTCGAGGCTATCTTCCGAAAGGACAAGCAGCCCCAGGGCCGCCCATCGGAAGATGCTCCCGAGGCGTCTACTCCGCACGGCGCCAAGAAGAAAGGCAAGAAGAAGTCGCAAGCGAAACGCGACGCCGCCGACGCGGACCTTGTCGCCGCCGCCGAGTACAAGAACCCTCGGAAGCCCCCCGGAGGTGCCAACCACTTCGACAAGATGCTCAAGGAGCCGTGCCCCTATCATCAGGGGCCCGTCAAGCACACCCTTGAGGAGTGCGTCATGCTTCGGCGCCACTTCCACAGGGTCGGGCCACCCGCGGAGGGTGGTAGGGCCCGCGACGACGACAAGAAGAAAGATCACCAAGCAGGAGAGTTCCCCGAGGTCCGCGACTGCTTCATGATCTACGGTGGGCATGCGGCGAATGCCTCAGCACGGCACCGCAAGCAAGAGCGCCGGGAGGTCTGCTCGGTCAAGGTGGCGGCGCCGGTCTATCTAGACTGGTCCGACAAGCCCATCACCTTCGACCAAGACGACCACCCCGACCACGTGCCGAGCCTGGGGAAATACCCGCTCGTCGTCGACCCCGTCATCGGCGACGTCAGGCTCACCAAGGTCCTTATGGACGGGGGCAGCAGCCTCAACATCATCTACGCCGAGACCCTCAGGCTCCTGCGCGTCGACCTGTCCTCCGTCCAAGCAGGCGCTGCGCCCCTCCACGGGATCATTCCCGGGAAGCGCGTCCAGCCCCTCGGACGACTCGACCTTCCCGTCTGCTTCGGAACGCCCTCTAACTTCCGAAGGGAGACTCTGACGTTCGAGGTGGTCGGGTTCCGAGGAACCTACCACGCGGTACTGGGGAGGCCATGCTACGCGAAGTTCATGGCCGTCCCCAACTACACCTACCTGAAGCTCAAGATGCCGGGCCCCAACGGGGTCATCACCGTCGGCCCCACGTACAAACACGCGTTCGAATGCGACGTGGAGTGCGTGGAGTACGCCGAGGCCCTCGCCGAGTCCGAGGCCCTCATCGCCGACCTAGAAAGCCTCTCCAAAGAGGTGCCAGACGTGAAGCGTCATGCCGGCAACTTCGAGCCAGTGGAGACGGTTAAAGCCGTCCCCCTCGACCCCAGTGGCGACGCCTCCAAGCAGATCCGGATCGGTTCCGGGCTCGACCCCAAATAGGAAACAGTGCTCGTCGACTTTCTCCGCGCGAACGCCAACGTCTTCGCGTGGAGTCCCTCGGACATGCCCGGCATACCGAGGGACGTCGCCGAGCACTCGCTGGATATTCGGGCCTGAGCCCGACCCGTCAAGTAGCCTCTGCGCCGATTCGACGAGGAGAAGCGCAGAGCGATAGGCGAGGAGATCCACAAGCTAATGGCAGCCGGGTTCATCAAAGAGGTATTCCATCTCGAATGGCTTGCCAACCCTGTGCTTGTGAGAAAGAAATGGCGAATGTGTGTAGACTACACTGGTCTCAACAAAGCATGTCCGAAGGTTCCCTACCCTCTGCCTCGCATCGATCAAATCGTGGATTCCACTGCTGGGTGCAAAACCCTGTCTTTCCTCGACGCCTACTCGGGGTACCACCAAATCAGGATGAAAGAGTCCGACCAGCTCGCGACTTCTTTCATCACGCCCTTCGGCATGTACTGCTATGTCACCATGCCATTCGGTTTGAGGAATGCGGGCGCGACGTACCAGCGGTGCATGAACCATGTGTTCGGCGAACACATCGGTCGCAAGGTCGAGACCTACATCGATGACATCGTAGTCAAGACGAGGAAAGCTTCCGACCTCCTCTCCGACCTTGAAGTGACATTCCGATGTCTCAAGGCGAAAGGCGTCAAGCTCAATCCCGAGAAGTGTGTCTTTGGGGTGCCCCGGGGCATGCTCTTGGGGTTCATTGTCTCCGAGCGGGGCATCGAAGCCAACCCGGAGAAGATCGCAGCCATCACAAGCATGGGTCCCATCAAGGACTTAAAGGGCGTACAGAGGGTCATGGGATGTCTCGCGGCTCTAAGCCGCTTCATCTCACGCCTCGGCGAAAGAGGCCTGCCTCTGTACCGCCTCTTAAGGAAGGCCGAGCGCTTCACTTGGACCCCCGAGGCCGACGAAGCTCTCAGGAACCTAAAGGCGCTCCTCACAAAGGCGCCTATCTTGGTGCCTCCAGCTGACGGAGAACCCCTCTTGGTCTACGTCGCCGCGACCACTCAGGTGGTTAGCGCCGCGATTGTGGTCGAGAGGCAAGAAGAGGGGCATGCATTGCCCGTTCAGAGGCCAGTTTACTTCGTCAGCGAGGTACTGTCCGAAACCAAGATCCGCTAACCACAAGTTCAGAAGCTGCTGTATGCAGTGATCCTGACGCGGCGGAAGTTGCGACACTACTTCGAGTCTCATCCGGTAACTGTGGTGTCATCCTTCCCCCTGGGGGAGATCATCCAGTGCCAAGAGGCCTCGGGCAGGATTGCAAAGTGGGCGGTGGAAATCATGGGCGAGACAATCTCGTTCGCCCCTCGGAAGGCCATCAAGTCCCAGGTCTTGGCGGACTTCGTAGCCGAATGGGTCGACACCCAGCTACCGATGGCTCCGATCCAACCGGAGCTCTGGACCATGTTTTTCGACGGGTCGCTGATGAAGACGGGAGCCGGTGCGGGCCTACTCTTCATCTCGCCCCTCGGGAAACACCTACGCTATGTGCTATGCCTCCACTTCCCGCGTCCAACAATGTGGCTGAGTACGAGGCTCTGGTCAACGGGTTGCGGATCGCCATCGAGCTAGGGGTCAGGCGCCTCGACACTCGCGGTGACTCGTAGCTCGTCATCGACCAAGTCATGAAGAACTCCCACTGCCGCGACCCGAAGATGGAGGCCTACTGCGATGAGGTTCGGCGCCTGGAAGACAAGTTCTACGGGCTCGAGCTTAACCACATCGCTCGGCGCTACAACGAGACTGCAGACGAGCTGGCAAAAATAGCCTCGGGGCGAACAACGGTTCCCCCGGACGTCTTCTCCTGGGATCTGCATCAACCCTCCATCAAGATCGATGACTCGCCCGAGCCTGAGGCGCCCTCGGTCCAGCCCGAGGTGCCCTCGGCACAGCCCGAGGCACCCTCAGCTCGGCCCGAGGCGGCCTCGGTTCAACCCGAGGTACCCTCGGCCTCCGAGGGTGAGGCACTGCGCATCGAGGAGGAGTGGAGCGGGGCCACGCCTGATCGAGATTGGCAGACCCCGTACCTGCAATATCTCCGCCAAGGAGAGCTACCCCTCGACCGAGCCGAGGCTCGGCTGGTAGCACGACGCGCCAAGTCGTTCGTCTTGCTGGGCGATGAGAAGGAGCTCTACCACCGTAGCCCCTCGGGCATCCTCCAGCGATGCATCTCCGTCGCCGAAGGTCAAGAACTCCTGCAAGAGATACACTCGGGGGCTTGCGGCCATCACGCAGCGCCTCGAGCCCTTATCGGGAATGCTTTCCGGCAAGGCTTCTACTGGCCAACGGCGGTGGCTGACGCCACTAGAATTGTCCGCACCTGCGAAGGGTGTCAATTCTATGCGAAGCAAACCCACCTGCCCGCTCAGGCTCTACAGATGATACCCATCACCTGGCCCTTTGCTGTGTGGGGGCTGGACCTCGTCGGCCCCTTGCAGAAGGCGCCCGGGGGCTACACGCACCTGCTGGTCGCCATCGACAAATTCTCCAAGTGGGTCGAGGTCCGACCTCTGAACTGCATCAGGTCCGAGCAGGCGGTGACGTTCTTCACCAACATCATCTATCGCTTCGGGGTCCCGAACTCCATCATCACCGACAACGGTACCCAGTTCACCGGCAGAAAATTCTTGGACTTCTGCGAAGATCACCACATCCGGGTGGACTGGGCCGCCGTAGCTCATCCCATGTCGAATGGGCAAGTAGAGCGTGCCAACGGCATGATTCTACAAGGGCTCAAGCCTCGGATTTACAACGACCTCAACAAGTTCGGCAAGCGATGGATGAAGGAACTCCCCTTGGTGGTCTGGAGCTTGAGGACAACGCCGAGCCGGGCCACGGGTTTCACGCCGTTCTTCCTGGTCTACGGGGCCGAGGCCGTCTTGCCCACTGACCTGGAATACGGCTCCCCGAGGACGAGGGCCTACAGCGATCAAAGCAACCAAGCTAGCCGAGAAGACTCGCTGGACCAGCTGGAAGAGGCTCGGGACAAGGCCTTGCTACACTCGGCGCGGTACCAGCAATCCCTGCGACGCTACCACGCCCGAGGGGTCCGGCCCCGAGACCTCCAGGTGGGCGACCTGGTGCTTCGGCTGCGGCAAGACGCCCGAGGGAGGCACAAGCTCACGCCCCCCTGGGAGGGGCCATTCGTCATTGCCAAAGTTCTGAAGCCCGGAACGTACAAGCTGGCCAACAGTCAAGGCGACGTCTACGGCAACGCTTGGAACATCCAACAGCTCGGGTCTTGACGCTGGAAGGGGGCAGTAACACCCTCGGCATCGACGACACCTTCAGCAAGGTCCGACCTAGCCTCGGACGGCGACGCGGTCCAAGGATCCCCACTCTGGAGGACGACGTCATCGTCACGCCCGGACAATCGCTGCCAGGGACTTCTCCGGGAATCCGGCCCGAGCATCTTCCAAGGGCGCCAGCCCGACCCGAGGCCTCGGCTGATCGACTCCGGCGTCGGTCCCGCTAACGGACAACCCGGCTAGGCTCCGGCCAACCAGGTTTCATTTTCGAGCCAACTCCGCCTCTGTTCATGCTGATATCGCTACCCCTGGCCTCGGCTCGTCGAAGAGCGGCCAAGGGGTCCCTTTAACTAAGCTAGAGGAGCCTCAGACAACAAGGCCGACCGAGCCGAGGGACTCCTACGCCTCCGGGATACGGATACCTCACTCGTCACCTTGACACGGGGCGACTCATGCTTGGTGAAGCGGTTCAGACAACCAACAGGCGAGTCTTAGTGCTCGAAAATGAGGAAAAAACATGGCTCCGTGCCAAAATTACATACATGTTCAGGCCTCGACAGCCACGATGAACAAAAAACCCTGGCATTCGAAGTGCCATTACAAACGGAACTCCGGTTCCGTCCCCGCGGGTACGGACAACCTCCACACCGGGGAGCCTGCGGAGCGACAAGCTCCGGGCGAATCACCAGCAAACGCGGGTCGCCCCCAAGCGCACCGGCAGGTCCTCGCTGCCGTCCTCGCCGCGAATGCTAGGGAGAGGGCGGAATGTTGCATCCTAGCTAGGCAGCAACAGTTCGCCTTCCCCAGCATGGCTGGAGGACGTCTCTGCCGCAGGGCTAGAAGGCGATTGCCACCACCAGAAGCTGGAAGAAGAGGTGGCCCGCCGACCTGCGCAGGAGGTAGAGCCCCGGCTCGCCTCGCTCCCCGCCCCAGCGAGGATGACGAACACCCTCGATGCTGAGGGCGGGATCGGGATCACAGCCCGGTTTGCCTCTCCCCATCCAGGAGCTGGAGGTCACCGTCTTGGGTGACCACCAGCGGGGGGGAGCAACCGGGCTGTGTGATGAAAATCCTTGAAGCCGAACGATGGCTGAAAGGTACCAACTCCCACGGAGTCGCGTTCCTCCAACGATGAGGCGAAAAGACGGCGGGTATCCCCCATCCGGGGGCTTGGAAGGTGGAAAGACGCGATGCATAAGGGAGCGAGAAGACATGGTCACCTTTCGAAAGGGGTCGCCCTCCTTTTAAAGGCAACTCTCCCTACTTGCGCCCCCAACCGTCACGGGCTGAGTCTTCTCCAACACGCTCCAAGGCCCTCCCCTGCGGCGCGGGGGCTGGGTCCCGCATGTCATGCAAACCGACTCAGAGCAGAAGAAGCCAAACCGCCGCGCGTGGTGCACACGACCGCCCAGCGGTTACAAGTGACCCTCCACTTTTGCCCAGACCAACGGGCGAAAGAGGCGGGCAGCCATGCAGGCGGCATGCAACCACGCCAAGTGGACGCGCTTCTCCGACTCCCGACACGCCAGCATGGAGGCCCAGGCCCATGCGTCACGCAACCGGCGCGCCGGATGCTGCATGCAAGCAACTGCACCGCCACTTGTGCCACCACCGCGCCTCCTCGATTGCGGAACCAATACCACGACTCGAGGCGACCCAGCGCACGACCCAGCAGCGCCAGCCTGACGCGGCGGTCAATGCGGCCAAAAGTGGGCCGGCAGTAATGACGGTGGCAGGCGGGCGGGAGCAGCGGTCACGTCGTCAGCCAAGCTCACGTCCCATCCGGGGGCAGCAAGAGAACCCCCTCTCACGGCGTGAAGACAACGCGCCCGTGATCCGTTCCTCGAACGGCTCGCGCACGCGCAACGGCCGCCCCGCCAACCGCTCGCCCCGTCGCATTAACTCCACGGCAGGACAGGCGGCGCTTCTGGCAGGAGCAGTGGGCGACGCTTCGCCTTCGCCGTAATAACTGCGACAAAAAAGGTACGCCGCGTCGTTCGATTTCGTATCCTTTTCCTTTTTTCCTCTTTCTCTATCTCTTGTAGCAGGGACCAGGAAAGGGGGATACCCCGAAAAGGATCCTTCCCCGTGAAGGAACCAGGCTCCGAGCCTCCCTACTGATCAGAGGTTCGAAGGCTGGCCCCCCGATGGGTTCGACAGCCGCCTCAGATCGCGTGGGCCCTACACCCACTACTGGTCAGAGGTTCGAAGGTCGGCCCCCCGAAGGGTTCCACGGCCGCCTCAGGCTACTTGGGCTCCGCGCCCATTACTGATCAGGGGTTCGAAGGCTGGCCCCCGAAGGGTTCACAGTCGCCTCAGAAGCCGAGCGAGGAATGACCAGGGGTACGTTCGATACATAACCAAGGCTCGGGCTGCGCTCCCTAGGTACCCTAGGACATTTCCGAGACCAGCGGGAGCGATCTTGTAACAGAATCCCATCAGAGGGAGGCATCGAGCCCTCGGACCCCGTCGCCAGGGGACCGGGTCCGGCAGATCACCCGCAGGTACTTTTGGGCGTGCCTCTGGGCTCCTAGCCGACCCCTAACGAACGGGGCACGGATGTCCACTCGGATTACCCGCTTGCAGCTCACCGGAGACACCATGTTCGGCGCCCATCGAGGGTAACATGGCGCTTTCCCCCCCTCCTCCTTGCGGAAAGGCGACGCAGGGGCGTATGTAAAAAAGCCGAGTCTGTCCCTGATCGCCCTCTCGCCCTGTGCGGAGGCTCAGGGGCTGCTCTCACAAACCCGGCTCCAGCCAAACCGTTGACAACGTCAACATACCAGCCCGAGAACATGGGCCCCGACCGTACACCCGGGCTACGGCCAGTTCGCATGAGGGAACAACTAGACCAGCCGAAGCATTACGCAAGGCATTAAGACCTCGAAGGAGAGAAACCACTCCTCTGAGGCCTCGAGGGCTACACCCGGCGGGTGCGCTTGCGCGCACCCACCGGAACAAAATGCAACCGAGAAAGGCTGGTCCCCTTGCAAAAAAGTGCGACTAAAGCCTCCAAGCGAGTGCTAACACTCCCTTCGAGGCTCGGGGGCTACTGTCGGGGACCATAATTAGGGGTACCCTCAAGACTCCTAATTCTCAGCTGGTAACCCCCATCAGCATAAAGCTGCAAAGGCCTGATGGGTGCGATTAAGTCAGGGATCAGTCCATTCGAGCGACTCGATCGTGCCTCGCCCGAGCCTAGCCTCGGACAAGGGCAGCTGACCCCGGAGGATTTCCGTCTCGCCCGAGGCCCCCCTCCAATGGCGGACACATCTCCGGCTCGCCCGAGGCCCTGCCTTCGCTAAGAAGCAACCCTGACCAAATCGCCGCACCGACCGACCAAGTCGCAGGAGCATTTAACGCAAAGGTGACCTAACACCTTTATCCTGACACGCGCCCCCTGGCAGAGCCGAAGTGACCGCCGTCACTTCACCGCTCCACTGACCGGCCTGACAGAAGGACAGCGCCGCCTGCGCCACTCTGACTGCAGTGCCACTTGATAGAGTGAGACTGACAGGCAGTCAGGCCCTGCCAAAGGCACCATAGGAAGCTCCGCTCGACCCAGGGCTCGGACTCGGGCTAAGTCCCGGAAGACGGCGAACTCCGCTCCGCCCGACCCAGGGCTCGGACTCGGGCTAAGTCCCGGAAGACGGCGAACTCCGCTCCGCCCGACCCAGGGCTCGGACTCGGGCTAAGTCCCGGAAGACGGCGAATTCCGCTCCGCCCGACTCAGGGCTCGGACTCGGGCTAAGTCCCGGAAGATGGCGAACTCCGCTCCGCCCGACCCAGGGCTCGGACTCGGGCTAAGTCCCGGAAGACGGCGAACTCCGCTCCGCCCGACCCAGGGCTCGTACTCGGGCTAAGTCCCGGAAGACGGCGAACTCCGCTCCGCCCGACCCAGGGCTCGGACTCGGGCTAAGTCCCGGAAGACGACGAACTCCACTTCGCCCGACCCCAGGGCTCGGACTCCGCCCTGGCCTCTGCCGAACGACCTCCGCCTCGCCCGAACCAGGGGCTCAGACTCGGCCTCGGCCATGGAAGACAGACTCGACCTCGGCTTCGGAGGAGCCTCCACGTCGCCCAACCTAGGGCGCAGGCCAGCCACGTCAACAGGAAGCGCCATCATCACCCTACCCCGAGCTGACTCGGGCCATAGAGAACAAGACCGCTGTCCCATCTGGCTAGCTCCGCCAGATAGGCAATGATGGCGCCCCGCATGCTCTGTGACGACGGTGGCTCTCAGCTCTCTTACGGAAGCAGGAGGACGTCAGCAAGGACTCAACCGCTCCGACAGCTGTCCCTCCGCTAGGCTCCGTCGCTCCTCCGACGACCACGACTTCACACCAGCTGGGTGCCAAAATCTCTCTGGCTGCCACATCGGCATGTACTTAGGGCGCTAGCTCTCCCCCGCTAGACACGTAGCACTCTGCTACGCCCCCATTGTACACCTGGATCCTCCCCTTACACCTATAAAAGGAAGGACCAGGGCCCTCTTAGAGAAGGTTTGCCTCGCGGGGACGAGGACGGGACAGGCGCTCTCTTGGGGCCGCTCGCTTCCCTCTCCCGCGTGGACGCTTGTAACCCCCTACTGCAAGCGCACCCGACCTGGGCGCGGGACGAACACGAAGGCCGTGGGATTCCCACCTCTCTCATGCCGGTCTCCAGCCGCCTCGCTCCTTTCCCCCCTTTGCGCTCGCCCACGCTCTCGACCCATCTGGGCTGGGGCACGCGGCGACACTCACTCGTCGGCCCGAGGGACCCCCCGGTCTCGAAACGCCGACACCACCTTTAATATTTTCTCTAACTTTAGGCTAAAAATGATTTAAATGGTAAACTCTACCTTAACTGGGTGTACAGAGGGGTTTATTATTTTCGTGCATGTTAGGAAGTGATCAAGTACTTCTCTAAATTTTCTTAGCCCCAGTCAAATAGTGTAACTATTTTTCCTTATTTCTTTTAGCTTTTGACCAGTTAATCATTTAAATCAAAACTCTAAAGTTTTCTGCAACACTTTGGGGTTTTAAATTTTTTCTAAGTAGTTTACATTATTTAGGATCTGGCAAAATTGATTTGACTCGATTTGGGTAAACCAAACTGAAGTTATGAATTTTCCAAGTTTTATTTGGAGTTAATTCAGAATAATTTAAAAGGTTTCCTGGAAAACTACTTTGCACCGAACACCCTGGGTTCTTTCTAAATCAATCCACTCATTTCTACCCTGCGCCACTATTCCCTTGGGTCACTGACAGCGCACAAAACCCCCTGAACTTTCCTTCTTCTTCCCCGAGGTCCCTCCCCTTATGCAAACAGTACCCGCAGGAAAGAAAAGGGCGGCGCGGCTTACCGGCGGTGAGAGAGGTCCGGTGAGGGGCGGGGTTGGCTTTAGGAGGTTCTGGCGGTCACAGCGAGGTACGGCTCGACGGAGGTGGTGGCCGGAATCGGCCGGACCACGTGCGCAGGCGGGTGATCTCATCGGCGGCGAATACTCCGGCCTAACTACGACGATCTAGTTCAATCAAACGGCACGATGAGCTTCACGGGGTGACGTAGAGGCTATGTGCACAAGGAATCGAAGAATGGGGCAGAGATTTACCCGGTCTACGATCACCAGCGGTCGGGTGAAGTCCAGCGACCGTGGACTGGCTTCTCCGGTGATGCAAGGTCCGATTCCTTGCTTGGGGAGCTTCACCGAGGCATGCACGGTCACTTTCGAGGGTCGGGCGTGGCTGGGAAGGGCTATGCTGGCCGGTCTACGGTGGCGGTGGATCGGGTGGCCGCGGGCACGCCGTTTGCAGGGCAACGCCGGTGGTTTTCTGGCTCCGGTGAGGTCGAGCGTGCGCGGATGAGTACGGTCGACGCCAAAGGGGGCTTTATAGGCGCGGGTGCGAGCAGGGGACACGGGCACAGCTCAGCACGGCGCGGGGCGCGCGGGGTCGGGCGTGGGCGTGCTCTGGCGCGCTCAGAGCTCGTCGAACACGTGGAAGTGTTCTTCTACCCGTGTTCAACAGCTCCCCGAGATCGCAAGCGTCCGAATCTTGGCAAAAATCTGGCGCAGGCCTCCTCCTGGCACCTAGGGCTATCTCTTGTATGTGAGTCCTCATGGCAGATATGCGCTAGGTAGGGAGATATGCGGACGCCAAATCTGGCTTGTCCCTCTACCCACCTCGCAACAAAGGCCATGCCAAATCATGTCAAACGTCTTGGGCTCGGTTTCAACTTTTTCCAGTGGGTGCCTTAGGTGGTATGACACATTTTTGGTATACAACTCAAGTGGTTTTGGTGCCATTTACTAAGTGAACACGGTGGATCTTTAGATTAGGTTCAAAATTTGACTTAGAAAGAATTAGAGAGCTCTAGCTCTCTCTCCACTTAAGGAATGGATTTGGGGTTCTTTAAGGGGTCTTTTTGCAAGGTTTCCTCTCTGTATTTTGTAGATTATAATGTTACTTAAACTTTGGCTAAAAGTTAACTAATGATTTGCACATTTGCTTAACCTCCCCCCTTTACCAGGGTTTTGCTTAAGAAGGGTCTAGGGTTTATTCTTCTCTTGCCCAAGGTGATAATTGCATAAATGATTGGGTAGTGCTTTTGGTCATTAACATTCTTGGTTAATACATGGTTCTTAAGGTTTTAGGGCTCCCTCTCCTCCACTTAACCACATGAGATAACATGTCATGGGTGCAAGTAGGGAGTCAGGGCCTTGGTAACACATGGGGTGTTACAGCCCTCCCCCTTAAAGGAATCTTGTCCCGAGATTTTAGGTAGAGTCCCCTGGAGGGGTGCCATGAAGGTGTGGTGGTGTGTGGTTTCTTCCTTTATCCAAGTTTCTCTAGTTAACTGCTCTTCGAATGTCATTCTCTTTGCAACTTCAGAAGGAAGTCCTTTTTGAGTCATTTTCAGAGCTTACACTACCTTTAACATCTAAGTTTTTACTACCCTTGCGCCATGATTCCCGTTGGTGAGGTGATTCGTGCTCACCAGTGCTTGGATAATGCTCAGGGTCACGTAAATATCACCACCGTTGATAAGTCCGGCCAGTAAACAACTACAGCCACTGTACAGGTTGCCACGGTCGCTTTGGATAAGCTCGCCGGAGACTGCCGCCTTTCAGCCTGGTGCCACGTGCCCTGGCACCTCCATCGCGTCGCCGTGACTCGCTGTAACCTTCTGTCCATCGTCGGGGAGATGGCCATGGTAACCGGACACTAATCGTGTGCTAGTAACTCTTGGTCCCTCCGGCCGCCGCGCGTCGTCGCTCAAATTCCCAACCACCGCTCTCACTTAGTATAAATTGACCCCGCCGTGAGCTCCGTTGGATCATCATGAACCCAACCACCAAGAATCATCCTCAGTTGATCGCCAGTGAGCCCCAATTTTGAACTTCCCCCAATTCGGTTTTCGCCACCACAGAGACACCCTCACTGCGGCCAGCTTATTCCAGGTTCGTTCAAGCGTTCTGGTCGATTGTTCTAGTGTCCCTAGGTCCTCCTGAAGCCACTCAACCCATTCAATTGAGTTAGACCACCCTGAATCGCCCGGAACACATTGGTTCCTTGGGCTGTCCGCACTGTCTCTTTGGCCAGGGTGATCTAGTGTCTACTTTGTGAAATTAAGTGGGGGGAAATGAATAGGCGGGGTCTGATTTGGTGTCTGCCGCTCGGGAGCACCGGTCGTTGCGTGAATCCACCGACACAGGCTCACCGGAGTTCGTCCCCGCGCTGTTCGTCGTCGTGGACCTCGGCGGTGAAGGAATAGAACTTGGAGGAGGTTTCTGCAAACTGTCAGTGACTCCCGAAAACAGTGCTAGTGCATACTTCAGGTTATCCAGAATACCATGGGTCTTTTTGCAAAGTCGCCATGGGCACGCGCGCGCGGGCGCGCTTCTGCTGAAGTTGGGTCGTCCTGGGCTGAATTAGACCCAGCGCTATTCACAGATTTCCTTTTTCTTTTCCTACCAGAGATAAATAAATCCTAGAAAATTATAGAAAAATGGTAAAAATACCAAACCAGTTTTGCGAGATTCCTAATTTTCCATAGTATTTAATAAAAATAGTTTCATGATTTTTAGATCAAATGAGGAATTTTGGAGCATTTAAAATATTTTAAAAGCATTGCTTCTGGATTTTTAGAAAATAGATAATAATTCCAAAAATCCCCAAATTTTTTATATAAACTCTAAACATTATTTAGAAGCCTTGGGTAGAGTTTGATTTGATTTGGACCTTGTTTGATAACTAGAACCCAAAACCCTACCCCCTGCCCTTTGAATTCCTTTACTGACTCCGGAAACCCTAGTTTCTCGGAGAACCGTGAAGGAAAATTATATTCAAGACCTTAGATAATAAACTCTTATTATCTTTTCATCCTCATGAACATTACATGGGCATTCATTATTATATATGGTTATCTTTAGAAAACGAAGAAGAAGTTGAAGTAGGAGGAGAGAAGATTTCACCACCACCACCTCAGGAACATCAGGCCGACAGCTGTTTTTATTTTGACATCTGTGGAACTGAGCCTGAATCACCTGTAAACCAAGGCAAGCCCTGGTGCATTTGCCACCTCCTTGACTCTTTTAAAATCTTTCTCACTTGCTTGATGCATTAGGTGATAGGAGTTGATTGCTAAAACAATTCCTGCATTACCTTCCTTGAATTTGATTACCTTCCTTTAAATCCCTGTTTTACAAAAGGTTTTTCCTATGCTTAGTCTTGCTTTAGCAAAACAAAATGTTTTGTTTTTACAAAATGAAAAAAAGGAGTAATCAGCTGTGACACGAAAAAAAATGAATCCTTTTGTAGCTCGTCATTTATTGGCAAAAATAGAAAAGGTCAATATGAAGGAGGAGAAAGAAATAATAGTAACATGGTCCCGGGCATCTAGCATTCTACCCGCAATGGAAGGGATGTTTTTGAAAATAAAACTTGATGGTGGATCCATCATGGCCATGATGGGTTCAACATCGGAAAAGATGTACCTTTGCCAGGTACCAAACTTTGAGGTTGAAATGATTAAGCTGAGACCGGGCAGGTGACTTGCATGAGAAGAGAGTCTCGGTGTAGTGTCTCCGTCTGAGTCGATTAAGGACCATGTCGATGTAGGCTTGCTGACCGAGGACCCTTTAACTGGTCACATGCCTCGTCATGAGTAAGCTTTGCCTCGGGCAACTAAGGCCAGAATAAGATACCACGCAATGGGAGTGGAGAGATGGCGAGAGTAGCGTGTACCCTCCGTGGAAAGAGGCTGGACGGTGGTGTATCTGTGCTCTCGGTTGGCGTGAACCTGATCTGGTCTTAAGAACCCCGATGGCGAGTTGACATATGCAAGGGTTAAGTGCTACATATGTCATGTGATTGGAGATCCTCAGCTGAGTATAATCGATTCGGATCGTCATACCTTCTCGGTTATGAAGACTTGGTCACTGTCCTATACGTAGAACTCCAGTAAAGATTAAGGGTGTTAAGAAATTGGCTAGTGCAGGTTAAGTGATTGAACTAGGGTAGAAAGAACTCTAGAGACAGGTAATCTTACTTAACCTGACAAGTAAAATTGGATTTTTAAGGATCCACTTTAGTAAGCATTTCTGCAAACAGAGTCTTTGATTATTGAGAAACCTTACCTTGACTCCCTGATAACCAGCATACCCTTGAAAGTCTTTTCTTTAGTCGGGTAAGACTTGCTGAGTAATTCCATACTCAGGGTTTTATTCCCTATTGTTTTTAGGTGAAGAAGCGACAAACTTTTGTTGTTTCTATTCTAAGGTGGTTCCAAAGGAAGAACACCAGGAATGAAGCTGCGAGAGGAAAGGATCCTCCATAAAAACTTTTGTTTGAAACTTATCAGGAGGAGTTTTTGCCTCCCTTGGTTCTGTAATAATAATCTGCACTCAGTAATTATATCCTGGTCTGTAATATATAACTTTGTCTTACTTTTTAAATAAAGGTTAGTTTATGTAATCGCTTCCGCATTTTCGTATCTCCGATGATTTGTAATGTCTGCGTGATGGGTAAAACGCTCTTGGGAAGGTAAGGAAAGCAGATACCGAACTTGTCAAGTGATTCAGGAACACCTTTAGGGTTGTCTGAGGTCCGTTGGACAAGGACAACTGTAGGTGGGCCTAATGACGTGGGAGGTTTCGTCACAGCTGGTATCGGAGCGAAGCCCATCTCTACAGATATTATGAGGCATCTTCAAAAGAATTTTTCTAAAGACTTATCTAGAAAATTTCTTCCCTTCTTACCTAGTATCTCTGAAGAGTTTATATGAAAGACCAGATAGGAAGAGTGCAATGTATAGAAGGTTGAATCAACTAAAGTTGATTCTGTAATTACACATGCATCATGCTAAAAATTATGTTAATAAGATTTCCCCCTTAGAAAAATGCCGCCATGTACAAGAAAGACTGCGCGCAAGTCGACTGAGCCGATCGATGTACCTCGTCACCAACTTGCCCCGAGACATGATGACAGCAGTAGTGGGAGCAACGATCCGATTGGAGATCTTGAAGCACAAGTTAATCGGCTTCAAACAGAACTCCGTCGCAGGAATAACATATGGGTCGCGGATGGCGATAGGATCAATGAATTGAGAAGCGACATCCACCGCCTGCAAGATCAGCTCGCGGATCGAGATCTAGCGCTCGACTGGGCGGTTCACTCTCGTTCGCTTGCCTGGGCTAAGGAGGTGAAAGCTCGAGCCCGAGTAGAAGAGCTTAGCTCAGCTATTGATAACTTGCAGGCTTATTGTAATACTCTATATGAAGAAGTTCATGTATTATACTCACAACTACACCCCAGTGTACCTGCGGATCCTGTCGGGACAGAAGCCGGACCTTCTCAAGTAGCGGGAGAAGCTTTTGGTGGCGAATTGGACCTTTTCAGGCCCCCTCCCTCTATGAAGTTGGTCAATGAGTGGTCTCCTATGCCCGACAATGAGGCTACCAAGAGTGATAGGAAGCAGGAATAGTATAGTGTAGAAGTAGTATTCTTGTGTAATAGGGGGTGTAATCATATTGTAAAGTACGAGTCTGTAACATTACCGTTTTAAGTAATGTGAAATGGATGGTTTGTATGTCATATCATATTGCTCCAAATATTCTTTGTCTCAGATGCCTTCCAGGACTCGCGCTCAGGATGGGGCTGGTACCTCCTGTGGGAGGGAGGCGACCCCGAATCCACCTCCAGTACCCTCAACACTTGTCGAGGCCATCGCTGCCTTGGTAAACGCTACAGCAGAAAATACCCGCTTTCTGCGGGAGACGGCAGGTCAACCACTCCAACAACAAGGCGGGTGGGCCTATCCGCAAGGCCCCCGTGAGACATCTTATCTGGACTTCTCCGAGACGCGCCCTCTGTTGTTCGTCAAGGCAGAAAACCCTCTAGAGGCGGATGAATGGATCCGCGTCATTGAGGAAAAATTTGGGCTTCTTCGATGTTTAGAAACTCAAAAGCCCCTGTTCGTAGCTTAGCAATTGCGTGGCCCTGCTAGCACGTGGTGGGGAAACTTTGTGGTCGTTCAGCCGGCCAATCATCAGATTAAATGGGATGAATTCAAGTTGGCCTTCCGTGAACATTACATACCTGAAGGAGTCCTCCACATGAAACAGGAGGAATTCATGAAATTGAAGCAAGGTGGAGATACTGTCACCCAGTATCTCAATAAATTTAATCACCTATCTCAGTATGCAATTGACCAAGTCAACACCGACATAAAGAAGAACTGTTTCATGAGGGGTTTAAATGATCGGATGCAAAGGAAAATGGCTACCTGCATCGACCTCACATACGGAAGGGCTGTCAGCACAGCACTGACAGTTGAATCTAAATATACAAGTTCTGGAAAGTCCAAGGGGAATGGGGGCAACAGGCCCAATCAGGGCCCCGAGAAAAGGCAACAGTTAGTTATCCGGCCTTTTAATCAGGGTTGTTCTTCATCACGCCCACCCTCCTTCCCATTCAAGCAACCAGTGTTTATCCGTCCTACCCCTGCCTCCACTACTACAAATCAGCCGGGTGCCCCTGGCACTCGTTTCCCTGCTCTTCCAAGCTCATCTACCGACTGCTTCAACTGCGGGAAGTCCGGACATTTCATTAAGGACTATCCGTACCCGAGGCAAAACCAAGCAAATAATCAACAGAGTTCTGGAAGCTCCAAGGGAAATGCAGGCAATAATACTGCGGGCCGGAATACAAAGAAAACAGGACGAGTTTATTACACTCAAGTGGCTACCAAACCGGAAGGCAAACCGGTGATGATGGGTATGTTCCTCGTAGCCAACCACCCTGCACTTATTCTCTTTGATTCAGGTGCATCACATACTTTCATAAGCAAAAAGTTCGTGGACAAACACTGCATTCCATATACTGAATCAAGGGAAGGGTTTAAAATACATTCGCCTAGGGGACAAATTTTTACCAAAGAAGTGGCTTATCAAGTGCCCATAATATTGGCTGGATGGGACTTTCCTACTAGTATGATTGTTCTGAAAGGCCAAGACATAGATGTGATTCTGGGCATGAATTGGTTGGCCCAACATAAAGCGGTTCTCAACACTGATCTGAGAACAATCAGGTTGAGTTATGGCCAAGAAGAAATTCTTTTGTCTATCCCCGTAGCTATTCCAGCTAGACCAATTGGCAGAATAAATGAAACCATTATATCGGAGATCAAGGATATTCAGGTAGTATGTGAGTTCCTAGATGTCTTTCCAGAAGATTTGCCTGGATTGCCGCCCGAAAGAGATGTAGAGTTTGTAATTGAATTGAAGCCTGGTACGGCTCCCATTTCTAGAAGATCGTACCGGATGCCTCCAAATGAATTGGCATAACTCAAGATTCAATTGCAAGATCTACTTGAAAAAGGATTCATCCGGCCAAGCTCGTCACCATGGGGTTGTCCAGCCATATTCGTCAAGAAGAAGGATCAAACATTGCGGATGTGCGTGGATTATCGACCCCTTAATGAGGTCACTATCAAGAATAAGTATCCTCTTCCTCGGATTGATATTTTGTTTGATCAACTGACTGGAGCAAGGGTATTCTCTAAAATTGATCTTAGGTCGGGCTATCATCAGATCCGTATCAGGCCTGAGGATATACCCAAAACCGCATTCACTACGCGGTATGGTTTATTTGAATACTTGGTAATGTCTTTCGGACTGACGAATGCTCCTGCCCACTTCACTTATCTGATGAACTCGGTATTTATGCCCGAGTTGGACAAATTTGTGGTGGTCTTCATAGATGATATATTAATATATTCCAAGAATGAAGAGGAGCATGCTCAACACTTACGGATCGTATTGACGCGCTTAAGGGAACATCAATTATATGCTAAGTTCAGTAAATGCACGTTCTGGATGGAAGAAATCCAATTCTTGGGACATGTGTTATCTGCCAAGGGGATTGCGGTAGATCCCAGCAAAGTCAAGGATATTTTGGAGTGGAAAACCCCAACCACTATTCATCAAGTCCGAAGCTTCCTTGGACTAGCTGGCTATTACCGCCGATTTATACCGGATTTTTCTAAGCTTGTGAAGCCAATCACAAGTCTATTGAAGAATGACACTAAATTCAATTGGTCTTCAAAGTGTAATGAAGCCTTTGAGAAATTGAAGATATTATTAACCACTGCTCCGGTATTGGCTCAATCGGACATTAATAAGCCCTTTGATGTGTATTGTGACGCATCAGGCAGTGGTCTCGGCTGCGTATTAATGCAAGAGGGCCGAGTAATCGCGTATGCTTCAAGGCAGTTGCGCCGGCATGAGGAGCATTATCCCACTCATGATCTGGAGCTAGCTGCAGTGGTCCATGCCCTGAAGATATGGCGTCATTATCTGCTGGGGAATGTCTGTCATATTTATACAGACCACAAAAGTTTGAAATACATCTTTACCCAGTCAGAGCTCAATATGAGACAAAGGATATGGCTCGAGCTTATTAAAGATTATGAACTGGAGATCCATTATCACCCAGGTAAAGCAAATGTAGTGGCAGATGCACTTAGTCGCAAGGCCTCCTGCCATTGTTTAACTACGAGGACTTCTGACATTACATTGTGCCAGGAGATGGAAAATCTGAACCTGGGAATGATTCAGCAAGGGACTTCAAATCATTTGAAGCTGGAGTCAGTCATCTTGCAAAGGATAATTGACGCACAGAAAAATGATGAGGGTATGAAACATGTACGTGAGAAGATAAGGGCTGGAAAAGCCAACTGTTTTAGAGAAGACGACCAAGGTGTTGTATGGTTCAACAACCGCATAGTTGTGCCGAAGAACAAAGAAGTCCACCAGCAAATTCTAGATGAAGCACATCTTAGTCGCTATTCTATTCATCCTAGAAGCACTAAGATGTATCAAGACCTGAAATCGCTTTATTGGTGGACGAAGATGAAGATTGAAAATGCACGCTATGTGGCTAGATGTGACACTTGCAAACGTGTCAAGGCCATACACATGAAGGCTGCTGGGCCATTGCAATCATTACCAATCCCAACATGGAAATGGGAGGATATTAGTATGGACTTTATTGTAGGACTGCCCAAGACTGCCAAAGGGTATGATTCTATCTAGGTTATCATTGATCGACTCACAAAGATTGCCCACTTCCTACCTATTAGGGTAAAGTATACAGTGGCCACTTATGCAGAATTATACATTGCCCGTATTCTTAGTTTGCATGGTGTCTCGAAGACGATAGTGTCTGATCGTGGATCGCAATTCGTGTCCAAATTTTGGGAAGAGCTTCACAAGGCCTTGGATACTAAGTTACTCCATAGTTCGGCCTATCATCCTCAAACCAGTGGGCAGACTGAGAGGGTGAACCAAATACTTGAAGACATGTTACGAGCTTGTGCTTTGGAGTTCCCCCAGAAATGGGATGAATGTTTACCTTTAGCAGAGTTCTCATATAATAATAGCTATCAAGAAAGCATCAAGATGGCACCCTTTGAAGCTTTATATGGACGACGATGTCGTACTCCGCTAAATTGGTCTGAACCAGGTGAAAGGTCTTTCTTCAGGCCTGATATGGTAAAAGAGACTAAAGAAAAGGTTCAGAGAATCATTCATAATTTGAAGAAAGCTCAAGTTCGTCAAAAGAGTTATGCAGACCAGCGACGACAACCCTTGTACTTTCTCGTAGGAGATTATGTCTACTTGAAAGTTTCCCCAATGAAGGGCGTATCGCGTTTCGGGGTTAAAGGGAAGCTTGCACCCCGGTACATTGGTCCATTTCCTATACTTGAACAATGTGGACCAGTGGCATATCGACTTCAACTACCCGAAACCTTGTCTGCTGTGCATAATGTGTTCCACGCGTCTTAGTTGAAGAAGTGTCTTCTGGTTCCAGATCGAACCATTGAAGTGACAGATGTTGTCCTAAAACCGGACTTGACATATTCTGAGCACCCTATTCGAGTCTTGGATTAAAAGGACAGGGTTACCCAGAGAAAAACTCTCAAGTTTTACAAGATACAGTGGAACCAACATTCCGAAGATGAGGCTACTTGGAAAACTCAAGACTTTCTAGACAAGAATTTCCCAGGCTTTTTAGCCTCATGTAATTTGTAAAGTGTATATACTTGTTGTAATAAAGGAGTGAACCCCAAACCACCCCTGCCTTGTACCAAAACTCCGGAAATAAAAATGTGAAGCATTTCCTTTTCCATTACTTACCCTAGGACTTTTAATCTCGGGATGAGATTCTTTTATGGGGGGAAGGATGTAACACCCCTGGTGTTACTGTTACTAAAACTTGAGCATAACATCATCAGCATTAGCATTTCATGTGTATTGACACACCTAGAATGCATTCACTAGGCAAAAATTTCAAACAAGTTGTATTGTTATGACATTTTGCAAATAGAACCCTGGTATAGGGTACTTAACCCTAAATAGGGATCTGAAGGGTAAAACAAGACCCAAATAGAGAAAACTCTAAAGATTAAGTGAAATAATCATAAAATGTTACCAAGGATGGACCTACATTACATTCACACCCTTAAGATACCAAAAACCCTAAAAAGGACCTTGGAAAACCCTAAACCTAAACCCTAGGGGGTTAAGTGTAAAATCAGTGCACCTTTGGATTAAAGTGTAAAAACTATGATGTTAAGGCATATAAAGTCATATGGTTCATATTTATGAAGATTTGCAATTCAAACCCTGAATTTTAGACCTATTTACAAAAAGGACCCCTTTGTGTTCTAATGCTAAGTCTGAAAATTAGTGATATTGACTCCACTTTGGAGCTCTATATCTTCCAAAATAGTGAGAATTTACCCTAGGTCACCACATCAACTGTGTAGCTCTATGAAAGGGAACAATTTTGCTTAAGAGTGTAAGCAAGGTTGTTATGGAGAAATTGGAGATAATTAAGTCTAGAGTCTGGCTGTCAGGCTGTTAAAGTCTGAATTTCAGACTGATAGTGCAACCATAGAGACTTTGGGCATGAATTCAAGCTTGATTCAATAGGAATTTGGCTACTGCTGCTATGGCAAAATTGTAGCTGGTTTGTAGCTCTACAACTTTGGTGCAGAGGGATGATAAAGTTGTCATGCGAAATCTAGAGAGAATTTGCCCTGAAGTTGCTCTGTCAGGTTAACTGAAGTGGAATGCCATGGTACAGTAACTGAAGAAGAATCTCAGGTTCATTCCCTCGCCGTCGACGACCCTCGTGCCACGATTCCTGCCGGTGAGGTGATTCGTGCTCACCAGTGCTCGGATAACGCTCAGGGTCACGTAAATATCGTCGCCGTTGATAAGTCCGGCCAGTAAACAACTCCGGCCACCGTACAGGTTGCCACGGTCGCTTTGGATAAGCTCGCCGGTGACTGCCACCTTCCGGCCTAGTGCTACGTGCCCTGGCACCTCCATCGCGTCACCGTGACCCGCTGTAACCTTCTGTCCATCGCCGAGGAGATGGCCACGGTAACCGGACACTAATCGCGCGCTAGTAACTCTTGGTCCCTCCGGCCGCCGCGCGTCGTCGCTCAAATTCCCAACCACCGCTCTCACTTTGTATAAATTGACCCCGCCGTGAGCTCTATTGGATCATCACGAACCCAGCCACCAAGAATCGTCCTCAGTCGATTGCCAGTGAGCCCCAATTTTGAACTTCCCCCAATTTGGTTTCCGCCACCGCAGAGACACCCTCACCGTGGCCAGCTTATTCCAGGTTCGTTCAAGCGTTCTGGTCGATTGTTCTTGTGTCCCAAGGTCCTCCTAAAGCCACTCAACCCATTCAATTGATTTAGACCACCCTGAATCGCCGGGAACACGTTGGTTCCTTGGGCTGTCCGCACTGTCTCCGTGGCCAGGGTGATCTAGTGTCTACTTTGTGAAAAAGGAGGGGTCTAATTTGGTGTCTGCCGCTCGAGAGCACCGGTCATTGCGTGAATCCACCGGCACAGGCTCACCGGAGTTCGTCCCCTCGCTGTTTGTCGTCGTGGACCTCGGCGGTGAAGGAATAGAACTTGGGGGAGGTTTCTGCAAAATGTCAGCGACTCCCGAAAACAGTGCTAGTGCTCACTTCAGGTTATCCAGAATACCGTGGGTCTTTTTGCAAAGTCGCCACAGGCACGCGCGCGCGGGCGCGCTTCTGCTGAAGTTGTGCCGTCCTGGGCTGAATTAGACCCAGCGCTATTCACAGATTTCCTTTTTCTTTTTCAACCAGAGATAAATAAATCCTAGAAAATTATAGAAAAATGGTAAAAATACCAAACCAATTTTTCTAGATTCCTAATTTTCCATAGTATTTAATAAAAATAGTTTCATGATTTTTAGATCAAATGAGGAATTTTGGAGCATTTAAAATAACTTAAAAGCATTCCTTCTGAATTTTTAGAAAATAGATAATAATTCCAAAAATCCCCAAATTTTTTATATAAACTCTAAACATTATTTAGAAGCCTTGGGTAGAGTTTGATTTGATTTGGACCTTGTTTGATAACTAGAACCCAAAACCCTACCCCCTGCCCTTTGAATTCCTTTACTGACTCCAGAAACCCTAGTTTCTCGGAGAACCGTGAAGAAAAATTGTATTCAAGACCTTAGATAATAAACTCTTATTATCTTTGCATCCTCATGAACATTACATGGGCATTCATTATTATATATGGTTATCTTTAGAAAACGAAGAAGAAGTTGAAGTAGAAGGAGAGAAGACTTCACCACCACCGCCTCAGGAACATCAGGCCGATAGCTGTTTTTATTTTGACATCTGTGGAACTAAGCCTGAATCACCTGTAAACCAACGCAAGCCCCGGTGCATTTGCCACCTCCTTGACTCTTTTAAAATCTTTCTCACTTGCTTGATGCATTAGGTGATAGGAGTTGATTGCTAAAACAATTCCTGCATTACCTTCCTTGAATTTGATTACCTTCCTTTAAATCCCTATTTTAAAAAAGGTTTTTCCTATGCTTAGTCTTGCTTTAGCAAAACAAAATGTTTTGTTTTTACAAAAGATGATGTTGCAAAATGGAAGGGATGTTTTCGAAAATAAAACTTGATGGTGGATCCATCATGGCCATGATGGGTTCAACATCGGAAAAGATGTACCTCTGCCAGGTACCAAACTTTCAGGTTGAAATGATTAAGCTGAGACCGAGCGGGTGACTTGCACGAGAAGAGAGTCTCGGTGTAGTGTCTCCGTCTGAGTCGATTAAGGACCGTGTCGATGTAGGCTTACTGACCGAGGACCCTTTAACTGGTCACTTGCCTCGTCATGGGTAAGCTTTGCCTCGGGCAGACTAAGGCCAGAATAAGATACCATGCAATGGGAGTGGAGAGATGGCGAGAGTAGCGTGTACCCTCCGTGGCAAGAGGCTGGATGGTGGTGTATCTGTGCTCTCGGTTGGCGTGAACCTGATCTGGTCTTAAGAACCCTGGTGGCGGGTTGACATATGCAAGGGTTAAGTGCTACATATGTCGTGTGATTGGAGATCCTCAGCTGAGTATAATCGATTCGGATCATCGTACCTTCGCGGTTATGAAGACTTGGTCACGGCCCTATACGTAGAACTCCAGTAAAGATTAAGGGTGTTAAGAAATTGGCTAGTGCAGGTTAAGTGATTGAACTAGGGTAGAAAGAACTCTAGAGACAGGTAATCTTACTTAACCTGACAAGTAAAATTGGATTTTTAAGGATCCACTTTAGTAAGCATTTCTGCAAACAGAGTCTTTGATTATTGAGAAACCTTACCTTGACTCCCTGATAACCAGCATACCCTTGAAAGTCTTTTCTTTAGTCAGGTAAGACTTGCTGAGTAATTCCATACTCAGGGTTTTATTCCCTATTGTTTTTAGGTGAAGAAGTGACAAACTTTTGTTGTTTCTGTTCTAAGGTGGTTCCAAAGGAAGAACACCCGGAATGAAGCTGCGGGAGGAAAGGATCCTCCATAAAAACTTTTGTTTGAAACTTATCGGGAGGAGTTTTTACCTCCCTTGGTTCTGTAATAATAATCTGCACTCAGTAATTATATCCTGGTCTGTAATATATAACTTTGTCTTACTTTTTAAATAAAGGTAAGTTTATGTAATCGCTTCCGCATTTTCGTATCTCCGATGATTTGTAATGTCTGTGTGACGGGTAAAACGCTCTTGGGAAGGTAAGGAAAGCAGATACCGAACTTGTCAAGTGATTCAAGAACACCTACAGGGTTGTCTGAGGTCCGTTGGACAAGGACAACTATAGGTGGGCCTAATGACTTGGGAGGTTCCATCACATGGTGGCAGTTGCTGTTGATGGGGTGCCTCATCCTGCGGTGCTGCCTGCTCCTGCTGAGCACGCCTTCCTCCTCTGCGCCTATTTTCTGACATCTACAGAATGCAATCACACATCAGCACTGATCCTGCAAATCTTGCAGCATAAGAAAAGGGTATAGAATTCTCCACAATATTGAACAGATGAACATCTTCACTGATTTCCAACACAGACCAACACAACTTCTCAGATAAAGAGGAAAGTGGAATAAAAAGCTTCCCAACTAGATAACTAACTTCATTAACATTTAACAGGTAAACCAAGGTGCAGGGGATGCCCACGCTCTGGCGACAGTCATTACAAAGATCCAAATCCAACATAGTTCATCATGACAAACATAAAGGCACAAGATAAGCAAACTACCCTGTCTAACTAAGACTAACTAAGAGTAAGACCGAGACTAAGACTAAGACTAAAACGTCTATATTAAGCATTTACTACAGGACCCAACGTTGACGATCTATGGTTCTAAATTTATCTTGGTCCTGCAGTCGGGGTCGCCATAAGCCTGGTGTCCACGCCGAGGTGAGCGATACGGGTGCTGAGTCCCGATGGGAGCAGGGGAGCCATCCTCCAGGTGACGATGCTCCGCGCGCTCAGCCCGCAGCTGGGCGATCTCAGCACGAGCCCTACTCAGCTTGTCTAATGCATGGTCCAGCTCTGTGTTTAGCACGACAGCTAGGTTGACTGTGCTGCTCAACCTAGGATTGTCCTCGCCAACAGGTGAGACAATCACGCCTCCTATGCTGCCATATGGACGACGGGGGTAATACTTCAGGTTGAGACCGTCGGCTACCCCGTCGAGCACTGAGCAGTAGTGCGAAAGCGCACGCCGTGCGGCATCTTGCATGGTCGCCTCAGCTGAGTCCCGCTTAGAGATAGAGTAGTGCTCTGAGCAGACCTCCGCAACCCGGAGACTATTCTCCAGACGGCGCACCAAGCAGGTCGCCTCCCAACGGTCCGAGTAAACCCCGCGACTGTGCTAGAAGACCACACAACGATACTCGATGGACCAAGTACGTTGGTCGAGTGCCTGGCGTAGCAGGGTGTCGAGCTCGTCATGGAAGTGACACCTGCGAGTAGCGTCGCGAGTGATGGGTCGAGCAACCCATCCTTCCAACTCCTGGTCGGTGTTGTGGCTCGAGCTGTCGTTGCCGCCTCCATCGTCTAGATCTCCTCCAGCAGCTACTCCAGCGGCTGGGGCGCTCAGTGGTGGTGCAGGGGGCGCCTCCAGTAGTAGCATGGGGGAGCAGCTCCTCACAGACTCTATCTCCTGCTGGAGCAAGAAAGAAGAGCCCTGCTGCTCCTGCTCCTGTCGTCGACACTCCTTCTCCTCATGCAGGCGGTGGTGCAGCCTCTCTAGGTGACTAGACTGGCCAGTCACTGGACGGCGAAGAAGATGCTCAGCGAGACGAGAGGGCAAGAAGGGGATGACGGACTTCCGTGCAGTGTGTCTAAGACGAGCCATCTACAAAAGACACCATAAGCATAAGAGTGAGAACAGAACTAATATGACCAGCAAGCAATAAACCATAAATAAAATGAGGAATTAGGATAAACAAAAAAATTTTAGCAAGGTATAATATATAGTAGAACATAGGTTTGGTCGATATGACCAACTTTTGAAGGGATACCAAAGTCAAGGTAGGAATAGGGGTCTATAATCCTTAGAGCGACCATTCTACTCTAGGTTAGCAGTCCTACAGTCAGCACGGCTTTGATACCACCTATGTCACACCCGGTTTTAGAAGGCAAATCGAATGCGAACCATGTACGTGCCAGGATCAGCAATTCACGTACATAGCCATTACATAACTGAATATCATCACACAGTGCTCAAATAATAACATAAAAGGGTAATAATAGTCGATTACATCATATGTCTGAGACACCCACATAGTCTTTACAATAATCAAAGTGCGGAAAAGAAACGTAGATACACGCGGCCTTCATAGGCAGCCGACTGGGGGTTGCCGCTAACCCACGCCTAGAACTCATCATAACCTTGGAACTCCTGGAAGTCTCCTTCCAGGGCTTCGTCTTCTCCTGAGCAGTGGTTGCAATGCGGACAACCTGGGGAAGGGGGGGTTTGGTGTGTAGAGCAAGGGTGAGTACACATCAACATACTCAACAAGTGTCCTGTTTGGCTGTAGTGGACTAGCTTTATGTGGGGGTAAGTCAAGCAGTTGCTTTTAGTTGGTCAGATTATTATTACTAGTAGAGAGAGCCAAGTTTTAGTATTAACCCACGTTATTAACCCCAAGTACCCTTTCCAAACAGAAAGAATACCACTTACCATCACCAGAGTCAATACCCAAACCATCATTCTCATTGCCACCTGCAATCTGAACATCTCTAATCAAGTGTCACTAATCAATGGAGCTCCCTTGGCCGCTCATAACCGCGAGCACGGCTGATATATTAATTTTCAAACACTCTACAGAGGTTGCACACTTTACCCACAAGCCGTGATTCCCTTTCTGCCCTGAGAACATGACTCTCCATTGATCACTACCAAGGTGACCCAGCAGGGTATCACTACGTAGCCTTTACAAAGATTCCCCAGGGTTGTAGCTGCCCGTTAGGTTTCCTAAATGTACCGCACTCCTCCCCAAGGGGCAAACCAACCTTGGCAGAGCGAGCCGCATACACCGAGCCCCATTAACGGCACGACGGCTAAGCGAACTACACCCTGGTTCCTCTAATTATTCAGCTAAGGGCGTCCCATTCCACCCTCATGGTTGCACTGTTTTCCCGAACGGTCATCCAACTAACAGGTCCTTACGGAGAGGCACTCGAGAAACCGCTCGAGCCCTCTTAAATGCCACAAGTATAACATCATAACAAAGAAGGGAAACAATGTATCATTGATAAATCTCATCATGTTCATTGATTAATGTTAAGCACTAGCGTAAAGCTAAACCAGAATAATCCGACCCAAATAGGGAAACAAGGACATGGATAACAAAAGCTAGTCAATCCTTAGGTATAACTGCGTAAATGCGGAAAGTGAATTATAGAATGTATAGGACAAAGATAGGTCAAGGGACACTTGCCTCCACTAACTAGCTGCTGCTCAGGAGCTTCTCCTGCGAGTTCTTTAGACTCCTCAACTAGACCATTCTCTATGCGAGTGCAAACATACATTCACATCTTAAATCAGAAAAGGAACAGTACACCACATAAGGAAACAATTCAGTTAAACACGCACATGACATAACGTTCGCGCTTACGATCACGCCAAACTAGTGTTAGCGGAATGGAACGCGACGACGTGTGAGACCACACGTGCTACGTAAAGGAACTTCCGGCTTGACGACACACTCATATCTTATCAAGTTAAAACACGTGAGGGGATCTAACTACACATAAGCTAGTCTCTGTCAAATTACTTATTGAATGAACAAGTAATTACATAACTTGTGAAAGCATGCGTTAGAGCAGGCCAGGTTAATGTTGTGAACATACAAGTGCTATTCTTACTATATATATAAAAGAACTAAATCATTTAAGTGATCCATCGGCGTTCAATTCGCAAGACATAAACTACGTCAAGTAAATAATAATATTGATAATATGGACAACGCCGGTCGAGCTGGCTGCACGCACCGCGCAAGCACTAGTCGCACGCAAGGCCACACACGCTGGGGCCAGGGGCACCGCGAGCAGGCCAAGTCGGGGGCCGCCACGAGCAGCCGCGCTGCGCGCGCCGTGGATAGCCACGCCGGGGCCGAGCTGCGCGCCAAGCAGCAGGGGGCCACGTCGGGCAGGGAGCCGCGACGCACGGGGCCACCGCGAGCAGCAGCGCAGGCGTGCCACGAGTAGGCCACGTAGAGCCGCCACGAGCAGCCACGCCGGGCGTGCCGCGAGCAGGCCGCGTGGAGCCACCATGAGCAGGCGCAGGCGAGCGCGCTCGCCGCGAGCCGCTCGGGGTGGGCGCCATGGACGCGAACTGGGCGGGCCGCGCCAGGCACCATGCGCTAGGGCCGCGCGCCGGGGGTGGGCAAGCCAGGCGCCGCGCGTTGGGGCTGGGCAAGCCGGGTGCCGCGCGCCTCGCGGGGATGTCGTGGCCGTGCCAGCCGAGCTCCGACCGCGCACCAGAGGCACGCCGGCCGAGCTCCAGGCCGCGGGCCACGAGCATGGGGAGGAGGGGGACGGGGAAGAGGGAGACGAGGAGGGAACAGGGGCGAGCTCACCTCGGCGAACCACGAATGGCTAGCGGGACGTTGGGCACACGGCGGAGCTCGACGATCAGTGCGACGGCGGTTTTGCGTGGGCGTGAGACGAGAACGAGCTGCGCGGGGTAAGAGAAAAACAGGTGTCGTGGAGTTTAGAGGAGGTGAATAGGGGGCGATTTGGGCACATACAGGTGGGCCCCACTGGTGGCGGCGGCGGCTGGGCAACTGCCCAGCACGCACGCGCACGGAGGAAGCGGGGCGAGCTATTGGGGCGGCTGGGCCGCGCTAGCCGGCCGGCCCAAGACGAGGGGGTTCGCGGGCCACGCGGGGGGAGGGGAAAAGGGGCCGGACGCAGGAGCTGGGCCACGCGGGGGGGTGGTGTTGGCTGGCTGGCTGGGCCGCGCTAGGAAGCCGGCCCAGGGGAGAGAGGGGGTTTTCTATTTTCCATTTCCTATAACCTTCTACTAAGTGCATTACTTTATGGAAAACAAACAATTACACAAATGGGAAATTGATGCATGGTTCGGCATGATGCAACAACCAAAGAAACCCACTTCTAGGATTTATTATTATTACACGACATAGAGTTTTGGAAATGGGTAAGGTGTAGCAAAAAGAAATGGGAAAAGGGAGGTAACGCCCAAATTTGACGAGTGAAGGAGAAAGAAAAAAAATTAACTCTAAAATTTGGGGCGTTACAACGACGGTACGTAAAACCCGTCGGAATTTTTGCAGGTTTATGTCACCGCCATTACGGCAGCTGGTGGAAACACTGTTGTGATGGCGAGCTACTTCCATGTAGCCTTGACCGGGCCAGCCTGGACCTGGCTCATGAACCTGACCCCGGGATCCGTCTACTCCTGGGAAGAGCTCTGTGCACGGTTCACAGCGAACTTTGCCAGTGCTTATCAGGAGCACAGCGTGGCGGCCCATCTCCATGTCGTAAGACAAGAACCTAGAGAGACTCTCCGGGCTTTCATCACTCGCTTCACCAAGGTACGCGGGACCATAACTTGCATCTCCGATGCATCTATCATCACTGCTTTCCGATAGGGGGTGCGTGATGAAAAAATGTTGGAGAAGTTGGCGACACACGACGTGGACCGTCACCACGCTCTTCGCTCTGGCCGACAAATGTGCTAGAGCTACTGAGGGTCGTGCATGGCACTCGGCACCACAGACTGGAGTTACCCAGGCGGATGGCTCGGGTGCCGTCACCCAGGACAGCACCAACAAGAAAAAGAAGAAGAATCACGGCCACGATAGGCCGCAGTCTGCTGCTCTGGTTGTCGCAGCTGCGACTGGGGGCTAGAACGAGTGCAACAAGCGCCCACGGCCACAGGGAGGCAACAGTGGGTCATGCCCTATGCACCCCAACAGTCGTCACAGCGCCTCGGAGTGCCGCGAGATCATCAAGCTCGCGAAGCGCATTAGTGAGTAGCGCGAGCAGGCCTCCAGGGATGGCTCGCCACCTCATCACCGGCCTGGCAAGGAGAAGGTCGACGAAGGTGACGCGGCCGCGGGAGAATGGGACCTTGGGTATCAGTCACCTAAGGGGGTCCTCAAGGACGTCTTCACTGGAGACTCTGACTCTGGTGATGACAACGACTGCCGGAAGAAGCTATACATGATGTACGGCGGGAGCTGGGAGCTTACCTCCCGTAGGAACGTCAAGTCCCTGCGCCGAGAGGTCCTTTCGGCGGTCCTAGGGGTCCCGAAGGCTGCTCCACACCAACAGTGGAGGAGTACCACTATCTCCTTCAGGGCATCCGACTGCCCCGACAACATGGCAGGGGCCGGTATACTGCCGCTCATCACCGCCCCTGTCATCGCCAACATGCGGCTGCACCATGTCCTGATTAACGGTGGGGCTGGGCTCAACGTCATTAGTCATGCTGCATTCAAGCAGCTGCAGATCCTAGGGTCCTGACTGGGACCCTCTCGTCCATTCTTCGGAGTGGTCCCACAGCCGGTGTATCCCCTTGGGAGCATCGCACTCTCGGTTACGTTCGGGACCAAGGAAAACTTCCGCACAGAGAACGTCCAGTTCGACGTCGTGGAGGTTAACCTCCCCTTCAATGCCATTATTGGCAGGCCGACCCTATACCGGTTCATGGCCATTGCCCATTATGGGTATTTGGTCCTCAAGATGCCGTCCCTGGCTGGGGTCCTCACCATGTGGGGTGACCGTGCCGCTGCGCTGGTGGCTGTCGAGAAGCTGCACGCCCTGGCGACAGAAGCTGCTCGCCCAGATGACGGAGGGAGGGACCCCTCGACTTCCGGTACCAAGGCGCCTACCAAGGTGCCAAAGGTGCAGCCATCCAGAGCAGACGGTTGTCCGATCAAGACCATCCAGGTCAGCACGGATTCTTCCTAGACCACCCGAATCGCAGGCAGTCTGGGGGAGAAATAGGAACTCGCGCTCGGCGCCTTCCTCTGGGCAAATGTCGACGTTTTCGCATGGGAACCGTCGCAGATGCCTGGGATCCCCAGGGAGGTGATTGAGCACCATCTGAAGATCCACCCTGACGCCAAACCGGTGAGTCAGAAGCCTCAGAGACAGTCCGTTGAGCGGCAGGACTTCATCCGTAAGGAGGTCCAGAAGCTGCTAAACGCTGGCTTCATAGAAGAGGTCCATCACCCCGTATGGCTGGCTACCTAGTCATCGTTCCAAAGGCGAACGGGAAGCTTCGGATGTGCATCGACTACACTAGCCTTAATAAGGCTTGTCCCAAGGACCCGTATCCACTTCCACGCATAGATCAAATTGTGGATTCTACTTCCGGGTGCGACCTCTTGTCCTTTCTAGATGCTTACTCTGGTTTCCATTAGATCCAGATGGCTAGGGAAGATAGGAAGCATACCGCTTTTATAACAGTGGATGGGCTTTACTGCTATGTTGTAATGCCTTGGTCTGAGAAACGCCCTGCCGACATTTGTACGGGCGATGTGTAAGACCTTCGGAGACCTGATTAGGGACAAGATAGAGATATACGTTGATGACATCGTAGTCAAGACTAAGGGGGGTCGACTCTAGTGGAAGACTTGACCCTGGTCTTTGATGAGTTGTGGGCAACACGCACGAAGCTGAACCCGGACAAGTGCGTCTTTGGTGTCTCCGCAGGAAAGTTGCTGGGATTCCTGGTTTCGCACCAGGGCATTGAAGCAAACCCAGAGAAGATCAGGGAAATTGAGGCAATGAGGCCTCTGGCCTAGATCAAGGACGTCTAGAAGCTTACGGGGTCCCTGGCCACCCTTAGCCGCTTCATATCACGGCTGGCTGAGAGGGCGCTACCCTTCTTCAAGCTCCTACGGAAGTCCGGCCCATTCTCTTGGACCGAAGAGGCAGAACATGCCTTCCAAGAGTTGAAGCAGCACCTTGTGTCCCTACCGATACTGGTAGCTCTGGAGCCAGGCGAACCACTGTACCTGTATATTACAACGGCTACAGAGGCGGTAAGCATGGTGCTGGTCATCGAAAGGACGGCGCAACATCCCTAGGGAAGTCAGAAAGTTCCCCTAGGAGAAGGTGGTGGTCTGACCACCACAGACCTTGAGGACTCGGGGCCAACCGTAGGGGTCCGGACCATACAGAAGCCGGTCTACTACGTCAGCGAGGTCCTCCATGAGGCGAAGACTAGGTACCTCCATGAAGCTTCTATATGTTGCGCTTGTTGCGTCCAGGAAGCTGCGCCACTATTTCTAGGCACACAGGGTCGTGGTGGTGACCTCCTTCCCGTTAAGGGCCATCCTCCACAACTCTAACGCCACAGGCAACATCACCAAGTGGGCCACGGAACTTGCAGAGTTCCAGCTCGACTTCCAGCCTCACCATGCTGTCAAGAGCCAGGTCCTGGCTGACTTCATCGTGGTGTGGACCCCTCCCCCAAGCACTCCATGTGATGGAACCTCCCAAGTCATTAGATCCACCTACATTTGTCCTTGTCCAACGGACATCAGACAACCCTGCAGATGCCCCTGAATCACTTGACAAGTTCGGTATCTACTTTTCTTACCTTTCCCAAGAGCGGTTCACCCGTCACGCAGACATTATAGATCATCGGAGATACGAAAATGCGGAAGCAATTACATAAACTTACCTTTATTTAAAAAGTAAGATAAAGTTATATATTACAGACCAGAATATAACTATGAGTGCAGAGTAATATTATTACACACCAAGGGAGGCAAAAACTCCTCCCGATAAGTTTTAAACAAAAGTTCATATGGAGGAACTCTTCCTCCCGTAGCTTTATTCTTGATTTTCTTCTTTGGAGACCACCTTGGAACAGAAGCAACAAAAGTTGGTTGCTTCCTCACCTAAAAACAATAGGGAATAAAACCCTGAGTCTGGAATTACTCAGCAAGTCTTACCCGACCAGGGAAAAGACTCTCAAGGGTATGCTGGAGTTGGGAATCAAGGAGAGGCTTTAAAATTCAACTTAGATACCTTTGCATAAATAGCTTACTAAAATGAGTCCTTACTTTCAATATTTTAATGCCAGATTAAATATTAATAGACTCTGTTTGCCTAAGATCTACTTTTACCATTACATCAATACAACATCCTTTTTATTCATGAGATTCACATCCTAACTTAGGTCGCAGGTCAGTGATCAAGTCTCCACTCTCCGGGGATATAACGGCGATCTGAATTGATTTACTCAGCTGAGGATCTCTAACCACACGACATATGTAGCACTTAACCTTTGCATATGTCAACTCGCCACCGGGGTTCTTAAGACCAGATCAGGTTCACGCCAACCGAGAGCACAGATACACCACCGTCCAGCCTCTTTCCACGGAGGGTACACGCTACTCTTGCCATCGCTCCACGCCTATTGCGTGTTATCTTATTCTGGTATTAGTCTGCCCGAGGCAAAGCTTACCCTGTCCCATTCCAAGGCATGTGGCTAGTTAAGATAGTCCTTGATCTAGCAGGCCTACATACGCATCCAATCCTTAATTGACCCAGGCGGAGCATCACTTGTTCCTAGCCCAAGTCGCGAGTTAAATACTTCCATCCTTAGGATTGTTTTGTGTTCCTTAGGATGAAGAAAGTATCACAGGGAACTTTGCAGTAAGATCCCACAATTGCTCCAAATGAAAATATTCTTGCAGGTAGAAGCCATCCTTTCTCGAGCTAGGCTAAGGACAACCTCTATCCACAAGATCTAAGCAGGGCTAAGCATTTCTGTAAATCATGTTTGGATACTTCAACAGAAGTATCAATAAGGTTGTGGATATCAAGGAAGGTAATGCATCAAAAGGTTCCAAGTAACTCCTATAAACCGAATGCATATTTCACTAGACTTTAAGTGTGAAGAAATAATTTAAAGCACACGGAAAGGTTGCATGCACCGGGGCTTGCCTTCGTTTATGGGTGAGTCAGGCTCGGATCCGCAGATGTCAAAGTAAAAACAATTCCCTGCCTAATGTTCCGCAGGTGGTGGTGGTGAAGTCTTCTCCTCTTCTATCTCAACCTCTTCTTCATTTTCTAGATACAACCATATATATGTATATAAGAATGTATGCCATGAAATGCTCATGAGAGTGCAAAGATAATAAGAATTTATTATCTAAAGTCTTAAATACAATTTTCCTTCACGGAACTCTGAGAACTTAGGGTTTCCGGAGTCAACAGTGAAGTTCAAAGAGCAGGGGGTGGGGGTTTTGGGTTCTAATTATCAAACAAGGTCCAAATCAAACCAAACTCTACCCAAGGCTTCTAAATAATGTTTAAAGTTCAAATAAAAAGTTTAGGCGTTTTTAGAATTATTATCTATTTTCTAAAAATCCAGAACCAATGTTTTGGGCTAATTAAAATGCTCCAAAATTCCTTATTTGATTTAAAAATCCTAAAACTATTTTTATTAAATACTATGGAAAATAAGGAATCTAGGAAAATTGGTTTGACATTTTTAGGATTTTTCTACAATTTCTTACAAATTTCCAAAACTTCACTGAAAAAGAAAAAGGAAAAACTTCAACAGTACTGGGCCGATTCTGGCCCAGGCGGCCCAACCTAGGCAGAAACGCGCGCGCGTCCGCGCCCGCGCTGCGGACTTTGCAGAAAGGCCCCTGCCATTCTAAAATTCTTCAAAGAATCCCTTGCACTGTTCCACAGTCTCACTGACACTTCCATACGGGTCCCTGGACTTTCTTTTCTTCCCTAACAAGCTCCCTAACCGCGGCGTTCTCACCGCACGCCTCTGTCGCGGCCCGTACCGGCCCTCGCCGATGATGACTGCTACGGCTAACTATTGGGGAAGCATAACCGACCTCGGACGACCTAGGGACACCCACTTATTTGCCATAAACCCCACCCGGAACTGTCTGTTCATGAGCACGACAGAAATTGGGTTCAAGAACATGCGTTCCCGTCAAACCATGGCCAAATTAAGCAAACGGGCGCCACAGTGAGCTTCGTAAGCATGCAGAGGCATGGAAACAACACTTGAATTGGATAGGAACTTAATAGAGCGGGCTGGCCACGGTCGAGCTGTTCTCAGCGGCGCGGCGAACCGAATTGGGGGAAATTGGTGATTCTCCGGCTAGGGTGGCTAATCGAGGGCGGGAGCGGGTGCTATGGCTTCGCAATTTAGAGACGAAGGGCAGAGCTCGGTTGATTTGAACGGAGGGGGTGGGGACGCGGTGAATTTATAGGTGCACCGAGCCGGAACCATGGCTATGGTGATAACCATCGCCGGTCTTTGCTAGCGATCAACGGCGGCGTCAAGCGACATTCATTCCTACGGTCTTGCCACGTCCCCGCCGCGACAGTAACACGGTCACATCGGTGCGGCGTGGATGGACGGAGGGAAGCGGCGCCGATGACCGGATATGGCCGGAATGATTAGTGACCGCGTGGCGACCGGAGTTATTGCTCTCCACCACGACGATCTTACCCAGAACAAAAAGATCTTCGCGCGGAGATGCTTGCCGAGCGACCATCCCGACCCCGGCGCAAATCGTGGCGCGGATAGGTCATCGGCGGCGAGGCTATAGCTTATCCATCCGGTGCACTGTACCATCGCCTTCTGCTTCAGTACGCCTGACAGCCAATTTTCAGATCCAAATTTCTGCAAATTCCATATGGTACCAAGACTTAATATCTGCAGCAAAGTTGTTCCTCTATAATAGCTCTACAACTTTGTTATAGCAACCCTAGGTAGATTCTCACTGAATCATAGTCGAAATGGCTCTCAAACTTGGATCAAGGTCACTATCAGTCCGAAATTCAGATTTTATCAGCTTGACAGTCCAACTTTGGGCTTAATTATCTCCAATTTCTTTTCAACAACTATGCTTACACTCTTAAGCAAAATTGTTCTCCTTTGATAGGTCTACAAATTTGATGTGGTGACCTAGGGCAAAAACCCTAGAGTTTGCAAGTTACAAAGCTCCAAAGTTGAGCCAAACTACTGATTTCAGACTTAGGCATTTGAGAAGAAATGTGGCCTTTTTGCATATAAGCCCAAAACTTAGGGTTTAACTTGCAATTTCACATATTTGTGATCCATTTGACTTAAGATACCTTATTTAACATGGTTTTTACACTTTAGTCCAAAAGTGGACTAATTTTGCATTTAACCCCCTAGGGTTTGGATTTAGGGTTTTCCAGGGTTTCAATTAGGGTTTTTGGTATCTCAGGGGTGTAAATGTAACTTAAACCCATCCTTAGTAATATTTTATGACTATTTTACTTAGTCTTTGGGGTTTCCTCTATTTGGCTCTTGCTTTACCCTTCAGGATCCCCTATAGGGTTAAGTATCCTATATAGGGTCTTATTTGCAAAATGCTATAACAATACAACTTGTTCGAAATCTTTGGCCTAGTAATTGCATTCTAAGTGTGTCAAACATATGCAAATGCCAATGCTCATGATGTTATGCTCAAGTTTTAGTAACAGTAACACCAGGGGTGTTACATCTTTCCCCCCATAAAAGAATCTCGTCCCGAGATTAAAAGTCTTAGGGTAAGTAGTGGAAAAGGAAATGCTTCACGTTTTTATTTCCTGAGTTTTGGTACAAGGCAGGGGTGGGTTTGGGACTCACTCCTTTATATCAACAATGTTTTACACTTTACAAATTACAAGAGGCTAAAAAGCCTGGGAAATTTTTATCTAAGAAATCTTGAGTTCCCAAGTAGCCTCATCTTCGGAATGCTGGTTCCACTGTATCTTGTAAAACTTGAGAGTTTTTCTTCGGGTAATCCTGTCCTTTTGATCCAAGACTCGAATAGGATGTTCAGAATATGTCAAGTCTGGTTTAAGGACAACATCTGTCACTTTAATGGTTCGATCTCGAACCCGAAGACACTTCTTTAACTGAGACACGTGGAACACATTGTGCACAGCAGACAAGGTTTCGGGTAGTTGGAGTCAGTATGCCACTGGCCCACATTGCTCAAGTATAGGAAAGGGACCAATGTATCAGGGTGCAAGCTTCCCTTTAACCCCGAAACGCGATAAGCCCTTCATTGGTGAAACTTTCAGGTAGACATGATCTCCAACCGGAAAGTATAAGGGCATCCGTCGGTTGTCTGCGTAACTTTTTTGACGAGCTTGAGCTTTCTTCAAATTATGAATTATTCGCTGAACTTTTTCTTCAGTTTCTTTTACATATCTGGTCTGAAGAAACTTCTTTCTCCTGGTTCAGACCAATTTAGTGGAGTACGACATCGTCGTCCATATAAAGCTTCGAAGGGTGCCATCTTAATGCTTTCTTGATAGCTATTATTATATGAGAATTCCTCTAATGGTAAACATTCATCCCATTTTTGTGGAAACTCCAGAACACATGCCCGTAGCATATCTTCAAGTATTTGATTGACTCTCTCAGTCTGCCCACTTGTTTGAGGATGATAGGCCGAACTGTGGAGCAATTTGGTACCCAGGGATTTATGAAGTTCTTCCCAGAATTTGGATACGAATTGAGGTCCACGATCCGACACTATAGTCTTCGGAATACCGTGCAAACTGAGAATACAAACAATGTACAATTGGGCATAAACAACAACTGGGTAAACTGTCTTGACTGGCAGAAAATGAGCAATTTTCGTAAGCTGATCAACAATAACCTAGATAGAATCATACCCCTTCGCGGTTCTGGGCAATCCCACAACAAAGTCCATACCAATATCTTCCCATTTTCATGTTGGTATTGGTAAAGATTGTAATGGACCAGCAGCTTTTAGGTGTATGGCCTTGACACGTTTACAAGTGTCACATCTAGCCACATAGCGTGCGATTTCAACCTTCATCTTTGTCCACCAACAATGTTGTTTTAAATCATGGTACATCTTAGTGCTCCCGGGATGAATAGAATAGCGACTAAGATGAGCTTCGTCCAGAATTTGCTGGCGGACCTCTTCATTTTCAGGCACCACTATGTGGTTGTTGAACCATACAACACCTTGACTATCTCTTCGGAAGTAGTTGGCTTTTCCAATTTCTATCTTCTCCTAAATGCGCTTTATTCCCTCATCATTCTTTTGGGCATCAATTATCATTTGCAAAAGGACTGACTCAAGCTTCAAGTGATTTGAAGTCCCATGTTGAATCATTCCTAGGTTCAAATTTTCCATCTCCTGGTATAATGTAATGTCAGAAGTCCTCATTGTTAGACAATGGCAGGAAGCCTTGCGACTAAGTGCATCTGCCACTACATTTGCTTTGCCTGGGTGATAATGGATCTCTAATTCATAATCCTTGATCAGCTCTGTAACACCCTAGGTGTTACTCAGGGTACTCACTCAGGGCTACCCCATTTAACCTATTATCCCATGTCCTTGGTTTGGGCAAAGTACACCAAACTTGGAATTCAAGGTCCTAATCAAATGCCAACCATCTTGGATAGCATGCCCTAGCTTGTCATGCACATCTAAGAGGGGAATTTTTCCAAAACCCTAAAGCAAACCCCTTTTGAGACATAGGAACCCTAATTGAAGCTAGGATCAAAAGGTCATGTAAACCTTATGATCATGGCTTGGGCCAAATATAAAAGTTGTAGTATGCTTCATAACCTACAACTAATAGTAAGGAAGTACCCCCATAAAGATTTCAGAAAAGCCCCAAAAAGTTCACCAAGGGTTGAGCACAAGGGAAAATTCAGAATTTGCCTAAGTCTAAAAACTAACCCTTGAACAAAGATCTCACATGTTCACCTTAATCCAAAATTCAAAACACTTCGACCCAATTGACAAAGTGTCGCCAAATTAACCCTAGAATGCCCTGGAAAGAGGTGACACCTACCCTAGGGCGTTTGACACGACTTGGCACCATTTTTGGCTCGGTTTGGACATGTCTGACACAGCCAATTCTCACCCCTCTATCTCCCTACCCCGACCATATCTTGACTTGGAACTCACAGCAAAAAGGTAGGATACGGTGCAGAGAAGAGATTGTGTACGGGACGTTGGCCAAGATCTGCACGCTAAGGCGCCCAAACAGGCCGTTGAACACGGGCAGAAGTAAACCTCCACGTGTTCGACGCGCTCTGAGCTCGCCAGAGCACGCCCGCGCGCGCCCCCACATGCCCCGCGTCGCGCCAAATGGCCAGCCAACGCCATGGCCCGCGCCCGCGCCTATAAAGCCCGCCCAGGCATTGACTGCACTCTTTCGCGCACCCTCAAGCCTCACCGGAGCTCAGCTCACCGCCGTTTGCCCGTGTGCGGCGTGTTCGCGGCCAAACGACCCACTGCCGCCATAGACCGGCCAGCCCAGCTTTTCCCAGCCCCGTCCAACCCTCGGAGACGAGTGTGCACGACTCAGTGAAGCTCCCCGAGCGTGGAATCGAAGCCTGCTTCGCCGGAGAGGCCAGTCCACGGTCGCCGGAGCTCACAACCCCGCTGGAGTACGTGGACCGGGTAATCCGCTCAACCACTTTCCGATTCCTGGTGCACACAGTCACTACGTTACCCCGTGAAGCTCACCTTGCCCTTGGATTGAACCAGCTCGCCGTGGTTTGGCCGGTACACTCGCCGCCGACGAGAACACCCGCCTGCGTGCGTGGACCGAGCGATTCCGGCCATCCCCGCCGTCGAGCCGCACCTCGCCGTGACCGCCAGAGCCTCCCCGAGCCAACCCTGCCCTTCGCCGGACCTATCTCGCCGCCGGTAAGCCGCGCCACCCTTTTCTTTCCCGTGGGTACTGTTTACATTGGGGGAAGGACCTCGGGGAAGAAGAAAGGAAGGTCAGGGGGCTTTTTGAACTGTCAGCGACCTAGGGGAACAGTGGCGCAGGGGTAGATCTGTGCGGGTTGATTTAGTTGAAACCCAGGGACCTCGGTGTAAACTGTTTTTCCAGGAAACTCTTATTAAATCTGATTTTAAATTGAGCAGAAACTTTGAAAATCCATAACTTCTATTTAATTCATCCAAATTTGGTCAAACAAATTTTGTCAGACTCTACATAATGTAACCTACTTAAGAAAAATATAAAACCCCCTATGTACTATGGAAAACTTTAAGGTTCTGATTTAATTATAGTTTTAGCCAAAAGCTCAATAATAGAAAGAAAAATAGTTGTCCTATTTGACTAAGGTTAGAAAAATTTGGAGAAGTTTGTATTTACCTACTGACCTATTTAAAAATGTTGAATCTCCCTGCCCACCCCATTAAGTTAGTTTTTACCACTTATTTTACAATATACTTAAGGTTAAGAAAAATAGAAAATGTGATTTAAATAATGAACCAGAGGGCACCTCTATTTTTGTTAGGGTACTTATTCAATGAAGTTCACTGGAAAAATCTATCATACCCTGTTTAGTATAAAATAAGTAGGATCCCTTTTTATTTTAAGAAAACAAGGAAAGCTTAGAAAAACCCTACAAAAATAACCCTAAGATGAAAACACCCCAACCCTTGGGATAACTAATGCTTTGTTATTATAAACATAAGAAAAATACAAAATCTGTTGTTTGATATTTTTCAAATGACAAGTTAGTTATAAGCACCTTTTGGACCTAAAACTTTAGAAAATCACAACTAAATAATCACCAATTAACTTTCTGTGAATTTTGGCACAGATGTTTAGTATTACTGTTAGATCCCAACAAAAATAACCCTTAGGAAGGAACTCAATTCTAATGGTGAGGTGTAGTGTAAAGTGGCCCATTTTACACCACCTTTGTTATTTTTTGTCTAAAGCTTAGCCTTTTTATTTTGAACCTCAATTTCCTAGAATGGGCTATAGTGACCAATGGCAATCCACTGTAATTTTTACAGGATTTTTGGAAAATGTTAAACCACTGTCGTAGTTCAAACCTACACTAGAAACTATAAGTAGAAAATGAAGGAAAGGGAAAAGTGAATAACAGGAAATTGGTGTCATCCTAAAGACTCTTTGTAAACTTGCCCACTGAAGTATATAAAAGCAATACCAATTCCCTATGCCTATCCCTAGCAAAACCTAAACCTAGAAATGATAAGCATAAACCATTAAAGCCACGTATGTCCCAGAAACCCTAAATTGCTCATTAACTTAATTTTTCTTCTCTTAGCATAATGTTATTAAATCTTGCATAATCATGACATACGTGTTCATTGCATTCGATAGACTGTAACCTTACTGACGGAGAGTACGTCCTCGTGCCAGAGCAAGGAGCTGCTCAGGAGGTAGCCCCAGATCCAGCACCCGAGTCTGCACCAGACGATCTGCCTGCCACAGCCTTGGAAGGCAAGCCCCGGTTTTATGCATAACCGTTTATTTATGCTATTTTACTACACTTATTGTTTGTAGGCTTGTACTGTGCAATTAAGTGTAGAGTTGACTGAAACCCTAGTTGCATGAACTCAGGATTCCTTTTGAGATGGATACTAGTATGCTAGGTCGAGTAGCTGCTTTAATTAATTAGGATCTCGGTAGAAGACGGGTGATTTTTTTCACTCGCGCGAGATCAGGAATTGGTTGTACCCACTTTTCCTATCATATTGATAGTTGGTCGGTGGACACGGATCCATGGGGATGCGTGGTCTACGGGAGGAAAATGAAATAAGGATTAACATGCGGATACCTGTGTCAAGCGTTTGAATGTACTAAGCACATGCCGAGAAATATGGTAAATCGGTAAGCCTAGTACATGATTGAACCTGGCAGTGGACTTTACCCCTCACGCGACCTGAGACGTGGTCTCCCATTCTGGTTATGGTGGGTACAAGTGCGGTCACTGCACGACGGCAGTCGGGGTCAGTGAGGCATTGTACGCCAAGGCGGTGAGCCCTGATCTCCTGACGGGGAATCGATGGGGACGGTTGATGTGTGTGGGGACGGAGTGTCTCGCCACGTCGTGTGTTTAGGTTTACCTTGCAAGGATAAAAACTCGATTCGAATCATCTGCTTCTCGCAGCTAATGAGACTGCTTGATCCATTGTACTGCATTGAGTAACAAGTGGAAATATGCTGAGTTGATATAAGATGTTGATTGCTAATAATGTTTGCTACTATGTATGAGTAGATAGTACATATTTAGCCTTAAGAGAGTCACACTAAAATTGACAAAGTTAAAACTTGACTTAGAAACTCAGCTAGTGCTTTTGGCAAACCAAACCCCACAGCCAAATAGCTGCATGTCTAGAGGTAGAGGAGTAGACTCCTCACACCGGGTAAGTCTAGCTGAGTATTAGTATACTCAGCCTTGCTTGTGGCATAATTTTTACAGGTTCTCTGGAGGACATGGTTGCTGGAGTGACTTGGCCGTCCACCTTACCACCGGGTTGGACTGTCGAGTGGGACCCCGCCTCGGCCGAGGAGGAGCATGAGGAGTGATGGGACAGGCTTCCCCATCTCTCTGTTTATTTACCGTTAGTTAATTTCCGCTGCACTTCGAACAATGATGGTCACTTTTGCAAAACTCCAATGATGATGATGTAATAATTTAACACTCTTACCTACATGGTTTTATGCTTTATTGTATTTGCTCTATGACTCACCATCGAGTGAGATTGTGGTACTTGATCCTGTCAGTGGCCTCGTCGGACTAGATCTGAGGGATTGACGGGTTATTCCCATTTAAGTGTAGTCTAGCCTCTAAGGCAGGGCTTAGGCACTTAAGTTGGAATAATTCGGGCAGTTCCGCCACAGCTGGTATCGGAGCTTGTACCACCACAGAGGAATCAATAAAATATGAATACCATCCCTTTTCAAAATAAAACTTGATAGAAACAATGTTGGATAGATCGTAGGACGAGCAGGATAGACCTAGGACATGAAGCCTTAGGATGATAGAAGGGTAGCTAGGTGGCTAAATAATTAGGCCCCACAGGCCACTTTAAGGGTTGGGAGTCCTTCCCTATCCCCTTATGTTGGTAAGGTCGTTCAGGACGAGCATGCATGCATTGCTAAATTAAACAATTGAGTAAAGATTTAAAAACAAGGTGATAACCAACTAAGTCTCCAGTACCTTTTTAATTAATTAAAGAAAGTTTGAGTTTTATTTCTCTTGTTCTTTTTATAATTCTTTTTCTTTTATTTACGCTTAACCGTACACAGATGACTTCCCACGGATCCTCAGAGGAAGGAAATGCACTAACCCACACTGACGGGCTTGCACGAGAGGGCTTCCCCCGTATTTTGTGGGAGGTACTTCAGGGAGCCGGGTACTTGACACCCCCTCAGTACACGGTGCAGCAGTTCGAGAAGCACCGGGTGCCCCGCTGTAGGGTAAGGATGACCTTGGAGCCTCATCCCCTGCAGCCAGGCTGGCGTTCACTGGACTCCGAGTCTTTCGGATACCGGGCGGAGGACACAATCGAGGCGATCGCTCTGCACGGGTTGACGACTTTTTGTGGATTCCATCCCTTGGAGCTCTCTACCCACCCCATTGGCTTGTTCCCCGCGGAAAAGGAGGACGACCCGATGTGGAAGGATCGGGTGGAGCATGCCAAGGACATCTGGGCTCTCTACCCAGGCCACACGGCTCACTTGTCGGTGCGATGCATGAACGCCCTGTATCGTCTGCAAGTGATGCGTGGAGAGGCAATGTCTCATCTAATGGCATTATTGGAGGCAACCAAGATCACCCTAGACAACAGGGAGGAGCTCGTGGTTGACTTGTCCCAGGAGCTGGTAGAAAAAGATTTACAAGTGGAGCAGCTGTCTGATGAGATCCATGAGCTGGAGGAATTGGTGGTGACGAGGGAGAACACCATCGAGGTTCTCGAAGATCAGCTCCTCAACACCCAGCAGCAGCTCACAGAGGCAAATGAGCACCTAGATATGCATCATCAGGAGATCCATGATGGGGAGGCTGACGAGGACGTCGACATTGAGGGAGGGGAGGAGCCTGCTTCTAGCGTAGACACTGCTGGCTCAGGGAGGCCACCTTCCCCCGAGTCGAGTGTCGCCTCATTCGCCCATTAAGGTGCCGGAGTAGGAATAGAAATTGGTAATGTAGGACTCCTCGCAGCTAGCTTAGCTTTTGCACCCTTTGGGTACTAGGCTAGATAGAGTTGAGTCTTTTTGGGGCAAATGATGTAATCATGATAAACTCTCTTGGAAGCATGTTGGATGGATGCTGTTATCAGTTTTAAATTTGGAAGGAAAAAGTTATGCCCTTATAAACCCTTTTGTTAAAGTTGGAGTCTATCATTTTGCTGTTGACTCTTTTTGCCGCGATTAAATCTTGAACTTGGAGATATGGTGTTAAGTAATTATGTGGTTTTTCAGATGGCCAGGAGGCAGCGTCGTGGCCAGAATGAGCGTGTTCCTCCACCGCCGCCACCACCCCCCACTCTGCAGGAGCTGATGGCTCAGCAGAACGAGATTTTGAGGCAGCTAGCTCAGCGTCAGCCACCACCTCAGCACTATGGTGGTGGAGACCATCAGCGTCACCCCGCGGCAGCTACCTACCAGGAGTTCCTCAGTACCCAGCCCCCATTGTTCACAAGGGCAGAGGATCCACTTGATGCAGATGTGTGGTTGCGAGTAGTGGAATCCAAATTCCCGCTACTCCATGGAGCTTGCTCAGAAGTCACTAAAGTCAGGTTCGCTACCCAGCAGCTTCGCGGACCCGCACGGACTTGGTGGGACCATTTTCTTGCCATGCAGCCAGAGGATCGAGAGGTGGAATGGAGGGAGTTTAAGGCAGCTTTCAGGGGACATCACATACCCGCAGGCATCATGGACCGAAAGCTCAACGAGTTTCTGGCACTCACTCAGGGCAACAGGACAGTGTTGCAGTATGCCCAGGCTTTTAATGACTTGTGCCAATATGCTGGATATCACGCAGACACGGATGAGAAGAAGAGAGACAGGTTCAGGAGGGGGCTCAGCACTAAGCTTCGTGATCGTCTCAACACCGTCAGGGCCAACAGCTACAATGAGTTGGTCAACATGGCTATCTCCCAGGAGGACTGCATTACAGCTCGACAGGCAGAAAAGAAGAGGAAGACCCCTGTGGCTGGACCCTCAGCTCAGCCACAACGCTTCAGGATTGTGTCTGACACACAGAACAGGGGACCCCAACAGCAGCAAGGGAGATGGGTGATCCGACCACCGCAGCAGCAGCAGCAGGCACCCAACCGCACCCAGTTTCCAGCTCAGAGGAACAATCAGCAGCAGTAGTACCGCCAGGCAAATGACAACAGGTGTTTCACGTGTGGCAACACCGGACACTATGCCAAGAATTGCCCCGGAACCAGCAGGGGCAGAATGTCAATCAGAACCAGGGCAAGAGGCAGAAGGTGTAAGTGAGGCAGGGCAGGCTAAACTTCACCACCATGGCTGATATTCTAGAGGGAGCACCCGTCATGACTGGTATCTTTACAGTTTTAAATTATCCTGCTATTATTCTTTTTGATTCTGGTGCTTCGCATAGTTTTATCAGTGCCAAATTTAGTGCCAAGTGCCAGTTGCCTTTTCACCACACCAATGGGGGTATCACAATTTCAACACCAGGAGGCAGGATTGCCACTAATCAAATCAGCAGGCATGTGCCCATAAAGTTTGGTAGTCTAATAATTAAAACCACCCTCCTCATATTGGGTTTGGACAGCGTGGATATTATATTGGGAACTGACTGGTTAACTAGGCACCAAGCAGTTATTGATATTGCAGCTAGGACCATTGAAGTGCACTCACCAACTTGTGGTTAAACTACACTATATCTGCCCGACCAGGGATGCACCCGTTCTTGTGCCTTCGTTATGATAGAATCCCCAGTGGGAAAGATCCCAGTAGTCTGTGACTACCCAGATGTTTTTCCGGATGAATTGCCAGGAATGCCACCTGACAGAGACATTGAGTTTGCGATTGAATTGCAACCCGGGACTGCTCCTATCTCCAAGAGACCCTATAGGATGCCTCCCACGGAACTGGCAGAACTAAAGAAACAACTGCAAGAATTGTTGGACAAGGGGTTCATTCACCCAAGTACTTCACCTTGGGGATGTCCTGCATTATTTGTGAAGAAAAAGGATGAGAGTTTGAGGATGTGTGTTGACTACCGCCCTCTTAATGCGGTGACCATCAAGAACAAATACCCGCTACCCCGTATTGATGTTCTGTTTGATCAATTAGTGGGAGCCAAGGTATTCTCCAAGATAGACCTTCGCTCAGGTTACCATCAGATCAAGAGTCGTGCCAGTGATATTCCCAAGACGGCTTTCTCTACCAGATATGGGTTGTACGAGTTTTTGGTGATGTCTTTTGGGCTGACCAATGCCCCGGCTTATTTTATGTACCTGATGAACTCAGTGTTCATGCCAGAATTGGACAAGTTTGTGGTCGTTTTCATTGATGATATTCTGGTCTATTCCAAGAATGAAGATGAACATACTGTGCACCTGCACATCGTGCTCCAGCGACTGCGTGATCATCGTCTTTATGCTAAGTTGTCTAAATGCGAATTCTAGCTGAAGGAGATCAAATTCTTGGGTCACACCATTTCTCAGGAGGGGATATCAGTTGATCCTGAGAAGGTACAAGAGGTGATGGACTGGAAACCCCCAACTACAGTGAGGCAAATTCGGAGTTTTCTAGGATTGGCCGGGTATTATCGACGATTTATTCCGGATTTCTCCAGGATTGCCAAACCAATGACTGAACTGTTAAAGAAGGGAGCCAAGTATGATTGGAGCCAAAAGTGTGAAGATGCCTTTCATACTTTGAGGCAGCATTTGACAACAGCCCCAGTGCTGGCTCAACCCGATAACACCAAGCCCTTTGAAGTTTATTGTGATGCTTCTGGTACGGGATTGGGATGTGTGTTGATGCAAGAGAACAGAGTCATTGCTTATGCTTCCCGAGCACTCAGGCCCCATGAGCAGAATTACCCTACACATGATCTGGAGTTGGCAGCTGTGGTTCATGCCCTTAAGATATGGAGACACTACTTGATGGGAGCTCACTGTAACATCTACACTGATCATAAGAGCCTCAAATACATCTTCACTCAGGCAGATCTGAACATGAGGCAGAGGAGATGGTTGGAATTAATCAAGGACTATTATTTGGAGATGCACTACCATCCGGGCAAAGCAAATGTTGTGGCAGATGCCTTGAGTAGAAAGTCCCAGTGCAATTGTATGAGCATGGATGCAAGAGTTACCACCCTGTGTGATGAGTTGTGCAAGCTGAACCTGGAAGTTGTACCTTCCAGTGAATTAAGTTATATCTCGGTGGAGCCCACATTGCAAGAACAAATAGTCCTGGCACAGATTGAGGATAAGGGTGTTCAGGTTATCAAGGAAATGATCAAGCAAAAGGCAGAAAAATACAAGTGTTTCTGTCAGGACAGCAAGGGAATTTTATGGTTTGGAGATCGATTGGTTGTTCCCAAGAACCCTGAGCTCAGAAAGAAGATACTGGATGAAGCTCACCTTTCCAAGTTCTCCATGCACCCGGGTAGCAACAAGATGTACCATGATTTCAGATCTTTATATTGGTGGACCAGGATGAAGAGGGAAATTGCCAAGTATATATCCGAGTGTGACACCTGCCAGAGAATCAAAGCCAGTCATTTAAAGGCAGCGGGCCCTTTGCAACCTCTTCCCATACCATCTTGGAAATGGGAGGACATTTGCATAGACTTTATCATAGGATTGCCCAATACCTCTAGGCACCATGATTCCATTTGGGTTATTGTGGACAGGCTGACCAAGACTGCCCATTTCTTGCCAGTACATACCACCCACAAGACAGAGAAGTATGCGGAAATTTATGTTGATCAAATAGTGCGGTTGCATGGTATTCCAAAGACCATTGTATCTGACAGAGGAGCATTGTTTGTGGCACGCTTTTGGGAGCAACTCCAAGAATCACTTGGGACCCATGTCATACGAAGCTCAGCGTACCATCCCCAAACAGATGGCCAGACAGAAAGGGTAAACCAGATTTTGGAAGATATGTTGAGAGCATGTGCACTACACTACGGGAAGGATTGGGATAAGTGTCTTTCTTTGGCAGAGTTTTCTTACAATAACAGCTATCAGTCCAGTCTGAAGATGGCACCTTTTGAAGCCTTGTATGGGAGAAGGTGTAGGACCCCGCTGAATTGGTCTCAAGCGGGAGAAAGGGAAATATTTGGGCCAGATTTGGTACTTGAGGCAGAGGAAAAGGTAAGAGTCATCAAGAAGAACTTAGAAGCTGCTCAGGCCAGGCAAAAGAGCTATCATGATAAGAGACGGAAACCTCTCCAGTTTGCAGTGGGAGACCATGTCTATCTTAAGGTGTCACCCACCAAGGGTGTCCAGAGATTCGGGATCAAGGGCAAGTTAGCTCCTCGCTACATTGGACCCTATGAAATCAAAGCAAGTTGTGGACCCGTAGCCTATCAGTTGGAATTGCCACCAAGCATGTCAGCTATTCACAATGTATTCCATGTATCTCAGCTGCGGAAATGTGTCCGCCTACCCACTGAAGTGCTACCGGAACCAGACATTGAGATAGAACCAGATTTATCCTATCAAGAATACCCCGTCAAGGTATTAGATCAAAAGGAGAGATCAACACGGGCAAGGTCAATTAGGATGTATAAAGTTCAGTGGAGTCACCATTCAGCAGAAGAAGCTACATGGGAGACGGAGGATTTTCTACGCTCTCGCTTCCCCGACTTTCTGCCTAAAGGAGTCGGTACGTAACCACAAAACCCCACCCCCACCTGCCCTTTGAAAATAAATATAAGAAAAACTTAAATAGCAAGGATAGTCTAAGTTGTGGAATTAACTTAAAAAGGACTTCCTTCTGAAGTTCCAAAGAGGATGACATTCGAAGAACAGTTAACAAGAGAAACTCGGATATAAGAGGGAATAGCACACTAGCACACCTTCAAGCACCCCTCCAAGGGACTCTACCTAAAATCTCGGGACGAGATTCCTTTAAGGGGGGAGGGCTGTAACACCCTAGGTGTTACTTAGGGTACTCACTCAGGGCTACCCCATTTAACCTATTATCCCATGTCCTTGGTTTGGGCAAAGTACACCAAACTTGGAATTCAAGGTCCTAATCAAATGCCAACCATCTTGGATAGCATGCCCTAGCTTGTCATGCACATCTAAGAGGGGGATTTTTCCAAAACCCTAAAGCAAACCCCTTTTGAGACATAGGAACCCTAATTGAAGCTAGGATCAAAAGGTCATGTAAACCTTATGATCATGGCTTGGGCCAAATATAAAATTTGTAGTATGCTTCATAACCTACAACTAATAGTAAGGAAGTACCCCCCATAAAGATTTCAGAAAAGCCCCAAAAAGTTCACCAAGGGTTGAGCACAAGGGAAAATTCAGAATTTGCCTAAGTCTAAAAACTAACCCTTGAACAAAGATCTCACATGTTCACCTTAATCCAAAATTCAAAACACTTCGACCCAATTGACAAAGTGGCGCCAAATTAACCCAAGAATGCCCTGGAAAGAGGTGACACCTACCCTAGGGCGTTTACACGACTTGGCACCATTTTTGGCTCGGTTTGGACATGTCATACACAGCCAACTTCTCACCCCTCTATCTCCCTACCCCGACCATATCTTGACTTGGAACTCACAGCAAAAAGGTAGGATACGGTGCAGAGAAGAGATTGTGTACGGGACGTTGGCCAAGATCTGCACGCTAAGGCGCCCAAACAGGCCGTTGAACACGGGCAGAAGTAAACCTCCACGTGTTCGACGCGCTCTGAGCTCGCCAGAGCACGCCCTCGCGCGCCCCCGCATGCCCCGTGTCGCGCCAAACGGCCAGCCAACACCATGGCCCGCGCCCGCGCCAATAAAGCCCACCAAGGCATCGACTGCACTCTTCCTCGCACCCTCAAGCCTCACCGGAGCTCAGCTCACCGCCGTTTGCCCGTGTGCGGCGTGTTCGCGGCCACCCGACCCACAGCCGCCGTAGACCGGCCAGCCCAGCTTTTCCCAGCCCCGTCCAACCCTCGGAGACGAGTGTGCACGACTCAGTGAAGCTCCCCGAGCGAGGAATCGAAGCCTGCTTCGCCAGAGAGGCCAGTCCACCGTCGCCGGAGCTCACAACCCCGCCGGAGTACGTGGACCGGGTAATCCGCTCAACCACTTTCTGATTCCTGGTGCACACAGTCACTACGTTACCCCGTGAAGCTCACCTTGCCCTTGGATTGAACCAGCTCGCCGTGGTTTGGCCGGTACACTCGCCGTCGACGAGAACACCTGCCTGCGTGCGTGGACCGAGCGATTCCGGCCATCCCCGCCGTCGAGCCGCACCTCGCCGTGACCGCCAGAGCCTCCCCGAGCCAACCCTGCCCTTTGCCGGACCTATCTCGCCGCCGGTAAGCCGCGCCACCCTTTTCTTTCCCATGGGTACTGTTTACATTGGGGGAAGGACCTCGGGGAAGAAGAAAGGAAGGTCAGGGGGCTTTTTGAACTGTCAGCGACCCAGGGGAACAGTGGCGCAGGGGTAGATCTGTGCGGGTTGATTTAGTTTAAACCCAGGGACCTCGGTGTAAACTGTTTTTCCAGGAAACTCTTATTAAATCTGATTTTAAATTGAGCAGAAACTTTGAAAATCCATAACTTCTGTTTAATTCATCCAAATTTGGTCAAACAAATTTTGTCAGACTCTACATAATGTAACCTACTTAAGAAAAATATAAAACCCCCTATGTACTATGGAAAACTTTAAGGTTCTGATTTAATTATAGTTTTAGCCAAAAGCTCAATAATAGAAAGAAAAATAGTTGTCCTATTTGACTAAGGTTAGAAAAATTTGGAGAAGTTTGTATCTACCTACTGACCTATTTAAAAATGTTGAATCTCTCTGCCCACCCCATTAAGTTTGTTTTTACCACTTATTTTACAATATACTTAAGGTTAAGAAAAATAGAAAATGTGATTTAAATAATGAACCAGAGGGCACCTCTATTTTTGTTAGGGTACTTATTCAATGAAGTTCACTGGAAAATTCTATCATACCCTGTTTAGTATAAAATAAGTAGGATCCCTTTTTATTTTAAGAAAACAAGGAAAGCTTAGAAAAACCCTACAAAAATAACCCTAAGATGAAAACACCCCAACCCTTGGGATAACTAATGTTTTGTTATTATAAACATAAGAAAAATACAAAATATGTTGTTTGATATTTTTCAAATGACAAGTTAGTTATAAGCACCTTTTGGACCTAAAACTTTAGAAAATCACAACTAAATAATCACCAATTAACTTTCTGTGAATTTTGGCACAGAGGTTTAGTATTACTGTTAGATCCCAACAAAAATAACCCTTAGGAAGGAACTCAAATCTAATGGTGAGGTGTAGTGTAAAGTGGCCCATTTTAGACCACCTTTTTTATTTTTTGTCTAAAGCTTAGCCTTTTTATTTTGAACCTCAATTTCCTAGAATGGGCTATAGTGACCAATGGCGATCCACTGTAATTTTTACAGAATTTTTGGAAAATGTTAAACCACTGTCGTAGTTCAAACCTACACTAGAAACTATAAGTAGAAAATGAAGGAAAGGGAAAAGTGAATAACAGGAAATTGGTGTCATCCTAAAGACTCTTTGTAAACTTGCCCACAGAAGTATATAAAAACAATACCAATTCCCTATGCCTATCCCTAGCAAAACCTAAACCTAGAAATGATAAGCATAAACCATTAAAGCCACGTATGTCCCAGAAACCCTAAATTGCTCATTAACTTAATTTTTCTTCTCTTAGCATAATGTTATTAAATCCTGCAAAATCATGACATACGTGTTCATTGCATTCTATAGACTGTAACCTTGCTGACGGAGAGTACGTCCTCGTGCTGGAGCAAGGAGCTGCTCAGGAGGTAGCCCCAGATCGAGCACCCGAGTCTGCACCAGAGGATCTGCCTGCCACAGCCTTGGAAGGCAAGCCCCGGTTTTATGCATAACCGTTTATTTATGCTATTTTACTACACTTATTGTTTGTAGGCTTGTACTGTGCACTTAAGTGTAGAGTTGACTGAAACCCTAGTTGCATGAACTCAGGATTCCTTTTGAGATGGATACTAGTATGCTAGGTCGAGTAGCTGCTTTAATTAATTAGGATCTCGGTAGAAGACGGGTGATTTTTTTTTCACTCGCGCGAGATTAGGAATTGGTTGTACCCACTTTTCCTATCATATTGATAGTTGGTCGGTGGACACGGATCCATGGGGATGCGTGGTCTACGGGAGGAAAATTAAATAAGGATTAACATGCGGATACCTGTGTCAAGCGTTTGAATGTACTAAGCACATGCCGAGAAATATGGTAAATCGGTAAGCCTAGTACCTGATTGAACCTGGCAGTGGACTTTACCCCTCACGCGACCTGAGACGTGGTCTCCCATTCCGGTTATGGTGGGTACAAGTGCGGTCACTACACGACGGCAGTCGGGGTCAGTGAGGCATTGTACGCCAAGGCGGTGAGCCCTGATCTGCTGACGGGGAATCGATGGGGACGGTTGATGTGTGTGGGGACGGAGTGCCTCGCCACGTCGTGTGTTTAGGTTTACCTTGCAAGGATAAAAACTCGATTCGAATCGTCTGCTTCTCGCAGCTAATGAGACTGCTTGATCCATTGTACTGCATTAAGTAACAAGTGGAAATATGCTGAGTTGATATAAGATGTTGATTGCTAATAATGTTTGCTACTGTGTATGAGTAGATAGTACATATTTAGCCTTAAGAGAGTCACACTTAAATTGACAAAGTTAAAACTTGACTTAGAAACTCAGCTAGTGCTTTTGGCAAACCAAACCCCACAGCCAAATAGCTGCATGTCTAGAGGTAGAGGAGTAGACTCCTCACACCGGGTAAGTCTAGCTGAGTATTAGTATACTCAGCCTTGCTTGTGGCATAATTTTTACAGGTTCTCTGGAGGACATGGTTGCTGGAGTGACTTGGCCGTCCACCTTACCACCGGGTTGGACTGTCGAGTGGGACCCCGCCTCGGCCGAGGAGGAGCATGAGGAGTGATGGGACAGGCTTCCCCATCTCTCTGTTTATTTACCGTTAGTTAATTTCCGCTGCACTTCGAACAATGATGGTCACTTTTGCAAAACTCCGATGATGATGATGTAATAATTTAACACTCTTACCTGCATGGTTTTATGCTTTATTGTATTTGCTCTGTGACTCACCATCGAGTGAGATTGTGGTACTTGATCCTGTCAGTGGCCTCGTCGGACTAGATCCGAGGGATTGACGGGTTATTCCCATTTAAGTGTAGTCTAGCCTCTAAGGCAGGGCTTAGGCACTTAAGTTGGAATAATTCGGGCAGTTCCGCCACAAGCTCGAGCCATCTTCTTTGTCTTATACTGAGTTCAGACTGGGTAAAGATGTATTTCAAACTCTTATGGTCTGTATAAATATGACAGACATTCCCCAGCAAATAATGACGCCATATCTTCAGGGCATGAACCACTGCAGCTAGCTCCAGATCATGAGTGGGATAATGCTCCTCATGCCGGCGCAACTGCCTTGAAGCATACACAATTACTCGGCCCTCTTGCATTAATACACAGCCGAGACCACTGCCCGATGCGTCACAATACACATCAAAGGGCTTATTAATGTCCGGTTGGGCCAATACCGGAGCAGTGGTTAATAATGTCTTCAATTTCTCAAAAGCTTCATTACACATGGAAGACCAATTGAATTTAGTCTCATTCTTCAATAGACTTGTGATTGGTTTCACAAGCTTAGAAAAATCTGGTATAAATCGGCGGTAATAACCAGCCAGTCCAAGGAAACTTCAGACTTGACGAACAGTGGTCGGGGGTTTCCAGTCCAAAATGTCCTTGACTTTGCTGGGATCCACCGCAATCCCTCTGGCAGATAGCACATGTCCCAGAAATTGAATTTCTTCCAGCCAAAACACGCATTTACTGAATTTGGCATATAATTGATGTTCTCTCAAGCGTGTTAATACGACCCGTAAATGTTGAGCATGTTCCTCTTCATTCTTTGAATATATCAAAATATCATCTATGAAGACGACCACAAACTTGTCCAACTCGGGCATAAATACCGAGTTCATCAAATAAGTGAAGTGGGCAGGAGCATTCGTCAGTCTGAAAGACATTACCAGGTATTCAAATAATCCATACCGTGTGGTGAATGCGGTTTTTGGTATATCCTCGGACCGAATACGGATCTGATGGTAGCCCGACCTGAGATCAATTTTGGAGAATACCCTTGCTCCAGTCAGTTGATCAAATAGAATGTCAATTCGTGGAAGAGGGTACTTGTTCTTGATAGTGACCTCATTCAGGGGTCGATAATCCACGCACATCCGTAAAGTTTGATCCTTCTTCTTGATGAATATGGCTGGACAACCCCATGGTGACGAGCTTGGCCGGATGAATCCTTTCTCTAGTAGATCTTGTAATTGAATCTTCAGTTCTGCCAGCTCATTTGGAGGCATTCGGTATGATCTTCTAGAAATGGGAGCCGTACCGGGCTTCAACTCAATTACAAACTCTACATCTCTTTCAGGTGGCAATCTAGACAAATCCTCTGGGAAGACATCTGGGAACTCACATACTACCGGAATATCCTTGATCTCCGGTATAATGGCTTCATAAACTCTGCTAGTAGTTTTGGTTGGAATGGGGATAGACAAAAGAATTTCCTCTTGGTTATGACTCAACCTGATGGTTCTCTGATCAGTGTTGAGGGTTGCTTTATGTTGGGCCAACCAATTCATGCCCAAAATCACATCTATATCTTGGCCTTTCAGAACAATCATATTAGTAGGAAAGTCCCGTCCGGCCAAAGTTACGGGCACTTGGAAAGCCACTTCCCTAGTAAAGATTTGTCCCCCAGGTGAATGAATTTTAAACCCCTCTTTTGGTTCATGGTATAAAATGCAATGTTGCTCCACAAATTTCTTGCTGATGAATGTATGTGAAGCACCAGAATCAAAGAGAATAATTGCGGGATGATTGGCCACAAGGAACGTACCCATCATTATCGGTTCACCGTCCGGTGTGGTGGCCACTTGCGTGTAATAAATTTGTCCCGTCTTCATTGTATTCTTGCCCGCATTTCCCTTAGCTTGAGAAGAATTCCCAGTACCTTGTTGATTGTTTGTGCGATTCTGCTTCGGATAAGGGCAATCCTTAATAAAATGCCCAGATTTTCCGCAATTGAAACATCATGTTGATGAACTGGGAAGGGCTGGGAAACGAGTGCCAGGGGCACCCGGCTGACTTGTAGTAGTGGGGGTAGCATTGGGACGAATGAACACTGGTTGTTTGAATGGGAAGGAGGGTGGGCGTGCTGAAGAACGACCCTGATTAAAAGGCCGGATAACTAACCGTTGCCTTTTCTCGGGGCCCTGATTAGGCCTGTTACCTCCACTCCCCTTGATCTTTCCAGAACTTGTATATTTAGATTCGACTGCCAGCGCTGTGCTGACAGCCCTTCCATAGGTGAGGTCGATGCAACTAGCCATTTTCCTTTGCATCCAATCATTTAAACCCCTCATGAAACAGTTCTTCTTCTTGGTGTCGGTGTTGACATGGTCAATTGCATACTGAGATAAGTGACTAAATTTATTGAGATACTGGGTGACAGTATCTCCGCCTTGCTTCAACTTCATGAATTCTTCTTGTTTCATGTGGAGTACTCCTTCAGGTATGTAATGTTCACGGAAGGCCAGCTTGAATTCTTCCCATGTAATTTGATGATTGGCCGGCTGAACGGCCACAAAGTTTCCCCACCAAGTGCTGGCAGGGCCACGCAATTGCTGAGCTGTGAACAGGGGCTTTTGAGTTTCAGAACATCGAAGAAGTCCAAATTTCTGCTCAATGACGTGGATCCATTCATCCGCCTCTAAAGGGTCTTCTGCCTTGACGAACAACGGTGGGCGCGTTTTGGAGAAGTCCAAGTAAGATGTCTCACGGGGCCCTTGCGGATAGCCCCGCCCGCCTTGTTGTTGAAGCTGCTGACCTGCCATCTCCCGCAAGAAGCGGGTATTATCTGCTGTAGCATTTACCAAAGCGGCGATAGCCTCGGCAAGTGTGGGAGGGACTAGAGGTGGGTTTGGTGTTGCCTCCCTCCCACGAGAGGTACTAGCCCCATCCTGAGCACGAGTCCGGGAAGGCATCTGTGGCAACAAACATTTGAAAACAATATGATATGCCAAAGAAAACCATCCATTTTACATTACTAAAAAGAGTAATGTTACAGACTCAAATTTTTACAATAGGAGTACAGTACCCATTATACAATAACACTACTATTTCTACAACTATACTATTCCTACTTCCTATCACTCTCGGTAGCCTCACTGTCGGGCGTAGGAGACCACTCATCGACCAACTTCATAGAGGGAGGGGCATGAAAAGGTCCAATTCACCACCAAAAGCTTCTCCCGCTATATGAGAAGGTCCGGCTTCTGTCCCGACAGAATCCGCAGGCACATTGGGGTGCAACTGTGAATACAGTACATGAACTTCTTCATGTAGAGTATCGCAATAAGCCTGCAGCTTTTGCCTCCTTAGCCCAGGCAATCGAACGAGACTGGACCGCCCAGTTGAGTGCTAAATCTCGATCTGCGAGCTGATCCTGCAGGCGGCGGATGTCGCTTCTTAATTCATTGATTCTGTCGCCATCCACAACCCGAATGTCAGTCCTGCGTTGGAGTTCTGTTTGAAGCTGATTCACTTGTGCTTCAAGATCCCCGATCGGATCATTACTCCCACTACTACTAACCTCGTGTCTTGGGGCAAGTTGATGACGCGGCACACCAATTGGGCCAGTATGCTTATGCGCGGTTTTCCTCGTGCGTGGTGGCATTTTTCTAAGGGGGAAAGTTTTATTAACATAGTTCTTAGCATGATGCATGAGTAATTACAGAATCAACCTTAGCTGATTCACACCTTCTATATGTTGCACTCCTCCTACCTGGTCTTTCGTATAAATTCTTCAGAAATTCATAGGTAAGAAGGGAAGAATTTTTCCAGATAAGTCTTTAGAAAATTCTTTTGAAGATGCCTCATAATATCTGCAGAGAAGGGCTTCGCTCTAATACCAGCTGTGACGCAACCTCCCAAGTCATTAGGTCCACCTACAGTTGTCCTTGTCCAACGGACATCAGACAACCCTGCAGATGCCCCTGAATCACTTGACAAGTTCGGTATCCACTTTTCTTACCTTTCCCAAGAGCGGTTCACCCGTCACGCAGACATTACAGATCATCGGAGATACGAAAATACGGAAGCAATTACATAAACTTACCTTTATTTAAAAAGTAAGATAAAGTTATATATTACAGACCATAATATAACTATGAGTGCAGAGTAATATTATTACACACCAAGGGAGGCAAAAACTCCTCCCGATAAGTTTTAAACAAAAGTTCATATGGAGGAACTCTTCCTCCCGCAGCTTTATTCTTGATTTTCTTCTTTGGAGACCACCTTGGAACAGAAGCAACAAAAGTTGGTTGCTTCCTCACCTAAAAACAATAGGGAATAAAACCCTGAGTATGGAATTACTCAGCAAGTCTTACCCGACCAGGGAAAAGACTGTCAAGGGTATGCTGGAGTTGGGAATCAAGGAGAGGCTTTAAAAATTCAACTTAGATACCTTTGCATAAATAACTTACTAAAATGAGTCCTTACTTTCAATATTTTAACGCCAGATTAAATATTAATAGAATCTGTTTGCATAAGATCTACTTTTACCATTACATCAATACAACATCCTTTTTATTCATGAGATTCACATCCTGACTTAGGTCGCAGGTCACTGATCAAGTCTCCACTCTCCGGGGATATAACGGCGATCCGAATCGATTTACTCAGCTGAGGATCTCTAACCACACGACATATGTAGCACTTAACCCTTGCATATGTCAACTCGCCACCGAGGTTCTTAAGACCAGATCAGGTTCACGCCAACCGAGAGCACAGATACACCACCGTCTAGCCTCTTGCCACGGAGGGTACACGCTACTCTCGCCATCGCTCCACGCCCATTGCGTGTTATCTTATTCTGGTATTAGTCTGCCCGAGGCAAAGCTTACTCTGTCCCATTCCAGGGCATGTGGCTAGTTAAGATAGTCCTTGATCTAGCAGGCCTACATACGCATCCAATCCTTAATTGACCCAGGCGGAGCATCACCTGTTCCTAGCCCAAGTCGCGAGTTAAATACTTCCATCCTTAGGATTGTTTTGTGTTCCTTAGGATGAAGAAAGCATCACAGTGAACTTTGCAGTCAGATCCCACTATTGCTCCAAATGAAAATATTCTTGCAGGTAGAAGCCATCCTTTCTCGAGCTAGGCTAAGGACAATGTAACACCCAAATTCTGAATTTGGGATTGGTAGAAGAAATCTGAGCAAAGTACCATTGATAAATAATTAAACTTTATAATTCACCCTTTTTAAAGGTAAATGATCATAATAAAATAACGATGGTTAAAATAAATCATAATAAAGATTAGACATTGGGAAAAATGTTCCTATCAAAACAAAGGGAGAACTTTTGAATATACCTTTAATCCAACTACACACTCAAATAATAATGTGGTGTGTGTACTTCATGTTGAAAACATTACTTAGTTAATATAATAATAAAATAAATGAAGAAATACTATGTAGTAATTGTGCATCATGTGAAAGTTTATCTTGTGCATAAATTTGAAATTTAGAATTTAAAACTTGGTTTGATTTGAAATTGAAATAAGAAAGGAAAATAGAAACAATTAAGAAAAGAGAGAAGGAGGGGATTATACAAAATAGAGGAAAATAAATGTATGAAAGAATATATTTTGTCCCCACTAATATTTTAATTTAAGAACTTAACTCAGTTAAGAAGCTCACAAACAAGTTTGAATTCAAATTAGTATTAAAATTTGAATTTGTGAAAGAAGGGAGAAAGAAGAAAATATAAAAGAAAAAGGAAAAGGAATACTATACCTGATGGGCCGCCAATCTGGAATTCGGCCCAACAGCCCTTTAACCCCGCGCGGCCCACGATACTCTACGCGTGCGCTCGGTGCCGCTGACGGCGCGGGCCCACCTGGCTGCACCACTTCGCCAACTCGACTGAGGCAGTTCGGCGCCGACATGTGGACCCCACGCGGTCAGCCACTCTTCCACCCACGCGAACTCCTCAGTCACCGGCATGCGGGCCCGTTTTGTCAGGTTCACCTCCCTCCACTGGACGACCCGAGTTTTGCTCCCGCGCGGATCGCAACAACTCGCGTAACGACCGCCGCCCCCATCTCGGTGGATTCGTGGCCGGGGGATAAAAGCCGGGGCCATCTCCCTACCTCTCCACGTCTACAACCTCGCCAACTAGCAGAGCGCCATTGCCAGGGAAGAGAATTGGAGCTTCAAAGGAAGCGAACCGAGCGGAGAGAGATTGAGACGGGATCTCCGCGGACATCGACTTGCTGCGCCGTTCGGGGCTCGATTATTGCTCTACGAGGATCGGCGTCGGGCCACGAAGCGCTGGGTGTCGCCGGTGGGCGGCGAGGAACCTCGTGGCCACCGGAATTTCTCACCGTCGTTCGTGTGCCGCCATAGATCCGCCCTGCCCGTGGTCGGGGTATCTCGACTTCCTAACTCCGGGTAAGGAAGCCCTAGACTAATTCGCCTTCGTCCCCGCTCCGATTACCGACCCTTGGTTTGTGGAATTGTGCTCGGATTGGTGGGCGGCCGTGCGCCGGTAATGGCGCCTCCGTAGGCTTGCTCACGCCGCCGTGTTCGGTAGCTGCAAGTAGGAGAAGAGACCGGAGCCGTAGAAAGGTTGATGTGCGGCTGAGATTAAATGGCGTGTAACGTTTCGTTGTATCGAACCGTGACCGCTAGATGTCAATCTAATGGTCTCGGTTGGATCGAGGTATGGATGTCTCGGGACCATCGGATCTTGATCCAACGACTGCTAGTGCGTACCGGTTCGTTTTAAGAGAAATCTAATCCTGGCGCTCTGTTGTTGATCGGACGGCTCTCGGCGTTGGATACCCCTTCGCTAGGTCGTTTTATACATGTGCCCCTCAGTTTTTAGAGATTTAACCCGCCGTCCACTGCGCATTAGTCCTGTGTCTCGGTATTTTTAGCGCCGAGGCCCCTGGACTTTCCTGTAATTGAGGCTCAGTCCAGTGGCATGTTAAAATGAATAAATGAATTATAAAATAGGTTTTTATGATATAAATGAGTGCTAGAACTTCAATAATTCATAGTAAATTCATTTTAACTCCAAATTGAGTCATTCCAGTTGCAATAATTTTATTTTAATATTGTATATCAACTAGTAACACTGTTTAGCCATGAAACTTGGAGCAAAATTGTTCATTTGAATTAATCTGTTCTAGGTGCTTAATAACTTCAGAAATCCATAACTAAATAACGATAACTCCAAATTTAGTGATTCTTGTTCCTACGATCTCGTAGCAACGCGTAGATTATTATTACTCAGTTTGTAATTATGTTTGGTGTAATGTTAATTTTGCCTATACAATGTTTGTTTGTATTGCTACGACTAGAGCGAGGTCACGTGTCATCTGAAGAGCAAGTTGGTACCTGGATTCTCAAGGCCCAGGCAAGTTGTGCCCTTGATCACTTCTTTTTACCCACTCATGTTCTAATTAATCATAATGATCTGCATAGGTTAATTTTGATGGGACCCAATAGGTTACCTTAGTTTGTCTATCTTTATACCTTGTTTACCACTGAACTTTCTGGGTAGTACTTGCTAGTGCTATATGTGGTTTTGGGTATGGAGATACACTATTCATGATTACACTTTTGTTATCAGTTGTTATTTATTGTTCATGATAAGATCATTATGTTAATTGGAACATGGAGAACCACCCGGGAAAACAGTGCTACCACAAGGGAGGAATGGGACCCCTTGGCTGATTAATTAGGAAAGCTAGTGGAAGACTACCTTACCCGAAAGGGGCAAGGGCAGTAGGGGAGTGGTCAGTGTAGGGAGGCCCTCGGGAGGATTTTGCTGCGATGGCGGTCCTGCAAGGGATTCCTGCATTGGAACTTCCTATAAACTGTAGCGGGTTTTCGGAAGCTAGTGGAACTTTGTAAAGGCCTCGTAGTGGATCCCTAGCCATTCACCTCGGTAGTGTCTAAGGGCCTTGCAAACCCTGGCGACATGGGATACACGACTTGTGGGTAAAGATGCGCAACCTCTGCAGAGTGTAAAACTAGTATACTAGTCGTGCTCACGGTCATGAGCGGCTCGGACCCTCACATGATTAAATTATGGAACTTAAACTCAATTTGTCATATGCATTGCATCGCAGGTGAAGTTGTTACTTTTGTTCTACTATTTAATTGGGTTGGTATTTACTTATACTTAGTAATTGCTAATAAAATTTTGACCAACTTTAAAAGCAATGCTCAGCTCTAACCATCTTCTTTGGTAAGCTTTACACTTCACGTGAGCTCCCACCTTTGGCGAGTTCATGCACATTATTCCCCACAACTTGTTGAGCGATGAACGTATGTGAGCTCACTCTTGCTGTCTCACACCCCCCCACAGGTCAAGAACAGGTACCGCATGATGAGGCGCTTGGAGGATGCTGCGATGTGTTCGTGAGAGGTCTAGGCCGTCATCTCCCAGTCAACTTTGGGGATGCTGGACCGTTGTCTCCTTATAATGTAATTATTTATTTTGTATAGAACTCCTGTTATATATAAAGATGTGACATTCGATCCTGTGCCACTATACATCATATGTGTGAGACTTGGTCCCAGCATACCTGGTGTTTATGTTCGCGCCCGGGTCTTGGTGCCCCTAAAACCCGGGTGTGACAGAAGTGGTATCAGAGGAATGTTGACTGTAGGATGAAACCTAGATAGAACTGGACAACCCTTATCTACTTACCTTTGCTACTCTGATTCTCTTCTAAACTTTTCTTAATCTTTTCTCATCTATTTCCGCTTTACTCTGATTATTCTTACCTTTATCTTTCTAGAGACAAAAGTGGATTTCACACTTTGAAATCCTGTGCCTAAAGTGACCTTTAGGAATAAGAGACCTACTCTTAGGAACTAAAACAAAACTATTTTTATAGGTATCTATGTGTTTGAATGCTTGTTCTTATGATACTTGTTTGATTTGGATTTTTGATTGAGTGTGATGGGTTGTGGAGTGATGTCCACAATTGCATCTGCATATACACATAGGTATAAAAATATATTTATAAAATAACTAGACAACCTAGAATGTCCCCATTGGAACATATCTAGCTTAAGAGATTTATCTTATCCTAAAAGCTCTCATTCTAACCAATTCATCTTATCTTAAAAGATTCTCCCTTATCTTAATAGATCCATCTTATCTCGAAAAAGATTCTAACCTTTCGTACCAGATCTAACTGACCTCAAAAGATTTTACCTTATCCTTATGGATTCACATTGCCCTAATTAGCATATTGATCCCACTCTAGAATAACAACCATGTGATAATCCAAAATTTACTTAGATCTTAACCGGTCTAATCTAGTGATATCCAACCTAAACTAGATTTTATCTAATCTATTATGATCTAATCTAGAGTAAGTTACTTAATGCTGGTACAAGAGATAAAATCCATACCCCTCATGCACTTAAAAATAAATTAGTGCCTTAAACCCACTCAGCCACATGCATGAGATCTGATCTAACCAATAGAGCCATGATGAATGGTATAACCTTTCTATTCCCACCTAATAACAAACAAACTTTTAACCTACATCTTGTAGTCTATCTCACCCATATATATCTCTCATCTTGACAGATTCCATCTTACCCTTGGATATTCACCTTATACAACTGGTTACCCCAATCTGGACGTAAAACAAAGATTAAGCCCTACTAAAGAATCTTCAGATTATAACCAGCTACTAGCTTATTCATTCCACTTATTGAATAATTTCCTTTGCAAAACTATTACCATATGCTTCTAACTTTCATGGTCAATACCAGGAAAGGAAAGATTATCACGTAACAGCAAACAGAAATGAATCCTCCAAATCCTCCACCTGTTGAAATCAATCAAGTGGTTGCTGCCCAAAGACTGGTAATACAACAATTAACAGACCTGGTGACCGAGATGCAAAATCAGATAAGACAAGAACGCGAGGAAATACGTCAGGTCCACCAAGAAATAAGGCAAGCACGGTTGGAGAGACAACAACAACAACAACCTCCACCACCACCACTAGCTCCACCAAGCTACATAAATATAAATTATGATGATTTGTAAGATCTAGATGTTACTTTAGTTAGTAGATGATATGATATTATTTTAGAAGGAACAATAAGGTCTATTGACCCTATGTTTTGTTAAAGAATTATGCCTCATGCCGAGATTCCTTTGTTTGTGCATATGTTCCGAGAACAATATAAGCATACATCCCTTTTATTACTAATCTCGAGGACGAGATTATTTTTAAGGGGGGTAGGATTTGTAACACCCAAATTCTGAATTTGGGATTGGTAGAAGAAATCTGAGCAAAGTACCATTGATAAATAATTAAACTTTATAATTCACCCTTTTTAAAGGTAAATGATCATAATAAAATAACGATGGTTAAAATAAATCATAATAAAGATTAGACATTGGGAAAAATGTTCCTATCAAAACAAAGGGAGAACTTTTGAATATACCTTTAATCCAACTACACACTCAAATAATAATGTGGTGTGTGTACTTCATGTTGAAAACATTACTTAGTTAATATAATAATAAAATAAATGAAGAAATACTATGTAGTAATTGTGCATCATGTGAAAGTTTATCTTGTGCATAAATTTGAAATTTAGAATTTAAAACTTGGTTTGATTTGAAATTGAAATAAGAAAGGAAAATAGAAACAATTAAGAAAAGAGAGAAGGAGGGGATTATACAAAATAGAGGAAAATAAATGTATGAAAGAATATATTTTGTCCCCACTAATATTTTAATTTAAGAACTTAACTCAGTTAAGAAGCTCACAAACAAGTTTGAATTCAAATTAGTATTAAAATTTGAATTTGTGAAAGAAGGGAGAAAGAAGAAAATATAAAAGAAAAAGGAAAAGGAATACTATACCTGATGGGCCGCCAATCTGGAATTCGGCCCAACAGCCCTTTAACCCCGCGCGGCCCACGATACTCTATGCGTGCGCTCGGTGCCGCTGACGGCGCGGGCCCACCTGGCTGCACCACTTCGCCAACTCGACTGAGGCAGTTCGGCGCCGACATGTGGACCCCACGCGGTCAGCCACTCTTCCACCCACGCGAACTCCTCAGTCACCGGCATGCGGGCCCGTTTTGTCAGGTTCACCTCCCTCCACCGGATGACCCGAGTTTTTCTCCCGCGCGGATCGCAACAACTAGCGTAACGACCGCCGCCCCCATCTCGGTGGATTCGTGGCCGGGGGATAAAAGCCGGGGCCATCTCCCTACCTCTCCATGTCTACAACCTCGCCAACTAGCAGAGCGCCATTGCCAGGGAAGAGAATTGGAGCTTCAAAGGAAGCGAACCGAGCGGAGAGAGATTGAGACAGGATCTCCGCGGACATCGACTTGCTGCGCCGTTCGGGGCTCGGTTATTGCTCTACGAGGATCGGCGTCGGGCCACGAAGCGCTGGGTGTCGCCGATGGGCGGCGAGGAACCTCGTGGCCACCGGAATTTCTCACCGTCGTTCGTGTGCCGCCATAGATCCGCCCTGCCCGTGGTCGGGGTATCTCGACTTCCTAACTCCGGGTAAGGAAGCCCTAGACTAATTCGCCTTCGTCCCCGCTCCGATTACCGACCCTTGGTTTGTGGAATTGTGCTCGGATTGGTGGGCGGCCGTGCGCCGGTAATGGCGCCTCCGTAGGCTTGCTCACGCCGCCGTGTTCGGTAGCTGCAAGTAGGAGAAGAGACCGGAGCCGTAGAAAGGTTGATGTGCGGCTCAGATTAAATGGCGTGTAACATTTCGTTGTATCGAACCGTGACCGCTAGATGTCAATCTAATGGTCTCGGTTGGATCGAGGTATGGATGTCTCGGGACCATCGGATCTTGATCCAACGACTGCTAGTGCGTACCGCTTCGTTTTAAGAGAAATCTAATCCTGGCGCTCTGTTGTTGATCGGACGGCTCTCGGCGTTGGATACCCCTTCGCTGGGTTGTTTTATACATGTGCCCCTAAGTTTTTAGAGATTTAACCCGCCGTCCACTGCGCATTAGTCCTGTGTCTCGGTATTTTTAGCGCCGAGGCCCCTGGACTTTCCTGTAATTGAGGCTCAGTCCAGTGGCATGTTAAAATGAATAAATGAATTATAAAATAGGTTTTTATGATATAAATGAGTGCTAGAACTTCAATAATTCATAGTAAATTCATTTTAACTCCAAATTGAGTCATTCCAGTTGCAATAATTTTATTTTAATATTGTATATCAACTAGTAACACTGTTTAGCCATGAAACTTGAAGCAAAATTGTTCATTTGAATTAATCTGTTCTAGGTGCTTAATAACTTCAGAAATCCATAACTAAATAACTATAACTCCAAATTTAGTGATTCTTGTTCCTACGATCTCGTAGCAACGCGTAGATTATTATTACTCAGTTTGTAATTATGTTTGGTGTAATGTTAATTTTGCCTATACAATGTTTGTTTGTATTGCTACGACTAGAGCGAGGTCACGTGTCATCTGAAGAGCAAGTTGGTACCTGGATTCTCAAGGCCCAGGCAAGTTGTGCCCTTGATCACTTCTTTTTACCCACTCATGTTCTAATTAATCATAATGATCTGCATAGGTTAATTTTGATGGGACCCAATAGGTTACCTTAGTTTGTCTATCTTTATACCTTGTTTACCACTGAACTTTCTGGGTAGTACTTGCTAGTGCTATATGTGGTTTTGGGTATGGAGATACACTATTCATGATTACACTTTTGTTATCAGTTGTTATTTATTGTTCATGATAAGATCATTATGTTAATTGGAACATGGAGAACCACCCGGGAAAACAGTGCTACCACAAGGGAGGAATGGGACCCCTTGGCTGATTAATTAGGAAAGCTAGTGGAAGACTACCTTACCCGAAAGGGGCAAGGGCAGTAGGGGAGTGGTCAGTGTAGGGAGGCCCTCGGGAGGATTTTGCTGCGATGGCGGTCCTGCAAGGGATTCCTGCATTGGAACTTCCTATAAACTGTAGCGGGTTTTCGGAAGCTAGTGGAACTTTGTAAAGGCCTCGTAGTGGATCCCTAGCCATTCACCTCGGTAGTGTCTAAGGGCCTTGCAAACCCTGGCGACATGGGATACACGACTTGTGGGTAAAGATGCGCAACCTCTGCAGAGTGTAAAACTAGTATACTAGCCGTGCTCACGGTCATGAGCGGCTCGGACCCTCACATGATTAAATTATGGAACTTAAACTCAATTTGTCATATGCATTGCATCGCAGGTGAAGTTGTTACTTTTGTTCTACTATTTAATTGGGTTGGTATTTACTTATACTTAGTAATTGCTAATAAAATTTTGACCAACTTTAAAAGCAATGCTCAGCTCTAACCATCTTCTTTGGTAAGCTTTACACTTCACGTGAGCTCCCACCTTTGGCGAGTTCATGCACATTATTCCCCACAACTTGTTGAGCGATGAACGTATGTGAGCTCACTCTTGCTGTCTCACACCCCCCCACAGGTCAAGAACAGGTACCGCATGATGAGGCGCTTGGAGGATGCTGCGATGTGTTCGTGAGAGGTCTAGGCCGTCGTCTCCCAGTCAACTTTGGGGATGCTGGACCGTTGTCTCCTTATAATGTAATTATTTATTTTGTATAGAACTCCTGTTATATATAAAGATGTGACATTCGATCCTGTGCCACTATACATCATATGTGTGAGACTTGGTCCCAGCATACCTGGTGTTTATGTTCGCGCCCGGGTCTTGGTGCCCCTAAAACCCGGGTGTGACAGACAACCTCTATCCACAAGATCTAAGCAGGGCTAAGCATTTTTGTAAATCATGTTTGGATACTTCAACAGAAGTATCAATAAGGTTGTGGATATCAAGGAAGGTAATGCATCAAAAGGTTCCAAGCAACTCCTATAAACCGAATGCACATTTCACTAGACTTTAAGTGTGCAGAAATAATTTAAAACACACGGAAAGGTTGCATGCACCAGGGCTTTCCTTCGTTTATGGGTGAGTCAGGCTCGGATCCGCAGATGTCAAAGTAAAAACAATTCCCTGCCTGAGGTTCCGTAGGTGGTGGTGGTGAAGTCTTCTCCTCTTCTATCTCAACCTCTTCTTCATTTTCTAGATACAACCATATATATGTATATAAGAATGTATGCCATGAAATGCTCATGAGAGTGCAAAGATAATAAGAATTTATTATCTAAAGTGTTGAATACAATTTTCCTTCATGGAACTCTGAGAACTTAGGGTTTCCGGAGTCAACAGTGAAGTTCAAAGAGCAAGGGGTGGGGGTTTTGGGTTCTAATTATCAAACAAGGTCCAAATCAAACCAAAATCTACCCAAGGCTTCTAAATAATGTTTAAAGTTCAAATAAAAAGTTTGGGAATTTTTGGAATTATTATCTATTTTCTAAAAATCCAAAACCAATGCTTTGGGCTAATTAAAATGCTCCAAAATTCCTTATTTGATTTAAAAATCCTAAAACTATTTTTATTAAATACTATGGAAAATAAGGAATCTAGGAAAATTGGTTTGACATTTTTAGGATTTTTCTACAATTTATTACAAATTTCCAAATGTTCACTGACAAAGAAAAAGGTAAAACTTCAACAGTACTGGGCCGATTCTGGCCCAGGCGGCCCAACCCAGGCAGAAACGCGCGCGTCCGCGCCCACACTGCGGACTTTGCAGAAAGGCCCCTGCCATTCTAAAATTCTTCAAAGAATCCCTTGCACTGTTCCACAATCTCACTGACACTTCCATACGGGTCCCTGGACTTTCTTTTCTTCCCCAACAAGCTCCCTGACCGCGGCGTGCTCGCCGCACGCCTCTGTCGTGGCCCATACCAGCCCTCGCCGGTGATGACTACTATGGCTAACTATTGGGGAAGCATAACCGACCTCGGACGACCTAGGGACACCCACTTATTTGCCATAAACCCCACCGAGAACTGTCTGTTCATGAGCACAACGGAAATTGGGTTCACGAACATGCGTTCCCGTCAAACCATGGCCAAATTAAGCAAACGGGTGCCACAGTGAGCTTCACAAGCATGCACAGGCATGGAATTAACACTTGAATTGGATAGGAACTTACCAGAGCGGGCTAGCCACGGTCGAGCTGTCCTCAGCGGCGCGGCGAACCAAATTGGGGGAAATTGGTGATTCTCTGGCTAGGGTGGCTAATCGAGGGTAGGAGCGGGTGCTATGGCTTCACAATTTAGAGACGAAGGGCAGAGCTCGGTTGATTTGAACGGAGGGGGTGGGGACGCGGTGAATTTATAGGTGCACCGAGCCGCAACCATGGCTATGGTGATAACCATCGCCGGTCTTTGCTTGCGATCAACGGTGGCGTCAAGCGACATTCATTCCTACGGTCTTGCCACGTCCCCGCCACGACAGTAACATGGTCACATCGGTGCGGCGTGGATGGACAGAGGGAAGCGGCGCCGATGACCGGATATGGCCGGAACGATTAGTGACCGCGTGGCGACCGGAGTTATTGCTCTACACCGCGACAATCTTACCCAGAACAAAAAGATCTTCATGCGGAGATGCTCGCCGAGTGACCATCCTGACCCCGACACAAATCGTGGCGTGGATAGGTCATCAGCGGCAAGGCTATAGCTTATCCATCCGGTGCACTGTACCATCGCCTTCTGCTTCAGTATGCTTGACAGCCAATTTTCAGATCCAAATTTCTGCAAATTCCATATGGTACCAAGACTTAATATCTGCAGCAAAGCTGTTCCTCTATAATAGCTCTACAACTTTGTTATAGCAACCCTAGGTAGATTCTCACTGGATCATAGTCGAAATGGCTCTCAAACTTGGATCAAGGTCACTGTCAGTCTGAAATTCAGACTTTATCAGCCTGATAGTCCAACTTTGGGCTTAATTATCTCCAATTTCTTTTCAACAACTATGCTTACACTCTTAAGCAAAATTGTTCTACTTTGATAGGTCTACAAATTTTATGTGGTGTCCTAGGGCAAAAACCCTAGAGTTTGCAAGTTACAAAGCTCCAAAGTTGAGCCAAACTACTGATTTCAGACTTAGGCATTTGAGAAGAAATGTGGCTTTTTTGCATATAAGCCCAAAACTTAGGGTTTAACTTGCAATTTCACATATTTGTGATCCATTTGACTTAAGATACCTTATTTAACATGGTTTTTACACTTTAGTCCAAAAGTGGACTAATTTTGCATTTAACCCCCTAGGGTTTGGATTTAGGGTTTTCCAGGGTTTCAATTAGGGTTTTGGTATTCAGGGGTGTAGATGTAACTTAAACCCATCCTTAGTAATATTTTATGACTATTTTACTTAGTCTTTGGGGTTTCCTCTATTTGGCTCTTGCTTTACCCTTTAGGATCCCCTATAGGGTTAAGTATCCTATACAGGGTCTCATTTGCAAAATGCTATAACAATACAACTTGTTCGAAATCTTTGGCCTAGTAATTGCATTCTAAGTGTGTCAAACATATGCAAATGCCAATGCTCATGATGTTATGCTCAAGTTTTAGTAACAGTAACACCAGGGGTGTTACACTCCAGGGGGTCCGGATCCTGATTCGGACCCCATACCTGCGGAGCCCAGGGTAACGGTCTTCACCGAGCCCCACTAGACGCTCTTCTTCAACGGGTCCACCCGCCAGCAAGGTGGTGGTGCTGGGGTGGTCCTCGTCGACCCGAGCGGAGATCAAGTCAAGTACATGGTGCACCTCGAGTTCAAAGCCACCAACAACATGGCAGAGTATGAGGCACTTATCTTCGGTTTGTCTGCGGCCCTATCCCTAGGGATCCGCCAACTCCTCGTGAAGGGGGACTCCCAGCTGATCATCAAGCAGGTCCGCGAGGAATGTAGCTGCAACGAACCCAGGCTCGTAGCTTACCTCCTCCATGTAAGGAAGCTGGAAAAGGACTTCACGGCCCTGGAACTGCAACATGTTCCTCGGGCTGACAACTCAGCGACAGATGAACTCTCCACGAGGGCATCAACTTGGGAACCCGTGCCCGAGGGCGTCTTTGAGAGACGGCTGCTGAGACCTACCGTCCAGCCTGCCGAACTGGGTGAAGGGGGTGAGACTAGCACCTCGAAGCTAGCGGTCCTGGTGGCATTACATCTGCATAACCCACCAAAGATTGTGTGTGCTACAGGGGGTCCCACGAACCTCTTAGTGCCACAGCCAGTATTTCAGAGTGGTCTTGATGCATGGATCTCCAAGATCCGAGACTACCTGAAGGAGAATATCCTTCCTGAAGATCATATGTCCGCAGAGCGCATAGTGCGGTTGGCTAAATGATACACGGTGGTGGAAGGGGATCTCTACTGCCGTGGCGCCAACGGCATTCTCATGCGGTGCATCACCCAGGAGGAGGGCCGTGAGTTGCTCACGGAGATCCATGGAGGAGAGTGTGGAAGCCATTCCTCATCTCGCACGCTGGTCGGTAAGGACTTCTGGCACGGCTTCTTCTGGCCAACCGCTCTCCAGGATGCAGCTGAGATGGTAAAGTCCTGCAAGGTGTGTCAGTTCCATGCAAAGCAGATACACACACCAGCTCAGGCTCTGCAGATGATTCCACCCTCTTGGCCATTCGCCGTATGGGGGGTGGATATCCTGGGACCATTCCTCAGGGCCATCGGCGGGTACCGATTCCTCTTCGTCGCCATCGACAAGTTCACAAAGTGGCCAAAGGCCACCCCTGTGGTCAATATCACCCAGGGTGCTGCTATTGCTTTCCTCAGGTCGATTGTCTGTAGATTTGGGGTCCTAAGCCGTATCATTACAGACAACGGGATCTAGTTCACAAGTCGGCTCTTCCAGGAGTATTGCGAGGGCATCAGCACCCAGCTCTGCTTTGCGTCTGTGGCTCATCCCAAGAGCAACGGCCAGGCGGAGAGGGCAAACGCAGAAATCCTCAGGGGACTTAAGACACGCACCTATGATTGCTTGAAAAAGCATGGTGCAAATTGGGTCAACGAGCTTCCATCCGTACTGTGGGGGAACCGGACCACACCCAGCCGAGCTATCGGGGAGACCCCATTCTTCCTGGTCTACAGGGCCAAGGCCTGCCTTCCCCCGGAAATCATTATGGGCTCCCCACGGTTCTAGTCTTTCGATGAGTCTATGCAGGAATAGCTACGGTGTGAGGATGTGGACTTCATTGACGAGTGCAGATGGCGAGCAGTGATCCGAAATGCACGATACAACCAGGCGCTCAGGCGCTACCACCAGCGGTTCATGCATAGTAGGGAGCTCAGGGTCGGGGACCTAGTCCTAAGGCGAGTACTGAACCGAGAAGGGCTCCACAAACTCTCCCCCAAATGGGAGGGACCCTTCAAGGTGACGGAAATATGCCGACCCGGGTGTGTCCGCCTTGCCACAACTGAAGGAGTGCCTCTTCCCAATCCCTGGAATATAGAGCATCTCCGTAAGTTTTACCCATAAAAGCAAAACTAGGGAATTCAGTTTTCTTCCTTTGTAACTAGGTTGCGCATATATGTACGTCAACCCGGTGAGGTCCGCCCTCATAAAACCAATATGTTGGCCTACACTCATGTATATCAAGTTATAAGGAAAAGATTCACCCCCCAGATTTGTTTTTGTGATGGTTTTATTCTGCTTCAGTTTACAACCATTATTTTTTTATCTAACCCACCCATACAGTTTCCCACCTTTGCTGGTATGATGACATCCGAATTGAGTAGTCAGGCTTGCAGTTTAGGACTTCTCTACAAAGGCAGGGGGTCCGACAGCTTGGGGGCCAGTTCTAAAGAATAGACACTCGTCTCCTGGGGTGGTCCCGAGCTGTGTAGCCGCTTAGCTTGGTTCCGTACCATAAGCCTGCACGCTGCACCACTCTGTGACGGGTATCCTAGTATTTGGAACTATAGTCCTGTGGGTCCGGCAACTTGGGGTCCGGTTCTAGAGAATGGACACTTGTCTCCTGGGTGGTTCGAAGTTGTGTAGCCGCTTAGTCAAGTTCCGTACCCTAAGCCTGCATGCTCCACCAATCTACGATGGGTGTCCTAGTATTTGGAGCTATGATCCAGGGGGTCCGGGCATATGGCTTAGCTTCCCAGGCTAAATCCTGCAGGTCCTGTTGCATGAATCAAAGGATAAAAGATACCATTTGGTGGGTCCTATGGGTGTGCTACTAAAACTTCCTAGCCAAAGCTGTGTATAGGTCCAGGTCCCAGTCGAGACTACCTCCTGGGGGCCGGGTTACCAATTCTTTCTTTGGTATGCTGGTATCCAGCCTCGACACGTCGAGCCTACATCCCAGGGGGGCCAAATACCAGGGAGAAGTTGGTAGCGCTACACACAGCAAGGATAAATAGCATACAGATAAGTGTTGTTTGATTAATAGTTCTTAAAAGTATCTTACAAAACCAAAGATAAGTGTTGGTAGCGCTACAGCCTTCAAGTGGAACCCTAGCCTTATCTCTGCGGGTACGAGCTACTCGGCATCGGCAGGGTCGCGCTGGAAGCGTGCGGCCACTGTCTCCACGGCATCTTGGACGCTCTCCTGGGCGGCATCTTCTGTGGCAGCCACCGAACCATCGAGCACCGGCACCAAGGATATGGTCGGGTCATGGCTCCGGAAGCACGTCAGCACGTAATCCACCACCGCCCGGTAGAGCTTGCTGCCCTCTGCCTCTAGGCGAGCGCCAAGGATCTGGTCTAGGCGACGAAGGCGATCGGCGGCGGAGTCCAGCACTGGGAGGGCGTCAGAGATTGACACTGGCAGCTCTGACACTAGGATGGGACTCATCCCTAGTGGCACCAGCGTCGTGCTCGCCTTACCAGCCCACTTAGCTATCCGCTGGACCCCAGCGTGGTGTTCTGCCTGGAGATCTTCCAGAGCCTTCTTGGTGGCCTCCGTCACCTGGGGACCCAGCGCCACCGCGCCGCTTCGAACCGGTGGATCCACTCCTCCAACTTCTGCTCCTTCTCCTCCGTCTCGAGCTCGTGCTCGGCCAGCAACATGCCCCGCCTTTCAAGCATTTCCTCCCTGAAGGCGAGATCCTTCTCCCGCCTGGCGAGGTCCGTCTCCCGCCTATCTAGGGACGTATCCTTTTTCTTGAGGTTCTCCTCGGCGAGGGCGATGTCGCTGGCCTTGTCCTCTAGCTCCTGCTGCCATTTTTCATCCTTTTTATGGCCTCCACTTGCTGGACCTGCTGGGCCTCCAGGTTCTGGTCTAGGGCATTCAGCTTGGCCCGGAGCTCTATTGTGAGGGCCTCCCTCTGGCTCAGGGCCTCCTCCCTCTTAGCCACCATCTTCTCCCACTGGGACGCCTCCAGCTCCCTGGCGAACACCTTCTGGAGGTCCCTTTTGTACTCCTTGCGGTCCCGCGCGAGTTCGGACCGCTCAGAGGCGAACTGGCAGGACGCCACCTTAGTGCGCTCCTCCAGCTGGGTGCGCCAGTTGCTGAGGCGCTGGTGCTCAGATTCCAGTGCCTCTCATTCCTGCCGGATGGCTACCTCGGTTTCATTGAGGACATGGTGGGCACGAGACAGCACCCGGGGAAGGGGGATTGGCACTGCATCTTGGTCGGCACCTAACCGGAGCCGCCGCCCAAAAATCACCTCCATCTCCTCTGGAGCAGGCGGAGGGACGAAGCTGGACGCGCCTCCTAGGTCACCCCCGATGTCGGGAGCGGGCGCAAGACCCCCATCTGGGACCTCCTCTGCCGCCGCGGCGCCGCCTGACGCTGGCGCCACCGCAGCCGGACCCCCAGTTGGAACGTGGGAGGCCGGTGGCGCTGTCCCGACGGCAGCTAGGTGCGCTCTGCTGACACCACTCTCAGCAGATTCCTGCTACTGAGAGCCAGACCCGCCGGCGGGCCTGGTATCTGGCGGAGGAGGTGCGGCCTTGGGAGTAGAGGGGGAGGAAGCCCTGGCAAACAAAGGATGGGTTAAGACCCGTCGGCATTATAACTAGACTCATGGAAAAAAGGGGCTACACTTACTTGGGCCCTAGACTTTCCAGCGACCTTGGAAGCGGGACGATCGCCGCTCCTGCTGCTGTTGCTGCGCCGGCGGTGGTTGTTGCTATTGCTGCTGCTGTTGCTGGTGCTCCCGGGGGTGATCACCCCCGAATGATGGTGGTGGCGGTGAGACCGGAGGGCTGACGCGCCTCTGCACGCCGGGGGCCTGAGAGTTGGCCCCCTCGATCCCGCCTGTGGTCCTCTGACGCTTCTGGGAGGGCTCTGAAACAAGTGACCCATCAGCGCGATGCAGCCTGCGCTGCCTCTCCTCCTCCGAACCCCTATAGCTACCTGGGGCGGAGGTGCTGCTTGCAGCCCCTTTGCCCTTGTTGAAGGGGCTGGGGCCACGGCAGGACTGGCACAAGGGGCCGCACCGGCGGGCTGGAGACCCCCAGCCGGTACACCAGGGATCTGGATCCCACGGAGGGGGACCCAACTGCCAGTCTAACGAACCGCCACGCCGCTGTCGTCGAGGGTCGGCAGCGTGGCCAGGACCACCGTTCGCAGCCCTGGATCATCATAGAGCGTCGAGATGTCCTGGGGGAGTATCAAGGATTCAGGGACAAAGGACTCACTAGTAATCCCCTTCACCAGGAGTTCCAGCTCCTCCCAGGATAGATCTATACCCGGCCCTCGCTGGACCCTGCCGATATCATTTGGGCCAGTGAACCAGTAGCACAGGCGCGGCCTCCTCTGCAGCGGCATGACCTAGCGCTTCAGAAAGTCGCCGACCACATGCATGGAGGTCAGACCACGGGTTGCCAAGGTCTTGATCCTGTCCAGTAGGGGCAGGAACTCTGGCGATAGCGATGGCTTGGTCCTCTAGTGCTTGCGGTCGAGGGATGGCCCGTTGCTCGACAGGACGAGGCGGTCGTTGGCCTCGGTGTTGGCGATCACCCAGTCGTCGTGCCAGTTTTCCCACCTCATGCCGCCTAAGGTGGAGATGTAGGCTACGGCCGAATCCGACCTCATCTAAAAGTAGTAGGCACCGAGATGGTCCCTAGCCTTCCCAGACTTGACCAACATGAAGAAGTGGCGGAAGAGGGAAGTACAGGGGGCCACCCCTACAAACATCTCGCAGAGGTGGACGAAGATGGCTGCTTGGAGGATGGAGTGGGGTGTAAGGTGCTAAAGCTGGAGCTCGAACTCCTCCAACAGCAGCAGGAAGAAAGGCAAGATCGGTAGCGCCAACCCGCAGGAGATGTAGGAGACGAATAGCATGAACTCCCCGACGCAAGGTTGCCGAGGGGGGCCGCATCGGTGCGAATCCTTCTGGCGAGCCCTGGCGCGCTCCACCCAAGCAGGCCGCGCACCAGGTTGAGCTCCCCCTCGGACTGGAAGCGGTCGGGGTGACCGAGCGAAGCCATGGTGTGCGTGGCGGCGCGGGCATGGAACTGAGGAGCGCAAAGGCAAAAGGGCACAGCCGGCAGCGCGGGTGTGGAACGAAGAAGCATGAAAGCAAAGGGGTGCAAGCGATTGGGAGAGAATGCGAAAGGGTAACTGCTACACGCGGGGTGAATCCCTTTTCTAGGAAAACTCTCCTGCTCGCGCCCTGAAACGCTGCAAGGAATCCCGTTCGACGCGCACCTGGCACCCAGGCAGCCCCGTCTTGGACACGAGGGCCCGGGTCCACAAGTCATGCAGCTGGCGTGCCGGTCTTCGAGTGCGAAAAGAGCGAACCGCCGCGCGGGGAGCGAACCACCGCACACGATCGCACGCCGCCTCGGGGCTGCTGCGGAAGGATATTTTTAACCAAGGCGGCGGCAATGAGGAAACCGCTAGATGTGGGGTCCATAGGTCAGTCGGTCGCGGGGACAGATATGGCAGTTGACGTGATCGAAGGCGGATTGATAGCGTGTGCATCGACAGATGCGCTGAATTAATGCGGCGCGTCAGCAGGTGTGCTAAGATGGTGCCACAATCACCGCTCAGCCCATATTGAGGCAAGGAACAAGCTTTGGCCCCACCTGCAAGCTCGCATCCTCCCCTGAGGTGGGCCAGGGGCCACTGTTGGTACCCTAGAACAGGGGTACCCCTTACTACTGTATAAAGACGCAGTACCCACGTGGCTATCTCTTAGTCGCGTGGTAAAGGTGCTGTGTGTGGGACCAAGCCATGACTCGCCCTAGTCTCGGGCGACTACTCTGAGTCCACAACAGCGCCCGACTCCACCACATGGGCGGGTCAGGAGCCGCCACATGTCCAGAGAAGGTGATATACTCCAAGGCATCAACAGTAAGTCTGGACCCCATGGGAGGGCGTTGGACCCCTAGATATATAGTCCGGACCTCCAAGGTTGGTCCAGGACCTCCACGTGTGCAAGCTAGACCCCTGGAATGGGATCCAGAACCCCCCTATATGGGGTCCGGGCCGCCCACAATGGGGTCCCAAGGTTCCAGGACAGAACATACTCGGGCCTGGAACAAGACCCAGGCAGGGGTCCGGTGCCGACACGTGTCCAAACCCGGACCTGTCTGCATACATTACTGCTCCCCGCTCAGGCGGAGACCCGTTGCTACCACATGGCATACTACGCGTGACTTAGACGCCTCTGGGCTACGCGCACCTCCGCATTCATTGCGGATACGACGTGCGCCTGTCCATTCCGCTGACAGGCGGTGTGCTCAGTCCATGATACATGGGCCGAGCTGTTATTCACCATTACTCGTACGTTTTGGCTATCAATGCTGCATGGACTACGGTCATCAGGACTCCCAGTGATTGCTTAGGCGTTACTAACATTAATTACTCACATAATGTATTCCTTTCATTATGCTCCTGGGCCCACATGTCCGGGCTCAGCATCCTTCTACGTGCCTCCCTTAAACTATAAAAGGGAAGGTACACAACGTTATAGGGACAGGTTTTTACACACGGACTCACACACTTACACACTCTCTCAATACGACATACACACAGTAGAGGTAGGGTATTACGCTCCGGCAGCCTGAACCACTATAATCCCTTGTGTGCTCATGTGTTCATCCCAAATCCACATAACAGGCAAACCGCTTAAGCCCCCTCCTCATCTTAGGATTAGGGCAGGTGCATTCCGCCACCCGACCGGAGGATTTTCTCTCCGACAGTATTGATTGAGGATTCGATTGACTATCTCAAATCGGTCGTATTCCTCTGTATTTATAAAGGAGGGGGGCTGGACCCGTTACAAACAAACTCCTCGAGCTAATCCCAAGAATCTAGCCAACAAACACAGCAAGAAACTTGGAACCATAATCTGTTCTGCGCGCGTGCGGACCGTTCGGACCATGGACCGTTTGGCCTCAGGGCCAGACCGTCCATCGCTCATTTTAGTGCTCAACATATGCCCCCTGCCTTCTGGTGGAGCTGAGTGAACCAAAAGCAACTAACTCAATGTGATCACATCAGTTTTCTTAGGCATCTTGCCACTTACTAGGATGGTACGCAGTGGCCTTGGTCCCAATGGTTGACTCAACGGACGTGACCCCTTAACTTTGATCGAAATGTCAGTCCCAACACCATCGAGCGTCATACTGGTCCTGACCAATTCGTCACCTTGCTTTCCTAATTTTCTATGTGTTCTGGCGTAGCTCTGTAGTCGACCAGTTCTTCTCCTTGCAGGTCGTCTTCCTCCATGGGTGTTGGTACGTCATTGGAGGTGTCTTGGTGTAGTGCGGATGGTTTGGCCTCAGGGGTCGGACGGTCCACACCCTGTACGGTTGGTCCGGTCTTTATAGCTGGACTGTCTGCCATACCTGCAAAGAACTACACAGTTGTTGTTTCATTTTCTATCTTTGTGGTCGTTTGATTTTCCTCAACAGCCTTTGGTCTCCATCTCTTTTGTGGTGGCGGATACTACGGATGCGTGTCATTGAATATTTTTTCCGCCTCCTTCTCCTGATTCTCCTTTGCTCTAAGACGCTGTAATTTTCGCTTTAGCAATCGTGTCAATCCCGATGGGCACCATAGGGAAATGGAGTATTTTGAATTGGCCATTTTGTTGACAGCCGTATCTTCTTTTTGTTTGTGTTGGCCAATTTACCAAAAATCATCGACCCTTCGTTATTTTGTTGTATGATGACATCTGTTGTTCCTATTTCAATGACGTCCCCTTTTATCGTACTGTTGGAGGCCGTAGCTATATGCCCCCTGCCAGATTAGTCAGCCTTTGGGGCCGAGTGGTTTGGCAATCTTGTTGGGCTGTGCTCGTGGACCAGATTGAGGGGCTCTCAATCAGTCTTGTACTAGAGGCATCAACCTATCAAAGACAAATGATTGGGGTGCCTCCCAAGCGAAGTATTGTGGAGTCCCGAAAGGATATGGTGGCATACCCCACATCGGATTCGGGATATATGGTGGTGGTGGTATGTATGCATAATGATATGACATAGGTGTGTATGGGAGTGGACGTGTCCATGCACATTCGTTAGGTCTTAGTTGGACATTATGACCTCCCGTTCTTTCCGATTGGTGAGGTGGTCCAATCGGCCTAACCTGCTGTCGCTCCTGGGTGGGTAAGCGAGACCGCTTTGGTGGCCGGTCGCTGGGGCTGACCTTCTTTTTCATATATTTAGACAATAATTGATCAAAGGTCGGGCTGGATTTGAACAACTGACCAGCTGCCTTGAATGTGTTAGTTTCCCACGTACCTATTTCTGGTCGTCGTGGTTTGAAGGTACGTGGTCACCATGGCTCCTTGGCGTTGCCAGACCGTCCACTGGAATGCTCTGGACCGTCCAGTGATGTTACGAACCGTCCGCGCCTGGGCACCGGATCGTCCGTGATGCGTAGTATGGGTTCTCACGCATGTCCCCTTGTCTGCTCTTGCCCTCCAATGTCAGAGGTTGTCATGGTCACCTTCAGTGTCTCCCCTCCATCAGGAGTCTTCTTGGCCACCACTTTCCTACAAGAGATTTTGTTGTTTCCTGTGGCGGAACCGCCCGAATTATTCCAACTTAAGTGCCTAAGTCCCACCTTAAAGGCTCGACCACACTTAAATAGGAATAAATCGTCAGTCCCTCGGATCTAGTCCGACGAGGCCACTTATCCAGGATCGAATACCACTAGCTCACACGAAGGTGAGGCACAGAGAAATACAATAAAACATAATACCACAAATTTAATAAGTATCATTAGTGATTACATTATCGGAGTTTCAGAAATAATAACCAAAATTTTTAGTGCAGCGGAAATAACTAACGGAGGAGAACCGAGCAACATGGCGAAGCCTGGCCATGCTACTCCTCCTGGTCCTCTCCTGCGGAAGTGATAACCCACTCGACCGTCTATCCCGGTGGCAGGGATGGAGGCCAAGTCACACCAGCAACAAATCATCCTAAGGAGTACCTGCAAAAATTGTGCCACAAGCAAGGCTGAGTATACTAATACTCAGCTAGACTTACCCGGTGTGAGGAGTCTATACTCCTCTACCTCTAGACATGCAGCTGTTTGGCTGTGGGGTTTGGTTGCCAAAAGCACTAGCTGAGTTTCTAAATCAAGATTTTAACTTTGTCAAAATTAAGTGTGACTCTCTTAAGGCTAAAAGTGTACTATCTATTCGTACATAGTAGCAAGCATTTTTAGCAACCAACAGCTTGTATCATCTCAACACAGTTCCACTTGTTACTCAATGTAGCAGCATGGATCAAGCAGTCTCATTAGCTGCGAGAAGCAGACGATTCGAATCGAGTTTTTTAAACCTTGCAAGGTAAACCTAAACACACGACATGCAGGGGCACTCCGTCCCCACACACATCAACCGTCCCCATCGATTCGCTGGCAACAGATCAGGGCTCACCGCCTTGGCGTACAATGCCTCGCTGACCCCGACTGGCCGTCGTGCAGTGACCGCACTTGTACCCACCATAACCGGAATGGGAGACCTCGTCTCAGGTCGCGTGAGGGGGATATGTCTGCGGGCAGGTTCACTCAGGTACTAGGCTTACCGATTTACCATATTTCTCGGTATGTGTTTAGTACATTCAAACGCTTGACTCACGGTACCACACCTTAATCCTTAATCAACTTTTTATCCCGTGAACAACCAATCCCCATGGATTGTTGCCCACAATCAACCTCAATATGATAGGAAAGTGGATACAACCAATTCCTGACCTCGCGCGAGTGCTAGAAAAATCACTCGACTTCTACCGAGATCCTAATTAATAAAGCAGCTACTCGACCTAGCATACTAGTATTCATCTCAATAGGATTCCTGAGATCATGCAACTAGGGTTTCAAACAATTCCTACACCTAAGTGCACAATCAATCCTACAATCATTAAGTGAAGTAAAATAGCATAAATAACAGGTTATGCATAAAACCGGGGCTTGCCTTTAATTTTAACACTTAGATAGTGTTTGCTGGGGGAGGTACTCGCTTGGCGAGCCTCTACTGGTCATGTCCATCGTTCTTCAGGTCGTCCACCAACTGTATCTTGTGGTTGGCACCACATCAGTTGCTCGATCATCATCTCTCGGTCCTATATGAGATGCAAGGTGCATATGTATGAATATAATGAAAATATTACAAGATATTCCAATACATGATAGCGAACTAAACACCAATTCGTAAGACACTGCAACGACTATACGCAAGCGCTAACTATTCGTACGTTATCAACGTTCATCATTAACACCATGAACAAGACGACCACACTTTGTATATTTACACAACACAACTATGACATCACAAGCATACGCATTTATTTAACTTGCTATGGCTTTTCCTTAGTTCTCCTATTTATCACACAAAGGCATCACCGACCACACAAGTCTAACTAAGACAACGTAAGTTTGAATACGACATAGACATTAATGACTACGGAACTCCTATATCGCAATCAACTAGAGCAAGAAACATACAACATGACACACGTGCATTATTAAGCTTAGTTATAGCAAGTCTATATTAATTTAGCGCTAACCAACCATATTAGCCAAAAGGGTGAACTAACAATCAAATAAGCATAAGCAGAATTTTTGGACAGCAATACAGCAGTCACTTGTTTTAATCATAACTTTTCAAAGATTAATCCAAAACTAGTAAACTAGGACTTTCTGGAAAGCTTAGAAAGTACTCTACAATTTTGGTATTGTCATCACAACATGATTCAGCACTTAGCAAGGTCAAAACATGCTAATACAACAGCGCTGTCCAGATTTGGACAGATTCAGGCTAGCAACTTCAAAAATTCACAACTGAAAATTCAGACATCCCAACAAGGTGATCCTAGACTTTCTGAAAAGCTAATTAAATGTTCTACAAATTGTTTATAAACATCCTGGGGTGATTCAATATTTAACTAAGCGTAAACATCACTAAAAGACCTTGCTGTCCAGAACTGGACAGATTCAGTCTTTATAATTGAAACATTCATAACTTAAGCTTCAGACCACCAAAAAGAGTGATCCAAGACTTTTTGAAAAGCTTAGCAAAAGTACTACACAACTTTTATAATCACCAAGAAGTGATTCCAGGTTTAACTAAATCAAATATTACAGTTTTCGAAATCTGTTCTGTCAGTGGACAGAACACAACAACCAAGTTGTAAAATTCATAACTCTCAAACCGTCAGGCCTATAGTTATAAAATTTTAACACAAGCAAGATCCGAAGAGCATCTACAACTTTCTTATAACAACCATGAACAGATTGCAAAATTAAATTGAGCAAACAGTACAGTTTCTGAAATCTGTACAGAATTTAGACAGATTCAGTTACTGAATTTGCAACAAGCATAACTCCTAAACTGTTAGACCTATGGCTGTCAAATTTTAACACAAGTAAGATAAGAGAGTTGTCTACAACTTTATTGTGAACACCAATAACTGATTTCAACATTAACTTAAGCAACCATTGCAATTTCTGAAATCTGTTCTGAAATTCGACAGATTCAGATGCTGGGCTTGCGAAAAACACAACTCCTAAACGATCAGGGTTATGGCTGTCAAATTTTTGTACAGGCAAGATAATCAGGTTATCTACAACTTTTCTATAGCACATATCCACAGAAAACACAATTTAGTTCATCAAACATACAGCACGACAAAAACAGCGCGTGCAGTCCAAAACAGCAGTCAATAAATTTCAGCTTCTATGTAATTCAAGAATTAGTCGTGTTCTAGAGACTTAAATTATTCTAACACTTCACCGTTGATTGGAGTTAAATTAGTCAAATTGGGACCATCAAGTTGACTCATAAATTTTATCCAAGTCATTTTGTGCGCTAGATTTACCATACTCAATTAACCACGCGTTCTCCACGAAAATCAACATCGAAGCGCTTTTCACCAATAGTTTGCAATTTAACTCAGACATCACATGAGCACTAATACTTTTCATTCACGACCATAACTATACACACTTAGACCATAACAAGCAATTCATCGCGACTACGAGCTCAACTAAGTCATCTAACAAATCGGCTAGCTAGAGCAACAATATAGGCCGCTATACGTCATACACGTCGGCTAGTCTATTATTATCAAAACCCGAGACACAACCTACACTACAATATTTTTATGAACACACATATTCGCAAGTATTTTCGCGCACTGACCAACTCATACGAATTGTAGACCCTCAATCTCCAATTCGCAATCACCAGGCATTTACTTCTCAAACTGTGAACACATACACGTTTACCATAAGAACAGATCATTTCAATAATTATTCCAAAGCAACTAACTTCATTACACAATTTGTATCACGATCCTACTTGATTTACTTGAAGTGTCTACTCAAAATCGTGAGCACAATCATACACTATATGTGAAGCATAATTCGAGGAACGCCTAACACATATAGACTCGACTTAATTATAGAGGGAGTGATGACTACTTACGGCATGTCATCACCTCTCTACTTAAGCCGAGACAATTTCTACCTACCACGACCAAACATTTATGTTGAGCACACTTTATTTTACCCTGTCTCGCATACAACCATATTGCGGCGTGCACCCGAGACATTACCGTTTAATTTAACGCAATCACTACTACATCGCATTTCGATACACACATTCGACAACTTCGTGCTTAGGCAAACCCACACTTCCAGTCTACTTATCGCATCCAACCACACCACGTGACCGCTGCATTCTCATAACCAATTTTTTTGCACAACTATTTATGACAACACTTAGCGACTAGACGAGCGAAACACCAACTGATCATTCGCACATCTCGCCTTTAAAACACGAATCCCCTGTCACACAATTTATATTTTCAACCCACGCTATCCTACGCCACGATGAATACATAAGATATATTTAACATAGACTAACTCATTAGCCGACTATGGAAACCACCAAACACGCTTTACGCTTTATTAGATTTACCGCGACTAACACACTGTTTTATGACGAAGTATAACAAGCGATTAATACCACCCACGAACCATCCTCGTGACACCTAAATGAATCATCGCAGCCACATATATTCAAACACCAATACACACCACATCGACCAAAACGTAATTAGACAACTACAAATCGCGCACATTCATTAACCTCTTGTTCTCTAATCGCAAACGTGATCCTATCAATGCGCATAATCGAAACATTTTACACCCAACCATTCAAAATAATTAATCGAGTCGATCGAGCGCGGCATGCATCGGCTCACCATAAACAAACCCAATCGACGTTTGTAAGAATGATGGCGATTCCGATTTTGTGCATAGCTCCGCACATCGACGAGCGTTGAGCGGCTTGCCTTCTTCTCCACGCAAAACACGGGGTTTCTCTCCTCCACAAACAAAACAAAACAACACATATACACAATTAATCACCGGAGAAAATGCCGATGTGAAATAAACAAGGATCGTTGCTGTCTCACCGGGGTGAACGACGTCGATGTTGGGGGCTGCGCAAAAACAGCAAAAACCGGCGAGTGTCGACGGCGCGCTGTCCACTGGGCTTCCCAAAACAGCGAGCCGGCAGTGTGCGCAGACATTGGGGCTGCTGCTCACGGCGAGGCCAACCAGGGAAAGCCTTGGCCCCAACCCACGGACAGGACTTCCTGGGCACGGCCAGGAATGGAGCTCGGCTCCTAGAAAAAAAAGCAGGGGCAGGCAGTGGCTATGGCACGACACAGTTTGGCGACCTGCAGGTGCGCAGGGTTGAAGACGCTGGAGAAGATGACGTCGGTGCTCCATGGAACGGAGGGGCTCGGCCGGCGGCGTTCTGATCAGGGGCGTCGGCATGGAGCAGGGGCTCGGCATGGGGAACTCCAGCCCTGGCGAGAAGAGCGTGCAGCACAGGGAGCTCGACACGGCGCTCCTGGCCACCGTGGCCACCAAGACCGGCCATGGGAGAGAGGGGAGCTCGCAGGGTCGAGCTGCAAGGAGATGGGAGCGGCTGCTCCCTGCCCTTGGGGAAGAAGGGGGAAGGAGGAAGGGGGAGCCGGCTGGAAGAGAGGGCGCCGTGGAGGGAGCTCGGCCATGGAGGAAAAGCTCTTGCTCCCTGCGCACGTACAGGAAACAGAGATGAGTTGCTGGTGGCGGCTGCTGCCGGGGAGGACTCCTGCGCGAGGTAGAAGAAGACAGGGGAAATCGGCTGGAGAAGAGAGAAGGTGAGTGGCGGCTGAAAATTTTTTAGGGGTGGGAGTGCAAAATTGCTAAGGGCAAGGGAGAGGGCTCCTATTTATAGGCATATGGTAGGGTTAGGGTTTTTCTTAGTGGGCATATTGGGCTGAAATGGGCTTGGCCCAAAATACTCTATTGGGCTGCGCTAAACATTTTCTGGAATAAAATGTTTCCGCGGAATTTATCTGTACACAGAACAGAGCGAAATAGATTTCGGCGAACGGACGATTGAGCAATTAATTCGGCCGAGAGTCTGACTTGAATTTGCTCGGAAATAATTCCCTACGCGTGATTCGAAAATAAATCGTCTTGAGATTCGATCGGCTTTGGATTTTTAGTCGGAGAAATCAGATTGTGACATTTTAAAATCGTTGTCGAACGGGGTTTTGAGTTCGGTTCGGACATGAGATATTTAGCCGAGTCGGATAAAATTGATTTGATGATAACATATTGAGCATTCCGTTTGAGAGTACGGAGTCGGATTAATTTTTGAACATAGATCGAACATCGAGAAATCGGAGTCGGACACAGCTCGACTAGCAGCTGTCGAGCGTTTGATTAAATGAGCTTTAGACGAGTTTGATAAATTGAGAATGATTATCGAGTTCGCATTCGTTCCGAGAAATAAAAGTTTTAACACGCTCCAAAATTGGTTGTTTCTCGCGATCGAATAACTCTGAATTCGGTGAACTTCCATGAGAAAGCTTGATAGACAGAGATAGACACGATCGAGAAATAGAAATTTTTACTGAGCTTCTGAGATTAGGATAAATCTCGCGACGTAACACGAAACTGACACTTGGGGTGTCACAGCCTTCCCCCCTTAAACAGAATCTCGTCCCGAGATTCGAATGAGGATCTTCAAGGGTGGAGAAGCATGTAACTCCCAGGCTAGAGATAGATGCAAATTCATGAGATGGGACCAGACAAGATAATGAAGATGGATTCAGATAGAATATCGCGGCATGCTGAGACAAAATGCTGCGATCACTTTGAGAGAATGTTCACAAGATACAACACATCAGTATAGTCTCGTAATGGATCACAACTATTAACCACGATACCAACGCGTACCGAGCAGCTCAACCATGCGTGCACCATAGTAGGCTCTCGGTTTCGTCGCGGCACCATCGGTCGTTAGTCATAACACCATTACCAAACGTAACCAACAAGAATTTCACATAGCATAAATAGATGGAGCCCATGAGAGTACGGCTCATAAAACAAGAAGGTGACCAGAGTTGAAGCAAAGATTGTTGGCAAAAGAGCATCACATGAGAATTCTCTTCAACTCAGAGAACTATTTTATGATCATCACGAGGATTATCGGCCAAGGATTGATACGATATTTAATATGAGGAGGAACCAACCATGAGATCAAGATTGATGAGCTTTTAGAGACATTAGAGAACCAAAGACAATAGCAACATCCATTGAACCAAATGGATACGTTGCATAAAGATAAAATTTGATAAAACAACGTCATGATCCTCGGAGAAGGGGGTATGAGACTGACCAGAAATGAGAGATTTAGGCAGATCAACATCTGGTATTTGAGAACGAGTTATAGCAGATAACCAGATAATAGGGCAGAATCATTAAAGGATTCGAAGATTTGGATGATAAAGCCACAACATGATTCACAAGGAAAATGATTACCTGATTCGGACAAAGGAGAGGTAGGCAAATAGGATCAGCTAGGATGATCAATAGGAATGCTATGAAGTTTTAGGGGCAAGGATTTATGGAAAGAAACATGGCCTTGATAGGGTTTGCGCAACTAGACACCAACAATAATAAAAAAAAAATTTTTGACACAACAAGTGCACAAGGAAGTTTTAGTCGATTTAGGGGTCAAGCTATGGGTGTCTACAAGCTGTGCAGGTGCAACGTCAGGGTAAAACACACAAGGGTTCGAAAATACTCACACAAGCATGAAAATATTTTTTTTAAGAGGTTTCACTTGCTAATCTCAAGGTTGTTTGGATGGGGGTCTTTTTATGAACAGAACAAGCAACAAAAATGTTTTGCAAAAAGGGTTGAACAATTACAATGCTACCTAGATAGCAAGACAAGAGAAACATACAACACGACCTAACAAGACTTACCAATCTGACACGAGGCAAGGCATTTTTTTGCAGTCCATAGCAATACAACACATTATTCACAATTTCTTATTATTGGAATAAAGACGAGAGAAGCATGTTGATGCACAAGAGACAATTATAATGCGACAATCATGATGCATGCTCATTCTAGTCGTCTTCTCAGACCTAACTAATTTTTCGGATGCTTCTACAGCATCCTATTTAATAGTAGTAGTAGCCTTTATGGCCTATATAAATAGCCACCTAGCTACCCATCTATTCCCTAAGGCTTCACGTCCTAGGTCTATCCTTATCGTCCTGATATCTATCCAACTTTGGTTTCTAAGCAAGTTTTACTTTAGAAAAGGTTGGTAATCATGACTTATTGACTTCTCTGTACTGGTATTCGCTCCGATACCAGCTGTGGCGGAACCGCCCGAATTATTCCAACTTAAGTGCCTAAGTCCCACCTTAAAGGCTCGACCACACTTAAATAGGAATAAATCGTCAGTCCCTCGGATCTAGTCCGACGAGGCCACTTATCCAGGATCGAATACCACTAGCTCACACGAAGGTGAGGCACAGAGAAATACAATAAAACATAATACCACAAATTTAATAAGTATCATTAGTGATTACATTATCGGAGTTTCAGCAATAATAACCAAAATTTTTAGTGCAGCGGAAATAACTAACGGAGGAGAACCGAGCAACATGGCGAAGCCTGGCCACGCTACTCCTCCTGGTCCTCTCCTGTGGAAGTGATAACCCACTCGACCGTCTATCCCGGTGGCAGGGATGGAGGCCAAGTCACACCAGCAACAAATCATCCTAAGGAGTACCTGCAAAAATTGTGCCACAAGCAAGGCTGAGTATACTAATACTCAGCTAGACTTACCCGGTGTGAGGAGTCTATACTCCTCTACCTCTAGACATGCAGCTGTTTGGCTGTGGGGTTTGGTTGCCAAAAGCACTAGCTGAGTTTCTAAATCAAGATTTTAACTTTGTCAAAATTAAGTGTGACTCTCTTAAGGCTAAAAGTGTACTATCTATTCATACATAGTAGCAAGCATTTTTAGCAACCAACAGCTTGTATCATCTCAACACAGTTCCACTTGTTACTCAATGTAGCAGCATGGATCAAGCAGTCTCATTAGCTGCGAGAAGCAGACGATTCGAATCGAGTTTTTTAAACCTTGCAAGGTAAACCTAAACACACGACATGCAGGGGCACTCCGTCCCCACACACATCAACCGTCCCCATCGATTCCCTGGCAACAGATCAGGGCTCACCGCCTTGGCGTACAATGCCTCGCTGATCCCGACTGGCCGTCGTGCAGTGACCGCACTTGTACCCACCATAACCGGAATGGGAGACCTCATCTCAGGTCGTGTGAGGGGGATATGTCTGTGGGCAGGTTCACTCAGGTACTAGGCTTACCGATTTACCATATTTCTCAGTATGTGTTTAGTACATTCAAACGCTTGACTCACGGTACCACACCTTAATCCTTAATCAACTTTTTATCCCGTGAACAACCAATCCCCATGGATTGTTGCCCACAATCAACCTCAATATGATAGGAAAGTGGATACAACCAATTCCTGACCTCGCGCGAGTGCTAGAAAAATCACTCGACTTCTACCGAGATCCTAATTAATAAAGCAGCTACTCGACCTAGCATACTAGTATTCATCTCAATAGGATTCCTGAGATCATGCAACTAGGGTTTCAAACAATTCCTACACCTAAGTGCACAATCAATCCTACAATCATTAAGTGAAGTAAAATAGCATAAATAACAGGTTATACATAAAACCGGGGCTTGCCTTTAATTTTAACACTTAGATAGTGTTTGCTGGGGGAGGTACTCGCTTGGTGAGCCTCTACTGGTCATGTCCATCGTTCTTCAGGTCGTCCACCAACTGTATCTTGTGGTTGGCACCACATCAGTTGCTCGATCATCATCTCTCGGTCCTATATGAGATGCAAGGTGCATATGTATGAATATAATGAAAATATTACAAGATATTCCAATACATGATAGCGAACTAAACACCAATTCGTAAGACACTGCAACGACTATACGCAAGCGCTAACTATTCGTACGTTATCAACGTTCATCATTAACACCATGAACAAGACGACCACACTTTGTATATTTACACAACACAACTATGACATCACAAGCATACGCATTTATTTAACTTGCTATGGCTTTTCCTTAGTTCTCCTATTTATCACACAAAGGCATCACCGACCACACAAGTCTAACTAAGACAACGTAAGTTTGAATACGACATAGACATTAATGACTACGGAACTCCTATATCGCAATCAACTAGAGCAAGAAACATACAACATGACACACGTGCATTATTAAGCTTAGTTATAGCAAGTCTATATTAATTTAGCGCTAACCAACCATATTAGCCAAAAGGGTGAACTAACAATCAAATAAGCATAAGCAGAATTTTTGGACAGCAATACAGCAGTCACTTGTTTTAATCATAACTTTTCAAAGATTAATCCAAAACTAGTAAACTAGGACTTTCTGGAAAGCTTAGAAAGTACTCTACAATTTTGGTATTGTCATCACAACATGATTCAGCACTTAGCAAGGTCAAAACATGCTAATACAACAGCGCTGTCCAGATTTGGACAGATTCAGGCTAGCAACTTCAAAAATTCACAACTGAAAATTCAGACATCCCAACAAGGTGATCCTAGACTTTCTGAAAAGCTAATTAAATGTTCTACAAATTGTTTATAAACATCCTGGGGTGATTCAATATTTAACTAAGCGTAAACATCACTAAAAGACCTTGCTGTCCAGAACTGGACAGATTCAGTCTTTATAATTGAAACATTCATAACTTAAGCTTCAGACCACCAAAAAGAGTGATCCAAGACTTTTTGAAAAGCTTAGCAAAAGTACTACACAACTTTTATAATCACCAAGAAGTGATTCCAGGTTTAACTAAATCAAATATTACAGTTTTCGAAATCTGTTCTGTCAGTGGACAGAACACAACAACCAAGTTGTAAAATTCATAACTCTCAAACCGTCAGGCCTATAGTTATAAAATTTTAACACAAGCAAGATCCGAAGAGCATCTACAACTTTCTTATAACAACCATGAACAGATTGCAAAATTAAATTGAGCAAACAGTACAGTTTCTGAAATCTGTACAGAATTTAGACAGATTCAGTTACTGAATTTGCAACAAGCATAACTCCTAAACTGTTAGACCTATGGCTGTCAAATTTTAACACAAGTAAGATAAGAGAGTTGTCTACAACTTTATTGTGAACACCAATAACTGATTTCAACATTAACTTAAGCAACCATTGCAATTTCTGAAATCTGTTCTGAAATTCGACAGATTCAGATGCTGGGCTTGCGAAAAACACAACTCCTAAACGATCAGGGTTATGGCTGTCAAATTTTTGTACAGGCAAGATAATCAGGTTATCTACAACTTTTCTATAGCACATATCCACAGAAAACACAATTTAGTTCATCAAACATACAGCACGACAAAAACAGCGCGTGCAGTCCAAAACAGCAGTCAATAAATTTCAGCTTCTATGTAATTCAAGAATTAGTCGTGTTCTAGAGACTTAAATTATTCTAACACTTCACCGTTGATTGGAGTTAAATTAGTCAAATTGGGACCATCAAGTTGACTCATAAATTTTATCCAAGTCATTTTGTGCGCTAGATTTACCATACTCAATTAACCACGCGTTCTCCACGAAAATCAACATCGAAGCGCTTTTCACCAATAGTTTGCAATTTAACTCAGACATCACATGAGCACTAATACTTTTCATTCACGACCATAACTATACACACTTAGACCATAACAAGCAATTCATCGCGACTACGAGCTCAACTAAGTCATCTAACAAATCGGCTAGCTAGAGCAACAATATAGGCCGCTATACGTCATACACGTCGGCTAGTCTATTATTATCAAAACCCGAGACACAACCTACACTACAATATTTTTATGAACACACATATTCGCAAGTATTTTCGCGCACTGACCAACTCATACGAATTGTAGACCCTCAATCTCCAATTCGCAATCACTAGGCATTTACTTCTCAAACTGTGAACACATACACGTTTACCATAAGAACAAATCATTTCAATAATTATTCCAAAGCAACTAACTTCATTACACAATTTGTATCACGATCCTACTTGATTTACTTGAAGTGTCTACTCAAAATCGTGAGCACAATCATACACTATATGTGAAGCATAATTCGAGGAACGCCTAACACATATAGACTCGACTTAATTATAGAGGGAGTGATGACTACTTACGGCATGTCATCACCTCTCTACTTAAGCCGAGACAATTTCTACCTACCACGACCAAACATTTATGTTGAGCACACTTTATTTTACCCTGTCTCGCATACAACCATATTGCGGCGTGCACCCGAGACATTACCGTTTAATTTAACGCAATCACTACTACATCGCATTTCGATACACACATTCGACAACTTCGTGCTTAGGCAAACCCACACTTCCAGTCTACTTATCGCATCCAACCACACCACGTGACCGCTGCATTCTCATAACCAATTTTTTTGCACAACTATTTATGACAACACTTAGCGACTAGACGAGCGAAACACCAACTGATCATTCGCACATCTCGCCTTTAAAACACGAATCCCCTGTCACACAATTTATATTTTCAACCCACGCTATCCTACGCCACGATGAATACATAAGATATATTTAACATAGACTAACTCATTAGCCGACTATGGAAACCACCAAACACGCTTTACGCTTTATTAGATTTACCGCGACTAACACACTGTTTTATGACGAAGTATAACAAGCGATTAATACCACCCACGAACCATCCTCGTGACACCTAAATGAATCATCGCAGCCACATATATTCAAACACCAATACACACCACATCGACCAAAACGTAATTAGACAACTACAAATCGCGCACATTCATTAACCTCTTGTTCTCTAATCGCAAACGTGATCCTATCAATGCGCATAATCGAAACATTTTACACCCAACCATTCAAAATAATTAATCGAGTCGATCGAGCGCGGCATGCATCGGCTCACCATAAACAAACCCAATCGACGTTTGTAAGAATGATGGCGATTCCGATTTTGTGCATAGCTCCGCACATCGACGAGCGTTGAGCGGCTTGCCTTCTTCTCCACGCAAAACACGGGGTTTCTCTCCTCCACAAACAAAACAAAACAACACATATACACAATTAATCACCGGAGAAAATGCCGATGTGAAATAAACAAGGATCGTTGCTGTCTCACCGGGGTGAACGACGTCGATGTTGGGGGCTGCGCAAAAACAGCAAAAACCGGCGAGTGTCGACGGCGCGCTGTCCACTGGGCTTCCCAAAACAGCGAGCCGGCAGTGTGCGCAGACATTGGGGCTGCTGCTCACGGCGAGGCCAACCAGGGAAAGCCTTGGCCCCAACCCACGGACAGGACTTCCTGGGCACGGCCAGGAATGGAGCTCGGCTCCTAGAAAAAAAAGCAGGGGCAGGCAGTGGCTATGGCACGACACAGTTTGGCGACCTGCAGGTGCGCAGGGTTGAAGACGCTGGAGAAGATGACGTCGGTGCTCCATGGAACGGAGGGGCTCGGCCGGCGGCGTTCTGATCAGGGGCGTCGGCATGGAGCAGGGGCTCGGCATGGGGAACTCCAGCCCTGGCGAGAAGAGCGTGCAGCACAGGGAGCTCGACACGACGCTCCTGGCCACCGTGGCCACCAAGACCGGCCATGGGAGAGAGGGGAGCTCGCAGGGTCGAGCTGCAAGGAGATGGGAGCGGCTGCTCCCTGCCCTTGGGGAAGAAGGGGGAAGGAGGAAGGGGGAGCCGGCTGGAAGAGAGGGCGCCGTGGAGGGAGCTCGGCCATGGAGGAAAAGCTCTTGCTCCCTGCGCACGTACAGGAAACAGAGATGAGTTGCTGGTGGCGGCTGCTGCCGGGGAGGACTCCTGCGCGAGGTAGAAGAAGACAGGGGAAATCGGCTGGAGAAGAGAGAAGGTGAGTGGCGGCTGAAAATTTTTTAGGGGTGGGAGTGCAAAATTGCTAAGGGCAAGGGAGAGGGCTCCTATTTATAGGCATATGGTAGGGTTAGGGTTTTTCTTAGTAGGCCTATTGGGCTGAAATGGGCTTGGCCCAAAATACTCTATTGGGCTGCGCTAAACATTTTCTGGAATAAAATGTTTCCGCGGAATTTATTTGTACACAGAACAGAGCGAAATAGATTTCAGCGAACGGACGATTGAGCAATTAATTCGGCCGAGAGTCTGACTTGAATTTGCTCGGAAATAATTCCCTACGCGTGATTCGAAAATAAATCGTCTTGAGATTCGATCGGCTTTGGATTTTTAGTCGGAGAAATCAGATTGTGACATTTTAAAATCGTTGTCGAACGGGGTTTTGAGTTCGGTTCGGACATGAGATATTTAGCCGAGTCGGATAAAATTGATTTGATGACAACATATTGAGCATTCCGTTTGAGAGTACGGAGTCGGATTAATTTTTGAACATAGATCGAACATCGAGAAATCGGAGTCGGACACAGCTCGACTAGCAGCTGTCGAGCGTTTGATTAAATGAGCTTTAGACGAGTTTGATAAATTGAGAATGATTATCGAGTTCGCATTCGTTCCGAGAAATAAAAGTTTTAACACGCTCCAAAATTGGTTGTTTCTCGCGATCGAATAACTCTGAATTCGGTGAACTTCCATGAGAAAGCTTGATAGACAGAGATAGACACGATCGAGAAATAGAAATTTTTACTGAGCTTCTGAGATTAGGATAAATCTCGTGACGTAACACGAAACTGACACCTGGGGTGTCACATTTCCATCGGCCTCCCGTGCATTGCCGATGATGACTTCTTTGTCTTTGCCCTTATCAGTTGTGCTGGGCCGAATTAGGACCTTTTTGCCATTGAAGTCAATCACATTCATTGGGAAGGGCTCTGTGTTCTCCTGGATTTGTCGTCGAAACACATTACAATCATTAGTGGCATGGGAAAATGAGTTGTGCCACTTGCAATATGCGCGACGTTTTAGTTCATCGGCGGGTGGGACGGTATAATCGATCTTAATGTTACCATTTTTTAGTAATTCATCGAATATCTTATCACATTTGCCAACATTAAATGTAAACTTAACCTCCTCTTGCCATTTCTTTTGAACTGACTGCAAGGAGGAGCAAGCCGAAGATTTGGCTTGCTCGGGCCAAACTATTTCGGCAGTGTAAACTTTCTTTGGTTCATCGCCCGAACTATTTTGATTGTGTTCTACTATATGGACATTATGGTGAACCGTTTTGACTAGTTCTTTGCTCCGGCTTTCACAAGCCAAAGCTCTTTGATGTAATCGTGCTAGCGTAAAGAACTTGATGCCTTCTAATTTCTCTTTTAAATAATAGCGCAATCCATCAAAGGTTATTCCTGCTAGTTGTTTATCTGTTAAATGAATTTGAAAGCATCGGTTTCTCGTATCCCAGAATCTCCAGATATAATCACTAACTGATTCATCATTTTCTTGTCATAGGGCCACTAAGTCTACTAAATCTAGCTCGTAATCGCCAGAGAAGAAATGTTCATGAAATTTTTGTTCTAAGTCTCTCCATGACAAAATGGAATTAGGAGGGAGCATGGCATACCATGTGAATGCAGTCCCTGTTAAAGATAATGAAAATAAACGTACACGGAATGCTTCGGTATCGGCCAATTCTCCTAACTGTGCTAAGAACTGGTCTATGTGCTCACGCGTGCTCTTTCCTTGGTCACCCAAAAACTTTGCGAATTCGGGTATTCTGGTCCCCTGTGGGTATGGGAGACGGTCAAACTGGCTATCATAAGGTCTCTGATATGACTGCCCCCCGGGGACTATACTAACTCCAAGCTTATCTTGGAACGCCCCAGCTATTTCCTCTCTTACTATATCGATGACAGCCGGTGGAAGACCACCGGCTCTTTGGTCCAATATGGGTGAGTTTGTTTGGATGTTGGTATGTGTTGGGACCATGCTTCGTCGCCGAAGGTCCTGCAGAAAGAAACAGCTGCGGCTGAAGCTGCTCGTATGTGATGACGAAGGTATCATTCATGAAGCTTCGAGGTTATAACATATCCGAAGATGAAGGGTCGAACCGACTTAAAGATAGAATGACATTTTAGCCTGTAGGGGTCTGAGTCATTGTTGTAAACTTTTATGAAGGGCATGATTGTAATTCCTCACAGGCTGTGTCCTGTGCCTATAAATAGTGAACAGTATTCCTTTACTGTTCACGCATTCCTGTAATTGCAAGTGCATCACTCGGGAATTATTGCTTGTCAAGGCGAAGGTATAAACATACCTTTAACATTGTAATCAAACATTTTAGATTTATATAATAAAATATGTGAACGATGCCATTTATTTCTAAACATATTTATCTTTGATGTTCTACATTTTACGTTGTTTTATATTATCTTAATCACCTTCATAATATTATGTTTGTGACCTTCGTCCGAAGTTCATTAAACCCTTGAGGGGATAATGCTTCAGCGGACGAAGGGTATTTGATATTTAACATCTTTGTGTTGTCTTGTTCTTGATTCATAGCATTTGAGAACAAGTCCCCAACATTGGCGCCCACCTCCGGTCAACTCACTTCCACTTTTTTTTGAGCTAATGGCTACGTTCAACAATCAAGTTGGAGCTGCTTCGGCTCCAAAGCTAGTACTCCCCATAACAGGCGGTTCATCCTTAGAGCCAGCTAACAAGAAGCAGAAGAAGGAGGCACAAAGAAGGGTACAGCATGTCAGGGTGCAAGGACCCTTCATCAAGTCAAGATGGTCTCACATTCCAATTACCTTCTCTCAAGAAGATCTTCAACTCAAGGACTACCCACACAACGATGCTATGGTTATCTCTTGTGTGATCAAAGGATTTCTGGTCCATAATGTTTTGGTTGATACAGGCAGTGCAGCAGATATCATATTTGCTAAGGCTTTTAGACAAATGCAAGAGCCCGAAGACAAGATCCATGATGCTACGCACCCTCTTTATGGCTTCGGAGGGCGGCAAATTGTAGCACTTGGGAAGATTACCATGCCAGTAACCTTCGGATTTGTCAACAACACAAGGACTAAGCAAATTGTGTTTGACATTGTTGACATGGAGTATCCTTACAATGCTATCATCGGTCGTGGTACTCTCAATGCCTTCGAAGCAATTCTTCATCCAGCTTACCTTTGCATGAAGATACCTTTGGACCAAGGGCCCATTGCTATTCATGGAAGTCAGGAAGCTGCCAGAAGGGCCGAAGGAAATTGGACAGATTCAAAAGCAATCCATAACATAGATGGAGCTGAAGCTTGTGAGCAGTACAAGTTCAGAAGGGAAAAAGCTGCTTCGGCTGATCAGCCGAAGCCCATGCTCTTATGTGAGGATATAGCAGAGCAGAAGGTACTATTGGGATCTCAATTGTCCGAAGAACAGGAGAAAACCTTGATAAGGTTTTTGTTCAACAATAAAGATGTCTTTGCTTGGTCAGCTAATGATCTTTGTGGAGTTAACAGGGATGTTATTGAACACTCGCTTAATGTTGATCCATCATTCAGACCCAGGAAGCAGAGGCTTCGGAAGATGTCTGATGACAAGGCTGAAGGTGCTCGGAATGAAGTGAAAAGACTCCTCAGTGCTGGAGTTATCAGGGAGGTAAAGTACCCAGAATGGCTGGCTAACACTGTTATGGTAAAGAAGGCCAATGGTAAATGGAGGATGTGTATCGACTTTACTGATCTCAATAAGGCCTGTCCGAAGGACGATTTTCCATTGCCGAGGATAGATTCCTTAGTTGATGCAGCAGCTTCATCAGAGCTCATGAGTCTGTTGGATTGTTATTCAGGCTATCATCAAATCTGGATGAAGAAGGAGGGTGAGCCAAAGACCAGCTTCATAACCCCTAGTGGAACATATTGTTACCTTCAGATGCCTAAAGGGCTTAAAAATGCTGGAGGAAGCTTCAGCAAAATGACAGCGAAGGTTCTCCATTCTCAGATAGGCAGGAATGTGCTAACTTATGTTGATGATATCATTGTGAAAAGCACGAAGCAAGATAATCACATTGCGGATCTGCAGGAGACCTTCGCTAATTTCAGACAGGCTGGTTTAAAGCTGAATCCAGAAAAATGTGTCTTCGGAGTGAAGAAGGGGAAATTTCTTGGTTGTCTAGTTTCAACAAAAGGAATTGAGGCTAATCCAAGCAAAATCGAAGCTATCCTTCGAATGGAACCACCAAGTACAAAGAAGGGGGCTCAAAGATTGACAGGAAGACTGGCATCTCTCAACAGATTCATATCTAGATCAGCAGAGAGAAATTTGCCATTTTTCGAAGTGCTGAAGTCAGCCGAAGTTTTTCAATGGGGACCAGTCCAGCAGAAAGCCTTCGAAGAGCTGAAGCAATATTTGATAGATCTAACAACACTAACTCCACCAACACCAGGGGCTCCTTTGTTATTATATGTGGCAGCTTCGCACTCAGCGGTAAGTGTAGCACTTGTTCAGGAGAAGCTTGAAGGCCAAGTCAAAAAGCAGGCCCCAATATACTTTGTATCCGAAGTCCTCAGCTTGTCAAAGAAAAATTATACAGAACTGGAGAAGGTACTGTATGCTGTTTTGATGGCCTCCAGGAAGCTTCGGCATTATTTTCAAGCTTGTAATATAATTGTTCCTTCTTCACAACCGTTGAAGGATATTATGAGAAACCGAGAAGCTACTGGAAGGATTGGAAAATGGGCTGCAGAGCTCAATGAATTTTGTATTTATTATGTGCATAGATCTTCGATTCAGTCCCAAGCGTTGGCAGACTTCATTGCCGACTGGACGCCAGGGGCTCAGGAGGAAGAAGCAAATAAAGATGCCGAAGCATGGACAGTGTTTTGCGATGGGTCTTGGGGAACCTTCGGAGCAGGAGCAGCTGCTGTGCTGGTTTCACCTTCCAAAGTTAAAACTTGTTATGCGGCAAGACTTGATTTTAGTTGCACAAACAATATTGCTGAGTACGAAGCTTTGCTCTTGGGTCTTCGGAAGTTAAAGGCAATGGGAATCAGAAGGGCCATTCTTAAAACTGATTCCCAAGTTATTTCTGGTCATATTGACAAGAGCTATAAGGCAAGAGATTCGAAGCTTGAAAAATATTTAGATACAGTCTAAAGGATTGAGGTTTCCTTTGAAGGATTCTCTGTTAAAAACATTCCTCGTGGAGAAAATGAATATGTTGATCTATTAGCCAAGTCAGCAGCACAGGGGCTGCCTTTACCTTCGGAAGTATTTTTCGAAATAATAAAAGCACCTTCGGTCGAGCTTCTTGAAAGAGCGGTCCTCAACATATCCCCTGTCTATAGTGAAGATTGGAGAACTGAAATCATCTCTTTTCTTCAGGGTAATTTTCTTTCAGATGATGAAGCTTATAACAGGAGGATAGAAGCAAGAGCTCGACCATATGTCATTATAGAAGGGGAGTTATACAAGCGTGGGGTCTGTTCCCTGTTGCTCAAGTGTTTATCCAGAGCCGAAGGCATAGAATTGATGAAGGAAATACATGCAGGCCTGTGTGGATCTCATATTGGATCTAGGCCTCTGTTGGGAAAAGTTTTTTGCCAAGAATTTTATTGGCCAAAAGCAGCTTCAGATGCAGCGGAACTAGTGCAAAAGTGCGAAGGTTATCAGAAATGTGCAAGAGATCAAAAACAACCTTCGTCTCTAACTCAGTTAATACAACCCACTTGGCCGTTGCAAAGGTGGGGCCTTGATTTGTTAGGTCCGCTACCACCAGCACAAGGAAATTTAAGATATGTTGTAGTGGCAGTGGAATATTTTTCTAAATGGATTGAGGCAAAGCCTTTAGCCACAATAACTTCGGTCACTATCCAAAAGTTTTTCTGGTAAAACATTGTTTGTCGCTTCGGAGTGCCGAAGGCCATTACTGTGGACAATGGAACACAGTTTGACTCTGAAGCTTTTAAATAGTTTTGTGACCAAATTGGCACGAAGATCCATTTTGCGTCAGTTCGACATCCAGAATCAAATGGACTAGTCGAAAGAGCTAATGGGATCATAATGACAGGAATAATGAAGTCAATCTTCAATCAGCCCAGGGGAAAGTGGCCAGAAGAATTAACCAAAGTGGTGTGGAGCCATAACACAACAGCGTCAAGATCAACAGGCTTTACGCCATTCAAACTATTGTTTGGTGACGAAGCAATAACCCCGGAAGAAGCCAAAGCAGGATCAATAAGAACAACAGCTTCGGCAAAAAGCGAAGATGAAGCTGACTGCTCTGTGGAAAAAATGCTATAGAGGGGATCAGGCTTCAGGCTGTGGAAAACATCAATAAATACCAAGCCGAAACAATAAAATGGCGTGATAGAAAGGTTCGGTTGAAGAACATTAAGCTAGGACATTTGGTGCTTCGAAGAGTGGCCAACCCAGACACAGTAGGCAAACTACAGCTGAAGTGGGAGGGCCCTTTTTTGGTAGTATCTTCGTCAAGACCCGGTTCCTACAGATTAAAGGATATGGACGGCAACGACATCCCTAGATCGTGGAATGCGGATGAGCTTCGGCGATATTATGTTTAGTTTGATGTAATTTTTTCTATTCTTTTTTGTGGCACCCTTTTCCTTTCCAAAGGGGGAGAAAGGTTTTTAATGGGGCCACAACATGTAATTTTCCTTATTTCAATTCTATAAAAATGATATCCCCCAAAAATGTAAATGTAAATGCAAAGGAAAAAGAAAAGAATTCAGAGAGAAGCTCAAAAGTCATTCCTAAGGGAATGCAGAGCTTACAGCGAAAAGTCAACGCTGATTCCGCCGAAAGTAGAAGGCGAAGAAGCTCCTAAGGGACGCTTACAGCGAAAAGTCAACGCTGATTCCGCTGAAAGTAAAAGGCGAAGAAGCTCCTAAGGGAGGCTTACAGCGAAAAGTCAACGCTGATACACCGAAAAGTAAACGGTGAAGCCGAAAAGTAAACGGCAAAAAGATTTGAATCATTCCCAAGGGGATGAAGGGCTATGATTATGGTGTTTGAATGTGTGTTCCGCTATTCATTTGCATAATACATTACATCATGTCATTTGCATTCATAAACATTCATTTAGACATATAGAATCATCATCATACCACACATAAAAGACAGATGCTTCGGCAATCAGGAAAAACTTTGTAGAAAGAGGAAGTTTTCATGCTTCGTTGTGTACGAAAAGAAGGGAAGGTGTTTTTCGCCTTCGGCTCAAAAGGAGAAGTTTCGTCCACAGCAAAGCAGATTGCACACGGATAAAGGAGACAGAATATATTACAAGGTATGTACAAATTTACATAATTTTTTCCATAATGATATTACAAAGATCCCTTCAGAATTTTTTATAGGAAAGTCTATTCTAGCAACTATCAAGCTTCAGCTTCGTCATACTTCAGCTTCGTCGTCCTGCACATATTAAGGAGCAGAATAAGAAAGGTGCAAATTTCAAGGAGAAGGTAAAAGTAACAAATATAAGTTTTTTACCGGCTTAAGGTGACTTCGAGCTTCGTCACCAGCCATCCTTTGCCCGCCATTTACCCAAATCTGGGTCATAAATCTATTCCCGATGCTTCGGGCTAGGCTCGGGATATCAATCAAGTCTGCTGCTGACAAGCTAAAGTTTGGTCTATTCACAATTTTCCCATGAGTGCAGCCGGCCTTCAGAAAAGCGGCAGCTGTGTGTCACACCCGGGTTTAAAGGACAAAGCCGGGTGCATCTCATACATGCGCCAGGAAGACAACATATATAATAACAGAGTGTATAGAGATAAATGTCACAATAACATCAGAGTACTTATTACATAGCGGAAGACTTATTACAAAATAAAAGAATAAATATAAAACGAACTAAGGATCGTTGGCGCCAAAGTCGACTGAGAAACGCCACCTAGATCAAGTCGAATGCCTCAGTGTTAGGCGGCTCCTCTTCGACCACCTGTTCTTCTCCTGTGGGGGGGTGTGAGACAGCAAGGGTGAGCTCACATACGTTCATAGCTCAACAAGTCGTGGGGAATAATGTGGCATGAACTCACCAAAGGTGGGAGTTCATGAAGTGTAAGGCTGATCAATGAAATAAAGGCTGAAGCTGAGCATTGCTTTTATAAGTTGGTCAAACTTTTATTAGCAATTACTAGGTGTAAGTAAATACCAAACCTTAATAATAATAAAGAATAGTAATAGTAAAATAATCCCAAATGCGATGCAAATGTCAAATTAAATTTAAGTCCCATAATTAATCATGTGAGGGTCCGAGCCGCTCATGACCGTGAGCACGGCTAGTATACTAGTTTTACACTCTGCAGAGGTTGCGCATCTTTACCCACAAGTCATGTTACCCATCTACCAAGAGACGGCCAATCCCATACACCTCTACCGAGGAGGCGAGGCAGGGTAACACTACGAGGCCTTTACAAAGTTCCACTAGCTTCAGAAATCCCGCTACAGTTTATAGGAAGCTCCAGTGCAGGGTTCTTGCCTGACCGCCAACGCAGCAAAATCAACCAAGGACCTCCCTACAGTGACCACTCCCCTACTGCCCTTGCCCCTTTCGGGTAAGGAAGACCTCCACTAGCTTTCCTAGTTAATCAGCCAAGGGCGTCCCATTAAACCCTTGTGGTAGCACTGTTTTCCCGGGTGGTCGCTCCATGTTCCCATTAATTTAATGATCTTAACATGAACAGTAATAATAACAAGATAATAACAGAAGAATCATGAGTAGTGTATCTCCATACCCAATCCACATAAAGCAATAGCAAGTACTACCCAAAAATATTTCAGGGGTGAACAAGGTATAAAGATAACCAAAACTGGGGTAGCTTAAAGGATCCCATCAAAATTAACCTATGCAGATCATTAAAATTAATAAGAACATGGCTGGGAAAAGTAAGTGATCAAGGGCACAACTTGCCTTCAATGAGCTCCTGCTCAGCTACTTCTACTTGCTGAACCTCAGAATCCACAGTGGCTTGCTCATCTACTCGCATCAACACAATACAAACATAGTATAGCAAAATTAACATTGCACCAAACATGTAAATAAAATGCACTGTAAAAATCTACACATTAAAATGAAATCATAGGAACTGGAATCACTAAATTTGGAGTTATAGAATTCAAGTTATGAATTTCCTAAGGTTTAATGTGATTAAAATAGGATTAGATGAGGAATTAATTTTCTAACTGAGTTCATGTCAAAACAGAGACACTAAATGGTAGAGAATATTATTACAAAATTTTAGAAATTGGAATGGTTAAATTTGCACCAAAAATGGAATTTCTATGAATTTTACAAGTTTCTAGATTTGTTTTTGTATTAAAAATGAATTTCTATAAATATTTCTCTGTTTTTAAACATCTCTGGACTGGGCCACGAATTCCAGAGAAGTCAGGGGTCTCTGCGCAAGAGATACTAGACCCAGTGCACAGTCAGATAGGATGGCGGGTTCTATATAAGAAAAACACAGGGGCGCATGTGCAAAACTGACCCGCGAAGGGGTATGGACCTATCCTGGCCGTCCGATCGACTGTGAACGACCACGATTAGATCAAACCATTTTAAACCCTCACTCTCACCAGACACCATCGGATTCCTAATGTACGGCCCAGATTTAATGGAGCCAGATCTAACATGATCTGCAGGATCGCGGATCAACGGCGCCAGATCAACCGCGCGAATGGGTACGTGATCCTCTAATCTTGGCCGTCGCGCAACGCATCAACGGCCCACACGCTTCCGCTGCGCGCGAGATTGCCCCCCCCCCAAAGTCATACCGGCGGTGAGCTTGCACCGCCGCGGCACCATTGCCGCGACCAGACCACCTACCTTCCCGAGCCTGAAGCTAGCCCGCGGCTGGTGCAAAACAAAATTGGAGGTATCCCGAAGCTAGTATGAGAGTTCTTACCAAGGATTTGGTCGCGAAGGTGCCCAGTCCACGGCGCGGTGCGGATCCGCGGCGGCGCCCGCGCCCCGGCGAGAAATTGGAGGCGGAAAGGCCCTCGCCCTTGCCCAATAACGCCGCAGATAGCTTCACCGCGGCACAGCGCAAACCCACGACCCGACCAAAAGTTCCAGGCGGCGGTGGATGGATGGAAGGCACGGCGGCTCCGATTCTCTCTCAACTCTCCGCACGGTACTACAACGATATGGGTCACGAGGAGAAGATAGGGTCCCGAATAGCGGGGGTGGGTTCGCCCTTTATGCCTGCGAAAGGTTCTGCGTCCCTGGTCAATCCCCCCAGCGCGAACCCGACGAAGTGAACGGATCCCGCGGACTCGGTGCACGCCCGCCATGCGCGCGATTCTGGTGACGCTAGAGCTGACAAACGAGCCCCATACGTCAGAGGGCGCGCGCGGAAGCCAGCAACTGATGCGTGGGCCCATCGCGGTAGAGAACGCACGCGGGGTGAGTGCGACAGACAGCGGGGCCCCAGGTGCCGGCGCCGTGGCTAGGAGGTGGGCTGCGCGCGAGTACACCAGAAGGTGGGCCGAAATGAGTGCTCCGCGGCCCAGGTAGCTTTTTATTCTTTTTCTTTTTTTCTGATTTCCCTTTTCTTTCTTATTTTCAAGTTCAATTTGAATTCAAATTTAGTTTCAAACCTTGTGCAAATTTGTTATCAAATCATATTATGAAATGAAAAATACAAATTTTAGAAATATATTTATGTTATTTATATTTTTATATCATTTCTCTTCTTACTTTCAAACCCTAATTTTCAATTTAGGGTTTAATCCAATTTCTAGTCATTTTTATATTATTATTATTTTTATTTAATGCACAAACATAAAACTTCAACAAGATGTACTTTATTTTATTTTAGAAACATTTGTTTGGATTAAATCCTCTTAATTACATGTATGCTCTTTTCATGATGCAAATATGACACATAAAATAAGGATATCACCATATAATCCTTTTATACACTTTTGAGTATTACAAATCCTACCCCCCTTAAAAATAATCTCGTCCTCGAGATTTAGGAAGATCTAGGGAAAAGGTGGGGAAAATCTATACGAAGCTCTTCTTCTCTTTCCCAAGTTGCTTCATCTTCACCGTGGTGGCTCCATTGAACTTTGCACATCTTTATAACCTTATTTCTCGTAACTTGAGTCAAAGTGTCCAAAATCTTGATGGGGTACTCAGCATAAGTTAGATCATCTTGAACACTAAGGTCCTCCATTGGTAACTGCTCTTCAGGTACCCTGAGGCATTTCTTCAGCTGAGATACATGAAATACATCATGAACATCCGCAAGATGATCTGGTAACTCCAATTGGTATGCAACCTCTCCCACTCGCTTTAAGATTAAGAAGGGTCCAATAAAGCGAGGGGACAACTTTCCTTTGACTTTGAATCTTCTCATACCCCGGAGTGGTGACACCTTCAAGTAGACATAATCTCCCTCCTTAAACTCAAGCAGTCTCCTCCGGGTGTCAGCATAGCTCTTCTGCCTTGACTGTGCAGTTCTCAAATTCTCCCTTATCTGTTGGACTTGTTCCTCTGCTTCTTGTATAATTTCAGGCCCAAACAACTGTCTTTCACCAGTTTGATCCCAAAACAATGGAGCCCTGTACTTTCTGCCATACAAAGCCTCAAACGGTGACATCTTCAAACTAGCCTGATAGCTATTATTATAGGAGAACTCAGCATAAGGCAAACTCTTATCCCAACTTCCACCATGTTTAAGAGCACAAGCTCTTAACATATCCTCAAGCACTTGGTTGGTCCTCTCAGTCTGCCCATCAGTCTGTGGATGGTAAGCTGAACTAAAGTTCAATTTCGTATCCAATGACTCGTGTAACTTCTTCCAATATCAAGAGGTAAACTGTGATCCCCGGTCGGACACAATCTTCTTTGGCACACCATGTAGGCATACAATCCGTGCCATGTACAACTCTGCCAACTTGGCTCCTGAATACGTGGTCTTAACTGGAATAAAGTGGGCTACTTTAGTTAGCCTATCCACAATCACCCATATAGAATCATATCCAGCAGACGTGCGGGGTAATCCAACAATGAAGTCCATGCCAATCTCTTCCCATTTCCACTCAGGTATCTTCAGTGGATGCAGTAGTCCGGCTGGCCTCTGGTGTTCAGCTTTAACTCTTTGGCACACATCGCACATAGCCACATGTGCAGCCATGTCTCTCTTTAGTCCATACCACCAATACTTTTGCTTCAAATTTTGATACATCTTGGTACTTCCAGGGTGGATAGAATAAACTGAATCATGTGCCTCCTTCAATATGGTTTCCCGAAGACTATCAATATCAGGAACACAAATCCGATTCTTGAACCATATCGTGCCTTGCTCATCCTCCGTGAATTCTGGGCCTCTACCCTCTGTTATCAGATCCTTGATCTCTTGGATTTTAGCATCACCAACCTGACCTTTACGAATTTCTTGCTCCAAGGTAGGTTCTAATTCAATGGTAACTCCTTCCGTATGTGTAACAATTCCCAGGTTGAGCCTCTCAAAATCTTTTGCTAATTCATCAGGTAGATGGACAACGAAAGCGGAGTGAACATGCGCCTTCCGACTCAAGGCATCTACAACCAAATTTGCCTTGCCTGGGTGGTAATGAATCTCCAAGTCATAATCCTTAATGAGCTCCAACCAACGGCGTTGCCTAAGGTTGAGATCCTTCTGAGTGAATATATACTTCAAACTCTTATGATCCGTATATACTTGGCACTTAGTTCCCATAATGTAGTGTCTCCAAATCTTAAGTGCATGCACAACGGCAGCCAGCTCTAAGTCATGAGTGGGGTAGTTCAGTTCATACTTCCGCAACTGACGAGATGCATAGGCAATCACATGTCCTTCTTGCATGAGCACACATCCAAGTCCTTGGCCACATGCATCACAGTAAATGTCAAATCCCTTCTGTAGATCTGGCATAATCAATACTGGCGGTGACATCAATCTCTCCTTCAATTGATCAAAGCTCTCTTGGCATTTCTCGTCCCACTTGAATTCTTTTCCTTTCTCCAAAAGCGAGGTCATAGGCTTGGCAATCTTAGAGAACCCTTCAATAAATCTCCGATAATATCCTGCGAGTCCCAAGAAACTCTGAATCTCAGTAACTGTAGTGGGCACTCTCCACTCCATTATCTCCTTCACTTTAGCAGGATCCACTGCTATTCCTCCATTAGAAATAATATGACCAAGGAATGGCACCTTGTCAATCCAAAACTCGCACTTGCTGAACTTAGCGTAGAGTTGATTATCTCGCAACTTTTGTAGCACCAACCTTAGATATTGTTCATGATCACTTTCATTCTTAGAATAGATAAGAATATCGTCGATGAACACCACGACGAATCTGTCCAAATACTCCATAAACACCTTATTCATCAAGTTCATGAAATAAGCTGGTGCATTGGTTAATCCAAATGACATAACAGTAAACTCGTATAATCCATATCGGGTTGAGAAAGCCGTCTTAGGAATATCTGATGGTCTAATCTTCATCTGATGGTATCCTGATCGGAGATCAATCTTCGAGAATACCCTGGCTCCTCTCATCTAATCAAACAAATCCTCAATACGGGGTAATGGGTACTTGTTCTTCACCGTGACATCATTAAGTGATCTATAGTCCACGCACATTCGTTGCGATCCATCCTTCTTCTGTACGAATAACACCGGTGCTCCCCAAGGTGAGGAACTAGGACGAATATACCCCGTCTCCTGTAACTCAGTTAACTGCTTCTTAAGTTCCTTCAACTCCTCTACGGACATCCTATATGGCCGTTTAGAAATAGGGGCGGTTCCAGGTAAGAGATCAATAACAAACTCAACTTCTCTATCAGGTGGCATCCCTGGTAACTCCTCTAGAAAGACATCCGGAAAATCTCTAACCACCCGGATGTTGTCTCCAACAAACTCCTCAGGTATAAAGAACATTGCACGCATGGATGAGGAGGTTACTGCAATATTAACTTGAAATCTTTCTCCTTTAGTGGTAGTGAGTTCTACGGTACCTCTACCACATGCTATAACGGCCTTTGCCTTTCTTAGCCATGACATACCAAGGATCAGATCTATACTGCTTGACTCTAATATTATAGCAGTAGCTCCAAATTCTCTACCCATAATGGTCAATGTCAATCTACGTGTCATTTGATTCGCCTCAACAGGCCCTTAGGTGTAATTACTATCATGGGTTTTCTCATATTTAGCAGTGGTATTTCATTCGTGTTGGCATATCTAGCAGACATGAATGAATGTGTAGCACCAGAATCAAATAATATGGTTGCAGGAATTGCATTAACATAAAACATACCAAGTACGATGTCCCCACCATCCGGAGTAGCATCAACGCTGACTTGATTAACCTTGGCAATAGAATATCCCTTGCCAAATCCTGGAGTTTGCTGTCTGTTCTGAACTGGAGTAGTAGCAATCCTCTGTGGGCAGACATTTGCATAATGACCAGTCTTCCCACACTTGAAACAAGTAGTGCCTGGACTCTGTCCTGAAAACTTCGTCGGGGTGCCAGTGGGGGTAGCCTGTCGAGGAGGTGGAGTCCTCAGTGGTGATTGCTGAACTAGGCGCTGGCCTCCGCCAGTGCGAACTGGTGTACCCTGAGGTGAACTGTAGCGGGGACGAACACTGCTGCCACCCTGTCCTTGTGAGATAGCCTTCCTCTTCAAATCACCCAGTTGAACACGCTTGTGTTCAATAGCAAGAGCCTTATCCAGTAGCCTCTAAAATGATGGAAAGGTGTGTGCAACCAATGCATACTATAAGGGTCCATTCAGTCCTTCAATAAAATGTTCCTGCTTCCTCTCATCCTCAGCAACCTCCTCCGGAGCATACCTCGACAGCTGAATAAATTTGTCTCTGTACTCGCTGACCGACATGTTGCCTTGCTTCAATGACAGAAACTCCTTCTTCTTGATCTTTATCATACCAGCTGGAATATGGTAGTTCCTGAACTGTGTACTGAACTCTGCCCAAGTAATAGTATCAGCAGCATCATGGGCAGCAGTATAAGAATCCCACCAGTCAGCAGCAGGGCCTGTCAGACGACCTGCGGCATAAAGAACTTTCTCCCGGTCTGAGCATTGGGCGATGTTGAGCATCTTCTCAATTGACTTCAACCAATCATCTGCATCAAGTGGATCTGGCGAACTGGCGAAGGTCGGTGGCTTATGACTCATAAATTCCCGGTGCTTATCACGAGGTGGAACTGGTGGTGGTGGTGGAGGCAATGGCACTTGTTGCTGTTGTTGCTGTTGTTGAAGTTGTTGTTGCGGCTGCTGTTGTTGCACCCTTCTCTCCTGGCGTACCTCCTCTCTCTCCTGGCGCAACTCCTGGCGTATATCTTCTCTTTCCTGACGCATCTCCTGGCGTTCTTGCTGCATCTGGGCACGCATATCAGCCATAGTGTCCGCCATTTGCTGCATCACCGCCATCTGAGCTGCAATCAGTGATCAACTCCGCCTGGTGGAGGATTAGGAGGATTCATCCCTGCTGGCTGTGGCTGAGGTTGTCTATATATCCTTCGAGTGTGCCGATTAGGAGGCAAATCAATTCCACCACCCCGCCTGGTATTTACCATCTGAGTTAGATACATAAGGTAAGAGAATAGTAGACAAGGCAGTAATTACGAATCATGTTACTTTGGGGGATTTATTAGCTAAGCAGTTTAATGTTTTACCTACCATAGCTAATTTATTACCTTATGCTGGCACATGCTAAGATGTCCATATATAATATTTCAATCAATCAAAGAAGCAAATCAGGCATTGATCATCAGAACAATCAACCAACATTTTTAATAGAGAAAATAGTTTTAATTTTGTCTTAGGCTTCCTATCTCTTAAAAATGTCATAGGGGTAGGGATTCCAAGGTGTGAAATCCATCTTGTCTAAGAGTAGAAAAGGTAAGAATGATCAGAGTAGAACAGTAGAAGGTGAGACAGGATCAAGATAAGTGTAGAAAGAATCAGAGTAAGGTAAGTGTAGAATGAATCAGAATGAGATAAGTAGGTAAGGGTTGTCCATTTCTATCTAGGTTTCGTCCTACAGTCAACACTTCCTCTGATACCACTTCTGTCACACCCGGGTTTAAAGGACAAAGCCGGGTGCATCTCATACATGCGCCAGGAAGACAACATATATAATAACAGAGTGTATAGAGATAAATGTCACAATAACATCAGAGTACTTATTACATAGCGGAAGACTTATTACAAAATAAAAGAATAAATATAAAACGAACTAAGGATCGTTGGCGCCAAAGTCGACTGAGAAACGCCACCTAGATCAAGTCGAATGCCTCAGTGTTAGGCGGCTCCTCTTCGACCACCTGTTCTTCTCCTGTGGGGGGGTGTGAGACAGCAAGGGTGAGCTCACATACGTTCATAGCTCAACAAGTCGTGGGGAATAATGTGGCATGAACTCACCAAAGGTGGGAGTTCATGAAAGTGTAAGGCTGATCAATGAAATAAAGGCTGAAGATGAGCATTGCTTTTATAAGTTGGTCAAACTTTTATTAGCAATTACTAGGTGTAAGTAAATACCAAACCTTAATAATAATAAAGAATAGTAATAGTAAAATAATCCCAAATGCGATGCAAATGTCAAATTAAATTTAAGTCCCATAATTAATCATGTGAGGGTCCGAGCCGCTCATGACCGTGAGCATGGCTAGTATACTAGTTTTACACTCTGCAGAGGTTGCGCATCTTTACCCACAAGTCATGTTACCCATCTGCCAAGAGACGGCCAATCCCATACACCTCTACCGAGGAGGCGAGGCAGGGTAACACTACGAGGCCTTTACAAAGTTACACTAGCTTCAGAAATCCCGCTACAGTTTATAGGAAGCTCCAGTGCAGGGTTCTTGCCTGACCACCAACGCAGAAAAATCAACCAAGGACCTCCCTACACTGACCACTCCCCTACTGCCCTTGCCCCTTTCGGGTAAGGAAGACCTCCACTTGCTTTCCTAGTTAATCGGCCAAGGACGTCCCATTAAACCCGTGTGGTAGCACTTTTTTCCCGGGTGGTCGCTCCATGTTCCCATTAATTTAATGATCTTAACATGAACAGTAATAATAACAAGATAATAACAGAAGAATCATGAGTAGTGTATCTCCATACCCAATCCACATAAAGCAATAGCAAGTACTACCCAAAAATATTTCAGGGGTGAACAAGGTATAAAGATAACCAAAACTGGGGTAGCTTAAAGGATCCCATCAAAATTAACCTATGCAGATCATTAAAATTAATAAGAACATGGCTGGGAAAAGTAAGTGATCAAGGGCACAACTTGCCTTCAATGAGCTCCTGCTCAGCTACTTCTACTTGCTGAACCTCAGAATCCACAGTGGCTTGCTCGTCTACTCGCATCAACACAATACAAACATAGTATAGCAAAATTAACATTGCACCAAACATGTAAATAAAATGCACAGTAAAAATCTACACATTAAAATGAAATCATAGGAACTGGAATCACTAAATTTGGAGTTATAGAATTCAAGTTATGAATTTCTTAAGGTTTAATGTGATTAAAATAGGATTAGATGAGGAATTAATTTTCTAACTGAGTTCATGTCAAAACAGAGACACTAAATGGTAGAGAATATTATTACAAAATTTTAGAAATTGGAATGGTTAAATTTGCACCAAAAATGCAATTTCTATGAATTTTACAAGTTTCTAGATTTGTTTTTGTATTAAAAATGAATTTCTATAAATATTTCTCTGTTTTTAAACATCTCTGAACTGGGCCACGAATTCCAGAGAAGTCAGGGGTCTCTGCGCAAGAGATACTAGACCCAGTGCACAGTCAGATAGGATGGCGGGTTCTATATAAGAAAAACACAGGGGCGCATGTGCAAAACTGACCCGCGAAGGGGTATGGACCTATCCTGGCCGTCCGATCGACTGTGAACGACCACGATTAGATCAAACCATTTTAAACCCTCACTCTCACCAGACACCATCGGATTCCTAATGTACGGCCCAGAGTTAATGGAGCCAGATCTAACATGATCCGCAGGATCGCGGATCAACGGCGCCAGATCAACCGCGCGAATGGGTACGTGATCCTCTAATCTTGGCCGTCGCGCAACGCATCAACGGCCCACACGCTTCCGCTGCGCGTGAGATTGCCCCCCCAAAGTCGTACCGGCGGTGAGCTTGCACCGCCGCGGCACCATTGCCGCGACCAGACCACCTACCTTCCCGAGCGCGAAGCTAGCCCGCGGCTGGTACAAAACAAAATTGGAGGTATCCCGAAGCTAGTATGAGAGTTCTTACCAAGGATTCGGCCGCGAAGGTGCCCAGTCCACGGCGCGGTGCGGATCCGCGGCGGCGCCCGCGCCCCGGCGAGAAATTGGAGGCGGAAAGGCCCTCGCCCTTGCCCAATAACGCCGCAGATAGCTTCACCGCGGCACAGCGCAAACCCACGACCCGACCAAAAGTTCCAGGCGGCGGTGGATGGATGGAAGGCACGGCGGCTCCGATTCTCTCTCAACTCTCCGCACGGTACTACAACGATATGGGTCACGGGGAGAAGATAGGGTCCCGAATAGCGGGGGTGGGTTCGCCCTTTATGCCTGCGAAAGGTTCTGCGTCCCTGGTCAATCCCCCCAGCGCGAACCCGACGAAGTGAACGGATCCCGCAGACTCGGTGCACGCCCGCCATGCGCGCGATTCTGGTGAAGCTAGAGCTGACAAACGAGCCCCATACGTCAGAGGGCGCGCGCGGAAGCCAGCGACTGATGCGTGGGCCCATCGCGACAGAGAACGCACGCGGGGTGAGTGCGACAGACAGCCGGGCCCCAGGTGTCGGCGCCGCGGCTAGGAGGTGGGCTGCGCGCGAGTACACCAGAAGGTGGGCCGAAATGAGTGCTCCGCGGCCCAGGTAGCTTTTTATTCTTTTTCTTTTTTCTGATTTCCCTTTTCTTTCTTATTTTCAAGTTCAATTTGAATTCAAATTTAGTTTCAAACCTTGTGCAAATTTGTTATCAAATCATATTATGAAATGAAAAATACAAATTTTAGAAATATATTTATGTTATTTATATTTTTATATCATTTCTCTTCTTACTTTCAAACCCTAATTTTCAATTTAGGGTTTAATCCAATTTCTAGTCATTTTTATATTATTATTTTTATTTAATGCACAAACATAAAACTTCAACAAGATGTACTTTATTTTATTTTAGAATCATTTCTTTGGATTAAATCCTCTTAATTACATGTATGTTCTTTTCATGATGCAAATATGACACATAAAATAAGGATATCACCATATAATCATTTTATACACTTTTGAGTATTACACTGTGCCTCGAGAAGCTACCAGGGCGCAGAAATCGGCATGCCCCCCAATAACTTCGTCAAGAGCATCAACCTTGCCTTCAATATGTTATAAGGTGCTGGACAGGTTTTCGGCTGAATGTGAAAACTTTTCAGAGCTGGCTCCGATAGAGTGAAATACGTCCTTCAGCCGTTGCACGCATCGGCTGCCAAAATTTAGACATCTCTCTTGGAGATCTTTCAATGATTCTTGCAAATTTGAATTTTTCTCGACCTCAGCCTTGAGACTTGCTTCAAGCTTCTCTTTTTCTTGCTCATGTTTTTCCGACTTTTTGAGTAGTTCATTCTTTAAACTGTCATTTTCGGCTTGCACTTCGGCCAAGGAGCCTTCCATAGACTGAATAATAAAGTCTTTCTTTTCTAAAGCACCTTCGTGTTCTTTAGCCATAATTTCAAGATCTTGAATGGTGAAGTCTTTCTTCTTCAGAACAGCTTCGTAGTTTTCAACTTTTTCTTCTAAACCTTTGATGATAGCTTTGTTCTTCTCCTCTTCAAGATCTTGTTGCATTTTCAGCACTTTACTTAATAACATACTCTGCCAAAACAACCTTTGTCAGAGGAAGACATAAAAAATAACAATAATAAAATAATAATAATATTTTTACCTTAAAATTAGCGTAGAGCAGGCTGCCAGCGACATGATGTCGCTGGTACCTGCAGAGGTCTGCTTCTATCTTCGGCAAGCCAACGCTTTTGGAGAGGGTTCTAACAATTTTGGCCTAGGTGCGGTTCCGAAGGCATCTTAGCTTCCCTTCGTTGACCCCACCAAATAGCATAGCCCCTGATTTATATCCGCAAGATATGGCATATTTTTTCAACTCTTCTTTTTCGGTGTCTGTTAACTCCTGTCCAAGCAAATCTTGAAAGTTAAAATCTCCTTCTTCCGAAATTTCATCAATCTGCTTTTTCCCCTTTTCAGTTGTCGTGTTCACCGTAGCCATAACAGCTTCTTCTTCAGCCATTTTCAGGAGTATATTGTCAATAACCTCAAGTGTGGTTTCCAGGTTCGACTCTTCGGTGGCCCTGGTAGCTTCGGCTTCGGCCCCGGTAGCTTCGGCTTCGGCCCCGGTAGCTTCGGCTTCGCCGGTTTCAGCTTCAGTGGTCTCCACTCCGGTAGCTTCGGCTGCGGTGTCTTTGGCTTCGGCAGTCTCTGCAAAGGCAATTTTTGACACCGTCGCCGGTGGCGGCGTCTGATGGATCACATCTGTCACTTAGATGGTCGACTTTCCGAAGTCCAGGTGGCTAGGCTTGCTTGGTATTGCGATATTGTGATCATCTTCAGAATCAGTCTCTTCAATATCTGCTTGTTCTGCTTCGGCAGCAGGGGTGTTCTTCGATGTCACCAACCCACTTCGCCTCATTGCTTCTGAAATAGGGACAGTTTCCGCAGCTTCGGCTTCGTCTCCTTCGCGCTCAGCCCTAGCAGTAGAGCGCACTCTAGCCATTTGATTTTGAATATCTTGAAAATTGCTCAGAAATTAATAACCTTTTTCCCGAAGCCCTTCTCCTAACGAAGCAGACGCTAAACTAGAGCTTCGTTCGAATGCGAAAATCAAGCTTCGGCTATGGTTAAAATTTTTGGCAGCAAAACAGTGCAATAGCAATGAATGCTGTGGTAACTTCACACCTACCCGTCTGTTTATATAGTGTTGCAGGAAAGAAGGTGAATCGTCAAGATTTTTACACCAAGCAAACAGTTGCTCAAACCCGCTGAACGGTGGGCCGCAAAAACCAGAATAGTGAACCTGCATGGTGGAATCGCTACGCGCTCGAAAACTGTATCGTTTCTCGACAACGAGCTCAGGGAAGGTGTTTTTCGGACCTTCGGCTTCCTGAAGCCTAAGAGACTTTTTTCACGGATCAAGCTTGTTACGAAAAACGATCTAGTACCGCGAAGGGGCTACTGTTGGGACCATGCTTCGTCGCCGAAGGTCCTGTAGAAAGAAACAGCTGCGACTGAAGCTGCTCGTATGTGATGACGAAGGTATCATTCATGAAGCTTCGGGGTTATAACATATCCGAAGATGAAGGGTCGAACCGACTTAAAGATAGAATGACCTTTTAGCCTATAAGGGTCTGAGTCATTGTTGTAAACTTTTATGAAGGGCATGATTGTAATTCCTCACAGGCTGTGTCCTGTGCCTATAAATAGTGAACAATATTCCTTTACTGTTCACGCATTCCTGTAATTGCAAGTGCATCACTCGGGAATTATTGCTTGTCAAGGCGAAGGTATAAACATACCTTTAACATTGTAATCAAACATTTTAGATTTATATAATAAAATATGTGAACGATGCCATTTATTTCTAAACATATTTATCTTTGATGTTCTACATTTTACGTTGTTTTATATTATCTTAATCACCTTCATAATATTATGTTTGTGACCTTCGTCCGAAGTTCATTAAACCCTTGAGGGGATAATGCTTCAGCGGACGAAGGGTATTTGATATTTAACATCTTTGTGTTGTCTTGTTCTTGATTCATAGCATTTGAGAACAAGTCCCCAACAGTATGTCGTTTTCCTCCCCATTGGTTTGGGTTTTGTGGCGCGTTAATACATGTCCTATGAGGCTCATAGGACTGGACATTCCTTTCTGGCCTTCTGGGGGCCGGAAAGTACTCACTCTCATGGGTTTGGTAGATTATATTATGGTGCTGGTGTGTCGTATGCTGAGATGGGGAGTCTAGTTGGGACGGATATGGAGTTGGATATCCATCCTCCTCAAAAAACTCTATGTCGGACCGTCTGGTTAAATACACGGACCGTCCGGCTCCATGCACGGATTTTCCGGCCATGTGGCCGGACCGTCTATGGCAGAACCTCCCAAGTTATTGGGCCCACATGCACCTATCCTTGTCTCAAAGACCTCAGACTGCTACACATGGATTAAATAAAAGAGCGAATGAACAAACTCCTGCATCTCAGCAGCAGGGAAAACCAATCTCCATTTTGAGAGCTAATCAGCTGTCTCTCAACACTAAAAAGCTTCACGGCTTCACCTTTACACAAAGGACGTAAAGGGAACTTGTATAAGTAGTCACTACTAAGAGCAAAAGAAAAGAGGCTGCAAATGAAAGTGGTATGCCCTTTTGATCCAACATAGATGATAGATGTTTCTTGATCACTTGACAAACAACATAGAAATGGTTTCAAGGGAAGGTCAATGGAAGATAACACATCAGTGTAGTTCCATAATGGATCATGGCTAGAGACTTTGATACCAGCATGCGCCAAGCAGCATAACCTTGCGTGTACATTCACAAGGGGCTCTCAGTTTCGCTGCGGCACCATAAGTCCTTAATCATGACACCATTACCAAACTGGCACCAATAATAAATCTCACGCGGTAGGAACAATTTGTGCAGAGATAACATATCGATATAGTCTCATAACGGATTATGACTACTAACTATGATACCAGCACGTGCCAAGTAGCACAACCATGTGTGTACATTCACAGGAGGCCCTCGGTTTCGTCACGGCACCATCGGTTTTAGTCATAACACCATTACTAGACGTAACCAATAAGAAATCTCGTGTGACACCAATGGATTGGGCAAGGGTGATAATATACAAAGAGACTCTACCTGTCAAAACGGTTACAAGTAGAGAGCCAAATAGATCATGGCCCGATGAAATGAACAAAACATGGCCATAACCTAAATTGGTTGATGAAGGGAGTATGGGAGGCTGTTAATTTAGCCTCGAGCATATTTCTATGCCCATCACAGAGATCACAAGGTCAATGATTAGTATCTGATTAGATACGGAGGGAAGACAAACATAAGATTAAGTTGGTAGGCCTTCGATAGATATGAGGAAACCAAAGGCATCAAACTCAAGAAAATCATCAGACATGTATTTCCTAGGTTGGGTTGATAAAGTGACAAGATAATCCGCAAGGAGAGGCCAAATACAATAGAGACCTCAACATGCATCAACTGAACAAGGGAATGATTCTAGAAGGAGACATGACTTGAGATTCTTGTTTTAAGATTGGGTACACTTTACATCCAACAAGGAAATTGTCTACGCATTTATTTGCATGGGCTTGGTAATGGAGTAATAACGGAAAATTCAAATTTGGGTCATGGTTATCTAATTAAGAGCATGGCCTAGTTTAGGGTTTAGACAAATAAGTCACTAGCATTCTATCAGCACACAAGCTAAAGAGCAAACACATATAACACCTAAACATGTTACCTAAGGAACGGAGGACAACTATTTCATCGAAGTTCATAATTCAACATTACACCACATTATCTACAATCACTGGTTACTGGAATAAAGAGGAGAGAAGCATTTTGGATGTATAGGGGACAAACATGATGCAACAATCAGGATGCATGCTCGTCCTATGCGTCCTCACAAATTTTTGCCAATATACTGTGGCAATAACGTTCTATATCGGTGGCATACTTACGACTCTCACGGTATTTTGCTAGTCGTCAGCTACACATATGATTTCGAGGTTAGTGTACCTGCACAAAAATCCATCACAGCCCAATTCCCATGATGCAGTTCACACATGACAGTTTATCACAGTTTATACTCCATATATTTCTATATGGAGGCCAGCTCATCATTAAGCGCCGAGCCACGCATAGGCGCCGCAGCCACACTTTAACCATAGGGCAGCTCATTATGGTAACTCACCTTCTTACTTGAGCGTAGGTGCATCGTTACAAGTACATTACACTTCTAAGTATTCCCATGTCTGTATACCCATACACACACATGGGGTACTGAATTTCCCGGAAAAGTACTTACTCCATATCGCAGCTTTCATATATACATATGTAGAACATGTATATAGTCAGCGCCACAATTAAGCACTCCCCTAGACCGACGGTTGTTCGGTCATGCTCTCACATCTCACCTTACCTTGACTGTCGATCCATTCAAAACTGAATGGCCTTAAAAATAACAATACACATGTATGCAATACCCCCAGTTGTGGGTTAGTGGTTTTCAAATAAGCCACCTGATAGTCCTTAACTTAGGGCTTAATAGAGGATGTCGCTAGCATTATAGTTTTTCAAAACTGTTTTTCAAAGCCAAACAATGTGTTTAGTTGAAAATAGGTTTTTTGAAACCAAAACTTTTGTTTTGAAAATACGTATGTGACCGTATATACTTAATCCTGCTCCGATACCAGCTGTGGCTGAACCTCCCAAGTTATTGGGCCCACATGCACCTATCCTTGTCTCAAAGACCTCAGACTGCTATGCATGTGCACCAGATAACTTAACAGGATCCGTCCGATTGCCCCAAGGACATCGGATAAACCACTTACAACCAGAACCGCGGGATTAAGTAAACACAAATCACACACCAACAATTTGCAGCGGAAATCTTAGTACCAAATTTTACAAGTTACAAAAAATTTTACTTTGTACATGATCGGAGTGATTGCAAAAGTGATTCAAAGAAATAACTTTGAATTGTTATAAATTATTTGTAGTTTTGAAATATATGCTAGCTCAAGTGACCATCCTCAATAAGAAGTATAGAAGAGTTACTTAGACTTATAAGAAGGCCGAGCCCACCGGCACTTAACACCATCAACAGCAGCATAAAACTATAACCTGAAAACAACAGGGAATAAAACCCTGAGTATGGAATTACTCAGCAAGACTTACCCGACTAAAGAAAAGACTCTCAAGGGTATGCTGAATTTAGGAATCAAGGAGAGGCTTTTAGCGAGAATCAACTTAAATACTTTTGCAGAAATAGCTTACTAAATTGAGTCCTTACTTTCAACATTTTAATGCTAGATTAAGTATTAATAGACCTTGTTTGCATCTAGTCTAATTTCACCATCTCATCAATACAACATCATTTTTATTCATGAGGTTCACATCCTGACTTAGGTTGTAGGTCAGTGACCAAGTCTCCACTGTCCAGGGATATAACGGCGATCCGAATCGATTTACTCAGCTGAGGATCTCTAACCACACGACATATGTAGCACTTAACCCTTGCATATGTCAACTCGCCACCGGGGTTCTTAAGACCAGATCAGGTTCATGCCAACTGAGAGCACAGATACACCACCGTCCAGCCTCTTGCCATGGAGGGTACCGCTACTCTTGCCATCTCTCCACTCCCATTGCGTGTTATCTTATTCTGGTATTAGTCTGCCCGAGGCAAAGCTTACCCTATCCCATATCCAGGGCATGTGGCCAGTTAAGATAGTCCTTGATCATCAAGCCTACATACGCATCCAGTCCTTAATCAACCTGGGTAGAACATCACCTATTCCTAGCCCAAGTCCCGATTTAAGTACTTCCACCCTTAGGATTGTTTGTATTCCTTAGGATGAAAAGAGCATCAAAGGGAACTTTGCAGTAAGATCCCACCACGCTCTCAATGAAAATATTCTTGTAGGTAGAAGCCATCTTTCCTCAGGATAACACCTGGGCTAGGCCTTAATGCAAAAGACAACCTCTATCCACAAGATCTGAGCAGGATTAAGCATTTTTGTAAATCATATTTGATACTTCACCAGAAGTATCTATAAAGGTATGGATATTGTTGGGACCGTGCTTCGTCGCCGAAGGTCCTGCAGGAAGAAACAGTTTCGGTTGAAGTTGTCTGTACGTAATGCCGAAGGGTGCCGTCCATGAAGCTTCGGAATTACAAACCGACTTAAAGATAGAATGACCTTTTAGTCCATAAGAGTTTGAGTCGATGTTGTAAACTTTTATGAGGGGTATGATTGTAATTGTTCACAGGCTGTGTCATGTGCCTATAAATAGTGAACATTATTCCTTTACTGTTCACACATTCCTGTAATTGCAAGGGCATCACTCGGGAATTGTTGCTTGTCAAGGCGAAGGTATAATCATACCTTAAACGTTGTATTCAAACATTTTAGATTCAGATAATAAATACGCGAATGGTGCCATTTATCTCCAACATATCTATCTTTAATGTTTTACATTTTACATCGTTTTATGTTATTTTTGTCACCTTTGTAATATTATGTTTGTACCCTTCGTCCGAAGTTCATTAAACCCTTGACGAGATAATGCTTCAGCGGACGAAGGGTATTTATTATTTAACATCTTCGTGTTGCCTTGTTCTTGATTCATAGCATTTGAGAACAAGTCCCCAACATTGGCGCCCACCTCCGGTCAACTCACTTCCACTTTTTTGAGCTGATGGCTTCGTTCAACAATCAAGCTGGAGTTGCTTCGGCCCCGAAGTTGATACTCCCGATAACAGGTGGTTCATGCTCAGAGCCAGCCAACAAAAAGCAGAAGAAGGAAGCACAGAGAAGGGTACAGCATGTTGGGGTGCAAGGACCCTTCATCAAGTCAAGATGGTCTCACATTCCAATTACCTTCTCCCAAGAGGATCTTCAACTCAAGGATTACCCACACAATGATGCTATGGTTATCTCTTGTGTGATCAAAGGATTTCTGGTCCATAATGTTTTGGTTGACACAGGCAGCGCAGCTGATATCATATTTGCTAAAGCTTTCAGACAAATGCAAGAGCCCGAAGACAAGATCCATGATGCTACGCACCCTCTCTGTGGCTTCGGAGGACGGCAAATTGTAGCACTTGGGAAGATTACCATGCCAGTAACCTTCGGATTTGTTAACAACACAAGGACTGAGCAAATTGTGTTTGATATTGTTGACATGGAGTATCCTTACAATGCTATCATTGGTCACGGTACTCTCAATGCCTTCGAAGCAATTCTTCACCCAGCTTACCTCTGCATGAAGATACCTTCGGACCAAGGGCCTATTGCTATCCATGGAAGTCAGGAAGCTGCCAGAAGGGCCGAAGGAAATTGGACAGATTCAAAAGCAATCCATAACATAGATGGAGCTGAGGCCTGTGAGCAATACAAGTTCAGAAGGGAAAAAGCTGCTTCAGCTGACCAGCCGAAGCCCATGCTCTTATGTGAGGATATAGCAGATCAGAAGGTGCTATTGGGATCTCAATTGTCTGAAGAACAGGAAAAAACCTTGATAAGGTTTCTGTTCAACAATAAAGATGTTTTTGCTTGGTCAGCTAATGATCTTTGTGGAGTTAACAGGGATGTTATTGAGCATTCGCTCAATGTCAATCCATCCTTCAGACCCAGAAAGCAGAGGCTTCGGAAGATGTCTGATGACAAGGCCGAAGGTGCTCGGAATGAAGTGAAAAGACTTCTCATTGTCGGAGTTATTAGAGAGGTAAAATACCCAGAATGGTTGGCTAACACTGTTATGGTGAAGAAGACCAATGGTAAATGGAGAATGTGTATTGATTTTACTGACCTCAATAAGGCTTGTCCGAAGGACGAGTTTCCATTGCCAAGGATAGATTCCTTAGTCGATGCAGCAGCTTCATCAGAGCTTATGAGTTTGCTGGATTGCTATTCAGGCTATCATCAAATCTGGATGAAGAAGGAGGATGAACCGAAAACCAGCTTCATAACCCCTAGTGGGACATATTGCTACCTTCGGATGCCTGAGGGGCTTAAAAATGCTGGAGGAAGCTTCAGCAGAATGACAGCAAAGGTTCTCCATTCTCAGATAGGCAGGAATGTACTAACTTATGTTGATGACATCATTGTAAAAAGCACGAAGCAAGATAACCACATTGCTGATTTACAGGAGACCTTCGCTAATTTTAGGCACGCTGGTTTAAAGCTGAATCCATAAAAATGTGTCTTCGGAGTAAAGAAAGGGAAATTTCTTGGTTGCCTAGTTTCAACAAAGGGAATTGAGGCTAATCCAAGTAAAATCGAAGTTATACTTCGAATGGAACCACCAAGTACAAAAAAGGGGGCTCAAAGATTGACGGGAAGGCTGGCATCTCTCAACAGATTCATATCCAGATCAGCAGAGAGAAACTTACCATTCTTCGAAGTGCTGAAGTCAGCCGAAGTCTTTCAATGGGGACCAATCCAGCAGAAAGCCTTCGAAGAGTTGAAGCAATATTTGATAGATCTAACAACATTAACTCCACCAACGCCAGGGGCTCCTTTGTTATTATATGTGGCAGCTTCGCATTCAGCGGTAAGTGCAGCACTTGTTCAGGAGAAGCTTGAAGGCCAAGTTAAGAGGCAGGCCCCAATATATTTCGTATCCGAGGTTCTTAGTTTATCGAAGAAAAATTATACAGAATTGGAGAAGGTACTGTATGCTGTTTTGATGGCCTCCAGGAAGCTTCGGCATTATTTTCAAGCTTCCAACATAATTGTTCCTTCTTCGCAACCTCTGAAGGATATTATGAGAAACCGAGAAGCTACTGGAAGGGTTGGAAAATGGGCTGCAGAGCTCAATGAATTTTGTATTGATCATGTTCATAGATCCTCGATTCAGTCCCAGGCGTTAGCAGACTTCATTGCTGACTAGACGCCAGGGGCTCAGGAGGAAGAAACAAATAAAGATGCCGAAGCATGGACAGTGTTTTGCGATGGGTCTTGGGGAACCTTCGGAGCAGGAGTGGCTGCTGTGTTAGTTTCACCTTCCAAAGTTAAAACTTGTTATGCGGCAAGACTTGATTTTAGTTGCACAAATAATATCGCTGAATATGAAGCTCTGCTCTTGGGTCTTCGGAAGTTAAAGGCAATGGGAATCAGAAGGGCCATTCTTAAAACTGATTCTCAAGTTATTTCTGGTCATGTTGACAAGAGCTATAAAGCAAGAGACCCGAAGCTTGAAAAGTATCTAGATACAGTCCGAAGGATTGAGGCTTCCTTCGAAGGTTTCTCTGTCAAAAATATTCCTCGTGGAGAAAATGAATACGCTGATCTATTGGCCAAGTCAGTAGCCCAGGGGCTGCCTATACCTTCGGAAGTATTTTTCAAAACAATAAAAGCACCTTCGGTCGAGCTTCTTGAAAGAGCAATTCTTAATATATCCCCTGTTTATAGCGAGGATTGGAGAACTAAGATCGTCTCTTTCCTTCAGGGTATTTTTCTTTCAGACGACGAAGCTTATAACAGGAGAATAGAAGCAAGAGCTCGACCATATGTCATAATAGAAGGGGAGTTATACAAGCATGGGGTCTGTTCCCCATTGCTCAAGTGTTTATCTAGATCCGAAGGTATAGAATTAATGAAGGAAATACATGCAGGCCTGTGTGGATCTCACATTGGATCTAGGCCCTTGCTTGGGAAAGTTTTTCGCCAAGGATTTTATTGGCCAAAAGCAGCTTCAGATGCAGCGGATATAGTCCAAAAGTGCGAAGGTTGTCAGAAATGTGCAAGAGATCAAAAACAACCTTCGTCTTTAACTCAATTAATACAACCCACTTGGCCGTTGCAAAGGTGGGGCCTTGATTTGCTAGGCCCATTACCACCAGCACAGGGGAACTTAAGATATGTGGTAGTGGCAGTGGAGTATTTTTCCAAATGGATTGAGGCAAAGCCCTTAGCCACAATAACTTCATTTACTATTCAAAAGTTTTTCTGGCAGAACATTATTTGTCGCTTCGGAGTGCCGAAGGCCATTACTATGGACAATGGGACACAGTTTGATTCTGAAGCCTTCAGAGAATTTTGTGATCGAATTGGCACGAAGATCCATTTTGCATCAGTTCGACACCCAGAGTCAAATGGACTTGTCGAAAGAGCTAATGGGATCATAATGACAGGAATAATGAAGTCAATCTTCAATCAGCCCAGGGGAAAATGGCCTGACGAGTTAATCAAAGTGGTATGGAGCCATAATACAACCATGTCAAGGTCAACAGGTTTTACGCCCTTTAAACTATTGTTCGGTGACGAAGCAATAACCCCAGAAGAGGCCAAAGCAGGATCAATAAGGATAGTAGCTTCGGCAGAGGGCAAAGACGAAACTGATTGCTCTGTAGAAAAAGATGCTATTGAAGGGATCAGACTTCAAGCTGTGGAAAACATCAATAAATATCAAGCTGAAACAATAAAATGGCGTGACAGAAAAGTCAAGCTGAAGAACATTGAACTAGGACACTTGGTACTTCGAAGAGTAGCCAACCCTGAGACAGCAGGCAAATTACAGCTGAAGTGGGAAGGCCCCTTTTTGGTAGTATCTTCGTCAAGACCCGGTTCCTACAGATTGAAGGATATGGACGGCAACGACATTCCTAGATCATGGAATGCGGATGAGCTTCGACGATATTATGTTTAGCTTGATGTAATTTTTTATATATTCTTTTTCGTGGCACCCTTTTCCTTTCCAAAGGGGGAGAAAGGTTTTTAATGGGGCCACAACATGTAATTTTCCTTATTTCAATTTTATGAGAGTGATATCCCCCAAAAAATGTAAATGTAAATGCAAAAGCAAAAAGAAAAGGAAACAGGGAGAAGCTCAAAAGTCATTCCTAAGGGAATGCAGGGCTTACAGCGAAAAATAAGCGCTGATTCCGCTGAAAGTAAAAGGCGAAGAAGCTCCTAAGGGAGGCTTACAGCGAAAAATAAGCACTGATTCTGCTGAAAGTAAAAGGCGAAGAAGCTCCTAAGGGAGGCTTACAGCGAAAAGTCAACGCTGAAGGACTATGATTATGTATTTTGATATTCATTTGCACAATACATCTCATCATGTCATTTGCATTCATAAACATGCATTTAGACATATATAGAATCATCATTATACCGCATAAAAATACAGATGCTTCGGTGATGAGGAAAAACTCGAAGGAAAATTTTTACGCTTTGTTGTGTACGAAAAGAAGGGAAGGTGTTTTTCGCCTTCGGCTCAAAAGAGAAGTTTCGTCCACAGCAAAGCAACTTGTACGCAGATAGCAGAAACAAAGTATATTACAAGGTATGTACAAATTTACATAAGTTGTTCCATAACTAGATTACAAAAGTTTCTCCAGAATTTTTGCAGGAAAGTATATTGTAAACAACTATCAAGCTTCAGGCTAGGCTTCGTCAAACTTCAACTTCGTCATTCTCCAGCTTCGTCATCCTGCTTATATCAAACAGCAAAATAAAAAAGGTGCAAATTTCAAGGAGAAGGTAAAAGTAACAAAAATAAGTTTTTTACTGGCTTAAGATGACTTCGAGCTTCGTCACCCGCCATTTTTCGCCCGCCACCTACCCAGATCTGGGTCATGAATCTATTTCCAATGCTTCGGGCTAGGCTTGGGATATCTATCAGATCTGATGCTGACAAGCTGAAGTTTGGTCTGTTCACAATATTTCCATGCGTGCAGCCAGCCTTCAGAAAAGCGGTGGCTGTGCCTCGAGAAGCTACCAGGGCGCAGAAGTCGGCATGCCCACCAATAACTTCGTCAAGGGCATCAACCTCGCCTTCAATATATTCTAATGTGCTAGGCAGATTATCAGCTGAAGGTGTAAATTTTGCAGAGCTGGCTCCGACAGAATGAAACACATCCTTCAGCCGTTGCACGCATCGGCCGCCGAAGCTTAGGCATTTCTCTTGAAGTTATTTAAAGGATTTCTGCAAAATTGAATTTTTATACACCTCAGTTGTCAGGCTTGCTTCGAGATATTTCTTTTCTTGCTCAAATTTTTCTGACTGTTGGAGCAATTCATTCTTTAAGCTGTTATTCTCAGTTTGGACTTCAGCCAAAGAACCCTCCATAGTCTGAATAAAAAAATCTATCTTTTCTAATGCACCTTCGTGCTCTTTGACCATCATTTCAAGATCTTGGATGGTGAAATCCTTCTTTTTCAAATCAGCTTCGTAATTTTCAACTTTTTCAGCCAAATTTTGGATGATGGCTTTGTTCTTCTCTTCTTCGAGATCTTGTTGCATTTTTAGAACTTTACTTAACAGTATGCTCTGTCGAAACGATCTTCGTTAGAAAACGACCTAAAAAGATAATAATAATAATAAAATAACAAAAATATTTGTTACCTTGAAGTTAGCATAAAGCAAACTTCCGGCGATATGGTGCCGTTGGTAACGGCAGAGATCCACTTCCAGCTTCGGCAAGCCAATGTTTTTGCAGAGAGTTCTAACAATTTTAGCTTCGCTGCGGTTTCGAAGGCACCTCAGTTTTCCTTCGTTAACCCCACCAAACAGTGTAGCCCCTGGCTTATATCCGCAGGCTATGGCACATCTTTTAAGCTCTGCTTTTTCAGCGTCTGTCAGCTCTTGCCCAAGTAAATCTTGAAATTCAAAATCTCCACCCTCCAAAATGTCTTCAGCTTGTTTTTTCCCCTTTTCAGTGCCTGTGCTCGCCGCGGCCACAGCAGATTCTTCCTCAGTCATTTTTAAGAGTATGTTATCAATAACTTCAAGTGTCTCGTCCAGGTTCAGATCTTCTGTGGCCCCAGTTTCAACTCCGGCAGCTTCGGCTGCGCCAGTTTCAGCTTCGAAGGTTTCCGCTCTGGTGGTTTCGGCTGTGGCGCCTTTAGCTTCGGCAGTTTCGGCAGTCTGGTCAATAGCAATTCTTGATGCCGGTGTCGGTAACGGTGTCCCATGAATTACATCTGCTATTTGAATAATCCTTCGTTTTTCCGGCAGTGCAGGACCTTCTTCTGCCGAAGCTGCCTTGTCCTTCTGAAAAAACTTCGTCAGTTCCAATGCCAGCGGACTTAGCTTGACAGGCAAGGGTTCAGTCATTACCTTCATAATCTCTTCTACTTCAACAGCAGAAGTCGTTGCAGGAGTATCTTCTTCTTGAACCAACATTCTTGGTTCTGGAGATGCAGTTTTCCTCTTTCCTGCAGTGGCCACCTTCGGCTCAGGATTCAACTCTTCAGGGCTAAGTTTTTCAGAATCTCCCCTTTTCTTTTTGGTCACCTTGATGACCTCTTCGTCAGCAGCGCTGGAAATTCTTTTTCGCTTTGGGCCTCCAGCATCTCCGCCCAGGCGATCATAATCAGCATATTCAAAACCTATGGCATCAAGCACCCTGTTCAGCCTTCGCTTCGGCCGAGTGCCGAAGGCTGCTGTCATCAGCTGGTCCTCTTTTTTGGAGTAATTTCCAAGGATTTCATTACTCATTACTTCAATTGTATCGAGCCATTCTTGACAGGGTGCTTTAAAATATTTCTTAAACTTATAATAATAGGGTAGTTGGACAAGCTCCCCTTCTTTATTTTCTCCTTTAAGCTTCGGCATAGTCCACTCCTTCATAGTCGGAAATACTCTGAAGGCCAGAAATTCTTGCACTAAATCTCTAGTGCCCACATGTTCTGCAATAATTTTGAATTCAGCCAATGCGGCCCAAGTTGGACCTTCAGTTCTCATTCTGCAACGGGGTCTTGTTTCTCCGAAGATCAGTTCAAGAGGGCTCTGTACTAGCTTCTCTCTATCTTCGTTAACTTTAACATAAAACCATTCTGACTTCCTGCCTGCCGGCCATTTGCTTCGGTAGCTAATCACAGGAAATTTTGTGGTCTTTCGATAGGCAAAATTGTAACAACCAAAATTGTCGTGCAACCCATCCTTTCTGGCCTTAGTCTGGTAATGCAGCTCGTGTACTCGACAGAAGCTGTCGGCAAACGGCTCCACCGCCTGGCTTCGGAGAGCCCAGATATAAACGCTAAGCCTGACAATGGCGTTAGGAGTCAGTTGGTGAAAATAGATCCCAAACCTTTGTAGCACATCAGAAATCATTCTATTCAAAGGAAATCTCAACCCAGCCTTTAAAAAACTCTTGAAAATAACTATTTCATCCTTTTCTGGTTTCGGGGTAGTCTCCTCTCCCCCGAAGCGAAGTAGCTTCTTCTCATCTTCTCTGAAGTAGCCCGACTTCACCATTTTGGAGAAATCCGCCTTGGAGATAGTCGACTTCCCGAAGTCCAAATGGCTAGGCTTGCTCGGTACTGCGATATGGTAATCATCGTCAGAATCAGCTTCCTCAATATCTCCTCGTTCTGCTTCGGTAGCAGCTTGTTCTGTTTCGGCAGCAGCCTGTTCTGTTTCGGCAGTAGGGATTCTTTTCGAAGTCACCAATCCGGATCGCTGCATTGCTTCGGAGATAGGAACAGTCTCTGCTCCTTCGACTTCGTCTCCCTCACGCTCAACTCTAGCAGTAGAGCGCAATCTGGCCATTCAATTTTGAATTTCTTGAAAGATTTCTCGGAAACTAAATAACCTTTTCTCCCGTAGCTTTTCTTCTGACGAAGTAGACACCAAATTGGAGCTTCGTCTGAATCCGAGAGTCGAGCTTCGGCTATGGTTAAAATTTTTGGCAGCAAAACGGTGCAATAGCAATGAATGTTGTGGTAACTTCACACCTACCTGACTGTTTATATAGTGCTGCAGGTAAGAAGGTGAATCGTCAGGATTTTTACACCAGGCAAACAGCTGCTCGCACCCGCTGCGCGGTGGGCCGCAAAGACCAAAATGGTGGGACCGCTACACGTTCGAAAACTGTATCGTTTCTCGACAACGAGCTCCGGGAAGGTGTTTTTCGGACCTTCGGCTTCCCGAAGCCTAGGAGACTTTTTTCACGGATCAAGCTCGTTACGAAAAACGATCTAGCACCGCGAAGGGGCTACTGTTGGGACCGTGCTTCGTCGCCGAAGGTCCTGCAGGAAGAAACAGTTTCGGTTGAAGTTGTCTGTACGTAATGCCGAAGGGTGCCGTCCATGAAGCTTCGGAATTACAAACCGACTTAAAGATAGAATGACCTTTTAGTCCATAAGAGTTTGAGTCGATGTTGTAAACTTTTATGAGGGGTATGATTGTAATTGTTCACAGGCTGTGTCCTGTGCCTATAATAGTGAACAGTATTCCTTTACTGTTCACGCATTCCTGTAATTGCAAGGGCATCACTCGGGAATTGTTGCTTGTCAAGGCGAAGGTATAATCATACCTTAAACGTTGTATTCAAACATTTTAGATTCAGATAATAAATACGCGAATGGTGCCATTTATCTCCAACATATCTATCTTTAATGTTTTACATTTTACATCGTTTTATGTTATTTTTGTCACCTTTGTAATATTATGTTTGTACCCTTCGTCCGAAGTTCATTAAACCCTTGAGGAGATAATGCTTCAGCGGACGAAGGGTATTTATTATTTAACATCTTCGTGTTGCCTTGTTCTTGATTCATAGCATTTGAGAACAAGTCCCCAACAGATATCAAGGAAGGCAATGCATCAAAGGGTTTCCAAGCAACTCCTATAAACCTAATGCACATTCACTAGACTTAAAGTATGTAAAAATAATTTAAAAACACAAGGAAGGGGTTGCATGCACCGGGGCTTGCCTGGAATAAACACTAGGTTAGTGTTTGTTAGACGTCGATCACTTGATGACCAGCCTTTTGTGTTGGCACTTGTTCAGTCTGCCCTTCAGGTTGGTCCAACTGACGATATCGTTGTGCGAAGAAGACCACTCCTTGCACCATCTTGAGGTTAACTTGGCTCTTTTCCTCCGCATCACGTGATTAATAAGCATACCTAAATGATTTGCATAATGCACATGAATGCATATAAACATGAATAGCACAAATATAAATAGTGCTACACCGACAAGAATTAAACACTTAGTGATGAAGCGTCGTACTATTTCATATGAAAACACTAGTTATCGACGTACGACTAAGCGCAATAATTACGCTTCTCGAACCTAACACAAACATCATGAACAACAAACTATACACATTAAACACAATTAGCCTACACCACTCATCAGCTAATTAATTAAATGCTAACCTTATCCCTCGCTTTATAAATTATACCACATCGCTCACAAAGAATTATTTTAATTTTATTTCACACATCACCTATTTTACATGTCAACAATTAATCAAATATTTCGGGTTTGACTACCAAAATATCCTACAAAATCAACGATGACAGCCTTATCGGATAATCATTTGGAATACTAAATTAATTCTTCACGCCACTAATTTGGCATAGTTCATAAGTAAAACCAATTTGAACACACTTGATAGACACGTCCGCTCGGGTACTCCTACGTAACTAACAGTTTAAATCTAAGTTTTACCTCGTGACACTAGGATGCCATAATCATGTCCTCACATGCGACAAGATATTTTGGCAGCCATCTAATATAACGATGACATGTTTATGCTTTAATTCTGATAATCGTCGTGATTGATATATATATATATATATATATATATATATATATATATATATATATATATATATATATATTCAATCCATCGATAAAAATAGTGAACTAGAGAACGGTTACCGATTCCACTAGAATTCCAAGCCGACGTTGACGATTCTTGTTCAGGCCTTCTGTCGAGTACTAGGTAAACGTCACCCAGGGGTCTCCTTTTCTTCAGTAATCAACTGCTGAAGATCTTCTTCTGATGAGTACTGGAGTGGTATTTGACGAAGCGTGAGCGCGAGAGTGAGGATAGCAAGTCGTCGACACAGTGCTGTGATCAAGGGTGATGGCGAGGTGGAGATCGAGGATAAGCATATGAAGGGAAATGACGATGTTGTGAAAGCTCTCTTGTGAGTTTTGGTGTTTGGATGACAACTCAATTAAAGGACTAACAAGTGTACTAAGTGTTGAACAGGTGCTTAAGGTAAAGCCTACAGGGTTCAACACAAGTGAACAAATGTGATGGTCCAAGAACTGGATTATGGATACATAATGGACATCACAAGTAAGATGGACATTGCATAAAGTGAGACTCGGGTGCGTAGCTCGGAGACAACTGATCAAGCCAAGGACGGAGGCAAGAAAAGCTTCGAGGTACCAAGTGCACGGGAGAAGGTCAAGGAGGCTGAGGAACCCAAAGCCAAGGGTGAAGAAGAAGGCTTGCAAAGTCAAGGGTGATCGAGTTGAGAAGAGCTATGACACACCAAGGATCACTACATAAGGACGTGACTTACAACCAATAAGGTAACAGCTACAGTTATGTGGTGTAAGTCATAAGGCTCAAGATCAAGCTCTAAGAAGGAGATCAAGGTCACTAGAAGGAGAACAAGTGTCAAAACCAGAACTGGAAGCAGCCCAAAAGAGCTAAGTTCACCTTGATCTTTAGTTTGGGTTGTTCCTATGTTTGGAGATGTTCTATGTGACCTTTGCAGGATGTTGGAGCCAAGAAATGTCAATCTAGATCAAGTCAAGCCGACTTGATGATTTATGAGTCCAACATCAAAGCTCAAGCATGTGAAATGCTATACATGTAATAATTAAGAGAAGGTATGTTTCTAAACTTAGTACATTGGTTTTTGTGTACTAATATACTTGTCTAAGTGTTAGAAACAGAAGGAAGAAGAAAAGGAAAGAGGTGCAAATGGTTTGGCTGTGTACAGCCAAGACTCAGCTCAATCTGGCACACCGGACAGTCCGGTGGTGCACCGGACAGTGTCCGGTGCGACAGGTTGAACTCCGGTGAACAGGCCGCTCTCGGGAGCAGTCTGGCGACGTACGACTATAATTCACCGGACTGTCTGGTGGTGCACCGGACTGTCCGGTGAGCCAACGGTCGGCTGGGCCAACGGTCGGCCGCGCAATCCGCGCGTGACGCGTGGACGAGCCAACGGTCAGATGGGGGCACTGGACTGTCCGGTGTGCACCGAACAGTGTCCGGTGCGCCAACGGCTCCAGGACTGCAACGGTCGACTGCTCCATTTATGGAAGGAAATCAGGCACCGGACAGTGTCCGGTGGTGCACCGGACTGTCCGGTGCGCCACTCGACAGAAGGCAAGATTTGCCTTCCTGGATTGCTTCCAACGGCTCCTAGGCCCCTTGTGCCTATAAAAGGGACCCCTAGGCGCCTCAAGCAATATATAAGTGCAGCCAACAAGTGTAGAAATCACTCGAACCAATTCTCACTCTCCCTCTTGTGTGTAACTCTATAGTTTGTGTAGAAGGCACAGCTATAAGCCTTTAGAGAGAGGAGAAGTGTTGCTAAGAGCTAGAGCAAGGTCTTGAGCGTATCGTTACTCTACCGAGGTGCTGCCGAGAAGTTTGTTAGCAGCCACGGTGTTGTTGTAACCCAACTCAATAGTGAAAGGCTCTATCTGTCATACTGACAGATCTGAGCAAACGGAGGAAGGAGTTGAAATAGACTCCAAGCCCAGGTGTGGCTAACTCCAACGAGGACTAGGCAAGCATTTCAGGCTTGGCCGAACCTCGGGATAAATCCTTGCGTCTGTGTGCTCTGTTCTGTATTGTATCCTGACTCTCTGTCTTACTCGCCTTTATATCTGCACTTCAATACTTATCTGTGGTATAAGCTTTATTTGAAGTGCAGGACATTTTGAGACAGGATCTTCTATTCCGCTGCAACCTACTCGAAGAGTCTTCACACTCCATTGCGTTCTAAGTCTTCGAGTAGAGTAAGAATTTAAGTTTTAAAGTGAAAAGTTTTATTCGCCTATTCACCCCCCCCCCCCCCTAGGCGACATCCAGATCCTGTTCCCGGGTCAAAGGGAACTTTCAATTGGTATCGGAGCTAGGCCTCTCCAGTGTGGGCTTAGCCGTCCGGAGATAACGATGTCATCACAAGAGGTAACTGTAGAACTTCTTTTAGGCGATGGTTCTAATTACAAGTCTTGGTCTGTCTCTATTTATAATGCTTTCATGAGTGTTGATCCTAATTTGAGACAGATCTTTAGTAGAAGTATTTTTCCCTCTGATTTTAGTAAAAATCCTTCTAATAAAGAACTAAGATGTTTATCTCTCAATCACCATGCTTGCAACATCTTAGTTGACTCTCTTTCTAGAAGTGCTTGTTTTGCCATCATGAGTAGTGATAGTGATCTATTTGTTGATGCTCATGATTTATGGAATAGAATTAAATAAAAATATTCTGTGGCAAACTGTGATGCCCCTACTCCCTATATTACTTGTGTTACTAATCATTCAGAGGGAGAAGAACAAGAACGATGGCACCCAAATGATGAATCCACCTCGTCGACAGGTTTGTTCTCCACTAGTGATAAATGTTTTATTGCTAACAATGACTGTGGAGACGAAAGCCATGATGAGGAGGAATATGAGGATGATAGCAAGGATGAATCTTCATCATCACAAGGTACATTTTCCTATATTGCTTCCACTGACATTAATGACAGGGAAAATGAGACCGATGATGTGGAAGAAGAGGAGATTCGCCGTTTCTACAACCATCTCAACAAAGCGGACAAAGCTCTCTTGGTTAAGTTGTTGAGAAGGAACAAGGAACAAGGCGAGACGCTTCTCAGGCTAGAGGAGACTCTCATCAAAACAAACAACAGCCTGGAGAAGATGACCAAAGAACATGAGGAGCTAAGGTACTCTCATGATGTCTTGGTCCAACGGTATGATTCAATGTTAATTGAGCAAAGTAATAATGATGACGCTCTATCTAATGTTGCTCAACTTAAAACTGAAAATTCTATGCTTAGAAGTCAAGTAGAAACAATGAATTTAGAAAAGCTTGCTCTTAGTGATAAGTATGATACGTTGTCATACTCTCATAGTAAACTAGTTGATGATCATATCATGCTCGATATTGCTCATGAGGTAGTAATTACTAGTTTAAACTCATATGAACCTCATTCTTGCACTAGTAATCAATTGGTCAAAATATTATCATGTGCTGACCTCCACCGCCCCAAGAAAGGCCAATCTTTGTTTGAGAAACAAGTTACAGGATCAAAAAGGAAATTGCTTGGGAACAAGAAACAAAGACAATTAAGGAGAAGATGCCTTGCTCAACTTCCGCAAGATATCTACAAACACGTGGTGAAGAAGCTTGAGGAAGGAGAAACCGCAGCAAGGGTCAAACTCCATAAGGAGGATGTTCCCAAAGCAATAAATGAAGAAATCAACCTGAACAAGGAAAAAGGTAAAAATTCAATTAATCATGTTGTTTGCACTGATCATCTCTCCATGTCATTCAAGTACAAAAAGCGAAAAGGAAAAAGGAGGTGCTTCAAGTGCAAGAAGTTAGGCCACCTCATCGCGTCTTGTCCGTACAAAGACAAGAATGAAGGGACAAGGAGTTGTTTTGGATGCAACAATAAGGACCACACGATCACTTCATGTCCGGTCATGAAGAATCAAGGATGTGCATCCTCCAAGGTGACCCTCACCAAGGAAAATGACAAACAGCAAGCGTCATGTCAGGTTGAGCGACGCTTCTGCTACAAGTGTGGTGAGCAGGGTCATCTATCCAAGGTATGTTATAAAGGTAAGATTCCTAAGCAAGTGAATTTGTCTCAATCTTATTCGCGTAGGAGACCCAAATCATACACTTGTGCTATATCTATAACGAGATCACCTAGAACTAGCACAAAGGCAATTTGGGTACCAAAGGCACATTTAGATGATCATTATGGACCCATCCTAAGATGGGTACCAAACTGTGCTAACTATACCATGCAGGTGCCTTGAGATGGACTGGAGACCATGGGAGAGCTTAAGACGGTTATCTAAAACTCTATGCTTAAGTTGTTAATTGTTTTGGTGTTTATTGACCCAAGGTTGAATTATTGTGAGACACTAATCCCATGTTCATCTCAAGTGAAATAAGGTGTATAGGTCCTTAATCATTATTGGTGAATCAAACAAAGGACCTTGATGAGATTCTTCAACTTGCTCTCCATAGGATGGTACCCTTGTATCATAAGTACTTTGTTTATAATCAGTATTGCTCGGTGTGTTACCTGTCCTTGGAGTAGTTATGTCTCTTGATTGCCTGTGTTGAGTATCTTTCAATCAATGATTAGTGATTTCCAAGATCGTAATCATGCGTGCTTAATCATGATTAGGTGCTCTCAATTGGTATCTTATCACTGCTTAATCATTCTTTGGGTAGCTTATCATTTGAGATATCCTCCATGATTAACTCTTGTTGTGTTCGTGAATAAACCTGCATCCCGTTGTGAGTTATGCTATATGGTTTTATGGTTAGCCTGTGTGAAAATATGACATATTGCTTAGTTTATATGATGACCCTATTCTGGCACTATGTGTTATGCCTCTAATGCATTCTCTCGAGCTATGAAGTGCATAAATAATAGGGAACTTTCAGTTGGCTTGTGGTAATAACTGGTGCTCTCATGGTCATACTGGTAAAAGGCAAAGGTATGGAAAATGGAACTGTGCAATTTTATTGAATATCTTGAAGTTCCATTGATTGTGATCATAGCTGTGTTCTTGCATTTCACTGGTAGTACCGTGGCTTAGGAGACGTATGCCTTAAAATGTTTTTTTCTGGTGTACCTAAAGAACCTTCTTAACTATGATGTGCTTAAAACATGATCGTGTTGTTTTTCAATTGGTATATGTGATGCAATGATAGGTAAGTATGAAGCATGTCTAAGTTGCGACTTCCTGTGAGTATTCAATTGGCTTAGGTGCTCCTGAGGCATGCATTGTTGTATTTAGTCAACCTTTCATTTAGCCTTCAATTTGTATTAAGTGGCTTTCGATTTGGTATTTAATTGGTATCTCTTTGGGATGAAAGTGATAGAGTATGCCTTGACCAAGGTATGTTGTGATCCCCTCTAGTTCTGAGGAAGCTAGAATGTGCAAAGAGCAAGTCATTCAAATAATTGATGCACAACTTGAGGGGGAGCACACATAACTTGTGTCTTTTGAGACTAACTGTTTCTTGAGCAATCTTGTACAGTCTCAAGGTGGAAAAGAGAAGATGAGCATGAAATGGAGCAATCAGGACTTGGGTACCTCTGAAAGTCAAGTAATTGGTATCTTAAGTCATGAGTAATTGTATATCCCTAGATTGCTCATGCTCTATAATATTTGGTGATACTCTATGCCTATCCTTAAATATCATGGAGCTATGATAATAAATGATCTTGTAATTGGTATCTTTCAATTGGTAGCCGTGATAGTTTGCTTCAATTGACATCTTTTGATAATCATTAGAATAGAAGTTTCTTCTTGTGCCCAATAATATAACTTGTTCTAAGTTTGGTGTCTTAGCAACAAGAAAAGGTTAGGATTCCGCGCGTGACGCTAACAAGTAAGGGGAGTGTTGATAGTGTGTTTTTCCTCCTAAACACCCTGTTGTCCCTTGACATCATCCTATGTTCTTGCTTGAGTATGGTTTTTGGTGTTTGATGTCAAAGGGGGAGAAGTTGTGCATTAAAGCTTATCTCAACCTGAGAGGAAAGCTTATCCTAAGGGGTGATGTGTTAGTTTGAGCTTTGCCAGTGTGATATTCATATGCTTCTTGCAGTATATATGTGTTGCATCATATGGACTAGTGTTTCTGCTGCGATGAATTATTTGGCTTCTATAGTGTAACAGATAGTCATGTGGTTAATGGTGTGATATTCATATGCTTCTTGCAGTATTATATGTGTTGCATCATATGGACTAGTGTTTCCGCTGGGATGAATTATTTGGCTTCTATAGTGTAACAGATAGTCATGTGGTTAATGGTGCTTTAAGATTGCTTTAAAGTGGTATCTTAGTTTAAATTGGTATCTTAAAGGTGAATAGTGGTAGGTTGATATTCCTGTGATATATCCACTAATTTGAATGGTGTTTAACTCTGATTATGTGCATTTGTGTGTTATAGCATCATGGTGTAGAAATGTTTCGAATTGCCTAAGTATGTGCAAATTGGCGTCTGAGGCCAAAATTATGTTTTTGAAGTAAGCACATATTTAGGGGGAGCATTCTATAAACTTAGAATTCAAAATTTGTGCTTCAAATCTTATTCTTATGTAAGCTTTAATTGTGTTGCCATCAATCACCAAAAAGGGGCAGACTGAAAGTTCTCTTGTGAGTTTTGGTGTTTGGATGACAACTCAATTAAAGGACTAACAAGTGTACTAAGTGTTGAACAGGTGCTTAAGGTAAAGCCTACAGGGTTCAACACAAGTGAACAAATGTGATGGTCCAAGAACTGGATTATGGATACATAATGGACATCACAAGTAAGATGGACATTGCATAAAGTGAGACTCGGGTGCGTAGCTCGGAGACAACTGATCAAGCCAAGGACGGAGGCAAGAAAAGCTTCGAGGTACCAAGTGCACGGGAGAAGGTCAAGGAGGCTGAGGAACCCAAAGCCAAGGGTGAAGAAGAAGGCTTGCAAAGTCAAGGGTGATCGAGTTGAGAAGAGCTATGACACACCAAGGATCAGTACATAAGGACGTGACTTACAACCAATAAGGTAACAGCTACAGTTATGTGGTGTAAGTCATAAGGCTCAAGATCAAGCTCTAAGAAGGAGATCAAGGTCACTAGAAGGAGAACAAGTGTCAAAACCAGAACTGGAAGCAACCCAAAAGAGCTAAGTTCACCTTGATCTTTAGTTTGGGTTGTTCCTATGTTTGGAGATGTTCTATGTGACCTTTGCAGGATGTTGGAGCCAAGAAATGTCAATCTAGATCAAGTCAAGCCGACTTGATGATTTATGAGTCCAACATCAAAGCTCAAGCATGTGAAATGCTATACATGTAATAATTAAGAGAAGGTATGTTTCTAAACTTAGTACATTGGTTTTTGTGTACTAATATACTTGTCTAAGTGTTAGAAACAGAAGGAAGAAGAAAAGGAAAGAGGTGCAAATGGTTTGGCTGTGTACAGCCAAGACTCAGCTCAGTCTGGCACACCGGACTGTCCGGTGGTGCACCGGACAGTGTCCGGTGCGACAGGTTGAACTCCGGTGAACAGGCCGCTCTCGGGAGCAGTCTGGCGACGTACGGCTATAATTCACCGGACTGTCTGGTGGTGCACCGGACTGTCCGGTGAGCCAACGGTCGGCTGGGCCAACGGTCGGCCGCGCAATCCGCGCGTGACGCGTGGACGAGCCAACGGTCAGATGGGGGCACCGGACTGTACGGTATGCACCGGACAGTGTCCGGTGCGCCAACGGCTCCAGGACTGCAACGGTCGACTGCTCCATTTATGGAAGGAAATCAGGCACCGGACAGTGTCCGATGGTGCACCGGACTGTCCGGTGCGCCACTCGACAGAAGGCAAGATTTGTCTTCCTGGATTGCTTCCAACGGCTCCTAGGCCCCTTGTGCCTATAAAAGGAACCCCTAGGCGCCTCAAGCAATATATAAGTGCAGCCAACAAGTGTAGAAATCACTCGAACCAATTCTCACTCTCCCTCTTGTGTGTAACTCTATAGTTTGTGTAGAAGGCATAGCTATAAGCCTTTAGAGAGAGGAGAAGTGCTGCTAAGAGCTAGAGCAAGGTCTTGAGCGTATCGTTACTCTACCGAGGTGCTGCCGAGAAGTTTGTTAGCAGCCACGGTGTTGTTGTAACCCAACTCAATAGCGAAAGGCTCTATCTGTCATACTGACAGATCTGAGCAAACGGAGGAAGGAGTTGAAATAGACTCCAAGCCCAGGTGTGGCTAACTCCAACGAGGACTAGGCAAGCATTTCAGGCTTGGCCGAACCTCGGGATAAATCCTTGCGTCTGTGTGCTCTGTTCTGTATTGTATCCTGACTCTCTATCTTACTCGCCTTTATATCTGCACTTCAATACTTATCTGTGGTATAAGTTTTATTTGAAGTGCAGGACATTTTGAGACAGGATCTTCTATTCCGCTGCAACCTACTCGAAGAGTCTTCTCACTCCACTGCGTACTAAGTCTTCGAGTAGAGTAAGAATTTAAGTTTTAAAGTGAAAAGTTTTATTCGCCTATTCACCCCCCTCTAGGCGACATCCAGATCCTGTTCCCGGGTCAAAGGGAACTTTCATGTTGTCGCTCACAGCACGAAGGCGAACGACAACGACATGGGTAGTGCTGGATGTGGCCGAATCCGTTCAGAGCTTCACTTCGACGACCACCAGATCGATATCGGGACTCGATGGCAGCGCAACACCACCACGGGGTGGAGGCAAACTGGCTACGACGGCCCGGATCGACGATGGTCCGAGATAGTAGCTACCGGCACGAGCAAGGGAGGAACGTCGTGGCTTGGTCGAGCTGGGGCTAAAGATGATGGTGTCGGAACAAACTAAGGATGTCGTGACAGCTAGCACACGACAGCCCGCGTGGAGGAATCACGGACCAACGAGGTCTGCCAAAGCACAGACGGCGAGGGAGTCGCTTGCCGGCGTGCTTGAAAGGGAGATGCTCGTCGAGGCTGAAGTCTGATGGCTGGTCGTGAGCATCGACCACCAAGGAAACATGGACAAGTGGGGACGACGCTGCACGAATGAGGGAGGTCAGTGGCGAGGAAGAGGGAAAACCTGGACGCTGCTGCCGCTCCGGCCAGGGCTCCACCAGCGAGCTGGACGATCTGGTGCCCAACGGCTTGAGCAAGGGACCACAGCCAGCACGGAGAGAAAGCGAGCCGTGCTCACTGCTCACTGCCCACGCGCGCACAGAACGACGCAGCTCTCAAAAAAATCAAAGCCAACAGCGGTAGTAGAACAAATATCAGAGAGAGAGAGAGCGGTGGGAAAAATCGCTGGCCAGAGAGCCGACGTGGACTAGAGATAAGAATGGCTGGAATTTTGGGCTCGTGGAGGAGATAAGGGCGAGACGTGAATGATGGCATGAATTCCAAAGAATGATGTCGGCTGAAACTGAAGAGAAGTGATATGGATAAAGATTAAAAAGCTTGAGTGGCGTGGAGAGAAACTCATGAACGTGCTCACACCAAATACATACTCTCATGAATGTTTTTTTAACAAAATTATACTGAAATATCCTAGAGATTTGGAGAGTCAAAATAAACTAAACTAGGATTTTAAAGATGCAAAAATGGTTCGGACCAAACCGAGACTGATGACAATATTTGGATTGTGTTTGATTGATGGGTACTCCCAGAATCAGATAAAGTTTTACCCGCTATTTATATGAAGATATTGATCTAGGCAAAAAACGCACAGGCCGAACTAAACTGATTTCGGCTTCGATAATTTGCTCTGCGTGATTTGACTGAAGTTAGCCGAAACCTTATCTGCTAATGTATACTTAGTTTCGTCGTCAAAATAGCGTGCCGAAGAAACAATCCAATTTAAAATCCTTAAATGCAATTTCTTTGTGAAAGAGCGAGGACTGAATTATTTGGCACTGAAAACTTTAGTCGTCGAGTTCTATTTAATCTGTTTGGGATGAAATCGGAGGACTAGAATAAATTTCCAAATTCGTATTCGCTTAACCGATGAATTCTAAAAATTTATTTGGACAAAACCACAAGACGAGTTAGGCTTCTAAATCTGCCTTCGCTCAATCGATTAATTTTAATTAGACACACAACTCAATAATTCAGGAGATTAACTAAAGTCTGAATTTCACGAAAATTTTTGGGTAGTATAGATTCATGGGGATAGATACGATATCAAAATCGTGATAACCAAAGATGATCAAAATTAGTGTCCATTTTAATTACTGATATCCCACGCTTAAATCCATAGTCGCTATTTAACGGGAGATAAACACGTGGGGTGTTACACCGTCCGACATTATATTCGGACTGTCTGGCGTCATACGCGGATGATCCGAATGGGTTATCTAGGGTTTGCATGGTATGTGGCGGCTTGGGTGCAGGCCTCGGTAATTCGCTTTTAAAAACGGGATCGACTGCCGCTGGCCCAGACGGTCCGCGCTCATGTGCGGACGGTCCGAACATGCGCACATCGGCAAATTTATCGCCGATGTGCGTGGGAGGCTGTTGTTGCCCAAGGTACATGTCTATCGGCATCCCATAAAGGGGTTGTGACTGGTCATGACAACCTGTAGTCGATGAATTACATGTGTATTCCCTCAGTTCAACCTCGTGCGAAGGAAGATTTGCAATAGTAGACTTATCAAGCGCACGCACTAGCCTTTTATGATCATTTTGTATATCCCCTACGATACGTTGCATCTACTCTTGCTGTTCGTCTATGTAAGCTTTAAGAGATTGGAGTTCATTGGTGCTACTTACATTGGGGGTAATCGTAGTAGGTCGGAGCAAAGCCAGATCTGTCGCCCGTTGCCGAACGACTTTGTTGTTCCTGTCCACCTTGAAGTCGGCCAGGAATTTTGCCCTTGCTTCTCGGATTAGCTGCTCCTGGCGCTCCTCGAACAGGAGCTGTTCTTCAACCGGCAAGGTTTCCCATGTCGGCGTGATGATATTGCTGGTGGAAACTTCAGAGCTATCCTTTGAACCGGCCATTCAGGGCCGATCTCGATAGGTCTATATGAAATCTTCCCCAGCGGAGTCGCCAAAAAGTATGTTGGTGCCTTTTTTGGGCGCCAAACACTCAACAAGAACCGGCGGCGGTGCTCTCTGGTCAGGCGTGGACGGTCCGTGGCCAGGGGCCGGACGGTCCGTGACCTGGCGCAGGCCTAGGGTTCCCTGCCTGACGGTGGACGGTCCGCGCCTATAGGCCGGACGGTCCGCGCGTGCATAGGGGCGGCGGAAGGTCGCTGGCGGCACCTGGATCTCGCTCCCAGGAGGGACCCCATCAGGGAGTAGAGATCCTAGGTGGTGTCTAGGCTTGGGTAGACCGACCTAGACTCCTCTAATCGACGTAGAGTCAAAGAGAAGCGGAGAATTTGGGGAATGGAAGACTAACCTAAAACTAGACTAGAACTACACGTAAGAATAAATGTAAATTGTATTGATTGAGGATTCGATTGACTATCTCAAATCGGTCGTATTCCGGTGTATTTATAGAGGAGGGGGGCTAGACCCGTTACAAACAAACTCCCCGAGCTAATCCCGAGAATCTAGCCAACAAACATAGCAAGAAACTTGGAACCCTAATCTGCTCTGCGCGCGCACGGACCGTCCGGACCCACGGCGTTCGGACCGTCTGGACCGCAGACCGTCCGGCCTCAGGGCCGGACCATCCGCCACTCATTTTAGTGCTCAACATTTTTGTTATCCATTTCTCCTTGCGTGAACAATATGAACAGGGACCAACAAAGGACATTGCTGCTTCTTTTCTCCTTGCGTGTGACAGCCAGCAATAGGATCAGGGAGACAGAGGGAGGAATGTTTCATGCCTGATTGTCTTGCCTGACTGCATGCTGGAAGCTAGGTGAACGCCGCCTCTAACAGAGATCCATATGGACAGCAGGGCCGGCCCTGGGGGTGCAGCCAATGCCACCGCACCAGGCCCCACAAAGCTAGTGGGCCCCCACCCATCAAAAGTATTCCACAGACTCTTAACCCTGCAGCTTATAGAGATTAGCCATCAGCCTCCGCGGCTCCGCCTTCCTATTCCACGTGGCCACGCAGCCGCCTGATCGCCTCCACCAGTCCGCCTGACGCCTGTTCGCCTGCCTGGTGTCCCGCTCGGCGCCTCGACCGCTCCCGCATCCTGGCCCGTGGGCTCCTCTGTTCCTGTGGCCTCCTGGCAGCTCACAAAATGGAAGTGGCGATCAGCCCTCCCGCTCCCACGATGGCACGACGTCCTGGCTCCCTGAGTCCCTGTGTGGTCCTGCGAGCTGCGACTGCGAGTCTGCGACGGTGATGAATAATTTTGTCGGGTACCGTAATTAGGGGTACCCCCAATGCTCCTAAGCATTGCTGAAAAACATCCTCAAAACTGGTCGTAAAGGCTGGTAAGCACAGCGCAAATTCAAAGCCCCATCTACCAAGGGACACGATCTCGTCTCGCCCGAGCCCGGCCTCAGGCAAGAACGGTGGTCCCGAACGGATTCACGCCTCGCCCGAGGGCCCCTCTGGCAGCGGGCGCACCCCCAACTCAGCCGAGGCTAAGCTCGGGCAGACTTTGTCGTATAGCAACCTTGGCCAAATCACCTTACCGCCGACCGTATCGCATGCGCATTTAATGCAAGGATCGCCTGACACCTTATCCTGACACGCGCGCCGCAGTTGGCAAGGTCGAAGTGACCGCAGTCACTTCACCCCTTTACTGATCGTTCTGACAAGAAAACAACACTATTCACCCCGTTCCGACTACTGTGCCAACCACCAGGGTAAGACTAACAACAGTAAGTCACGGCCTCCCCCGAGTTCAGCCTCGGGCGCAACAGGGAGCTCCGCCTCGCCCGACCCCAGGTCTCGACCTCAGCCTCGGCCTCGGGAGGAGGTCTCCGCCTCGCCCGACCCTAGGTCTCGACCTCAGCCTCGGCCTCGGGAAGAGGTCCCCGCCTCGCCCGACCTCAGCCTCGGCCTCGGGATGAGACACAACCTCGCTCGACCTAAACCTCGGACCGACTACGCTACAGGGGAAACATCATTACCCTACCTCTAGCTAGCCGCCTCAGGCTACAAAGGAACAAGACCAGAGTCACATCTAGATTACTCCGGCAACAGGTAATGATGGTTCCCCGCACGTGTCCATGATGTCAATAGTCCTCAAGCTCTCTACGAAGGCAAAGAAACGTCAGTAGGACCCAGGGCCGCACCGCCAGCTACGCTTCATACAGGGCTCAAGCACCTCTTCGCCGGACACGTTAGCACATAGCAACTCCCCCATGTGTACAGCTGGACCATCCCCTTGTATCTATAAAAGGGGATGCCCAGGGCCTTCTCAGGGAAAGAGGGGAGCACGGGCAGCAAGGACAACGGAGACGGACTCACTCAAACATCGAGCTCCGCTCCGCAACACTAGACTCCTCAGGAGGCCTAGGGCCTGTTCCCTCTCCCGCGAAGCTTGTAACCCCTACTGCAAGCACCCCTAGTGCAAGATAATATAAGCCTCATCCCTCCTCTTGTGTTCCATCTTGCATCAACCCATCTGGACAGGGGCACGCGGCACAAAATTCACTAGTCGGTCCGGTTGAGGGTCCCCCGGGTCCGAAACGCCAACAGTTGGCGCGCCAGGTAGGGGCTCGCTGCGTGTTGACAATACTTTCCCGTTGAGTTCTAGATGGACAATCTTCAGCAGCCTCTTCAGCCCGGGACGGTGCTCTGCTTTGGGAGTCTCGAGTTCATGTCCCCCGACGGCGGCTACGACATGGTACTCCTCCTCCCGCAGCACGACAACAACGACGGACGTCGGCTCGCCCGACGGAGGTGAACTCGACAACGGCATCTCCCCGTGGCGGAAGAGGAACACCCGAGTCAACCCCACCACCCTCCTCGCCGGAGGAGACAGAGACGCGGCAACCATGGCCAGGTAGGAGGCAGCACCTCGACGGCTATCGGACCAGAGCGAGTCGACGACGCTGACACCCCTACGGGGGACATGTCGGGTGTTATCCTCGCACCTGAGACAACGATGGGTGTCGCTTCCCAGCAAAACGCCAACCTAGGCGGACTAATGACGTTGGCACCCTTGCGAGGGACTTGTCGGGCATTAGTCTCGCACCTGAGATAACGACACATTCCACCTCCGATGCAACTTCGCCGCCGCCCACCAACCAACAGGTACCTTCAGTTTTCCATCCTGTTCCCTTTAGATTCAGCTTCGACCCACCAAGCGACCCCACTTCGGTAAGCGCTTTCGTGAAGGCATATCCTGACCTTCCGGGGTACCATATGTGGTCATCTTGGGACCGACTGACGACCGTCTCAACCTCCGGACCCGCGGGTTCCGAGGAAGAGGATGACCCCGATGTCAGTTGGGATTTCTCCGGACTCCGTGATCCCGGTGCCATGCGAGACTTCATGTCCGCATGTGACCACTGCCTCTCCGGCTGCTCTGATGATGGCCATAGCCTCGATGACGAGGGTTGCGACCCAACTCGCGAGTGCTTCCACATCGATCAGGAAGATCACGACGGAGACCACCACCCCGGCATGCCAGGAGGCGACGACGCCCTTGCACCTGCGTCTCGCGTTGAGATCCCGTGGGAGCTAGCTGTGGCCTAGGTCCCCATGAGGGGTCAGGGCTCACAGCTCGAGCAACTCCGCGAGATGCAGGCCAAGCTCGACGAAGAAACGAGGCAACTTGTGCAGCTCCGACAAAACCTCGAGCAAGGGTGGGCAGGCCCAGCGCTCACCGGAGGAGCGCGTCATCGGGCCCAGGACGTCCAACGCCGTATTATTGACAATGTCAGGGCAATGCTACCCCCGGCCTTCAACGGGGCCGGCCAGGACCTAGCTACCGCGACGGTGTTGCTTCGAACGATGCCGGAGCCATCTACCACCGAGGGGCGGTGTATCCAGGGCGAACTCAAGGACCTCCTGGAAAATGTCGTAGCCCGACGAGCCGAGAGATCTGCCTCCCGCAGGCGAGGGTGCCCCTCGGTGCATCACGTAGCGTCCTCCCGACACATGCGCGAGGCCTCGATCTGCACCGAGCTTGCAGGAGATGAGACAACCGCAGCCTAGGATCGCCTCGGTGACGATCAACGCCGCCGCGACTGTCGAGCCCGCCTCGAGGAGAAGGTGCGCCGAGGCTACCACCCCAGACGCGAGGGACGCTACGACAGTGAGGAGGATCGGAGCCCCTCACCCGAACCACCAGGCCCACGGGTCTTCAGCCGAGCCATACGATGAGCGCCGGTCCTGGCCCGGTTCCGAGCCCCGACTACCATCACCAAGTACTCAGGGGAGACAAGGCCGGAGTTGTGGCTCGCGGATTACTGGTTGGCGTGCCAGTTGGGGGGGACGGATGACGACAACCTCATCATCCGCAACCTCCCCCTATTCCTCTCTGACGCTGCCCGGGCCTGGCTGGAGCATCTACCCCCTGCGCAGATCTTCGACTGGGACGACTTAGTCAAGGCCTTCGCTATAAATTTCCAAGGTACGTACGTGCGCCCTGGGAACTCCTGGGACCTCCAGAGCTGCCGCCAGCAGCCCGAGGAATCCCTGCGAGAGTACATCCGGCGGTTTTCAAAGTAGTGCACCGAGTTACCTAACATCACCGACTCGGACGTCATCGGAGCATTCCTCGCCGGCACCACTTGCCGGGACCTGGTAAGCAAACTGGGGCGCAAGACACCCACCAAGGCGAGCGACTTGATGGACATAGCCACCAAGTTCGCCTCTGGTCAGGAGGCGGTCGAAGCCATCTTCCGGAAGGACAAGCAGCCTCAAGGAAGGCAGAAGGAAGACGACCCCGAGGCATCCGTCCAGCGTGGCACGAAGAAGAAGACCAGGAAGAAGGCGCAAGCGAAGCGCAACGCCGTCGACACGGACCTCGTCGCTGCTGCCGAGCACAGGAACCCTCGGAAGCCTCTCGGAGGGGCCAACGTGTTCGACAAGATGCTCAAGGAGTCGTGCCCCTATCACAGGGGTCCCATCAAGCACACCCTTGAAGAGTGCGACATGCTCCGGCGTTACTTCAATAAGGCTAGACCCTCGGCGGAGGACGGCAAGGACCAAGGCAACAACAAGAAGGGAGGCGACAGGGAAGAAGAGTTCCTAGAGGTCCACAACTGCTTCATGATCTACGGTGGGCAAGTGGCGAATGCCTCGGCTCGACACCGCAAGCAGGAGCGCCGGGAGGTCTGCTCGGTGAAGGTAGCAACGCCAGTCTACCTAGACTGGTCCGACAAGCCCATCACCTTCAACCAAGGCGACCACCCCGACTACATGTCGAGCCTAGGAAGATACCCGCTCGTCGTCGACCCAATAATCGGCAACGTTAGGCTCTCCAAGGTCCTCATGGACGGAGGCAGCAGCCTCAACATCATCTACGCCGAGACCCTAGAACTCTTAGGGGTTTATCGGTCCGAGATCTGGGCTGGTGCAGCACCCTTCCACGGGATTGCACCCGGAAAGTGTATCCTGCCCCTCGGACAGATTGACTTGCCCGTCTACTTCGGAACCCCCTCCAACTTCCAAAAGGAAACCCTCACCTTCGAGGTAGTCGGGTTCCGAGGAACCTATCACGCGGTGTTCGGAAGACCATGCTACACCAAGTTCATGGTCGTCCCCAACTACACTTACCTCAAGCTCAAGATGCCAGGCCCCAAGGGAGTCATCATCGTCGGACCCACATACCGCCACGCTTATGAGTGCGACGTGGAATGCGTGGAGTACGCCGAAGCCCTCGCCGAGTCCGAAGCCCTCATCGCCGGCCTGGATTGCCTCTCCAAAGAGGCGCCCGACGCGAAGCGGCACGCCGGCAACTTCGAGCCAGCCGAGGCAGTCAAGTCTGTCTCTCTCGACCCCAGCAACGACACCAGCAAGAAAGTCAGGATCGGCTCCGAGCTCGACCCCAAATAGGAAGCAGTGCTCGTCGACTTTCTCCACGCAAACACCGACGTTTTTGCGTGGGGTCCCTCGGACATGCCAGGCATATCAAGGGATGTCGCCGAGCACTCACTGGACATCCGAGCCGGAGCCCGACCCATGAAACAGCACCTGCACCATTTTGATGAAGAAAAGCGCAGAGCCATAGGCGAGGAGGTCCACAAGCTAATGGCTGCAGGGTTCATCAAAGAGGTATTCCATCTAGAATGGTTAGCTAACCCTGTACTTGTAAAGAAAAAAGGTGGGAGGTGGAGGATGTGTGTAGACTACACTAGGCTAAATAAAGCATGTCCCAAGGTTCCCTACCCTCTGCCTCGCATCGATCAAATTGTGGACTCCACTGCTAGGTGCGAAACCCTGTCTTTCCTCGATGCCTATTCAGGCTATCACCAAATCAAGATGAAAGAATCCGACCAGCTCGCGACTTCTTTTATCACACCTTTTGGCATGTATTGTTATACTACTATGCCATTTGGTTTGAGGAATGCAGGTGCAACATACCAAAGGTGCATGAACCATGTGTTCGGAGAGCACATCGGTAGAACGGTCGAGGCTTACGTCGATGACATCGTTGTCAAAACAAGGAAAGCCTCTGACCTCCTCTCTGACCTCGAGGTAACATTCAAGTGCCTCAAAGCGAAGAGCATAAAACTCAACCCAGAGAAGTGTGTCTTTGGAGTCCCCCGAGGCATGCTCCTAGGGTTCATCGTCTCAGAACGAGGCATCGAGGCCAACCCAGAGAAAATCGCGGCCATCACCAACATGGGACCCATCAAAGATTTGAAAGGAGTACAAAGGATCATGGGATGCCTTGCGGCTCTGAGCCGCTTCATCTCGTGCCTTGGCGAGAAAGGATTACCCTTGTACCGCCTCTTAAGGAAGGCCGAGCGCTTCACTTGGACTCCCGAGGCCGAAGAAGCCCTCGGAAACTTAAAGGCACTCCTTACTAATGCGCCCATCTTGGTGCCCCCCGCTGCGGGAGAAGCTCTCTTGATTTACGTCGCCGCAACCACTCAGGTGGTCAGCGCTGCGGTCGTAGTTGAGAGACGAGAAGAAGGGCATACATTGCTCATCCAGAGGCCAGTCTACTTCATCAGCGAGGTGCTATCCGAGACCAAAATCCGCTACCTGCAAATCCAGAAGCTACTGTACGCGGTGATTCTAACACGGCAGAAGCTATGACACTACTTCGAGTCTCATCCGGTTACTGTAGTGTCATCTTTCCCCCTGGGAGAGATCATCCAGTGCCGAGAGGCCTCGGGTAGGATAGCAAAATGGGCAGTGGAACTTATGGGGGAAACACTTTCATTTGCACCTCGGAAGGCCATAAAATCCCAAGTCTTGGCCAACTTCCTGGCTGAATTGACTGACACCCAGTTGCCTATGGCCCCAATCTAGGCTGAACTTTGGACCATGTACTTCGACGGGTCGTTGATGAAAACCGGAGCAGGCGCGGGCTTGCTCTTCATCTCACCCCTCGGAGAACATGTGCGTTACGTAATACGCCTCCATTTTCCGGCGTCAAACAACGTGGCCGAATACGAGGCCTTGGTTAATGGGTTGCACATCGCTGTCGAGCTAGGGGTTCGGCGCCTCGACGCTTGTGGCGATTCGCAGCTCGTTATTGACCAAGTCATGAAGAACTCTCATTGCCGCGATCAAAAAATGGAGACCTATTGCGACAAAGTTCAGCGCTTGGAAGATAAGTTCTATGGGCTAGAACTCAACCATGTTGCTCGACGGTACAACGAGACTGCAGATGAGCTGGCTAAGATAGCCTCGGGACGAACAACGGTTCCCCCGAATGTCTTCTCTAGAGACGTATATCAACCATCTGTCAAACTCAACGACACGCCCGAACCCGAGGAGACCTCAGCCCAGCCCGAGGTACCCTCGGCCGCCGAAGGTGAGGCCCTGCGTGTCGAGGTGGAGCGGAATGGGGTCACACCAGTCCCAAACTGGTAGACCCCATACCTAGAATATCTCCTCCGGGGAGAGCTGCCCCTCGGCAAGGCCGAAGCTCGGTGACTGGCTCGGCGCGCCAAGTCGTTCGTTTTACTGGGTGATGAAAAGGAGTTGTACCCCCACAGCCCCTCAGGTATTCTCCAACGATGCATATTCGTCGCCCAAGGACAAGAGCTGTTACAAGAAATACACTCGAGTGCTTGCGGTCACCATGCGGCGCCTCGGACCCTCGTAGGAAACGCTTTTTGACAGGGTTTCTACTGGCCGACCGCAGTGGTCGACGCCACTAGGATTGTATGCTCCTGCCGGGGGTGTCAATTCTATGCGAGACAAACACACCTGCCTGCTCAGGCTCTACAGACAATACCCATCACCTGGTCGTTTGTTGTGTGGGGTCTGGACCTCGTCGGTCCCTTACAGAAGGCACCCGGGGGCTTCACGCACCTGCTGGTCGCCATCGACAAATTCTCCAAGTGGATCGAAGTCCGACCCTTAACCAGCATCAGGTCCGAGCAGGCGGTGGCATTCTTTATAAATATCATCCACCGCTTCAGGATCCCGGACTCTATCATCACCGACAACGGCACGCAGTTCACTGGGAAAAAGTTCCTAGACTTCTGCGAAAACAAACACACGTACTTGGGATAACTATGCTACGTAGACGTCGGCAGCACCCTCGGTGGCTTTCCCGACCTACAGTAGATATCTTAGTACTTGGAGCAATTACATTTTGCTCTTACATTCCCTTACAAACAGGACCCTAGCTCCATTCCCGCAGGAATGAACTACCTCCACACCGGAGGGGCTGCAAGATAACGAGCTCCAAGCGGCTCACCGGCGACCACTATACCAGCAGCGACAACGACCTCCGCCTCGGGCGGCTAGACAGCAGCAGCGATTGCCCCAGGGCAAACGCTACTGTGAAAAGGCCCTCGCCCCCGTCCGAGGGGCAAGGACAAGCCATTAAAGCCAAAGAGCCGAAGGTCCGCCCGCAGGTGGCACTGACGGTCTCGTCGGCAGAGGCAACCACCTCTGCGGTGGGAAGCCTCACCTATGGTGGCCACCACCACCTCAGCACCGACGACAGCAGCCACCTACACTCCAATGCCGCACCGGCGAATGGCGGCCGCCCAGCGCGCACAAGGAGGTCCTCGCTCCCGTCGTCGCTACGGGAGTAAGGACGCGGACACCGCCCTTACGACGTACAACGTCTTGTACGCCCCCCCCCCCCCCAGTGTGGCCGGCGGCGCAGGACGAGCCAAGGACATGGGGACCTGCGCACGGCGCGACCGTCGCCCGTGCGGTGGACGAACAGCCACACCCCGACCAGGCAGCAGGTGGCAGTTTGCCTCCTCCGCCAGGCTAGTGAACACCCTTCTCCCTCGAATGCTGGAGGAAGAAGCGGGTCGTCAGCCCATGCAGAAGGTAGGGCCCCAGCTCGGCTTGCCCTCGCCCCCAGCACGGATGATGAACATCCTTGAAGCTGAGGGCGGCAGGGAGGCCACAGCCTGGCTCGCCCTACCCACCATGAGGCTGGTGGTCATCCTTCTGGATGACCATTGGTGGGGGAATGCAGTCGGGCTGCATGATGAAAATCCTTGAAGCCGAGCAATGGCGGAAGAGCTCCAACCCCCACGAGGTCATGCTCCTCCAACAACATCGAGAAGAAGGCAACACCACCGGCATCGCCACGGGCGCGAGCTCTCCGGCGGTGAGGTCGCCAGAAAACACCAGCACACCTCATCTGGAGGCCCGGAAGGCAGAGGGGCACGATGAAGAAGAGAGGAGCAAAGCATGGTTAGTGCCTGGGAGATTGGTCCCTTTTTATAGGCAGATCTCCCCGCTCACGCCCCGAAACGTCGCAGGCAAAGTCTCCCCTGACGTGCTCCAGGGTTCTCGCCCTGCGACACGGGGGCTAGGCCCCACATGTCATACAAACTGACCCGCAATGCGAAGATGGCGAACCACTGCACACGAAGCATACAACTGCCCCGCGGTCAAGCGCTCTCTCATCCTCGCCGAAACCAGCGGTCAGAAAGGCGGGCTGCCACGCGAGAATCATGCAACCGCACCACGGTTGTGCACCCTTTCGGCTTCATCGCAACTGGCGGTCCAGCATGGAGGCCTAGGCCCACATGTCATATAACCGGCGCACCGGTTATCGCGTGCAAAGAAATCGCACCGCCATTCGTGCCAATGTCGCGTCTTCTCGGGACTACAGAACCAGTGCAGCGACTCGAGACAGCCCCGCGCTTGACCCAGCAGTGCCAGTTAAGTGCGAAGGTCACAGGTACCACCTACAGGCTCGCATCCTCCCCTGATGCGGAAGGAGAGCCCTCTCCTACGGCATAAAGACGATGCACCCGTGTTCCATTCCTCGAACGACTCGTGCACGCACAACAGATACCCCGTGAGTCGCCCGTCCCGTCGCATTAACTCCCTGGCAGGACACACGTCTCCTCTGGTAGGCGGGCGGGCGCCGTTTCGCCTCCGTCATGATGGCTGCCTTGAAAAAGGTGCGCCACACTGCCTCGAAATATCTCCTTTCTTCCTTTCTCTTTCTCTCTCTCTGCAGGGATCGAGAAAAGGGACATTTCGAAGGAGTCCTTCGCAGCGAAGGAAACGGGCCCTGAGCCCTCCTACTGATCAGGGGTTCGAAGGTTGCACCCCGCGGGGTTCGGCGCCCGCCCCAGAGCACTCGGGCTCTAAGCCCTTTACTGATCAGGGGTTCGAAGGCTGGCCCCCCCGAAGGGATTCGACAGCCGCCCCAGAACATGCAGAGTCAGGGATGACCCTGGGTACGTCTATTACATGGCCAAGGCTCGGGCTACGCTCCCGAGGTACCCTAGGACTTTTCCGAGACCAGCAAGAACGATTTTGTAATGGAATCCCACCGGAGGGAGGCACTGAGCCCTCGGACCCTATCAAATGGGCCCGGGTCCAGCAAATCACCTACAGGTACTTTTGGAGCGCGCCTCTGGGCCACTAGCCGACCCTTATCTAACGAGGATCGAGCGTCCACTCGGATTACCCGTTAGCAACTCACTGGAAACACCATGTTCAGCGCCCACCGAGGGTAACATGGCATGTTCCCCCCCTCCTCCTTGCGGAAAGGCGACGAAGGGGCATACAGTAAAAAGCTGAGACGGTCCTCGATCGTCCTCTCGCTCCGTGCAGAGGCTCGGGAGCTGCTCTCGCACCAGGCTACGGCCGAATTGTTGACCACGTCAACCAACCAGCTTAAAAACTCGGAGCCCGACCATGGACCCGGGCTACGGCTAGGCCGCATGAGGGAACAATAAGGCCGATCGAGGAATCACAAGAAGAATTAAGACCTCAGAGGAGTCAAACCACTCCTCCGAGGCCTCGGGGGCTACACCCGACAGGTGCGCTCGCATGCACCCATCGGAACAAAACATAACCGAGAAGGGCTAGTCTCCTTGCAAAAAATCCGGCAGAACCTCCAAGCGAGTGCATACACTCCCTTCGAGGCTCGGGTGCTACTGTCGAGTACCGTAATTAGGGGTACCCCCAATGCTCCTAAGCATGGCTGAAAACATCCTCAAAATAGGTCGTAAAGGCTGGTAAGCACAGCGCAAAGTCAAAGCCCCATCTACCAAGGGACGTGATCTCGTCTCGCTCGAGCCCGGCCTCGGGCAAGAACAGTGGTCCCGGACGGATTCACGCCTCGCCCGAGGGCCCCTCAGGCAGCGGGCGCACCCCCGGCTCATCCGAGGCTAAGCTCGGGCAGACCGTATAGCAACCTCGGCCGAATCGCCTTACCGTCAACCGTATCGCATGCACATTTAATGCAAGGATCGCCTGACACCTTATCCTGACAGGCCAGTCTACTTCATCAGCGAGGTGCTATCCGAGACCAAAATCCGCTACCTGCAAATCCAGAAGCTACTGTACGCGGTGATTCTAACACGGCAGAAGCTATGACACTACTTCGAGTCTCATCTGGTTACTGTAGTGTCATCTTTCCCCCTGGGAGAGATCATCCAGTGCCGAGAGGCCTCGGGTAGGATAGCAAAATGGGCAGTGGAACTTATGGGGGAAACACTTTCATTTGCACCTCGGAAGGCCATAAAATCCCAAGTCTTGGCCAACTTCCTGGCTGAATTGACTGACACCCAGTTGCCTATGGCCCCAATCTAGGCCGAACTTTGGACCATGTACTTCGACGGGTCGTTGATGAAAACCGGAGCAGGCGCGGGCTTGCTCTTCATCTCACCCCTCGGAGAACATGTGCGTTACATAATACGCCTCCATTTTCCGGCGTCAAACAACGTGGCCGAATACGAGGCCTTGGTTAATGGGTTGCACATCGCTGTCGAGCTAGGGGTTCGGCGCCTCGACGCTTGTGGCGATTCGCAGCTCGTTATTGACCAAGTCATGAAGAACTCTCATTGCCGCGATCAGAAAATGGAGACCTATTGCGACAAAGTTCAGCGCTTGGAAGATAAGTTCTATGGGCTAGAACTCAACCATGTTGCTCGACGGTACAACGAGACTGCAGATGAGCTGGCTAAGATAGCCTCGGGACGAACAACGGTTCCCCCGAATGTCTTCTCTAGAGACGTATATCAACCATCTGTCAAACTCAACGACACGCCCGAACCCGAGGAGACCTCAGCCCAGCCCGAGGTACCCTCGGCCGCCGAAGGTGAGGCCCTGCGTGTCGAGGTGGAGCGGAATGGGGTCACACCAGTCCTAAACTGGTAGACCCCGTACCTAGAATATCTCCTCCGGGGAGAGCTGCCCCTCGGCAAGGCCGAAGCTCGGTGACTGGCTCGGCGCGCCAAGTCGTTCGTTTTACTGGGTGATGAAAAGGAGTTGTACCCCCACAGCCCCTCAGGTATTCTCCAACGATGCATATTCGTCGCCCAAGGACAAGAGCTGTTACAAGAAATACACTCGAGTGCTTGCGGTCACCATGCGGCGCCTCGGACCCTCGTAGGAAACGCTTTTTGACAGGGTTTCTACTGGCCGACCGCAGTGGTCGACGCCACTAGGATTGTATGCTCCTGCCGGGGGTGTCAATTCTATGCGAGACAAACACACCTGCCTGCTCAGGCTCTACAGACAATACCCATCACCTGGTCGTTTGTTGTGTGGGGTCTGGACCTCGTCGGTCCCTTACAGAAGGCACCCGGGGGCTTCACGCACCTGCTGGTCGCCATCGACAAATTCTCCAAGTGGATCGAAGTCCGACCCTTAACCAGCATCAGGTCCGAGCAGGCGGTGGCATTCTTTATAAATATCATCCACCGCTTCAGGATCCCGGACTCTATCATCACCGACAACGGCACGCAGTTCACTGGGAAAAAGTTCCTAGACTTCTGCGAAAACAAACACACGTACTTGGGATAACTATGCTACGTAGACGTCGGCAGCACCCTCGGTGGCTTTCCCGACCTACAGTAGATATCTTAGTACTTGGAGCAATTACATTTTGCTCTTACATTCCCTTACAAACGGGACCCCAGCTCCATTCCCGCAGGAATGAACTACCTCCACACCGGAGGGGCTGCAAGATAACGAGCTCCAAGCGGCTCACCGGCGACCACTATACCAGCAGCGACAACGACCTCCGCCTCGGGCGGCTAGACAGCAGCAGCGATTGCCCCAGGGCAAACGCTACTGTGAAAAGGCCCTCGCCCCCGTCCGAGGGGCAAGGACAAGCCATTAAAGCCAAAGAGCCAAAGGTCCGCCCGCAGGTGGCACTGACGGTCTCGTCGGCAGAGGCAACCACCTCTGCGGTGGGAAGCCTCACCTATGGTGGCCACCACCACCTCAGCACCGACGACAGCAGCCACCTACACTCCAATGCCGCACCGGCGAATGGCGGCCGCCCAGCGCGCACAAGGAGGTCCTCGCTCCCGTCGTCGCTACGGGAGTAAGGACGCGGACACCGCCCTTACGACGTACAACGTCTTGTACGCCCCCCCCCCCCCCCCGGTGTGGCCGGCGGCGCAGGACGAGCCAAGGACATGGGGACCTGCGCACGGCGCGACCGTCGCCCGTGCGATGGACGAACAGCCACACCCCGACCAGGCAGCAGGTGGCAGTTTGCCTCCTCCGCCAGGCTAGTGAACACCCTTCTCCCTCGAATGCTGGAGGAAGAAGCGGGTCGTCAGCCCATGCAGAAGGTAGGGCCCCAGCTCGGCTTGCCCTCGCCCCCAGCACGGATGATGAACATCCTTGAAGCTGAGGGCGGCAGGGAGGCCACAGCCTGGCTCGCCCTACCCACCATGAGGCTGGTGGTCATCCTTCTGGATGACCATTGGTGGGGGAATGCAGTCGGGCTGCATGATGAAAATCCTTGAAGCCGAGCAATGGCGGAAGAGCTCCAACCCCCACGAGGTCATGCTCCTCCAACAACATCGAGAAGAAGGCAACACCACCGGCATCGCCACGGGCGCGAGCTCTCCGGCGGTGAGGTCGCCAGAAAACACCAGCACACCTCATCTGGAGGCCTGGAAGGCAGAGGGGCACGATGAAGAAGAGAGGAGCAAAGCATGGTTAGTGCCTGGGAGATTGGTCCCTTTTTATAGGCAGATCTCCCCGCTCACGCCCCGAAACGTCGCAGGCAAAGTCTCCCCTGACGTGCTCCAGGGTTCTCGCCCTGCGACACGGGGGCTAGGCCCCACATGTCATACAAACTGACCCGCAATGCGAAGATGGCGAACCACTGCACACGAAGCATACAACTGCCCCGCGGTCAAGCGCTCTCTCATCCTCGCCGAAACCAGCGGTCAGAAAGGCGGGCTGCCACGCGAGAATCATGCAACCGCACCACGGTTGTGCACCCTTTCGGCTTCATCGCAACTGGCGGTCCAGCATGGAGGCCTAGGCCCACATGTCATATAACCGGCGCACCGGTTATCGCGTGCAAAGAAATCGCACCGCCATTCGTGCCAATGTCGCGTCTTCTCGGGACTACAGAACCAGTGCAGCGACTCGAGACAGCCCCGCGCTTGACCCAGCAGTGCCAGTTAAGTGCGAAGGTCACAGGTACCACCTACAGGCTCGCATCCTCCCCTGATGCGGAAGGAGAGCCCTCTCCTACGGCATAAAGACGATGCACCCGTGTTCCATTCCTCGAACGACTCGTGCACGCACAACAGATACCCCGTGAGTCGCCCGTCCCGTCGCATTAACTCCCTGGCAGGACACACGTCTCCTCTGGTAGGCGGGCGGGCGCCGTTTCGCCTCCGTCATGATGGCTGCCTTGAAAAAGGTGCGCCACACTGCCTCGAAATATCTCCTTTCTTCCTTTCTCTTTCTCTCTCTCTGCAGGGATCGAGAAAAGGGACATTTCGAAGGAGTCCTTCGCAGCGAAGGAAACGGGCCCTGAGCCCTCCTACTGATCAGGGGTTCGAAGGTTGCGCCCCGCGGGGTTCGGCGCCCGCCCCAGAGCACTCGGGCTCTAAGCCCTTTACTGATCAGGGGTTCGAAGGCTGGCCCCCCCGAAGGGATTCGACAGCCGCCCCAGAACATGCAGAGTCAGGGATGACCCTAGGTACGTCTATTACATGGCCAAGGCTCGGGCTACGCTCCCGAGGTACCCTAGGACTTTTCCGAGACCAGCGAGAACGATTTTGTAATGGAATCCCACCGGAGGGAGGCACTGAGCCCTCGGACCCTATCAAATGGGCCCGGGTCCAGCAAATCACCTACAGGTACTTTTGGAGCGCGCCTCTGGGCCACTAGCCGACCCTTATCTAACGAGGATCGAGCGTCCACTCGGATTACCCGTTAGCAACTCACTGGAAACACCATGTTCAGCGCCCACCGAGGGTAACATGGCATGTTCCCCCCCTCCTCCTTGCGGAAAGGCGACGAAGGGGCATACAGTAAAAAGCTGAGACGGTCCTCGATCGTCCTCTCGCTCCGTGCAGAGGTTCGGGAGCTGCTCTCGCACCAGGCTACGGCCGAATTGTTGACCACGTCAACCAACCAGCTTAAAAACTCGGAGCCCGACCATGGACCCGGGCTACGGCTAGGCCGCATGAGGGAACAATAAGGCCGATCGAGGAATCACAAGAAGAATTAAGACCTCAGAGGAGTCAAACCACTCCTCCGAGGCCTCGGGGGCTACACCCGACAGGTGCGCTCGCATGCACCCATCGGAACAAAACATAACCGAGAAGGGCTAGTCTCCTTGCAAAAAATCCGGCAGAACCTCCAAGCGAGTGCATACACTCCCTTCGAGGCTCGGGTGCTACTGTCGAGTACCGTAATTAGGGGTACCCCCAATGCTCCTAAGCATGGCTGAAAACATCCTCAAAATAGGTCGTAAAGGCTGGTAAGCACAGCGCAAAGTCAAAGCCCCATCTACCAAGGGACGTGATCTCGTCTCGCTCGAGCCCGGCCTCGGGCAAGAACAGTGGTCCCGGACGGATTCACGCCTCGCCCGAGGGCCCCTCAGGCAGCGGGCGCACCCCCGGCTCATCCGAGGCTAAGCTCGGGCAGACCGTATAGCAACCTCGGCCGAATCGCCTTACCGTCAACCGTATCGCATGCACATTTAATGCAAGGATCGCCTGACACCTTATCCTGACACGCGCGCCGCAGTTGGCAAGGTCGAAGTGACCGCAGTCACTTCGCTCCTTTACTGATCGTTCTGACAGGAAAACAACACTATTCACTCTGTTCCGACTACTGTGCCAACCACCAGGGTAAGACTAACAACAGTAAGTCACGGCCTCCCCCGAGTTCAGCCTCAGGCGCAACAGGGAGCTCCGCCTCGCCCGACCCCAGGTCTCGACCTCAGCCTCGGCCTCGGGAGGAGGTCTCCGCCTCGCCTGACCCCAGGTATCGACCTCAGCCTCGGCCTCGGGAAGAGGTCCCCGCCTCGCCCGACCTCAGCCTTGGCCTCGGGAAGAGGTCCCCGCCTCGCTCGACCTCAGCCTCGGCCTCGGGATGAGTCACAACCTCGCCCGACCTCGGCCTCAGACCGACTACGCTACAGGGGAAACATCATTACCCTACCTCTAGCTAGCCGCCTCAGGCTACGAAGGAACAAGACCGGAGTCACATCTAGATTACTCTGGCAACAGGTAATGATGGTTCCCCGCACGCGCCAATGACGTCAATAGTCCTCAAGCTCTCTACGAAGGCAAAGAAACGTCAGCAGGACCCAGGGCCGCACCGCTAGCTACGCTTCATACAGGGCTCAAGCACCTCTTCGTCGGACACGTTAGCACATAGCAACACCCCCATGTGTATAGCTGGACCATCCCCTTGTATCTATAAAAGGGGATGCCCAGGGCCTTCTCAGGGAAAGAGGGGAGCACGGGCAGCAAGGACAACGGAGACGGGCTCACTCAAACATCGAGCTCCGCTCCGCAACACTAGACTCCTCAGGAGGCCTAGGGCCCGTTCCCTCTCCCGCGAAGCTTGTAACCCCTACTGCAAGCACCTCCGGTGCAAGATAATATAAGCCTCATCCCTCCTCTTGTGTTCCATCTTGCATCAACCCATCTGGACAGGGGCACGCGGCACAAAATTCACTAGTCGGTCCGGTTGAGGGTCTCCCGTGTCCGAAACGCCGACAAATTTATTTATAGTCATATAGGTATTTCTTGTATCTTTATGTAACACCCGGATTTTAGGGGTCCAAAACCCGGGTGCTAACAAAACACCAGGTATGCTGGGACCAAGTCTCACACATATGATGTATAGTGGCACAGGATCGAATGTCACATCTTTATATATAACAGGAGTTCTATACAAAATAAATAATTACATTATAAGGAGACAACGGTCCAGCAACCCCAAAAGTTGACTGGGAGACGACGACCTAGACCTTCTCACGAACTCATCGCAGCATCCTCCATGAGCATCATCCTGCAGTACCTGGTCTTGACCTGTGGTGTATGTGAGACAGCAAGAGTGAGCTCACATACGTTCATCGCTCAACAAGTTGTGGGGAATAATGTGCATGAACTCGCCAAAGGTGGGAGCTCACGTGAAGTGTAAGGCTTACCAAAGAAGATGGTTAGAGCTGAGCATTGCTTTTAAAGTTGGTCAAAATTTTATTAGCAGTTACTAAGTATAAGTAAATACCAACCCAATTAAATAGTAGAACAAAAGTGACAACCTCACCCGCGATGCAATGCATATGACAAATTGAATTTAGTTTCATAATTTAATCATGTGAGTGTCCGAGCTGCTCTTGACCGTGAGCACGGCTAGTATACCAGTTTTACACTCTGCAGAGGTTGTACCCTTTACCCACAAGTCGTGTATCCCATGTCGCCAGGGTTTGCAAGGCCCTTAGACACTTCCGAGGTGAATGGCTAGGGATCCACTACGAGGCCTTTACAAAGTTCCACTAGCTTCCGAAAACCCGCTACAGTTTATAGGAAGTTCCAATGCAGGAATCCCTTGCAGGACCGCCATCGCAGCAAAATCCTCCCGAGGGCCTCCCTACACTGACCACTCCCCTACTGCCCTTGCCCCTTTCGGGTAAGGTAGTCTTCCACTAGCTTTCCTAATTAATCAGCCAAGGGCGTCCCATTCCACCCTTGTGGTAGCACTGTTTTCCCGGGTGGTTCTCCATGTTCCAATTAACATAATGATCTTAACATGAACAGTAAATAACAACTGACAATAAAAGTATAATCTTGAATAATGTAATCTTCATACCCAAAACCACATATAGCACTAGCAAGTACTACCCAAAAAGTTCAGTGGTAAGCAAGGTATAAAGATAGTCAAACTGGGGTAACCTATTGGGTCCCATCAAAATTAACCTATGCAGATCATTATGATTAATCAGAACATGAGTGGGTAAAAAGAAGTGATCAAGGGCACAACTTGCCTGGGCCTTGAGAATCCAGGTACCAGGATGATCTTCAGGTGATACGTATCCTCACTGCTAGTCGTAGCAATACAAACATACATGGTATAGGCAAAATTAACATTACACCAAACATAAGAACAAAATACACATTAATATTATACATATTAAAATAAGATCATAGGAACAGGAATCATTAATTTTGGAGTTATAGATTTTAAGTTATGGATTTCTGAAGTTATTAGGTACTTAGAATAGATTAATCTCAAATGAACATTTTTAGTTCAAGTTTCATGGCTAAATAGAGGCACTAGGTGATAAACAATATTATAACAAAATTATTGCAACTGGAATGACTTAATTTGGGGTTAAGATGAATTTAATATGAATTATACAAGTTTCTGGATTTATTTTTGTATTAAAAATCATTTTCTATAATCAATTTTCTATTTTTATTGTTCTCTGGACTTGGCGCAATATTATCGGAAAGTACAGGGGCGTTAACACAAAAAGTCCGCAGACTCAGAGTTTATCTATCGTGGATTGCGGGTTGGTTTTCAAATTCCAGGAGGGCTCTTTTGCAAAACAGTAAGCCGAAGGGGTATGAATCTGTATCAGCCGTTGGATTAAAAGCCCACGGCCCAGATTAAATCATCACTTGAGTGAACTGGTACAGACTCACAACCGTTGGATTTCGGATCCGCGGTCCAGAGTTTAAAGCGCCACGAGTTAATCATGCCCGCACGATGTGGATCCAACGGCCCATAGCTATCCCCCCCCAGATCTAATCCTAGCCGTCAATTCCCATCTAACGGCCAGCCCCGTTCTTCCCTCCCCCAACAGCACGCCGCGGCGGCGCCGCCCAGGAAGATACGGCGGAGGCCCACCGGCGAACAGACTGGCCGCCGCGCTAGCGTCTCCTTCGCAAAATTGAAGACACCTACTCGTAGTACATAACTATGCGAACAGCATGAGAGTGTTATTACCAAGTTCCGTGCCGAGTTGTGCCCTGGCCACGACGAAGGGCGGGTCCATGGCGGAGACGCCCCACCGGTGAGGAATTCCAGGGATCCCAGGGCACCACCCCCCGATTGCGCCCGCGTACGCCTTCCTCATGAGCTCCCCAAGCCTCGGGCGCCAAGACTTGGGTTCGATTTGTGCTATTGGTGGCAATCCACGGTGGCGGCAATCTCTCACACGGCGGCAATGGCGTATGCAGTACCAGGCGCTGTGGTGCGATGGCACGGGGTCGCGAGGCCATACCTTTATAGGAGCAGGAGGTGAGTCCGCACCGAGAAGATCGGCGCCGAAAGCTTACCAACCCCGCGGAGGATCCCGGTGAAGCGGACCGCAGAGAAATCGGCGTGTCTGTTACGGTGGAGAAGATACTCCTGACGAAAGGGGCCCACCAGTCAGCGATAGGGAGAGCTGAGGCTGACGGAGAGTAGATTGGCTGACGAGGCGGGCCCACTCGCAAGCGACACGGCGCATCAGAGTAGCGCGGGCGGATGCTTGGGCCGCCCGGAGACAATTCGGAATTGGGCCAGAAAACGGTTAAGCCGGCCCAGTTAGGTTTTATCCTTTTTCCTTTTTTTTGTTTTCCTTTTCTTTTATCTTTTCCTTCTTTCCAAATTCAAACTTCAATTTGAATTCAAACTTTGTGGCTCTTCATTCTCGACTATATTTGTGCAATAACAATACCAAGTCTGAAAATATTTATTTATATATTTTATTTATTTATATGTATCCTTTCTCTCTTTTCTTATTTCCAAACTCTAATTTCAATTTAGGGTTTAATCCATCTTCTAGTAATTATTATCTTATTATTATTATCCTTATTATTTTATGTAATGCACAAACACATAAAACTCCAACAAGATGCACTTTCTTTTATTTTGTATCATTTGTTTTAGTTCATCTCTTAATTATAGGTATGTTCTTTTCATGAGGCAAATAAGACACACAAAATGAGAATAACTCTCTATTATTATTTGTATACAATTTTTGAGTATTACAAATCCTACCCCCCTTAAAAATAATCTCGTCCTCGAGATTTGTAAGAAAAGGGAATACAAAAGGATTGGTTTGCAATTTAGCTTTTAATTTCTAAATCAAGGGTCTCTCTTTTTATTATTAGTAAGTGATAGGAGAGCATGGGTATTATATGTATGTCCACTTTATTATGTAGGATAGAAGATGTCTTTAGGGTATATATAGGTTTGGGTAAGAAAGAGTAGGATAAGAAAAACTCCATCCAATATTGTGGATCTTGACTCATCTTGGTGACCTTACTTGATCCTTGAAGACTTGGGTTGGTGTTCATCCTTCCTTGATGAAGTTGATCATCTTCTTTGGTCTTATCTCATTGATCAGGAGTTAGTGTATATTATTGGCTGGGGAATATGGTTAATATAGGTATGGATGAGATAGACTACATGATGTAGGTTACAAGTTTGTTTTAGGTAGGGGTTGATAGACTATGCAATCCATCATTACTCTATTGGTTGGGTTGTTATGTAACTTGTTATATAGGTCAAGTTGTTGGGTAGGGATTAGTGGCTCTAAGTCACCAATTTAGACTTAAGTGAATGTGGAGTATGGCCTTATCCATTGTACCAGCATTAAGTAACTCATGATAGATTAGATCCATATTAAATTAGATATGATCTAGATTAGACTAGTTTAAGTTAGATAGGTTTATCAGGGTAAGATATATCTTGTTAGGATATGTTAGAATCTTTTGAGATAGGATGGGGTATACGGTGTAGGTAGGTCAGAAGCTCTATTAGGTTAACATAGAGGGATTATGCAACTATCGGATGGGTAAGGTAGTTGCATATGATCAGATAGTTGTATATAGTCAAGTTAATCTAGAGCACCAATTTAACTTAAATCATTTTTTTTATAGGGGTGAGATCTGATCCATTTCACTAGTACTAACTAATCTATTAAATAACTCACTTTAGATCATATTAGATTAGATGGGATCTAGATTGGTATCACCAGATTAGTCTAGACAGTATCTAATTACTTTGAATTAGATCATGGTTGATATTTTAGACTCGGATAAATATGCTAATTAGGGTAGGATGAATTCATAAGAATAAGGTAGAATCTTTTGAGGTAAATTAGATCTATTAGGATAACAAAATCTTTTCAAGATAAGATGAATTTATTCATAGTAATAGAGTATCTTTTAAGATAAGATGGATCTATATACATTAGGATAAGTTAAGACCTTTTGAGATAAGATAGATCTATGAGTGCAGGATAGAATCTCTTGAGATGAGATGAATCTATTAAGATAAGGGAGAATTTTTAAGATAAGATGGATATTGTTAGACTAGTTACTTTATTGAAGGATAATTTAGTTTGTCTAGTTATTTTATATATATATTCTTATACCTATGTGTATATGCAGATGCAATTGTGGACATTATTCCACAACCCATCACACTCAATCAAAGATCCAAATCAGACAAGTATCATAAGAACAAACATTCAAGCACATAGATAAAGATAGTTTTGTCTTTGTTCCTAAGAGTAGGTCTCCTACCCCTAAAGGTCACTTTAAGCACAGGATTTCAAAGTGTGAAATCCAAGTTTGTCTTTAGAAGGAAAAAGGTAAGAATAATCAGAGTAAAGCGGAAATGGATGAGAAAGATTAAGGAAAGTTTAGAAAAGAACCAGAGTAGCAAGGGTAAGTAGACAATGGTTGTCCAGTTCTATCTAGGTTTCGTCCTACAGTCAACATTCCTCTGATACCACTTCTGTAACACCCGGATTTTAGGGGTCCAAAACCCGGGTGCTAACAAAACACCAGGTATGCTGGGACCAAGTCTCACACATATGATGTATAGTGGCACAGGATCGAATGTCACATCTTTATATATAACAGGAGTTCTATACAAAATAAATAATTACATTATAAGGAGACAACGGTCCAGCAACCCCAAAAGTTGACTGGGAGACGACGACCTAGACCTTCTCACGAACTCATCGTAGCATCCTCCATGAGCATCATCCTGCAGTACCTGGTCTTGACCTGTGGTGTATGTGAGACAGCAAGAGTGAGCTCACATACGTTCATCGCTCAACAAGTTGTGGGGAATAATGTGCATGAACTCGCCAAAGGTGGGAGCTCACGTGAAGTGTAAGGCTTACCAAAGAAGATGGTTAGAGCTGAGCATTGCTTTTAAAGTTGGTCAAAATTTTATTAGCAGTTACTAAGTATAAGTAAATACCAACCCAATTAAATAGTAGAACAAAAGTGACAACCTCACCCGCGATCCTGCAGTACCTGGTCTTGACCTGTGGTGTATGTGAGACAGCAAGAGTGAGCTCACATACGTTCATCGCTCAACAAGTTGTGGGGAATAATGTGCATGAACTCGCCAAAGGTGGGAGCTCACGTGAAGTGTAAGGCTTACCAAAGAAGATGGTTAGAGCTGAGCATTGCTTTTAAAGTTGGTCAAAATTTTATTAGCAGTTACTAAGTATAAGTAAATACCAACCCAATTAAATAGTAGAACAAAAGTGACAACCTCACCCGCGATGCAATGCATATGACAAATTGAATTTAGTTTCATAATTTAATCATGTGAGTGTCCGAGCTGCTCATGACCGTGAGCACGGCTAGTATACCAGTTTTACACTCTGCAGAGGTTGCGCATCTTTACCCACAAGTCATGTATCCCATGTCGCCAGGGTTTGCAAGGCCCTTAGACACTACCGAGGTGAATGGCTAGGGATCCACTACGAGGCCTTTACAAAGTTCCACTAGCTTCCGAAAACCCGCTACAGTTTATAGGAAGATCCAGTGCAGGAATCCCTTGCAGGACCGCCATCGCAGCAAAATCCTCCCGAGGGCCTCCCTACACTGACCTCTCCCCTACTGCCCTTGCCCCTTTCGGGTAAGGTAGTCTTCCACTAGCTTTCCTAATTAATCAGCCAAGGGCGTCCCATTCCACCCTTGTGGTAGCACTGTTTTCCCGGGTGGTTCTCCATGTTCCAATTAACATAATGATCTTAACATGAACAGTAAATAACAACTGACAATAAAAGTATAATCTTGAATAATGTAATCTTCATACCCAAAACCACATATAGCACTAGCAAGTACTACCCAAAAAGTTCAGTGGTAAGCAAGGTATAAAGATAGTCAAACTGGGGTAACCTATTGGGTCCCATCAAAATTAACCTATGCAGATCATTATGATTAATCAGAACATGAGTGGGTAAAAAGAAGTGATCAAGGGCACAACTTGCCTGGGCCTTGAGAATCCAGGTACCAGGATGATCTTCAGGTGATACGTATCCTCACTGCTAGTCGTAGCAATACAAACATATATGGTATAGGCAAAATTAACATTACACCAAACATAAGAACAAAATACACATTAATATTATACATATCAAAATAAGATCATAGGAACAGGAATCATTAATTTTGGAGTTATAGATTTTAAGTTATGGATTTCTGAAGTTATTAGGTACTTAGAATAGATTAATCTCAAATGAACATTTTTAGTTCAAGTTTCATGGCTAAATAGAGGCACTAGGTGATAAACAATATTATAACAAAATTATTGCAACTGGAATGACTTAATTTGGGGTTAAGATGAATTTAATATGAATTATACAAGTTTCTGGATTTATTTTTGTATTAAAAATCATTTTCTATAATCAATTTTCTATTTTTATTGTTCTCTGGACTTGGCGCAATATTATCGGAAAGTACAGGGGCGTTAACACAAAAAGTCCGCAGACTCAGAGTTTATCTATCGTGGATTGCGGGTTGGTTTTCAAATTCTAGGAGGGCTCTTTTGCAAAACAGTAAGCCGAAGGGGTATGAATCTGTATCAGCCGTTGGATTAAAAGCCCACGGCCCAGATTAAATCATCACTTGAGTGAACTGGTACAGACTCACAACCGTTGGATTTCGGATCCGCGGTCCAGAGTTTAAAGCGCCACGAGTTAATCATGCCCGCACGATGTGGATCCAACGGCCCATAGCTATCCCCCCCAGATCTAATCCTAGCCGTCAATTCCCATCTAACGGCCAGCCCCGTTCTTCCCTCCCCCAACAGCACGCCGCGGCGGCGCCGCCCAGGAAGATACGGCGGAGGCCCACCGGCGAACAGACTGGCCGCCGCGCTAGCGTCTCCTTCGCAAAATTGAAGACACCTACTCGTAGTACATAACTATGCGAACAGCATGAGAGTGTTATTACCAAGTTCCGTGCCGAGTTGTGCCCTGGCCACGACGAAGGGCGGGTCCATGGCGGAGACGCCCCACCGGTGAGGAATTCCAGGGATCCCAGGGCACCACCCCCCGATTGCGCCCGCGTACGCCTTCCTCATGAGCTCCCCAAGCCTCGGGCGCCAAGACTTGGGTTCGATTTGTGCTATTGGTGGCAATCCACGGTGGCGGCAATCTCTCACACGGCGGCAATGGCGTATGCAGTACCAGGCGCTGTGGTGCGATGGCACGGGGTCGCGAGGCCATACCTTTATAGGAGCAGGAGGTGAGTCCGCACCGAGAAGATCGGCGCCGAAAGCTTACCAACCCCGCGGAGGATCCCGGTGAAGCGGACCGCAGAGAAATCGGCGTGTCTGTTACGGTGGAGAAGATACTCCTGACGAAAGGGGCCCACCAGTCAGCGATAGGGAGAGCTGAGGCTGACGGAGAGTAGATTGGCTGACGAGGCGGGCCCACTCGCAAGCGACACGGCGCATCAGAGTAGCGCGGGCGGATGCTTGGGCCGCCCGGAGACAATTCGGAATTGGGCCAGAAAACGGTTAAGCCGGCCCAGTTAGGTTTTATCCTTTTTCCTTTTTTTTGTTTTCCTTTTCTTTTATCTTTTCCTTCTTTCCAAATTCAAACTTCAATTTGAATTCAAACTTTGTGGCTCTTCATTCTCGACTATATTTGTGCAATAACAATACCAAGTCTGAAAATATTTATTTACTCCCTCCAGTGCAGTAAAGGTAGTCGTTTAGGACATCATTGTGCATACCAAGGAGTGATTAATTATCATAAAGTTTTCCCTGTTTGCCCCTATTAAATAGGGATATGGGTGCATTAACGTCACTAAAACAATCAGGCTTGATTGGTTGCTGCAGCAGCTCTAAGGCATTCTAGACTGGAGGTCTCAAGTTCGATTCCTCTTAAATGCATCTTTTTTTGTGCAATTACTAGGGGCAACAACGTCCAAATCCCAGACCCACGCGCGCTATGACTTCTTTTTGTGCACGCTCGGTCACGCGCAGGATGACTTCTTTTACTGCACCGGAGGGAGTATATATTTTATTTATTTATATGTATCCTTTCTCTCTTTTCTTATTTCCAAACTCTAATTTCAATTTAGGGTTTAATCCATCTTCTAGTAATTATTATCTTATTATTATTATCCTTATTATTTTATGTAATGCACAAACACATAAAACTCCAACAAGATGCACTTTCTTTTATTTTGTATCATTTGTTTTAGTTCATCTCTTAATTATAGGTATGTTCTTTTCATGAGGCAAATAAGACACACAAAATGAGAATAACTCTCTATTATTATTTGTATACAATTTTTGAGTATTACACTTTATTTATTTATTTCACTAGTTTAATTTTCTTTTATTTCTGAATTCGTACCAGACAATGATGAATAATTGATTGGTGAAAGCTATTGCATATTGTTGGCTTAATCTAATTGACAAATTTAAGGTAACTGATTAATAATAATAACCGCACTATTTAGATATGTATAATCATTCTTATGTTATCATTCAATTTGTGATATATATTTTTTATTTTCAGTGCTTTGTGTAATCATGTCATCGAGAAGATATCCATCTGGAAGTGAAAAAAAGGAAAAGAAAAAAAACGTGTGGATGATCTCATAGACTCACAGAGAGGAGTTATTGACAAGTTTTTCAAGAGCAATGCTAGTGCTTCAACGAATCCAAATGATGCGTTTGCGTTGGCAATAGTTCCGTGGGGACAGAGGAACCAACCAATCAAAATTCTAGAGAAGAAGAACATGTTGATATCAATGCCGATGATAACAATGTAAGTGACCATGAGAATATGTCTAATTCATCAGATGCATATGCACAGTTTGGTAGTGTTGATGAACAACATAACATTTATGATCCAAGAAATTGGAATAATCTTCATAATAAAGCAAGAGACATATTCATTGTGAAAGGACCTATAAGCGAGCAAGGTCTCAAGTTCCCTTTAGATGATGCCTCAAGACATTTTTCATATGCTCATTGTTATAGAAAGTTAAGCAATGGAGAGTTATATGATAGAAAATGGTTGGTTTATTCAAAACATGTTGATAAAGTTTTTTGCTTTTGTTGTAAGATCTTAAAGTCTAGCACTAGCAATAGTCTGAGTTCTCTAGCACATAATGGATGTAGAAATTGGAGGAATATTAGTACAAAGCTTAGAGAACATGAAAATAGTGTTGAGCATTTTCAGAACATGAACAAGTGGAATGAATTGAGGACAAGAATGCAGAAAAAGGAAACTATTGATAAAGACTTGCAAAAGCAAATCAATAAAGAGAAAGAACGTTTGAGACAAGTTTTGCTAAGAACAAAAACAATTGTGAAATTTCTTGGTAAACACAACTTGGCTTTTAGAGGAAGCATTAAGCAGCTTTATAGTGATAGTAATGGAAATTTCTTAGTCTGTGTTGAGATGATTGCAGAATTTGATTTGGTAATGCAAGACCATCTTAGGCGTATTCAGAACAAAGAAATTCATTACCATTATCTCAGTCCTAAGATTCAGAATGAGTTGATAGTTCTTTTGTCTTCTAATATTACAAGATCTATCATTAAGATTGTTAAAGAGGCCAAGTATTTCTCTGTTATCCTAGATTGTACCCCTGATATTAGTCATCAAGAACAAATGACTTTGTTAGTTCGTTGTGTTAATTTGTCTAATGGAAAAATAAATATTGAGGAATACCTTTTGGGGTTCTTGAATGTCGATGACACATCTGGTTTGGGGCTTTTTAGTGTGTTGCTTGATTCTATGAAGTCATTTGGCCTAAATATTAATGATATAAGGGGTCAAGGCTATGATAATGGTTCCAATATGAAAGGAAAACATCAAGGGGTACAAAAGCGGTTGCTTGATATTGATCCAAGAGCATTATATATGCCATGTGCTTGTCATAGTCTTAATCTTACTCTTTGTGATATGGTAAAATCTTGTGGGAAAGCTGTTTCATTTTTTGGGATTGTTCAACGCATGTATGTGTTATTTGCTGGTTCAACCAAAAGGTGGAATGTTTTGTGTAAACATGTTCCCATTTTTACTCTGAAATCATTATCAAATACTCATTGGGAGAGTCATATCTCAAGTATTATAGCAATACGATATCAAGCAAAGGAGTTGAGGTCAGCTTTGTTTGAGTTAAGTCATGCTTCTGATATTGAACCTAAGGACAAAAGTGATACAAAAAGTTTATTTGATGCACTTGGCAACTTTGAGTTTTTGCTTGGTATGGTTATCTGGCATGATATTTTATATTCTGTAAACAAAGTGAGTGAGAAATTGCAATCGCCAGACATGTGCATTGACTCTGCTTTGAATCAAATACAAGGTATGGTGCAATACTTTGAGGCATATAGAAATGAGGGGTTTCCTTCTAGTCTGATCATCTCCAAAGGCATTGCAGATGAAATGGGTATAGAGGCATCGTTTCTAGTAAAACGTCGTGCCTTGAGGAAGAAACAATTTGATGAAAGTAATGATCAAGAAGAAATTCTAGAGGCCGAAAGGGTTTTTAAAGTGAAATATTTTTTGGTTGTAGTTGATATGGCAATCACTTCTTTGAAAACCAGATTTGAAGAACTCATGGTGTTCAAAGATATATTTGGTTTTTATTGAGATCAACTATCCTGAAGTAATTGAATGATACGGAACTAGAAGAGTCTTGCACCAAACTTGCAGACACTTTCTCTCATAATGGTTCATCTGATGTTGAGGTACATGATCTTATTTACTTGCAGACTTGCACCAAAAAATATTTCACTTTAAAAACCCTTTTGGCCTCTAGAATTTCTTCTTGATCATTACTTTCATCAAATTGTTTCTTCCTCAAGGCACGACGTTTTACTGAAAACGATGCCTCTATACCCATTTTATCTGCAATGCCTTTGGAGATTATCAGACTAGAAGGAAACCTGTCATTTCTGTATGCCTCAAAGTATTGCACCATACCTTGTATTTGATTCAAAGCAGAGTCAATGCACATGTCTGGCGATTGCAATTTCTTACTCACTTTCTTTACAGAATATAAAATATCATGCCAGATAACCATACCAAGCAAAAACTCAAAGTTGCGAAGTGCATCAAATAAACTTTTTGCATCACTTTTGTCCTTAGGTTCAATATCAGAAGCATGACTTAACTCAAACAAAGCTGACCTCAACTCCTTTGCTTGATATCTTATTGCTATAATACTTGAGATACGCCTCTCCCAATGAGTATTTGACAATGATTTTAGAGTAAAAATGGGAACATGTTTACACAAAACATTCCACCTTTTGGTTGAACCAGCAAATAACACATATATGCGTTGAACAATCCCAAAAAATGAAACAGCTTTCCCACAAGATTTTGCCATATCACAAAGAATAAGATTAAGACTATGATAAGCACATGGCATATGCAATGTTCTTGGATTAATATCAAGCAACCGCTTTTGTACCCCTTGATGTTTTCCTTTCATATTGGAACCATTATCATAGCCTTGACCCCTTATATCATTAATATTTAGGCCAAATGACTTCATAGAATCAAGCAACACACTAAAAAGCCCCAAACCAGATGTGTCATCGACATTCAAGAACCCCAAAAGGTATTCCTCAATATTTATTTTTCCATTAGACAAATTAACACAACGAACTAACAAAGTCATTTGTTCTTGATGACTAATATAAGGGGTACAATCTAGGATAACAGAGAAATACTTGGCCTCTTTAACAATCTTTATGATAGATCTTGTAATATTAGAAGACAAAAGAACTATCAACTCATTCTGAATCTTAGGACTGGGATAATGGTAATGAATTTCTTTGTTCTGAATACGCCTAAGATGGTCTTGCATTACCAAATCAAATTCTGCAATCATCTCAACATAGGCTAAGAAATTTCCATTACTATCACTATAAAGCTGCTCAATGCTTCCTCTAAAAGCCAAGTTGCGTTTATTAAGAAATTTCACAATTGCTATTGTTCTTAGCAAAGCTTGTCTCAAACGTTCTTTCTCTTTATTGGTTTGCTTTTGCAAGTCTTTATCAATAGTTTCCTCTTTCTGCATTCTTGTCCTCAATTCATTCCACTTGTTCATGTTCTGAAAATGCTCAACACTATTTTCATGTTCTCTAAGCTTTGTACTAATATTCCTCCAATTTCTACATCCATTATGTGCTAGAGAACTCAGACTGTTGCTAGTGCTAGACTTTAAGATCTTACAACAAAAGCAAAAAACTTTATCAACATGCTTTGAATAAACCAACCATTTTCTATCATATAACTCTCCATTGCTTAACTTTCTATAATAATGAGCATATGAAAAATGTCTTGAGGCATCATCTAAAGGGAACTCGAGACCTTCCTCTCTTATAGGTCCTTTCTCAATTAATATGTCTCTTGCTTTATTATCAAGATTATCCCAATTTCTTGGATCATAAATGTCAGGTTGTTCATCAACACTACCAAACTGTGCATGTGCATCTGATGAATTAGACATATTCTCATGGTCACTTACATTGTTATCATCGGCGTTGATATCAACATGTTCTTGTTGTCTAGAATTCTCATTGGTTGGTTCCTCTGTCCCCATGGGAATTATTGCCAACGCAAACACATCATTTGGATTCGTCGAAGCACTAGCATTGCTCTTGAAAAACTTGTCAATAGCTCCTCTCTGTGAGTCTATGAGATCATCCACGTGTTTTTTTTATTTTCCTTTTTCCACTTTCAGATGAATATCTTCTCGATGATATGATTACACAAAGTACTGAAAATAAAAAATATATATCACAAATTGAATGATAACATAAGAATGATTATACATATCTAAATAGTACGGTTATTATTATTAATCAGTTACCTTAAATTTGTTAATTAGATTAAGCCAACAATATGCAATAGCTTTCACCAATCAATTATTCATCACTGTCTGGTAAGAATTCAGAAATAAAAGAAAATTAAACTAGTGAAATAAATAAATAAAGATACAAGAAATATCTATATGACTATAAATAAATTATTTATCACCGTCGTAGACTCGCAGTCGCAGCTCGCAGGACCACGCAGGGAATCAGGGAGCCAGAACGTCGCGCCGTCACGGGAGTAGGAGGGCTGATCGCCACTTCGACTTCGCCAGCCGCCAAGAGGCCGCAGGAGCGGAGGAGCCTAGGGGCCAGGACGCGGGAGCGGCCGAGGCGCCGAGCCGCCGAGCGGGACGCCAGGCAGACGAACAGGCGTCGGGCGGACTGGCGGAGGCGATCAGTCGGCTGTGTGGTCGCATGGAATAGGCAGGCGGAGCCGCGGAGGCTGATCGCTAATCTCTATAGGCTGCAAGGTTGAGAGTCCGTGGAATACTTTTGATGGGTTAGGGGCCCACTAGCTTTGTGGGGCCTGGTGCGGTGACACCGGCTGCACCCCCAGGGCCGACCCCGGGCGTCGTTAGGGGGATGGCCGCAGGAGGGTGCCGGAGAGGGCCGCCGTGATGTGCATCTACGGGGAGGGCGCCGCCAATGGGAGAGACGCCAGGGATTCTACGTGGAGGAGAGGGCGCCGCCAAGATCGTTGTATGGAAATAAAAAGAAAAAACGATTCGGATACATAACCAATAACCAATGGCACGGTGGGTAAATACTTCTATAATTTATATAAGGAACACAGTAAAATCTAGGATGGAAGCTGATTCCTTTTTGAACTACGAAAGTCTATCGATTATCCAGAATCTGTTGTGGGGACCTTTGGTTGAGATTTATGATTTTTGGTAGTGAATCTGAGTTGGGAACTTCGGTTTCGGCCTCTTGATTCGTTTGCTAATTTTCCGTTATCTTGGTGAAATGGAAACTGCCAATGACTTCGTCAGAGCTTATATACATTAGCTAGTACTAGAAAATAGGGATTATTAGGAATAGTTCTGTTAAGAGAACCACATCTATTTTTTTTGTTGCCATGTAGATCTAGATACAGATATGGTGTTTAATGTTTTTTATCTTAATTTGCTAGCAATTTAGACTGATTTTACCTTTTATGCTTTCCTCCAGCTACATATTTAAACAACCAAGGGTTGTTAGACAATAGGTCTAGATTAATTCTGTGTATATGTGCACTAATGTGAACTTGTGCTTAGGATATGTTTCCCGCTAACCAATCAACGCTCTATATGTACATCGCAAAAAAAAATATACACACCGCAAGAAAATACCCAAAAGGAAAGGGGTGCAAAAGACGCAGCACACGTGCAGGCAGCCCAGTGGGTCGGCGGCGGCAGCTGGATCTCGAGCTGTCCTAGTGTCCTGCTGTTGGCTCCGCTGTTTTTTCTGTTCGTTCCCGGCTGTGCCCCTCCACCACCTCTGTCCGTCTGGACCAGCAGGCAGGCAGACAGCTCGACACGACCGCGTCGGCTTCTTTTGCCTTGTCGCTGGTACCCCACATGCCGTCATGCACGCTGCTACCGACTACCCACATGCCGATATGCATACGCGTTCCAGTTTTAATCTCTAGTTTCCGTATTAAAAAAAATCTCCTTTCCTGCAGCATGACAACATACTCTGTATCACATCGTTGCCATCCTGCATCGCTAGTACTAGTTCCCTTTCCTTAAACGATAGCATCACTTCTTTTTTTAGGCCCCAACATGAGTATAATAATGACATTTAGAGATTCATTGCTTCCCCCCCCCCCCCCCCCCCCCAAAAAAAATGCTACCTCCAACCATATCCACTTTGACAAATATAGCATGAACGAAGGTAAGTATCTTGCTTTCTTGCCACCAGAGGCCTTCTCTGCTTATTCTCTTCGTCCCAAACAAAACAAAACATATTTACACTCGTCTAACAAACAAAACACATATATTTTTATATTTTATATTCTATGTTCAAGCGTAAATGATTTCTATAGACACTTAACAGTACTTTTTTAACTCACCAGCCTACCATCCAGTGGATAATCTAATGAATCCAAGCAAAAGTTGGATTGACCTCCATCTGACCGTCTCATAGCATGTTACCTCGGAAATTTTATCTTTTCCCCCATGCACACGAGTATCCAAAGCAATTGCCCCCCTCGTCGGAACTACGCGATCCAACGGCCAGGATGGATCGATCTGGATAGATCGCGTCGATCGCAGCCATCAAAACCACGATTTTTTTCTGCCGTTATAAATAGGACCTGTGCGTATTTGACTTTTCTCTCCCCGTCCTCTCTGTACTCTCTCCGTCTCTCTCGTCGTTTATCCGCCTCCCAATCCCATCTCCTTGCTACCCTCCTCCGTGCTCTCTGCTCACCAATTCCTCCAGGATTCGGATTTAGGATTGGGATTCTGGCGCCGGAACCGAAGCGGCGACGCGCTGGAGCCGCGGCCGGATCGGTGCGTGCTTCTCCCGTACCTATTTTTTTGATGGCCAATTTTTAGCGTCTGTTGCGGTTGTTGTATTGTATGGAACGTGATCCGGTTCAGTTGGCGCAATTCCAACCGGATTTCCGTTTTTCCCAACCGCGGATTTCTTGGAGATTGCTTTAGCTTTCGTTTGTTTCCCGCCGTTTATTTTTTTTTTCTCTCGCTTTCATTCTTGGGAAATCTTGGGACTTACTTGCGACTATTCAGTGCCGTTGTGCTTGTGCATGCGTCCTTGATTCGAATTCGCCGCAAGTTTTCGGTTTTCTGCACATGCGGTGGTTCCTGGACGAGATCTGTGGCCGGAGCTGCAACAATCCCGCCTGAATTTTTAATCTTTCACTGAGGTAGTTTAAGTGCTACGGTTTCTCAAATCTTGGGGATTTTCTCTCCCTCTCTCTCACCGTTTTCTGTCACTGTTTCTCTGTGCAGTTTGGGTCACCACGCCAACGCCATGATGGCGAACGGGAGGCTCCAGAAGCAGGCGTTGCTTCCGCCGCGGAGCCCGTTCCCGGTGGCGGCGGCGCACGCCGAGCTCGGCCCAATCGCGCGGCCGCGGGAGACACCCCACCGGCACGCCCACCAGCGCACGTCGTCCGAGAGCTTCCTCGCCGACGAGCAGCCGCCGTGGCTGGACGACCTGCTCGACGAGCCCGAGACTCCGGCGCGGGCGCACGGCCGGCCCGGCCACCGCAGGTCGTCCAGCGACTCGTTCGCGCTCTTCGAAGGCGGCAGCGCTGCGGGGGGCATGTATGAGTTTGACAATGTGCTCGACGGCATGAGGGGAGGAGGAGGGCAGGTGGCTTCTTTGGCCGGTGCGCCCGAATTCTTCCCTGAGCCAGCCTCATTTGGGCGGCCTTGGGAGTCCAGGCAGATGTACCGGCAGGGTGGTGGCATGCCAATGCCAGGCAGGGAGAAGAATGGAGGGCGCCATGGTCCGTCCAGCTCATTTGGTGAGCATGAGCATGGTCATGTGCCCAATGGGGTGAACAGGAAGGCCCATGGCGATGCGGCTTATGACCAGAGGATTGTAATAGAGAGAAAGGAGGGCCTGAGGCACTCGCAGTCAGAGACTGACACCAAACGAGCCAAACAGTGAGTTGCATTGATACTATTGTTGCAGTCGATTTGAAGTATTATGTTACTTCCTCCATTCCAATTTCCAAATTACAAGACATTTTATTCTTTTTCTAGATGCATAGATTTTGCTATACACTTGCATATACACTATGATTAGATACATAGTAAGAGCCATGCATCTATAAAAGCCAAAATATCTTATAAAATTTGGAATAGCAGGGATTAGTTTCGTAGAACCCAACTTACTTGGGACTAAAAAACTTTGTTGTTGTTGTGTAGTAGTTTCGTGTACTCTGTTTTTGAAACATCATTAGTGGTAATAAGTGTAATGGTAGAAAGCAAACACTTTAGTGAAACCAGAATTCTAATTTTCAATATTCTTTTAGACTACAAGATGAGCACATAGCTATACCACATGTTGCACAGTAAGTTTGTTTTCTCTTATGATGTGCTCTGTTTAAGAACTGAATTAAGTGATTAAATAGCACAAACGTATTTAGATAGACATTTTATTGGTGTATTTACTGTGGCAAGTCTACATGGGTACAAACTTAAAGTGGGAAACTCTACTCATGTGGAGTAGCGTCCCTAAAATACAAGTGACTATATGACTTAAAAACAAAATGGAATTTGGATGCAATGACCACTGACCAATCAATGTGCAAATAGATTTTGTGGGAAGTTTGCCAGCTCCTTAGGATGTTTCCAGTCCTAATAAGATGGAACTGTACATATGGAATGTGTGTCTCAATGTTTTCCATCTTTAAATTCGGAATACACTTGAATACAATGTAGGTGCACATCTTCATGTGCATCGAGCTTCATTTTGTTATCAATATATACACACTTAAGTTTACACAATGCAGGTGCCATGTCTCGTGTCCATGTAGATATATGCTGATATACCTTGAATTTTGAGGTGTGCTTATTTAAATTTTTACTTTTTATAACAATTGCAGACAATATGCTCAGAGATCTCGTGTCCGGAAGCTCCAGTATATTGCAGAGCTTGAGAGAAGAGTTCAGTCCTTACAGGTAATTTTTTTTGTTCTAAATGAACTATATCAATCGTTTCTTGCACGAGTGAGGAACCTTAAACATCCCAGAAAATTCTTAAATTTTATGCCTGCAGACAGAGGGGATAGAAGTAACTGCTGAAATGGATTTTCTCGGTCAGCAAAATATCATGTTAGACTTGGAAAATAAAGCCTTGAAGCAACGGCTTGAGAGTCTATCTCAGGAGCATCTCATTAAACGTTGTAAGTATTCCTCTTTCTTTCCCCCAGAGTTTCTTCGGTGACTTTCAGAATATGTCTTTTGTACTTGGGAATTGTAGTAGCAGTCAGGTTTTGGATCTTTATAAGTCTGTGTGATGGACCTGCAGATATGTTAGGAACCTGTAAAAATGTTTTTGTTGTAAACTAAGCACCAACTATATGCCTACAGTTGACATGTTCATATAATATTTTAGTTCCAGCTAAAAACAGTGGGTTACTATATTTCATCATGTCCATGTTCCGTCATAGATTGTCAATATTTTTTAATTTCCTGAAGTTATGATAAAATCTACAGTGGAGCTATTCCAACAATATAGCTGTTAACTACTAAATACTTTTATAACAAATTATATAGTCTAATGTAGCATATCAAAAGAGAAGATCTTTCATAGTTGCTTTGCTAAATTCTAATAGACAATGGCTGTAGTTAAAACATTATTATCTTGATAAAAGACTACTGCATTACCACTTTTATGAGAACTGTGAGATCATCTGAAAGTTTCACTTTAAATCATACTACAGTGTATCAGCACAGTTGCATTTCAGCAGTTATTACTTCAGAAATTGTTCAGTAGGGAACAGTTGACTTATAAATCATCAGGAACATACTGGAGCTCGTCAACCATCTTTTTAAAACAGTTGACTCACCATTTTTTTTCTCGCTGATGTTGCAGATCAGCAGGAGATGTTTGAGAGGGAAATTGGTCGCCTTAGAACATTGTTCCAGCAACAGCAACAACATGTGCCGCAGCAGCAGGCTCCTACCCATAGCCGCAGTAACAGTAGAGACCTGGATTCGCAATTTGCAAACCTGTCTCTGAAACACAGTGATCCCAGTTCAGGGCGCGACGCTGTCTCTGGCCTTCGCATTTAAGATCCCTTTGTTCCAGCTTTTGGATCCTTGAGCTTCGCAGAACCTGCTGCCCCTTTATGCCACTCTTTGTGGTTGTTAGTAGCATCATGAGAGGAGCAGCACCGGTGAACTGGGAATCTCATCCCACGGCGAATAAAGCTGGAAAGGTCAATAACTGTGGATCTGGTCCTTAGTTCTTTCAGAATGTGCACCTGGCGGTCATCGTTAGCTTCTGTCCATTATTGATGCTTGACCAGTCGGAGGTGTTTAGGATCTGTTTGCAGATTGATGACTTCCATGGATCCTTGTATCAGTTTGAATCTAGAACACTAAGGTTCTAATCCATTCCTTTTTAGTCGATTCTCTGTCGAGTTTAGGCGCCATGGCCCTTGTATTAGTGTGGCACACGAATGGAATGTGAGCTGGTCCTCTTTAGGTTATGCCACATCCTGGAAAACAGTTGCGTGAGGAGTTATCAGGCCATGTCCATTGTCCCAATAAGATGGTGAGATTGAAGGGCTGGTGCAGTTCAGTTTCGTTTTATTTGTGATGTGCACAGCAAGATATTGGATACTCTGGGTTCTCACATTTATTTGAGCACTGTGTTTTATAGCATTGTGATGACAGTATATTCCTGCAAGTTCATTTTAGCTGCCAAGATCCTGCTTGTGTTCGTTCCAACAAGTCGTTGTAGGTTATATGAGATTTAACTGGGTTTATGTTTATATGCAGTGTGCCGTTAACAATGATTTGGACTCATCTAACTGTTCACGAGTAATTCGTTTCTTGCTCCGCAATTTGCAGTTATAGTAGAGCCTAAAAATCCAATGTTTAAGATGCTTCTGTGAAAGCAAGAGTTTAATATGACACATCTGTCGCTGGATATGATTTTAATATGGCGCGCACACACACAAAAAGAACTACCTTTTCGTTTAGACGAGAGCTTGAGTTGTTGCCTACAGCTGAAAACACATTGCAGTTCTTATAGTAGATTATATTTCTGTTTTTTCTTCTTCTGATTTTTGCTCTTTAATAGATTCCTTCTTTATTCATCATATCTGCCCATTTTTTATTTTTATTAGATCAATACAAGGCACATGTTTTTCTTCTACTGCTTAGTATTTTGATGGTCATTTTTCATCACTAAAGCTTTGGATCACTAGGACGACTACACGAGTCGCAACTAGGTGGCTTGACTTTAATCTGTACTGGTTTCTACTATTTCTATAATACTAGGTGAGTATCCGTGCGTTGCAACGGGAACATATAATAACATGATAACTTATATACAAAATATGTCTTATATTGTTATAAAAAATGTTTTATAATCCATTTGTAATCCTGGTCATACATAAATTTTGTTATTTTAATTTAGCTGTTTCACTACTACATTGCAACCATCAGTATCATGCAGACTTCGATATATGCCACGATTTGTATGGTCTCATCATTGAAGAGTACGTGCCACATCTGTCGGTATAAGTTTCCTCGTACATTGTCAGTCATCAGGTACGTACCACCATACACGCTTGCTTAAAAAAATGCAAGTGTATGTGTTTGCAAAGAGAATTAAAGGCAGGTCGGCGCAAAAGCTATCCCGACGATGGCGAGTGGTCATTGCTGTCGGTCCTCCTCTACGTCACCTCTGGTGCCAAGATGACGCTACAGTCTTTGATATAGTAGTCGTCGAACGCGCACGACATGGCGAGTACCGATGACTCTTAGATGGGCTGCCAAACGAAGTGCACCCCGGGCTCATCAGCGAGGTAGTACACCTAACCGTTGCACCACCGGATGTGCTAATCCTCTACATACATCTTGTTCGAGGACACTCACACAACGTCAGCAACGGCCGTCGTCCCCGCGCACAAGAATTCATGGCCGGTCAGTAGCGACTTACGTGGCAGGTTGAGCTTCAGGTGGATGATGAGCTGGACGGCGTGGCGGTGCCGTCATCGGATGCGGTGCCCAGAACAACCCAAGAGTCGTCGGCGTTGGCGACAACCATGAGGTTCTCCTATTTGAAGATGGACAGCGCGATGCAGCCGCTCTGGACCGCGTCCAAGAGGCGGCTGCGACAGAGCTTGTCGAACACAGCGGCACATGCGGGCACGTAGGATTGCTTCTAGAGGTCGAACTGGTAGTCGTCAAGCTTCTTCTCGTCGTCGATGTGCGACGCCAATGCGAGCGCCTCCTGCCAGTGGTGTTTGTTCGGGGTTTCCAAGTAAGAAACATGGATTCATCTTTGGTGTTGGTTTATGAAAATGACTCACAAGTCAGATCCATGGAAAAATATTACGGAGAATAAATGTCACACATATAAAAAAGGAATTAAAGTTAAAAACATAATTCAAACAAAAGAAATTGCATGCAAGGCTATTCTTTAAATACTACTCTCTTCATCCAAAAATATAATTCAGGAATCTCGTTGATAATTATCTACTAATACACATTGTGCAAGGGTAGTAGGTGGGCTTTGGGAGAGATGTAGTAGATATTTTTACTGTAACAGTTATTGATATAAATACACATGTGGTGTAGTGGTAGCTACGAGCACATTTGCTTGAGGATTCGCGGGTTTGAATCCCATTGGGGTCACATTTGTGTTTTTTTAATTTAATTTTAGCTAGGCGTGGGATGCACGTGGGAATGAGAATGAGCTTTGCGGGGAAAGAGGAATGGGAATGACAGAACACGGAATGACAGCCGGGAATGGGAATGAGCTTTGCGGGGAGGGGAAATAAGAAAGAGGAAGGGGAAATGGGAATGGCAGAACACGGAATGACAGCCTACCCCTTACTGTTTTAATAAGTAGTAGAGATTTTGTATCTATGGATTGCATTTGCAGCAGTCTAAACAACTTATTTTAATTTGAAGTGAGCAGTCTAAGGTAGTTGTTTTAGATGTGAGTTGTCTTTTCATCACGCTCTTCCTGGGTGGTTGCTTTAGGATGTGTTTAGTGAAAAAAATCTGTTTTCTGCTATTTGTCGTGAAAAAACTGTCTTTTGCTTAAAAAAGAGAAATAAAAGTTCAGTACCGCTTAACCGATAGCAAACGGGTAATTTCTTCCAACACTACCGGAATCCTAGGCTTTGCCGAGTGTTATATTCTTTGCCGAGTGCCTTTTGTCGGGCACTCGGCAAAGAAGGCTTTGCCGAGTGCCGCACTCGGTAAAGTTAGGATCTCGGCAAAGAACCCCTTTACCGAGTGCTGAACACTCGGCACAGGACAGCACTCGGCAAAGACAAGTTTGCCGGGTGTCTAACACTCGGCAAAGGGGGCTCTCGGCAAAGGGCCGTCAGCGGCCGTCCCAAAGCTGACGGCCGTCAGTCTTTGCTGAGAGCCAACGGCTGGCACTCGGCAAAGAGGTTTCTTTGCCGAGTGCCACATAGTAGGCACTCGGCAAAGGAAGCTTTGCCGAGTGTCATCTCTAGACACTCGGCAAAGTATTTTTTTATTTTTTTATTTTGTCTCCCAAACTTTTTGTGGTATGTTCCTACACTATGTAGACCTACATGTATCATTTGTGGACAATTTTAACAGAGTTTTCAATCGTTAGTAGATTTAGTTCGTTTATTTGAATTTCTTCGGAAAATTTAGATTTGAACTGCAGGTCACTCGAAACTTGGAAAACCGTGCATGAAAAAATGATATTCATGTTACTTAGCATAAGTTACGACCGATTCCAGGAGCGGACCGAAAACTTCGAGCAACATGCTCACTAAACATGGCCGTGAACTTGCCATCCACATGTTTAAAAATTGTATAAAACACAAACAAAGTCAGAAAATCCTGAAACTTGTCCACGTGTCATGATATCATATGTACAGGCTGCGATAAAAAATTGAAAAAATTTCGAGAAAACTATGACGCGCTATGTGTACAAACCTAAGAGATCCACATTGAAACTCTATGATTTCATGTGTAGTTCTCTTAGGTTTCTACACATAGTGTCTCACAACTTTGTCCAAACATTCTCAATTTTTTATCACAACCTGTACATATGATGTCATGACACGTGGACAAGTTTCATGATTTTCTGACTTTGTTTGTGTTTTATACAATTTTTAAACATGTGGATGGCAAGTTCACGGCCATGTTTAGTGAACATGTTGCTCGACGTTTCCGGTACGCTCCTGGAATCGGTCGTAACTTATGGTAAGTAACATGAATATCATTTTTGCATGCACGGTTTTCCAAGTTTCGAGTGACCTACAGTTCAAATCTGAATTTTCCAAAGAAATTCAAATAAACGAACTAAATCTAATAGATATTGCAAACACAGTTATAATTGTCCCCAAATGGTATATGTAGGTCTACATAGTGTAGGAACAAACCACAAAAAGTTTGGTGGCAAAAACAAAAAAAATACAAATGTACTTTGCCGAGTGTCAGATGGTGACACTCGGTAAAGTATGCTTTGCCGAGTGCCGCCCAAGTAGACACTCGGCAAAGAAGTGTAAAGTATACTTTGCCGAGTGTCACCTGTCCGACACTCGGCAAAGGAGTCTTTGCCGAGTGTCGCCGATCTGACACTCGGCAAAGCATATTTAAAAAATAAAAAAAATCTTTGCCGAGTGCCAGATCGCGGGCACTCGGCAAAGAAGTAAAATATACTTCGCGCCCGCTTCTTTCTTCTTCTTTCTCTCCTCTCACTCTCTCTTAACCGCTGTGCGCCGCCGCCTAAATCGCCGCCGCGCCGCCGCGCCCTGCGCCGCCGCTGCCTCGCCACGCCCTGCGCCGCCGCCGACGTCCGCAGCTCGCCCGCGCCCGCCGAGGCCGCCCGCGCCCGCTGCGCGCCGCCGGCTCGCCGTGCCACCGCGAGCGCCGCCGCGCCCTGCGCCGCCGCCGACGTGCGCAGCTCGCCCGCGCCCGCCGCGCGCCGCCGGCTCGCCGTGCCACCGCGAGCGCCGCTCGCCGCGCCGCCCCACCGCCGTCCTGCCGTACGCCACCGTCTCCCCCGCCCGTCACCGTCGTCTTAAGGTATAATTTTATTAAATTATGTATTAATTTTTATATTAATGTATTTATGTTTTATAGATTAATGTATTGATGTTTTATATATTATGTATTTCATAAACACATGTTTATATTAAAGTGTTATATTATGTATTTCATAAACGTGTGGATATATGTGTGGATATATTGTCGGCTATCGTGCCGTTGATATATGTGTGGATGTCAGCCATTGTGTTGTCATTTTTATTTGCAGGTTTTGGAATCCTCCCCGTGCAGGGGAGGTGTTGCCGAAATTTTTTATTGACAGGCTTGTTTATTTTTTTGCAGAGGTCTTCCTAGCCGTTGCGGGTCTGCCTGCACCGCGTCGAGTCGCCACTGCACCGACCCGCCACAGCACCGCTAGCCTGACTCCATCGCCACCCTAGGTATAACCTCAATTTCCGCATCATGGTCGTAGATCACGTAACCCAGTTAGGCGTCTCCCGTTCGAAAGAGATACGGTGTAGATATGCAGATCTTTGCATATCTACAAATGTATCAGTTTCGAATTGTCCACGTTTTTTGGACAGCCCGCGGTTGCGTAGATGGTGTTAGTTTCATGCTCTACTCCGGTCCGAGATAGAGTTTCGGCGTCACCTCCCTGTTGTTCTCCGGACAGTACACTCTCCCTGCCAGGATGTGTATCTGGAGAACAGCGGGGAGGTGCTGCCGAAATTCTATCTCGCATCGGAGTAGAGCATGGAAACTAACTCCATCTACGCAACCGCGGGTGGGATTAGGACCTATCCTCACCTATTATAAGGTAGGAACGTAGTGTACATGCATTACATGTCTATATTAAACTATACTCGGTTATATATGTTAGAGGATGGAGGACCGTGAGTGGATGTACACGGGCCGTAGAGGAAGGAACGATGTCACCACTGAATGGATTAGAAAGACCGATGATTTCGTGGAACGGGCATATGGCGAAGCTGCTAAAGGAGCGAGTCTAGTCCCATGCCCGTGCAGCAAATGTGACAACCGGAAAAGAAAACCAAAGAAGACCATGGTAGAACATATTTGGAAGAATGGATTTACGCCGGGCTATACTCGGTGGATATTTCATGGTGAAGCGCATCGTACGAGAGAGGAGGTGCTGAGACAACGTGTCGAGGATTATGACGCGGATGTGGGGGTAGCGGATATGTTGAACGACTATCAGGAGGCACAGTACACGGGAGGATGTATGGATGACGAGCTAGAGCTGACTGCAAAGGCGTTCTACGACATGTTCGACGCGGCACAGAAGCCCCTTCACGGCCAGACAAAGGTTTCTCAACTGGATGCCATTGGGCGTATAATGGCGTTTCAAGTCGCAGTACAACATGAGTAGAGATGCATTCGATGGCTTGTTGACGGTTATTGGGAGTCTGCTTCCGGATGATCACGTTCTGCCAAAGAGCATGTACGAGGCACAGAAACTACTTCGTGCACTCAAGATGACGTATGAGCAGATTCATGCTTGTCCGAAGGGCTGCGTGCTATTTAGGAAAGAATACGCAGAGGCAAAGTACTGTCCCAAGTGTAATTCGTCTAGGTTTATGGAGGTAGACTCTGGTGATGGATAGAAGAGGAAGCTCGACATCCCCTTGACAATCCTACGACACCTTCCGTTCATACCGAGGATCCAGCGTCTTTACATGACAGAGGAATCCGCGAAACAGATTGTAGTACCCAAATGGTAAATAATGAAAATAGTGATTTATCCCTTTAAGTGTGGCTACCACTCATTAACACATGTGAACACCACATTTAAAAGTAAATAATTAACAAATGACACATCACTAATTTGAGCACCATGTTGGCTTTTATTTGTAATAATAGTAGTCACATTAATGGAAATAAATTAATAATCCAAATTGTGGATTAAATGACTAACTTGAATATTTAGAAATGGGAATTTACAAAGAAAAGAGGAGAAAATACTAAACAGAATAAATAAATAAATAAATAAAATTCCGCCATAATAGCAGGATCAACTGGTACTGTTAAAGATGAGTTGAAAGTGACAGATTGAGTGGAATTCAAATTTGAGATTTAAATTTGAAATGGAAGAGAGAAGAAAATAAAATATAAAGAAAAGGAGAAGGAAACTTAATTGGGCCCGTGACTACACTTTTGGCCCAACAATCACTAAAACGCGCACTCGGCCCATCCCTGCTGTGGCGCTGACGTGTGGGCCATCCCCGTCAGCCACTCCTTCGCGCGCGCCGGCTTTCCTCCATGTTCCACCATTTCACTTACATGTGGGACCACCCAGTCAATCTCTGCTCGCGCATGAACAAATACTGACCGGTGGGCCCGCGTGTCCAGTCCCTCGGTCGTCCTGCGCGTCGCGTGTGTCTCTGCGGCATGGACCGCATGCATCAGGCTCGTTCCTATCCCCTGTCCACGCCACACAACAAACACGACCGATTCCTGCGCGATCTCAACCGAGCGCGATAATGGTGGGCACCTTGCGTCGGGTTTGTTGCTGGAAACGGGAGGATAAAAGCCGGACCCGTTGACGCCTTCCCTTACTTCTCCACCGGGCGATTAGCTCAGCTCCCACGCCGCAGTTTGCCGCACGACGCCGCCGTGCGCGTCGGGGGTCGATTCCGCGGTTCATAGCTGTCGGCGACCCTCAGGGCAAAATCGGAGCTTCATGTGACCAAGCTAAGACGTCTCATAGCGGTGGAAGTGAGTGGGAGTTCTCTGCGGCGCTGCAATTTCTCGCCATCGACCTACGCTCCGCCGCAGATCCGCCTTCACCGTGGCCAGGGAATTCCGCGCCGCCAAGCTTGGTAAGAACTGCTTCCACAGTCTCGTCTATGTCTCGAATACACGTAGCACCATCCGGGGTAGCTATTGGGGCTCCAGGGCGTCGTTCTGGTCGCCGGTTTTGTGCGCCGCCGTGGGGTAGGGATGCCCCGCCACGGAAGAACACTGGGAGGAAGGAGAAGCTGGAGTGCCATCGGATCCAAGATGAAGGGTGGAGATTAGGCGGGCGATAACGATTCGACCGGATCGTCTGTGGGCCGTCCGTTTGCTGATGGACGGTGCGCGATCAGATGTGGCGGGAGTAAATTGGGGACCCTAGATCAGGAGATGTGCGGATAGAATTTGATAGTAGGATTTTAAATCGCCACCGTTGACGGGTGATCCTGCGGGGGACATTCCGTACCGGTTCCCGTGTGCCCTGATTTAATCTGGAGCGTGGGAGCCTGATCGGACAGTGGATATCGTCGCATACCCCTTCGGCCCGTGTGTTTTACAAAAGAGCCCCTCCACTTTTCAGGAACCAACCCGCAGTCCGCATGAGGGTTAGTCTGAGTCTTAGGTAAATTGTGATTCAGACCCCTGCCTTCTCTGGTTATCTTGTGCCCAGTCCAGAAAAATATAAAATTCAGCAAAAGTGATTAGAAAATGATATTTAATGCAAAAATAAATGCTAGAATGTGTTTAAATCATAGAAATTTCATATGATGTCCAAATTAGTTCATTCCAATTCCTATAATTCTATAATATTATTGTTTATCACATAGTACCTCTGGTTTGACACGAACGCTGTATTAAAATTAATCTCTTAATTAATCTCGTATCAAATACATAAGACCTTAGGAAATTCGTAACTGCTTCGTTTTAACTCCGATTTTATCCGTTCAAGTTACGTTAGTCTCGTAGCAACGCGTAGATCATTATTATGCAGTATATTCTTATGTTTGGTGTGATGTTAATTTTATCTGTACCATGTTTGTTTGTATTGCTACGACTAGCGGTGAGGTCACAAGGATCCGAAGAATTACCCTGGTAATTGGAATCTCAAGTGCCAGACAAGTTGTGCCCTTGATCCACTTTTGTTACCCAATAATGTTCTTTGTTATCACTATTCAATGCATAGGTTTAATTTTGATGGGACCCAATAGGTCACCCTAGTCTGTTTATCCTTTTACCTTGTTTACCCCTGATTCACTTGGGTAGTTATGCTATTGCTCTATATGATTTTGGGATTAATATTTCATTACATCCATGTTCCAATTATTTTGTTATGTTATTTATGTTCATGATAAGATCATTATATTAATTGGAACATGGAGCGACCACCCGGGAAAACAGTGCTACCACAAGGGTTTAATGGGACGCCCTTGGCTGATTAACTAGGAAAGCTAGTGGAGGTCTTCCTTACCCGAAAGGGGCAAGGGCAGTAGGGGAGTGGTCAGTGTAGGGAGGTCCTTGGGTTGACTTTGCTGCGATGGCGGTCAGGCAAGAACCCTGCATTGGAGCTTCCTATAAACTGTAGCGGGATTTCTGAAGCTAGTGGAACTTTGTAAAGGCCTCGTAGTGTTACCCTGCCTCGCTTCCTTGGTAGAGGTGTATGGGACTCATGACCCCTTGGCAGATGGGTAACACGGCTTGTGGGTAAAGATGCGCAACCTCTGCAGAGTGTAAAACTAGTATACTAGCCGTGCTCACGGTCATGAGCAGCTCGGACCCTCACATGATTAATTTATGGAACCTAAATTCAATTTGTCATTTGCATTTGCATGGGATTTGTTATTAATTTTGTTCTATTATTTATTATGGTTTGGTATTTACTTACATCTAGTAATTGCTAATAAAAGTTTGACCAACATTAAAAGCAATGCTCAGCTTTAACCAATTTCTTTGATAAGCCTTACACTTCATGAGCTCCCACCTTTGGTGAGTTCATGCCACATTATTCCCCACAACTTGTTGAGCGATGAACATGTGTGAGCTCACCCTTGCTGTCTCACACCCCCCCCCACAGGAGAAGAGCAGGTGGTTCAAGAGGAGCCACGCAACGAGAAGTTCAATTCGATCTAGGTGGCGTCTCCCAATTGACTTTCTGGCGCCAAGGATAGATTTTAGATCCTGCTAAATTTATCTTTTATTTTTGTAAGTCTTCCGCTATGTAATAAGTACTCTGATTATTATGACATTTATCTCTATACACTCTGTGATTATATATGTTGTCTTCTTTGGCGCATGTATGAGATGCACCCGGCTTTGTCCCTTAAACCCGGGTGTTACACAGATGACATGACACAAAAATGGAAAATGATACAATCCTGACAAGATGGTGCACGCATCAGATGGTGAAGCATGGAAACACTTTGATGACATTCACCGTGAGAAAGCCGAAGAGGCTCGTAATGTACGTGTTGCGTTGGCCACAAATGGGTTCAATCCCTATGGAATGAGCGCTGCCCCGTACACATGTTGGCCCGTGTTTGTTATCCCAATCAATCTCCCCCCTGGTGTGTGCTTTCAAAGGCAGAATATATTCGTGTCATTGATAATTCCCGGACACCCGGGGAACAAAATGGGCGTGTACATGGAGCCTTTGATCTATGAATTGGTACGTGCCTGGGAGGAAGGGGTATGGACATATGACCGAGCTATGAAGACAAACTTCAGAATGCATGTTTGGTACCAGTACTCCATGCATGACTTACCGGCGTATGGGCTATTCTGTGCCTGGTGTGTTCACGGTAAGTTCCCATGCCCAGTTTGCAAGGAAGCTCTCAGGTTCATTTGGTTGAAAAAGGGTGGCAAATATTCATCCTTCGATAAACATCGACAATTTCTTCCTGCTGACCATCCATTCCGCCTAGACATCAAGAACTTTACGAAAGGTATCGTAGTGACAGACCGCCCACCTGCAACGATGACTGGTGCCGAAATTCATCAACAGATAGATGGGCTCGTGGCCAATACAGAAGGTGGTTTTGTGGGATATGGTGAGCAGCATATGTGGACACATAAGTCTGGCTTGACTCGGCTCCCCTATTATGACGACCTGCTCCTTCCACACAACATTGACGTGATGCACACTGAAAAGAATGTTGTCGAGGCACTGTGGGCAACAATTATGGACATTCCTGATAAGTCAAAGGATAATATGAAGGCAAGAGTGGATCTGGCAGCGTTATGTGATAGACCAAAACTAGAGATGAAAATGCCAAGTGGCGGAAAGACGTGGAGAAGGCCTAAGGCCGATTTCGTCCTAAGCAGGGCCCAGAGGAAGGAAGTACTTCAGTGGATCAAGATGTTGATGTTCCCTGATGGATATGCAGCTAACCTGAGTAGGGGGTGAACTTATCTACTATGCGAGTCTTAGGGATGAAGAGTCATGACTTCCACATATGGATTGAACGGATTCTTCCTGCGATGGTTCGAGGCTATGTCCCTGAGCATGTCTCGCTAGCGCTTTCAGAGTTGAGCTATTTCTTCCGTCAGCTTTGTGCAAAAGAGTTATCTTGGACCGTGGTTGCAGACTTGGAAAGATTGGCCCCCGTGTTACTGTGTAAGCTTGAGAAGATATTTCCACCCGGCTTCTTCAATCCAATGCAGCATTTGATTCTTCATCTCCCCTATGAGGCACGAATGGGGGGCCCCGTGCAGGGACGTTGGTGCTATCCAATCGAGAGATGTCTAAAGACTATTCGAAAGAAATGTAGAAATAAATGCAAAATCGAGGCTTCCATTGCAGAGGCATACATTCTAGAGGAGGTCTCAAACTTCACAACAACTTATTATGGTGACAAACTGCCGAGCGTGCATAATCCACCCCCTCGTTACAATGATGGCGACAATGAATCGAACCTTAGCATATTTCGAGGCCAACTCGGAAGCGCAAGTGGCTTGACCACCAAGACCCTGACACATGAAGAGTGGCGGCATATCATGCTATACGTATTGACCAACCTTGAAGAGGTGACGCCATACATGGAACAATTTCTTCATGAATTCTGGCGTCGATCAAGGGACCCCACTCCACAGGAATATGACGCTCTTCTTAGAAAGGGTGCGAGAAATGGGTTGCCCGATTTCATTTCCTAGTTCAAACATAAGGTACGTGCTTAGTTTGTAAAAGAGATACGTCTTTAAACTCAATTTAGCGTCTTTTAACTTGCGAATACTTGCAGGGCCAAAGAGATCCGTCTATGAGTGCCGAGTTGAGACAAGTAGCCAACGACTTTGCTTATAGGGTCAAGAAATATTCTGGGTATGACGTCAATGGATACCGTTTTCGCACAACACACTACGACAAAAGTCGGCCCAATCGGAAAACAACGTGTTCTGGAGTCTTTATGCCGGGCCTTGACAATGTCGATTATTTTGGACGAATCGAAGAAATATATGAGCTCAATTTTTATGGTTCTAAACCTCTTACTCCAGTGATATTCAAATGTCATTGGTTTGACCCTCAATTGACGAGAAGGACACATTCTAATCTTGGGATAGTCAAAATTCGACAAGATTCCACCTTAGCAGGAGACGATGTCTATATCGTGGCCCAACAGGCCACACAAGTGTATTATCTCCCATATGCGTGTCAAACGAAAGAACATCTTAAGGGTTGGGATGTTGTGTATAAGGTATCGCCGCACGGGAGGTTACCTGTTCCTAATGATGAAGATTACAACTTAGACCCGGACACATATGATGGAGAGTTCTTCCAAGAAGATGGGCTAGAAGGGCGATTTGAGATAGACTTAACCGAAGCTATCGGAATGGACGTAGATATTGAAATGGTTGTTGATGAGGAGGATGATGAGGTGCAAAATGATAATGACTTAGTAATCCTTGAAGGCAATGACATTAATGACGAACTTGTGTCTTCCGATGGTGTTGAGATTGAAATGCTTGATAGTGATGATGAGAGTTATGATCCGGCTAACCCCGACACATATGAAGATTATTTTTAATCGATGTAATGCTATATGACTTTTTATTTCGCACCTGTTTTTAAATACATCTTTTTATATGTGCTTATTTGTTTACTCTTAATTGCAGGTTGTTGGACAAATATGGTGGGCGGTTTCCTGAGGAGGAGGAGGGGGAGGAGGAGTAGGATGGCGGACGATGCAGAGCAGGCAGCGCAGCAGGACGAGGCAGAGCAGGCAGTGCAGCAGCAGGCGGCGCCTCAGGACGACGACGACCAGCAGCAGGACAACGACGACCAGCAGCAGGATGCCTCAGGTTCAGGTGGCTCTAGTTCGAGGAGCATCTACCTGCGAGGCCCCGCGAGTCTCCCGCCGCGTCCCATACTTCGGGACAGATGGCCGCTGATTCGGCCGGAAGGGGAGAGGTATGTAACTTTATGTTCTTCATTCTTGTTTATATTATGTGTTCAAAATCATAATATAAACTAATACTTTTTATTTATCACTTGGACAGGTCTTGGACGGTTTTGGATTATGCTGGGGGTCATCGTCGCCCCCCAATAACATCCTCGGCCTGCTGTGCAGGGAACACTTCCCTGTACTTGTGGAGTACGCCGGAGTGACGGGCCCAGCCTTCACCTTCGACCACTACGCTGTCGCCCCCGATGCAGTAGACCGGGACGGCAGGTAATTCAATAACAAGGCGGAGCGGGTGAAGCAAGAGCTGTGGGTAAGTCTTAGTATAATGTAAAATATGTCGCATTCGTTGCAAATTCTTGAAATAATGTATGGATACATCGTTTTTGTATGCAGGATTTCTTCAGATGCGATGCTGGATACGAGGCTAGGGCGGATGTGGTGGCCACCATGAGCTGTAAGAAGCTCGTCATGGACATGCACTATGAGGCCCGCATCTAGGCCATCATCACCTACCACGGCTCCGTCCTTGGGGAGAAGGTGACCAAAACTCAAGCCCGAACCATGTCGTTGACCAGGGAGCAGTACCTGCAGGTAAAGTCATGCATGTTTGGTACCAGTACTCCATGCATGAATTTTATTTTATCTTCTAATATGCACTTTACATGTTTACTTTGCAGATGATTCCACATTGGTGCGCCGCACATCCTTTGTGCTGGGAGCAGATGGTGGATAGGTGGTGTTCGGCTGAGTGGGACGAGGCGCACACAGCTAGCCGGGAACGGCGTTTGATGATGCAAGGCCCCTCCCACCACCAAGGCAGCCGGAGCCTGGGCCAATATGCCGAAGCATGGGTACGCCACCTTTTTTATTTATATATAGCACTAAGTTAGATATTATTTCTAACTATCTCGTTGGTTTTCGTTGCAGTCGGCGTCACATGGTGGCAGGCCTTGCTCCACCTTCTCGGCCTATGCTATGGCCCATAAGGGTAAGGCGACGTCCGACGTCACCTACAACCCGGATGACGGGCCTGAGGCCTACACCAACCCCGCCGTCTACAGCCGCCTCCATGACTACACCGCCATGGCGCAGGAGGTCCATGGCCCAAACTATGATCCGAGCACCGAGCCGATCGACACCGATGTGCTGATGAGGGTCGGAGGAGGCAAGAGACATGGGCGGTACTGGATTGCCGACGGGGCAATCAACTCGTCCTCCACTCCCACTCTGTCTCAGGTGAGAGCAAGGAGCACGGGCTCGAGTCCAGCCATACGACCTCGGCACGACAGCTCACAGCATCGCATACAGCAACTCGAGGTTAGTGCTTCTGTAACTCGTCCTTTCTTGAGTTATATACCTTCTCTTTGAGTTACTATAACGTTGGCTTGTAATATTACAGACCCAACTAGAAGAAGAGAGGAGGGAACGTCAAGAGATGGAGGCGAGGATAATGGCAGAGCGGGCGGCGGCTGATCAGAGGATGGCAGAGATGTTCCAGTACATGCAGAGCCTTGGCGCCGCACAGGGCATCCCTCCGCCACCTCCATTGTTCCCTCCAGTTGACCCTACTCTCTTCCACACTCCTGTGAGTATCAAAATTGTAGTTAGATGTTTGTAATGCATCTGGTATAACACATGCAATCTCTTCTCTGTGCAGGGCCAATCTGGGGCGACATCCAACAACCCTCCGGAAGGGTTCAGCCCAACGCAGCCCCGGTCAAACCGCCCACCTCCATGAGTGTTGTGTTTTCATTGTTTTAGACTTCAGAACTTATGTATAATACTTATGTCTGTGTTTGATACTTATGTGAGAGCTTGCGACGTTTGAGACTTATGTTCGTGTTTAATACTTGTGTTGAACACTTATGTTTGTGATGGATATTTATGTTTATGGTGACGGTTTTATGTTTGTGTTGGCTATTTATGTCTCTGATGATATCTGTGATGTATATATGTGATATCTTCTGTTTGTGTGGATGGAATACAAAAAACAAACTAAAAAGGTATATACTGGTCACTTTGCCAAGTGTAACACTCGACAAAGAGCATAGACCTGGGCACCGGCTTAGGTTCTTTGCCGAGTGTTATGTCGCTGGCACTCGGCAAGGAGGTCGTCTTTGCCGAGTGCCGCACAGAACACTCGGCAAAGAACCTGACATGGGGACCCTCCCTGGCGGGTTCTTTGCCGAGTGTCCCACGCGGCACTCGGCAAAGATGGATTTTTTGCCGAGTGCTGCCCGGAAGACACTTGGCAAAGCTAAATTCTTTGCCGAGTGTCACAAGGGACACTCGGCAAAGTCGCCGTCTCCGTCACCCGGCGCCGTAACGGCCGCTTTTCTTTGCCGAGTGCTGTCTGGCACTCGGCAAAGAGCTTTGCCAAGTGCCCGAGAAAAAGCTCTCGGCAAAGAAGGCTTTGCCGATGCACTGTTCGCCGAGCCTTCTTTGCCGAGTGTAACACTCGGCAAAGCATTTGCCGAGTGTTTTTAAGGCTTCGCCGAGTGCTTCAGGCACTCGGCAAAGCGATTGATTCCGGTAGTGCAACTTGGTTGCCACCACTGAAAACGCAAAGGTATGTCTATTTCTTAAGTTGAATTACTAAAAAACAACTACGGTGAGCCAGGCTGTGCAGAGGGTCTTTAGTTGAGCTTTTTACCTTTAAAAAAAGATTCTAAGGGTTAGTTTGTCAACCCTATTTTCTATGTGATTTCCAATTTCCTAAAAAAATAAACTAATTTCACTTAGAAAAATAAAAAACCATTGAAAAAATATGGTTCCCAAATTAGTCCTAAAAGTAAAACCAAACGCATCCTTAAATGTGAGCCGTCTTTCCATCACGCATCAGGCTACTGCAAGATCATGATTTGGCAAAAGCAAAAAAATCCTGTGGACCAATTATATGTTTCGTGACATGTGGTCTATATTTTTTAGTCTTTGATTTTATACAAGACATGGCGGCTGTTCAAAGTAATGATAATTTGGACTGTGACTATATAAAAGAGATACATACCCCATGTTTTATTATTTCAATAATTTGTGTTGTACGAGGAAAGGAAAAAATATATAAAAGTATTCATGATTGTAATCAAGGGTAATGCATCTTGGAAATTCTATGTGAACTAGAATGAGAAAGCGTCCTATCGGGCGCTAAACCGTTCTTGCACGTAGGAAACAAATTAAATCATATGTTGTAGCATATAGAAAATACACTTAAAACCATGACTTTAGAGGAAGATCTTACCTCAAGAAGATAGGCATAATTGAGAAATATAGGGTGGCAATTTGTAAAATCAATATTCTCTCATAAACCGCACATGTATAGTTTAAGGTTCTGAGGCTCTCCTCCATATTAACATAAAAGCTCCACAATTTCAAAGATTTGTGCACTTTCATTTGAACATGCTCATCCTCCTCAATAGCAGTTGCATCAATCATAATGTTAGTATGAATGTTCTAATATAAAATGTAACACCCCTGGTGTTACTATAACTAAAACTTGAGCATGACATCATAAACATTGATATTGCATATGTTTGTCACACCTAGAGTGCATTTACTAGGTAAAAATTTCAAACAAGTGTATTGTTTTTGGTATTTTGCAAATAGGACCCTGGTTAGGGAACTTAACCCTAAATAGAGATTAAAGGGGTAAAACTTAACCCAAATGAGAAAAACCTTAAGGCTTTTGGGAAAAAGTCATAAAATATCCCCAAAAACCAAGTTGAATCACATTTATACCCCTGGAATACCAGAAACCCTAATTGGAACCCTGGGAAACCCTAAAACTAAACCCTAGGGGCCTATGTGCAAAATTAGCCCACTTTTGGGTTAAAGTGCAAAAACCAAGCCAAATAGGTTTCTTAAGTCCTTTGGTTCACAAATATGTGGACTTGAAAGCCAAACCCAAGGTTTTGGACTTAAATGCAAAATAGACCTCATGTGAGTTTTATTCTAAGTCTGAAAATCAGAGAATGGGCTCAACTTTGGAGCTTTGTAACTTACAAAGTATAGGGTTTTTGCCCTAGGTCACCACATCAAAGTTGAAGACCAATTATAGGAGAACAACTTTGCTAAATAGTGTAAGCTTAGTTGTTATGAGAAATTTAGAGGAAAACCCAATCCAAAACTGGCTGTCAGGCTGTTTGATTTGAAATTCAGAATAGCAGATGACTGACATCAACTTCCAGCTCAAATCCAAGCATGATCCAGTGCTCAAATGAGTTTGATCTCTATAGTTGAAGTGTAGCTGGTTTATAACTCTACAACTTTGCTACTGAGAGTTGATGAAGTTCTTATGAGAAATCTGGAGAAAAATGACTCTAAAATTGCTCGGTCAGAAGCCCTGATGAAGCAGTGCCATGGTACAGTAAATCTGGGGATCAGACCGCCAGCGCAGGGTCCTCGCCGCCGATGACCTTGCGTCGGGGTCGTCGCCGCTGTTGAGATTCGCACTCCCGGATAACTGGATAGCGCTCGGAGTCGCGTAAATATCCTCGCCGTGGATAACTCCGGCCATAAACAAGTCCGGCCACCGTACGTGTGTCACCGCGGCGAAATTCGATAAGAACGCCGGTGACCGCCGTCTCCCGGCTGTGCGCCGCGTGTCCAAGCCTTTCCACCGCGTCGCCATGACTCCCTATACCCGTCCCATCATCGACGAGGAGCTTGCCACGGCGGTAGACACGTATTCACCGCGGCCAGTGCTTCTTCTCCATCTCCGACCACCGGGTGTCTCATCCAAATTCGCGGCCACCTCTTGCTCCGCCTATAAATTGAGCCCTCCTTTAGCTGCATAACTTCATCACGTACCTCATCGTCCAGTATCAGCCCCAATCCTGCCACCGTGAGCTCTAATTTCAAGTTTTCCCCAATTCCAGTCTCCGCCACCGTAGAACTGAGCTCGTCGCGGCCAGCGTGAACCAGGTCAGTTCATACCAACTGCTCCCTCGTTTGAGGATTCTAGTAACCCTGTGATGCTTGCCGAGCCATTGAATTGATCTAAGGGCTCTCTGGTCGCCGGGAACACGATCATATTGCCGCTATGCTTACGGCCACCGTGGCCGGAGCTCCATAGTTCACCAGTGGTGCAATTAAGTTAGGGGAAATGGTCAGGCTGACCCCAATTTCATGTCCGCCGCTCGGAGAACCCAGCCATAGCCCCAATCGGCCGGCGTAGATGCTCGCCGGAGCGCGGCGGTGCGCGAGCGCCGTCGGGGACTTCCGGTTGCAAATTGATAGAAACGCAGGGGCCTTTTTGTAAGTGTCAGTGACTCTGCGCAATAGTAAACGACCCTGTTCTGGTTTAGCTAAAACCTCGTGGACCTCTGCGCAAAACCTCCCTCGCGGGCGCGGGCGCGCGCGCGATTTCGCGCGGACCTGGGCCGCTGGGCTGAATCCGGCCCAGTTCTATTTAACCATTTTCCTTTTTCTTTTTCCGCAAAGCTTTAGAAATCTGTAGAAAATTATAGAAAAATTCTAAAAATATGAGACCAATTTTCCTAGGTTCCTTATTTTCCCTAGTATTTAATAAAAATAAACTCATGATTTTTAGATCAAATAGGGAATTTTAGGGTATTTAAAATAGCCTAAACCATTGATTCTGGATTTTTAGAAAATAAATAATAAGTCCAAAATTTCCCAAACTTTTTATGTGAGCTTTTCACATTATTTAGAAGCCATGGGTAGAGTTTGGTTTGATTTGAACATTGTTTGATAACTAAACCCAAAACCAACCCCCCCTGCTCCATGAACTCCTTTACTGACTCCGGAAACCCTAGGTTCTCGGAGTACCGTGAAGGAAAGTTGTACTCAAGACTTAGATAATAAATTTATATTATCTTTGCATCCTCATGAGCATCCCATGACATCCATTCTTATGCATGTATATGGTTATGTTAGAGCAAGAAGAAGAAGAAGAAGTCTCTGAAGAAGGGATACCACCAACCTCTGATCCTCAAGCAGGCAACTACTTTTATTTCGATATTTGTGGATCCGAGCAGGACTCACCTGATAACAAAGGCAAGCCCCGGTGCATTTGCCACCTTCCTTGATGTTTTTAAAATCTTTCTCACTTGCTTGCTGCATTAGGTGATAAGAGTTGATTGATTAAACAATTCCTGCATTACCTTCCTTGATCTTGATTACCCTCCTTGAAACCCTGTTTTTACAAAAAGGTTTTACTATGCTTAGTATTGCTTTAGAAAAACAAACGGATTTGTTTTACAAAAGATGTTTGGCAAAGTGGGAGGGATGTTTTCGAAAATAAAACTTGATGGTGAATCCATCATGGCCGTGATGGATTCAACATCGGAAAAGATGTACCTCTACCAGGTACCAAGTTTTTGGGTTAAAAAGATTAAGCTGAGACCGGGCGGGTGACTTGCACGAGAAGAGAGTCTCGGTGTAGTGTCTCCGTCTGAGTCGATTAAGGACCTTGTCGATGTAGGCTTGATGATCGAGGACCCTTTAACTGGTCACATGCCTCGTCATGGGTAAGCCTTGCCTCGGGCAGACTAAGGCCGGAATAAGATAACACGAAATGGGAGTGGAGCGGTGGCGAGAGTAGCGTGTACCCTCCGTGGCAAGAGGCTGGACGGTGGTGTATCTGTGCTCTCGGTTTGCGTGAACCTGATCCGGTCTTAAGAACCCCGGTGGCGGGTTGACATATGCAAGGGTTAAGTGCTACATATGTCGTGTGATTGGAGATCCTCAGCTGAGTATAATCGATTCGGATCGCCGTACCTTCGCGGTTATGAAGACTTGGTCACTGCCCTACACGTAGCGTTCCACTAAAGATGATGGGCTTTGTTAAAGAAATTGGCTAGTGCAGGACCAGTGATTGAACTAGGGTAGAAAGAACTCTAGTACAGGTAATTTTACTTAACTTGACAAATAAAATTGGATTTTTAAGGATCCACTTTAGTAAGCATTTCTGCAAAACAGAGTCTTTGATTACTGAAAAGCCTTACCTTGACTCCCATATAACCAGCATACCCTTGAGAGTCTTTTCCTTAGTCGGGTAAGACTTGCTGAGTAATTCCATACTCAGGGTTTATCCCCTTGTTGTTTTTAGGTGGGGAAGTAGTAGACTTTTGCTGCTTCTGTGCCAAGGTGGTTCCCAAAGAAGAAAAACAAGACTGAAGTGCGGGAGGACTCGGTCCTCCATCTAGGATCTTTTGTTTATAGCCCTTCGGGAGAAGGTTGTGTCTCCCTTGGTTTGTATAATTATTACTACTCTGCACTCACTTTTAGACTGGTCTATAATAAAATAACTCGAGCTTGCTTTTGAAATAAATGTAAGTTTATGTAATTCGCTTCCGCATTTCTTTATCTCCGATGATCTGTAATGTCTGCAAGACGGGTGAAACGTTCCTGGTAAGATCGGGAAAGATACCGAGCTTGTCAAGTAACTTAGGAACATCTACAGGGTGTCTGATGTCTGTTAGACAAGGACAACTGTAGGTGGGCCTGATTACTTGGGAGGTTCCGTCACAGCTGGTATCGGAGCGTAGCCCTTCTTTGTAGATATTATGAGGCATCTTCAAAAAGATTTTCAAAAGTCTTACCTAAAGATTCTTTTCTCTTCTTACCTAAGTACTCTGAAGAGTTTATCTTAAAGACCAGATAGGAAGAGTGCAATGTATAGAAGGTTGAATCAACTAAGGTTGATTCTGTACTTATTCATGCATCATGCTAAGAATTATGCTAATAACATTTTCCCCCTTAGAAAGATGCCGCCACGCACAAGGCTAACGACACGTAAGTCAACGGGACCAATTGGAGTACCCCGGCATCAACTAGCCCCTCGACACGAAAGCAGTAGCAGCGGAAGTAATGACCCTATAGGAGACCTGGAAGCCGAAGTGAGTCGACTTCAAGCAACGCTGCGACACAGGACCAATACTTGGATCGCAGACGGAGATAGAATCAATGAACTAAGAAGGGACATCCGTCACCTGCAGGATCAGCTAGCTGATCGGGACTTAGCACTTGACTGGGCAGTACAGTCTCATATGTTGGCATGTGCTAAGGAAGCGAGGGCTCAGGCCCGAATTAAAGAACTTAGCTCAGCTGTCGACAACCTGCAGGTCTACTGCAATACGTTGCATGAGGAAGTCCATGTGTTATACTCACAATTACACCCTAGTGAGCCTGTACACTCTGCTGAGTCAGAAGCCGGACCCTCTCACGTTGCGGGACGCGCGCTGGGTGGGGAGTTAGACCTGTTTGAACCCCCTCCTTCTTTGAGGTTGGTTGACGTCTGGACTCCCACACCTGATGATGAGGCCGCCAAAAGTAACGGAAAGCAGGACTAATGGTGTAACAAGAGTAGAGTAGTGTATTGTAGGGTGTACTGTTGTATAATAGGTTGAACCTTTGTAAAATGGGTAATGTATCTTGTTATGTAGTGTCGAGTCTGTATCATTACTCTTTATAGTAATGTAAAATGGAAGGTTTTCTTTGGCACATTATGTTTATTCAAATGTTTTTGCCTCAGATGCCGACCAGGACTCGCGGACAGGACGCAGCCGGAACATCTGGGGGTCGGGATGTCACCCCGAATCCACCTCCAGTTCCACCCACGCTAGCCGAGGCAATTGCTGCCTTGGTGAATGCCACCGCCGACAATACCCGCTTCCTTAGGGAAATGGCGGGTCAGCAGCAGTTCCAACAACAAGCAGGAAGAGGCTTTCAGCAAGGTCCCCGTGAGACTACTTATCTGGATTTCTCCGAAACTCGTCCACCTCTATTCATCAAAGCAGAAGACCCGCTCGAAGCCGACGAGTGGATACGAGTCATCGAACAGAAGTTTGGCCTTCTTCGTTGTTCGGAAATACAGAAGCCATTGTTCGCGGCACAGCAACTCCGAGGCCCTGCCAGTACTTGGTGGGGAAACTTTGTGGCTATCCAACCTGACAACCATCAAATTACATGGAACGAATTTAAAGCAGCCTTCCGCGAGCACTATATACCAGAGGGAGTGCTGCATATGAAACAAGAAGAGTTCATGAAACTGAAACAAGGGGGAGATACTGTTAATCAGTATCTCAACAAGTTCAATCACCTGTCACAATATGCAATTGATCAGGTGAATACTGATTTGAAAAAGAAGAACTGTTTTATGAGAGGTCTAAATGACCGGATGCAGCGAAAAATGGCTGCATGTATTGATCTCACATATGGAAAGGCTGTCAGTACAGCCTTATCTGTGGAGGCAAAATACGCAAATTCTGGGAAGAATAAGGGATTCAGTGGTGAGAGGCCTAGTCAGGGCCCGGTAAAGAGGCAACGGTTTATTCTCCGGCCTTCTAACCAGAACCGTTCAAGTGCACCATCCTTCCCTTTCAAGCAGCCCATAATTATTCGTCCCAACAAAGCCCCTACTGTCCCAAGTCAGCTGGGTGCCCCAGGCACTCGATTCCCTGCTCTGCCAAGTTCTTCAACTGGATGTTTTAACTGTGGCAAGTCTGGGCATTTTATTAAAGATTGCCCCTATCCTAGGCAAAATCAGGCTAATAATCAGCAAGGATCGGGGAATTCAGCTCCAGGCAAGGGGAGTACTTCGGGCAAGAATATCAAGAAGATGGGACGAATATACTATACGCAAGTGGCTACTACACCAGAGGGAGAGCCGGTGATGATGGGTACGTTTCTCGTGGCTACTCATCCTGCAATAATTCTTTATGATTCTGGTGCTTCGCATACCTTCATTAGCAAGACATTTGTGGAGCAACATCACATTGCATGTCATGAATCAAAAGAGGGATTTAAAATTCATTCACCTGGGGGACACATTTTTACTAGAGAAGTGGCCTATGAAGTGCCAGTAACCATGGCCGAACGGAACTTTCCTGCTAACATGATTGTTCTAAGAGGCCAGGATATAGATGTAATTTTGGGTATGAATTGGTTAACCCAACACAAGGCAATTCTCAACACTGAACTCAGAACCGTCAGGTTGAGCTATAATCAAGAAGAAATTCTTTTGTCTCTCCCAAAAACCAATCCAGCCAAAGCTTCTGGTAGAATATTTGAAGCCATTATACCAGAGATCAAGAACATTCCGGTAGTATGTGAGTTTCCAGATGTATTTCCGGAAGATTTGCCTGGACTACCCCCTGAAAGAGATGTAGAATTCGTAATTGAACTAAAGCCCGGTACGGCTCCCATCTCCCGAAGATCGTACCGTATGCCCCCTAATGAATTGGCGGAATTGAAGATTCAATTACAAGATCTGCTGAATAAGGGATTTATCCGGCCAAGCTCGTCCCCATGGGGTTGTCCCGCCATTTTTGTGAAGAAGAAGGATCAAACCTTGCGAATGTGCGTGGACTATCGGCCCCTGAATGAGGTCACTATCAAGAATAAGTACCCTCTTCCAAGGATCGACATCTTATTTGATCAACTGACTGGGGCGAGGGTATTTTTCAAAATTGACCTCAGGTCGGGCTATCATCAAATCCGTATTCGGCCCGAGGATATACCGAAGACCGCGTTTACTACGCGGTATGGATTGTTCGAATACCTGGTAATGTCTTTCGGGCTCACAAATGCTCCTGCCCACTTCACCTATTTGATGAACTCGGTGTTTATGCCCGAGTTAGACAAGTTCGTGGTGGTCTTCATCGACGATATTTTGATATACTTTAAAAATGAAGAGGAGCATGCTCAGCATCTACGGATTGTATTGACGCGCCTGAGGGAACATCAGCTATATGCCAAGTTCAGCAAGTGCGCGTTCTGGCTGGAGGAAATTCAATTTCTGGGGCACGTGTTATCAGCTAAAGGAATTGCGGTAGATCCTAGCAAGGTCAAGGATATTCTGGAGTGGAAACCCCCAACAACTGTTCACCAAGTCCGGAGTTTTCTTGGACTAGCTGGATATTATCGCAGATTCATACCAGATTTTTCTAAACTTGTGAAGCCAATCACAAGTTTATTGAAGAATGATACTAAGTTCAATTGGTCTTCTAAATGTAATGAAGCCTTTGAGCAATTGAAGACACTATTAACCACTGCTCCGGTTTTGGCTCAACCGGACATCACTAAGCCTTTTGATGTATATTGTGATGCATCAGGCAGTGGACTCGGCTGTGTGCTGATGCAAGAGGGCCGAGTAATTGTGTATGCTTCAAGGCAGTTACGCCGACATGAAGAGCATTATCCAACACATGATCTAGAGCTAGCTGCTGTGGTTCATGCCCTGAAAATATGGCGTCACTATCTGCTGGGAAATATCTGTCATATATATACAGATCATAAAAGTTTGAAGTACATCTTTACCCAGTCAGAGTTAAACATGAGGCAAAGACGATGGCTTGAGCTCATTAAAGACTATGAACTGGAGATCCATTATCACCCAGGCAAAGCCAATGTGGTGGCAGATGCATTGAGTCGTAAGACTTCCTGCCACTGTCTTATGGTAAAGACCTCCGAAAACACTTTATGTCAAGAAATGGAGAAGTTAAACCTGGGGATAATCCAGCAAGGGACTTTGAATCAACTAAAGCTTGAGTCAACTATTTTGCAAAGGATAATTGATGCTCAAAAGGATAATCTGGGCATGAAGCACATACGAGAGAAGATAAGGGCTGGAACAGCCAAATGTTTCAAGGAAGATGATCAAGGTGTGTTATGGTTTAACAACCGCATAGTAGTGCCGAAGAGTGAAGAGCTCCGCCAGCAAATCTTAGATGAAGCGCATCTTAGTCGCTATTCTATTCATCCGGGAAGCACTAAGATGTATCATGATCTAAAACAGCACTACTGGTGGACGAAGATGAAGATTGAAATTGCACGCTATGTGGCTAAGTGTGACACTTGCAGACGTGTCAAAGCCATACACATGAAAACTGCTGGTCCATTGCAATCTTTGCCAATCCCAACATGGAAATGGGAAGACATTAGCATGGACTTTATTGTGGGATTGCCCAGAACCGCAAAAGGGTATGACTCTATCTGGGTTATCATTGATCGATTCACAAAGATCGCCCACTTCCTCCCTGTCAAAGTAAAATATCCCGTCATTACCTATGCGGAGTTATACATTGCCCGTATTCTCAGTTTGCATGGTGTTCCAAAGACCATAGTGTCGGATCGTGGACCTCAGTTCGTATCCAAATTTTGGGAAGAACTTCATAAATCCTTGGGTACTAAGTTACTCCACAGTTCGGCCTATCATCCTCAAACCAGTGGACAGACTGAGAGAGTGAATCAGATACTCGAGGATATGCTGCGGGCATGTGTTCTGGAGTTCTCGCAAAAATGGGATGAATGTTTGCCCTTAGCGGAGTTTTCATACAATAACAGTTATCAGGAAAGTATCAAGATGGCACCTTTTGAAGCTTTATATGGGCGACGGTGTCGAACTTCGCTAAATTGGTCTGAACCTGGAGAAAGATGCTTCTTTAGGCCTGATATGGTGAAAGAGGCCGAGGATAAGGTTCAGAAAATTATTTATAATATGAAGAAGGCACAAGCTCGTCAGAAGAGTTATGCAGACACACGGCGAATGCCCTTATATTTTCTGGAAGGAGACTATGTTTACCTGAAGGTCTCACCAATGAAGGGTGTATCGCGTTTCGGGGTTAAAGGGAAGCTTGCACCCAGATACATTGGTCCATTCCTGGTACTTGAACAATGTGGACCAGTGGCGTACCGACTCCAACTGCCCGAAACATTGTCTGCTGTGCATAATGTGTTCCACGTGTCACAATTGAAGAAGTGTCTTCGGGTTCCCGATCGAACCGTTGAAGTGACTGATGTTGTCCTGGAACCAGATTTAACATACTCGGAACATCCCATTCGAGTTCTGGATCAAAAGGACAGGGTTACCCGGAGAAAGACTCTCAAGTTTTATAAGATACAGTGGAACCAGCATTCGGAAGATGAGGCTACATGGGAAACCCAAGACCTCTTAGATAAGAATTTCCCAGGCTTTCTAGCCTCTTGTAAGTTGTAAAGTTTGTATAGCTGTGTAATAAAGGAATGAACCCCCACACCAACCCTGCCTTGTACCAGAAATAAGGAAATAAAAATGTGACACATTTCCTTTTCCATTACTCACCCTAGGACTTTAAATCTCGGGACGAGATTCTTTTATGGGGGGAAGGATGTAACACCCCTGGTGTTACTATAACTAAAACTTGAGCATGACATCATAAACATTGACATTGCATATGTTTGTCACACCTAGAGTGCATTTACTAGGTAAAAATTTCAAACAAGTGTATTGTTTTTGGTATTTTGCAAATAGGACCCTGGTTAGGGAACTTAACCCTAAATAGAGATTAAAGGGGTAAAACTTAACCCAAATGAGAAAAACCTTAAGGCTTTTGGGAAAAAGTCATAAAATATCCCCAAAAACCAAGTTGAATCACATTTATACCCCTGGAATACCAGAAACCCTAATTGGAACCCTGGGAAACCCTAAAACTAAACCCTAGGGGCCTATGTGCAAAATTAGCCCACTTTTGGGTTAAAGTGCAAAAACCAAGCCAAATAGGTTTCTTAAGTCCTTTGGTTCACAAATATGTGGACTTGAAAGCCAAACCCAAGGTTTTGGACTTAAATGCAAAATAGACCTCATGTGAGTTTTATTCTAAGTCTGAAAATCAGAGAATGGGCTCAACTTTGGAGCTTTGTAACTTACAAAGTATAGGGTTTTTGCCCTAGGTCACCACATCAAAGTTGAAGACCAATTATAGGAGAACAACTTTGCTAAATAGTGTAAGCTTAGTTGTTATGAGAAATTTAGAGGAAAACCCAATCCAAAACTGGCTGTCAGGCTGTTTGATCTGAAATTCAGAATAGCAGATGACTGACATCAACTTCCAGCTCAAATCCAAGCATGATCCAGTGCTCAAATGAGTTTGATCTCTATAGTTTAAGTGTAGCTGGTTTATAACTCTACAACTTTGCTACTGAGAGTTGATGAAGTTCTTATGAGAAATCTGGAGAAAAATGACTCTAAAATTGCTCGGTCAGAAGCCCTGATGAAGCAGTGCCATGGTACAGTAAATCTGGGGATCAGACCGCCAGCGCAGGGTCCTCGCCGCCGATGACCTTGCGTCGGGGTCATCGCCGCTGTTGAGATTCGCACTCCCGGATAACTGGATAGCGCTCGGAGTCACGTAAATATCCTCGCCGTGGATAACTCCGGCCATAAACAAGTCCGGCCACCGTACGTGTGTCACCGCGGCGGAATTCGATAAGAACGCCGGTGACCGCCGTCTCCCGGCTGTGCGCCGCGTGTCCAAGCCTTTCCACCGCGTCGCCATGACTCCCTATACCCGTCCCATCGTCGACGAGGAGCTTGCCACGGCGGTAGACACGTATTCACCGCGGCCAGTGCTTCTTCTCCATCTCCGACCACCGGGTGTCTCATCCAAATTCGCGGCCACCTCTTGCTCCGCCTATAAATTGAGCCCTCCTTTAGCTGCATAACTTCATCACGTACCTCATCGTCCAGTATCAGCCCCAATCCTGCCACCGTGAGCTCTAATTTCAAGTTTTCCCCAATTCCAGTCTCTGCCACCGTAGAACTGAGCTCGTCGCGGCCAGCGTGAACCAGGTCAGTTCATACCAACTGCTCCCTCGTTTGAGGATTCTAGTAACCCTGTGATGCTTGCCGAGCCATTGAATTGATCTAAGGGCTCTCTGGTCGCCGGGAACACGATCATATTGCCGCTATGCTTACGGCCACCGTGGCCGGAGCTCCATAGTTCACCAATGGTGCAATTAAGTTAGGGGAAATGGTCAGGCTGACCCCAATTTCATGTCCGCCGCTCGGAGAACCCAGCCATAGCCCCAATCGGCCGGCGTAGATGCTCGCCGGAGCGCGGCGGTGCGCGAGCGCCGTCGGGGACTTCCGGTTGCAAATTGATAGAAACGCAGGGGCCTTTTTGTAAGTGTCAGTGACTCTGCGCAATAGTAAACGACCCTGTTCTGGTTTAGCTAAAACCTCGTGGACCTCTGCGCAAAACCTCCCTCGCGGGCGCGGGCGCGCGCGCGATTTCGCGCGGACCTGGGCCGCTGGGCTGAATCCGGCCCAGTTCTATTTAACCATTTTCCTTTTTCTTTTTCCGCAGAGCTTTAGAAATCTGTAGAAAATTATAGAAAAATTCTAAAAATATGAGACCAATTTTCCTAGGTTCCTTATTTTCCCTAGTATTTAATAAAAATAAACTCATGATTTTTAGATCAAATAGGGAATTTTAGGGTATTTAAAATAGCCTAAACCATTGATTCTGGATTTTTAGAAAATAAATAATAAGTCCAAAATTTCCCAAACTTTTTATGTGAGCTTTTCACATTATTTAGAAGCCATGGGTAGAGTTTGGTTTGATTTGAACATTGTTTGATAACTAAACCCAAAACCAACCCCCCTGCTCCATGAACTCCTTTACTGACTCCGGAAACCCTAGGTTCTCGGAGTACCGTGAAGGAAAGTTGTACTCAAGACTTAGATAATAAATTTATATTATCTTTGCATCCTCATGAGCATCCCATGACATCCATTCTTATGCATGTATATGGTTATGTTAGAGCAAGAAGAAGAAGAAGAAGTCTCTGAAGAAGGGATACCACCAACCTCTGATCCTCAAGCAGGCAACTACTTTTATTTCGATATTTGTGGATCCGAGCAGGACTCACCTGATAACAAAGGCAAGCCCCGGTGCATTTGCCACCTTCCTTGATGTTTTTAAAATCTTTCTCACTTGCTTGCTGCATTAGGTGATAGGAGTTGATTGATTAAACAATTCCTGCATTACCTTCCTTGATCTTGATTACCCTCCTTGAAACCCTGTTTTTACAAAAAGGTTTTACTATGCTTAGTATTGCTTTAGAAAAACAAACGGATTTGTTTTACAAAAGATGTTTGGCAAAGTGGGAGGGATGTTTTCGAAAATAAAACTTGATGGTGAATCCATCATGGCCGTGATGGATTCAACATCGGAAAAGATGTACCTCTGCCAGGTACCAAGTTTTTGGGTTAAAAAGATTAAGCTGAGACTGGGCGGGTGACTTGCACGAGAAGAGAGTCTCGGTGTAGTGTCTCCGTCTGAGTCGATTAAGGACCTTGTCGATGTAGGCTTGATGATCGAGGACCCTTTAACTGGTCACATGCCTCGTCATGGGTAAGCCTTGCCTCGGGCAGACTAAGGCCAGAATAAGATAACACGAAATGGGAGTGGAGCGGTGGCGAGAGTAGCGTGTACCCTCCGTGGCAAGAGGCTGGACGGTGGTGTATCTGTGCTCTCGGTTTGCGTGAACCTGATCCGGTCTTAAGAACCCCGGTGGCGGGTTGACATATGCAAGGGTTAAGTGCTACATATGTCGTGTGATTGGAGATCCTCAGCTGAGTATAATCGATTCGGATCACCGTACCTTCGCGGTTATGAAGACTTGGTCACTGCCCTACACGTAGCGTTCCACTAAAGATGATGGGCTTTGTTAAAGAAATTGGCTAGTGCAGGACCAGTGATTGAACTAGGGTAGAAAGAACTCTAGTACAGGTAATTTTACTTAACTTGACAAATAAAATTGGATTTTTAAGGATCCACTTTAGTAAGCATTTCTGCAAAACAGAGTCTTTGATTACTGAAAAGCCTTACCTTGACTCCCATATAACCAGCATACCCTTGAGAGTCTTTTCCTTAGTCGGGTAAGACTTGCTGAGTAATTCCATACTCAGGGTTTATCCCCTTATTGTTTTTAGGTGGGGAAGTAGCAGACTTTTGCTGCTTCTGTGCCAAGGTGGTTCCCAAAGAAGAAAAACAAGACTGAAGTGCGGGAGGACTCGGTCCTCCATCTAGGATCTTTTGTTTATAGCCCTTCGGGAGAAGGTTGTGTCTCCCTTGGTTTGTATAATTATTACTACTCTGCACTCACTTTTAGACTGGTCTATAATAAAATAACTCGAGCTTGCTTTTGAAATAAATGTAAGTTTATGTAATTCGCTTCCGCATTTCTTTATCTCCGATGATCTGTAATGTCTGCAAGACGGGTGAAACGTTCCTGGTAAGATCGGGAAAGATACCGAGCTTGTCAAGTAACTTAGGAACATCTACAGGGTGTCTGATGTCTGTTAGACAAGGACAACTGTAGGTGGGCCTGATTACTTGGGAGGTTCCGTCACATAAAATACACAGGAAAAATTAAAAAAATAACATATATCTAACAGAATATATTATACCTCGCTTATTAACCTCAAGAGAGGGCTCAGGTGTTGCTTGCTTCATCAGTTCAATAGCCTCGTAAAAATTGTTGTGGTGCAGCTCCTTCTCTGCCCACTTGCACCAAATACTGAGCTAAATAGTCATCTGCCTTATAATTCACTTGTGTAGTCCGTTTGAAAATATCTTCAACACTATCTAGATGATTGTGTTTCTCATACATCTAGAGGTGGTAATGGATCGTGATCCAAATGTTTCTTCACATTTTGTTAGAATCATAAATTAATTTTAGTTTAAAAATGAATAGAAATAGAGCACGATCCTAACTCAATCCTTAAATTTTAGTGTAAAATTTAGAGCCCATCACCAGCCCTACATACATCTTTGCAAATTAATTTCACCCACAGAGACTCAATTGTCTTCACTGTGTCTACTATTTTCACATCTTCAACATATGTCGCTAATTGCCTTGTAGGTTATCCTGAAAACTCAAGGTTAAGCACTGCATCGATATTCCAGGTTTGAGCTCCTGAAGAGATAATTCAGAAAACATCAGCTAGTACCTTTACTCGAATTCAAATTCAAACAAACAAAGACAGAGTGTGGCAATGTATACTTTATTTATTCTCCAACGCAAATTGGGTTGTGCTGTGCTTTTGGGACAGGTCTCGGATGTTGAATATGTCATGGAGTCTGGACATCGTCACTAATCTATTGTTTGCCTAGTATCAAGTTTTTACCATGTCAGGGTCATAAGCTCTCCTTCTATTAAATTACGTAAAAACCGATCCATAAATCATTTGCATGTATGCCCTGCCTCACCACAATATATCTCCCGTAGTACATACAGTGCGAAATGTGGCAATGTATACCTAAAATTTTATCTAAGCGTGCTGGGTTGTGACGTGCTTTTGGGATAGATCTCGAATGATGTTCCTATTGTCTGCAAGGTGGCTTCAGTTTTGGGTGGCCAATTTGTATGCACTGGGAATGCTGCCAACATGCTTCCATGAGATTAGAAATACAGTCCCAGGAATGATAACATATATTCTGTAACATAATGGAAGCATAAGGGAAACCGAGAGAAGAGGGTCTTAAATTAGTTTTCTATTTTAGTGATCAACAAAGCATCATTTTTTTCTCCAAGTTGTGGAGAACATTTCTTTTCTTACACTATAATGGGATGGGTAAATAGTGGACTATTGTGTGATGATTGAGTTTTTTTTCTTTTGAAACAAGCCGACATTGCATATACAAAGAAGCAAAAAAGAGAGCCACCGATAGCTTTTTCTATCAGACAACCTGTGTAGAGCTCTGCACAGAAATGGCAATATGTGTCTTGATTCTTTGGACGAAGTATCATGAAACCAGGTGAGTCACTCTGGCACGTTGTTTAGTGGTCGCCTGGTATAAACTACGGTCAAAAGCTATGACAAGTAATGACTTTTTCACGCCTATTGTTAAGTATATGGTTGCTCTATTACTTCGTCGTGCCTGTTAAGTATATGGCTATTTTTATTTGTCTTATAGATTTAGAGTACATGGGTCTTACACCAATTGAGGGAATATCAACACTCCTAACCAATGAAAGGTGCTTCCAAATAGATAGATAAGTGGTCCATACCAACAGATGTGATGTTATTTTTACTGAAGGTCTCATGTTCATGTTCCCTTCAATGTACATGAGGTTGCATGCATATTGTCAATTGCACTATGGGATCTAATCATCTGTGCTAATGTTGTTGATTTTAATTTCCCATTCTAGCTTGCTCTATCTGGTAGGTCTAGTCCTTGAGAGAAAGAACAAAAAAGAAAAGAAACCAATGTTATTCTATAATAGATAATAGGACTGACGAAGAAACAAAGAAGCAGACTAAAATATATTCAGATGAATATTTTCTAGGTCAAACCACTTATAAAAATAGTAGTTGATAACTGCCTGACATGTTATTTCACTATCGAATGAAATTGCATTTTCCACAAATTGTAGCCTCCTAAGCTCCTACCATGAACAAACCACAATGAGCTAAGCGATACTCTGATCTCTTGGCAAAACCAAAGGATGCCTAGAACACAAATCGATGAAAAGCACCCACAACCAGATGATACGATGCACAGGCAGAGGTCAGTGGCAAAACAATCCTGCACCCACGGAGGCCTTCGCAAGATCTGGTTTAGGAACGCTCTCAAAACTGACCCCATGGAATGCCGGCCGGAGGCCTGACGACGCGGGCGTGAAGCAGGGGCAGGAGGAGGCGAGGCGGCTCTCTGGTCGCCGCGCGGCCTCGTCTCTGGTGGGACAAGGGGGTCCGGTGGTAGATGGCTTAAGCGTGTATGTGAGGAGCAGGACGTCCTCTGGGTCGATGCGGGGAGCAACAGAGCAGGCAGAGGGAGAGGGGAGTGTGTGTGGGAGTGGGATGTGGGCGAGGCTAGGCGGCAGTGGCAAAGGTGGAAGAACGGATGGATGGACGGCGGGTTGAATATTTGAGAAGCCAAAGGGCTGTTTTGCAAAATACACAAGGCACGTGTCATCGCTGAAACGGCTGTGCCTCCACGAAATGCGGTCATGCGTCGAAAGGGCTTCAGCTTTTAATAACAGAGACTATGACCGTTCTTTATACCAAATGTATTAGACTATTAATAAATTTATGATTTGATTATTATTGTTATTTATATGTTTATCATAAGGTCTAAGTATTATATTGCTATTATTTTATTATATACTAGATATGATTTTTATAGAAACATTCAGGTCATACGGGTCTTTTCACTGGTATTTATAAAATTACTAATCGGTTACCCGTGCGTTGCGACGGCTCACAATAATACCCATGTAGATTATATACCAAAAAGATCTCAATATTTTTTATTGATTGTCTCTGCTCTTCGCATAGTATTTTTTATGAACGCACGGGTACCATAGGCAGCAAATCAGAGACCCCCATCCCTCGTCTCCCCCACTTCCAAGGTTTTGTAGAGCAGGAGGGGAAGGGAAGAGGCAGGCATACCAGTTTGTTGCTGGAGAAGGACACGACGAAGACTTGGGCATCTGGAGGCGACATAGATAGTATACCACTAGATATATAGGGAGAGAGCACGCAAGCGGAGAAAGAAGCCTAGCCGGAGCAGCTCCAAACCGAGAGGCACCCGCACCAGGCGTCAGTCTGAGAAGGCGAGAGAATGCGAGTGTCTTCCCAGCCCTGGACCCGCCGAAGCGACACAAGGCCACCACCAACTCCGTAGCATATGTTGACTGCTGCCACGCTATGGGCCTTAGTTGTCCAATATCTCAGACCTGGACTCCTCATCGCTAAGATAACCTAAGTGTGGCAGGCGCCACCATGTCCTCCTCGACGGCACGCACGGAGAAAGGCCAGAAGCATGACCGACTCGCCCTGTACCCGCGTCAACGAGCGTTGGTCGGCTCGCGGCTACGACCGTGGATGGGGGCAGCAGGTTGGGGAGGAAGAATAGGTTGAAGGCCGAAAAGAAGAACGGGACGTCCGACGACGACAAAAACGATGGTTCGCGCATGATGTGAAACGTCCTCGTGGACGTGCAATAGCCACTGTCGGTGTCTGGGTTGGTGTCAGATGAATACGGGGAGGAGGCGCCTGCTCCTACGCCCTCTACCGAGAATGGGGTGGCACGAAGGTGGAGGCATGAGGGGAGAGAGAAAAGAAGTAGACTGGCGAACGAGGTGGTGGCAACTGAGGCGAGGACCATCATTATCGTGTGGAGGTATAGATGGCCAAATGAGCTGTGTCTAGCGAGCCGGCCCGAGGCACGACCAATTTAATAGTGTCTGGGCCAACCTGTCACGAGCGTCGTGCAGTGCTTGGGCCGTAGTCTCGGCTCGTAGTGTTGGCCTGGCCCGGCACAATTATTTTTTTTATTTTACAAAAAATCATATGTATATATATATGTACAATTTATATTCAATATTATAAACACCTGAGCATGATGTTTTACTGGTTAGACAGCTTCGCCTAGTGTCTTTCACCTTTCATCTATCAGGGTGTGGATTCAAACCCCACCTCCTGCACCACTTTTTAATATTTTACGATGAGTTGATTTGAAAGAAATGTAGGGACTTTTTATAAAAAGATGACACAGGACGATCGTTGAAACTGATGCTTTAAGTGTAGTAGAGACTAATATAAAGCCCTATTGTCATTGTGACAACACACAATCATATTTAATACCAGTACAATGCTCGTGTATTGCGACGACACATAAAAATAAATTTTACTTTTATTTTAGCCAAAAGGTTTAGAAAAGTATGAGTTGAAAAGGAGTTTGGCTCTTTTTATAGCTCGCTCGATCGCTTATCCTCTTTTACCTAGCGAGGTGGTACTATGTGAGAGCGCTGCTGTTGAAGACCAAAAGTGGCAGATGATCCGGCTCAGACAGTTCGCGCCCCCACAATCAGATTAACTCGGGCGATTATCCTTATCTCGTATATGGTTATCCACCTAATCACGTGGAATTTATTAGTTATCGCTTAGGAACAGGTTCAGACCTCCCCTATATATATGAAGGGGTATGGCCGATTGAGAACCATTGAACACATTATAATCGAACCAATTACTTTATTTATCATTCCTATCCTATGAGTATGAGATGTATCATAATCCTAGTTATAGCTTTGCATATCCACCTCCACCCCTATTCGACTCTATATCGTCTAGATCCATCTTAGGTGGCCTATCGATCCCAAGACGACCCACGGATTTTATACCTCATAGGGGCAAGATCCACTCCACTCAAGATCTCTTCCTCGATTTGATTTCTTAATCCAAGATCTGATCCTCGGAGTGAAATTGAGTGTCCTAAGTGACTCTATGTCGTCTGGGGACACTCAGGGTGAACTACCGATCCAAAGCACCCTAAGATCTCTCCCCCAGGGGGGCAGATCTAGGTTCATGCGATGAGGAAGACAACCCTGTGCCATCACGAACCGTCCGGTCTAGAGCGTGGACTGTCCAGTACGACGTAGGGAAGGCGCTGCTCCTGTGCCCAGGTCGTGGACCATTCGCGCCACCGTAGGGGGCACCGCCAAGCGGTATACCCCTAGTGATCGGTGCCTAAATCGGCGCCAACACACTTTTTTGTGACTCCACTGGGGAACCATTTCCCTAAAAGATTTCATGCGGCACCACACTGTAAGTAACGCCATGACATCCGACGTTGTTCAATCTCCTAAAAATTCTTTATCTAGCAATCATATTAAACGTGTAGAATAATATATAGAGGAATTGAGGCGTAAGTTAGAAAAAATGCGTATGTCTAATTCTTTGTCACGAGAATTGGGCACCGAAACAACTGCGCCAAACACATCAGCAACAAATGGGTTTTCTCAGTCCCAACCATATTATGGTATGCTGATGAACTTGTAATCAGGTCAACTTTTGTTGTCATCTTTGCTATGTGGTGGATTGACTTGGAGCACGGTCGGAGAGTCCGAGCACGATCTTAGACCGTCCGGCCCTCCATCGGACCGTCTGGAGTCACGCAGAGCCCACCAAAAGGCTCGCCCAGCATGATCGGACAGTCTAGGTATAGTATCAAACCGTTTGATCCCTTCGTAGATCGTCCGACTGCATAGGTCAGACCGTCCAGAGCACCGAAAGCCACCTTTGATTTCCCTAGTACAGAAGGTAGGCATAAAGATAGCCGGCCACCTAAGCCTAGGAGCCAAAAAGGTTACACATCGCTGAGTTTGTTTGGCCTGCTAATGCCAAATCTTCTGCTCGCTCTCACCTGCACTCGGCACAAAAGGGGAAAGTTAAGTTCACATTTAATATTTCTAAGTGTGATAAAATATTTGATGAGTTACTTAAGCATGGTAATATTAAATTGTCACATACAATTCCTCCGGTTGAAGAATTACAAGGGCATGTGTATTATAAATGGTATGGTTTATTTCTTCATAACACCAATGGTTATGTTTGTAACACCCCAGGTGTTACCATGACCATGGTACATTTATGCACTAATGACTATGATCACTTGTGGAATAGAAGAAGAGCATAAAATCTTGGAAACATGGGTTAACTAAGAGAAGTGAATGGCAAGGGTTTCAACCACACAAGTGGAACAATGGGCATTTGGAGCCAAGAAGAGTAAACCCTAAAGAGGGCACCTAAGAGCACTAGATTTCCAAGTCAGGGATTAGTGGATAAGTTAACCAGATTGCCAAAGCATAATCTTAGTTCTTAAACAAGTTTTAGTAGCCTTATAACCTAACAAATGCAGGGAGGGAACATTGCAAAAAGACCCCTTTAAGACCCCAATTTCACCCCCTTAAGGAGAAAGAGCCCTAGAGCTCTCTATTTCTTCTAAGTTAAATTTGGAACCTAATCTAAAGATCCACCGTGTTCACCAAGTAGATGGCACCAAATCCACTTGGGTTGTATACCAAAAAGGTGTCATACCACCTAAGGCACCCACTGGAAAAGTTTGAAATCGAGCCCAAGACGTTTGACAAGATTTGGCATGGTTTTTGTCGGGAGGTGGACAGAGGGACAAGCCAGATTTGGCGCCCGCAAATCTCCCTACCTAGGGCATATCTGCCATGGGAACTCACATACAAGAGACAGCCCTAGGTGCTAGGAAGAGTCCTGCGCCGGATTTTTGCCAAGATTCGCACACTTGCGATCTCGGCGAGCTGTTGAACAAGGGCAGAAGAACACTTCCATGTGTTCGACGCGCTCTGAGCACGCCAGAGCACGCCCAGCGCCCGACCCCGCGTGCCCCGCACCGCGTCAAGCCGTGCCCGTGTCTCCTGCTCGCGCCCGCGCCTATAAAGCCCACCGAAGCTTCAACCGTAATCCCCTGTGTGCTCTCGACCTCACCGAAGCCAGAGATCACTGGCGGTTGCCCTGCAAGCGGCGTGCCCGCGGCCACCCGATTCCCCACCACCGTAGACCGGCCAGTAGAGACTCTCCCGACCCCGTCCGACCCTCGGAATAGGCTATGCGTGCCTCGGTGAAGCTCCCCGAGCAAGGAATCAGACTTTGCCTCGCTGGAGAAGCCAGTCCACGATCGCCGGACTTCACCCGATCGCCGGTGAACGTAGACCGGGTAAGCCTCTGCACCATTTTCCGATTCCCTGCACACATAGTCTCTACGTCATCCCGTGGAGCTCACTGTGCCGTTTAATTGAACTAGATCGCCGTGGTTAGGCCGGAGCACTCGCCACCGACGAGTTCACCCGCCTGCGCACGTGGTCCGGTCGATTCCGGCCACCACCGCCGTCGAGCCATACATCGCTGTGACCGCCAGAACCTCCTGAAGCCAACCCCGCCCCTCGCCGGACCTCTCCCACCGCCGGTGAGCCGCACCATCCTTTTCCTTTCCACGGTTACTGTTTACTTAGGGGAGGGACCACGGGGAAGAAGAAGAAAAGGGCAGGAGGGTTTTGTGCGCTGTCAGTGACTCAGAGGAATAGTGGTGCAAGGGTATAACTGAAGGAATTAGTTTAGTAAGAACCCAGGGTCTTCGATGCAAATGGGTTTTTCAGGAAACCTTTTTAAATATTCTGATTTAAATCCAAACAGAACTTGAAAAATTCATAACTTCAGTTTGGTTTACCCAAATCGAGTCAAACCAATTTTGCCAGAACCTAAACAAATAAAAGCTACTTAGGAAAAATATAAAACCCCTAAGTGTTACAGAAAACTTTAAAGTTTTGATTCAAATGATTAACTGGTCAAAAGCTAAAAGAAATGAGGAAAAATAGCTACACTATTAGACTGGGGTTAAGAAAATTTAGAGAAATACTTAATCACTTCCTAACCTGTTTAAAAATAATAAACCCCTCTATGCCCCAAATTAAGGTAGAGTTTGCCATTTAAATCATTTTTAGCCTAAAGTTAGAGAAAATATGAAAGGTAATTTAAAATAAGAATCAGGGAGTACCCATATTTTTGTTAGCTCCCCTAATCAGTATATTTCACTAGAAAAATTTATTATACCCTTGTTTAGTACAAAAGAAAGGAGATACCTTTCAACTTAGGAAAAACAAGGAAACCTTAGAAAAACCCTAGAAAAATAACCCTGAGGAGAAAACACCCCAACCCTTGGGATAACTAATATTTTGTTATTATGAACATAGGAAAAATATGGGATCTGTTGTTTGATATTTTTCAAATAACAAGTTAGTTATAAGCACTTTTTTTGGCATAAAACTTTAAAAATTCACAACTAAATATCCAGTAGGCCTTTTTCTGTGATTTTTAACACAGAGGCCTAATATCACCTATGTATCTGGACAAAAATAAAATTTGGTACAGAAACCTCAATTGAATTACAGCTATAGTGTAAAATGCCCTTTTAAAGCTTGTCTTTGTTAATTTTGCACAAGTAGTGTATAAATCAGTATCCACCTCAAATTTATAGGACAAACTACATAGACAAATAGTAACCCACTGTAATTTTTACAGAATTTTTGGGCAAAGTTAAAACACTGTTGTAGTTCAAACCCACACAAAAATTCATAAGTGGAAAATGAAAAGAAGAATTAATAGTGGAGACTAATGTTGCACTAACCAAACCAGCCAAACCCCTGACTCCCTACTAAAACATTTAAAGGGTATTCCAAGTCTTAATCCATTATGCTTAGGCAAGAACCTCCAACCTAAAATTGATAAGCCTCAAACCCTAAAAGCCTCCTATAATCAGGAAACCCTAAGTTATCCATTAACTTAATTTCTTCACTTAACTTGATGATTTCTAAATTCTAAATAATCATGGCATACATGTTCTTACTCATTGCATTCGATAGATTGCAACCTAGCTGACGGAGAGTACATCCTCGTGCCGGAGCAAGGAGTTGCTTAGGAGGTAGCCTTGGATCCAGCACCAGAGCCTGCCCCAGAGGATCTGCCTGCCCCAGCTTTGGAAGGCAAGCCCCGGTTTTATGCATAACCTGTTCTATATGCTATTTTACTACACTTAATGTTTGTAGGCTTGTATTGTGCACTTAAGTGTAGGAGTTGATTGAAACCCTAGTTGCATGAACTCAATCCTTTTTGAGATGGATACTAGTATGCTAGGTCGAGTAGCTGCTATGCTAATTAGGGATCTCGGTAGAAGTCGAATGATTTTTCTAGCACTCGCGCGAGGTCAGGAATTGGTTGTACCCACTTTCCCATTATATTGATGTTGGTCTGTGGACATGGATCCATGGGGATGTGTGGTCTACGAGATGGAATTGGAATAAGGATTAACGTGCGGATACCTGTGTCAAGCGTTTGAACGTACTAAGCACATGCCGAGAAATATGGTAAATCGGTAAGCCTAGTACCTGATTGAACCTGGCAGTGGACTTTACCCCTCACGCGACCTGAGACATGGTCTCCCATTTCGGTTATAGTGGGTACAAGTGCGGTCACTGCACGACGGCAGTCGGGTCAGTGAGGCATTGTACGCCAAGGCGGTGAGCCCTGATCTGTTGACGGGGAATTGATGGGGACGGTTGATGTGTGTGGGGACGGAGTGCCTCTCCACGTTGTGTGTTTAGGTTTACCTTGCAAGGATAAAAACTTGATTCGAATCGTCTGCTTCTCGCAGCTAATGAGACTGCTTGATCCATTGTACTGCATTGAGTAAAAAGTGGAAATGTGATGAATGGGCAAAAGTTGTTGATTGCTAAATGTTTGATACCATGTATGATTAGTTAGGTATACAATTAGTCTTAAGAGAGTCACACTAGAACTTAACAAAGTTAAAACTTGATTTATAGACTCAGCTAGTGCTTTTTGGCAACTAAACCCCTCAGCCAAACAGCTGCATGTCTAGAGGTAGAGGAGTAGACTCCTCACACCGGGTAAGTCTAGCTGAGTATTAGTATACTCAGCCTTGCTTGTGGCATAATTTTACAGGTTCTCTGGAGGACATGGTTGCTGGAGTGACTTGGCCGTCCACCTTTCCACTGGGTTGGACAGTCGAGTGGGACCCCGTCTCGGCAGAGGAGGAGCATGAGGAGTGATGGGACAGGCTTCCCCATCTCTCTGTTTATTTATCGTTAGTTTTATTCCGCTGCGCTTCGAACAATGATGACTACTTTTGCTAAATCTCCGATGATGATGTAATAAGCTTGATACTCCTTAATATATGGTTTTATGCTTTATTGTATTTGCTCTGTGACTCACCATCGAGTGAGACTGTGGTACTTGATCCTGTCAGTGGCCTCGTCGGACTAGATCCGAGGGATTGACGGGTTATTCCTATTTAAGTGTGGTCTAGCCTCTAAGGCGGGACTTAGGCACTTAAGTTGGAATAATTCGGGCAGTTCCGCCACAATGTTGTCTTATGTCGGCAAATACAATTTGCTATAAACGAAGGCCGGACAGTCTAGGACAGGCACGGATAGCCTGTCTATGAAGGTCGGACGGTCCGTAGATGACCAAAAGCAGCAGCGACCTCAGACCGTCAGGCCACAACGTCCTAAAATAGGTACTAGGAAGCAAAACACTTCCAAGACGTCTGGCCGACTCCACAAAGTTGGCCCTACTTTTGACCAGTTGCTTGCTAAATATACGAAGAAGAAGGTTGTTCCGCACAATCAACCAATAAAACAAACAAAGTCAAAAGACGATCTGTGCGAAAGCAAAGGCCGACTAAACCGGCCCAAAAAGTGGTGCAACCAAAATCGCCTGGTCATCCTCCTCTAGGGATGTTATGGTGTTTTCTGGTCTATTCATCGTCGATGTGTTGTCCTACTCAATTGTGGGGTGGTAAGTCGATGAATCTATGTTACTGGCCCAATCTGTTTACTTATTCGAGCTGGGGAGCACCACAAGTTTTTGCTTATTGAAATGTTAATTAGGCAAACATGGCCGAAGAGGATGTAATCTGAAATGACATCTGTGCAACAAAGTTCTATCAAATATTTATATTATCTGATCATAAGAGTCGATGACTTAAATTGAGCTGGGTCCTTACTTCGGGAACAAAATACTCATTAGATCTATTGTTTCTAAAGTGAGCAAGTGCTTTTGGTTCGTCATGCTCCACCAAATGGCAGGGGCATGTGTTGAACACCAAAAGTGGCGACCGATCCGGCCCTAGGGCCCAGGCGGTCCACCCCCCACGATCAGATTAACTCAGGCGATTATCCTTATCTCGTGTGTGGTTATCCATATAATCACATGGATTTGTTAACTATCGCCTAGGAATGGGTCCAGACATCCCCCTTTATATATGAAGGGTACAACCGTTTGAGAACCCCCGAACACATTCCAATTGAACCAATTACTTTCTTTATCGTTCCTTTATCATTTCTGCCCTAGGAGTAGATGTATCTGAAAGGAAAATGTGCCCTTAGGCTATTTCTATAATTGTTTTGGTGATTAAATGTCCAACACAAATGTTTTGAATACTTATGTGCTAAACGAGCAAGAAGTGCAAATCAATGACAAGGTAAGTTTCTAAACTTAGTAAATTGTTTTTAAGTACTAACATGTTTATCTAAGTGCTAGAAACAGTGTCGAGAAGAGAAGAAATGAATTGGAAAAGAGTTGGCTGTGTACAGCCAACACCTGCTTAGGCCTGGCGCACCGGACTGTCCGGTGGTGCACCGAACAGTGTCAGGTGACCCAGGCTGGTCGACGGTGAACCAGCTGCTCTCAGAAAACGACAGAGTTGTACGACTATAATTTATCAGACTGTTCGGTGGTGCACCGGACTGTCTGGTGAGCCAACGGCGCCAGCGGCAACAGTCGTCCGTGCGATCAACACGCGACACGTGGCTTGCTCCAACGGTCGGTTGGGTGCACCGGACTGTCCGGTGCGCACCGGGCAGTGTTCGGTGCGCCAATCAGCCCCGAGGAGCAACGGTTGGCTGCGCCCGATATAGAAGGAGATCACGCACCGGACATGAACAGTGGCTGTCCGGTGGTGCACCGGACTGTCCGGTGCACCACTCAACAGAAGGCAAGGATGGCCTTCCAAATTGATCTCCAACGGCTCCTAGCTGCCTTGGGGCTATGAAAGGGACCCCTAGGCACATGGGGAAGAACACCAAACTTTTAAGAAACATCATAAGACTTCTAAACTCCGCCTCCACGCATTTGATTCGCTGTGTTAGTGATTTGAGCTCCATTTGAGTTGCGAACTCTGTGTTGTGTTTCGAGCTCAAGTCTTGACTTGTGTGCGTGGTCGTGCTGTGGATTTGAGTCTTGCGTGTGTTGCTCTCCCATCCCTACTCTTGTGCCTTCTTTGTGATCATAACTTTGTAAGGGCGAGAGGCTCCAAATTGTGGAGATTCCTCGCAAACGGGAAAACACTCTAAAGGAAAAGACCGTGGTATTCAAGTTGACCATCGGATCACTTGAAAGGGGTTGAGTGCAACCCTCATCCGTTGGGACGCCACAACATGGAAGTAGGCAAGTGTTACTTAGCCGAACCACGTGATAAAAATTATGTGTCTCTTGTGTTGCTTTCTCTGTGATTATTGTGTTCACAAGAACTCGCTTCAAAGCTACTTAGTCACGCTAACACTTTAATAACCAAGTTTGTGGCTATTTAGTGTTTGATTTTACAGGATCACCTATTCACCCCCCTCTAGGTGTTCTCAATTGGTATCAGAGTTGTACTCTTAATCCAAGGGACTAACCGCCCGAAGAGATGGATCCTAAGGGAAAGGGGATGGTGATCAATGACAAGGAGAAGGAGTCCCTCTTCAACGAGCCAAGAGACGACAAGACCACTGACTCAGGCTCGAGTCACAAGAAGAGGGACGACAAGAAGAAGAGACGCATCAAGAAGATCATCAACTACGACAGCGATGCATCCTCTTCTTCTTCAAGGGACGACGACGACTCCTCATCCAAGAGAAAAACGGTCAATCAAAATTATTCTTTTGATTACTCTCGTATTCCATATAATTCGAATACCCATTTACTTTCTATTCCTCTCAGAAAACCCCCACACTTTGATGGAGAGGATTACTCATTTTGGAGCCACAAAATGCGTAGTCATCTATTTTCTCTCCATCCTAGTATTTGGGAAATTGTGGAAAATGGGATGCATTTCGATAGTACGGATAATCCTGTGATTATTAATGAACAAATTCATAAAAATGCCCAAGCTACTACTATCTTGCTAGCTTCACTTTGCAGGGATGAGTATAACAAAGTAAGTGGCTTGGACAATGCTAAACAAATCTAGGATACCCTCAAGATATCGCATGAGGGAAATGATGCTACCATGATCACCAAGATGGAACTGGTGGAGGGCGAGCTGGGGAGGTTCGCGGTGATCAGGGGAGAGGAGCCAACTCAGACCTACAACAGGCTCAAGACCTTGGTCAACAAGATCCGAAGCTATGGGAGCACAAGATGGACGGATCATGACGTCGTCCGACTCATGCTAAGCTCTTTACTGTAATTGACCCCCATCTTGTCAACCTTATTCGTGAAAACCCCAGGTACACCAAGATGACGCCCGAGGAGATCCTTGGAAAGTTCATGAGTGGGCGCATCATGGTAAAGGAGGCGCGATACGTGGACGATGCGCTAAATGGTCCACTACCCATCTACGAGCCGCAGCCCGTTGCTCTCAAAGCAACAAGCAGCAAGGAGGCGCTACCAAGCAAGGTAGCACAAGTGGAGGTTGTCGGGCTCAATGAGGACGAAATGGCGCTTACCATCAAGCGCTTCAAAACCGCGCTCAAAGGACGCAAAGAGTACCCCAACAAGAACAAAACAAGGGGAAAGCGTTCCTGCTTCAAATGCGGTAAGACTGGTCATTTCATAGCATAATGTCCCGATAATGATAATGACCAGGGACAAGAAAAGAGTGGGAGGAGGGAGAAGAAGAAGAACTACAGGAAGGCAAAGGGCGAGGCGCACCTTGGAAAGGAATGGGATTCGGACTGCTCCTCGTCTGACTCCGACGATGAAGGTTTGGCTGCCTTGGCCTTCGACAAGTTTTCGCTCTTCCCCAACGAACGACATACTTGCCTCATGGCTAAGGAGAAGAAGGTACGTATTCGAGATTCCCCTAAATACTCTTCTTCTAGCGATGAAGAATCCTCCGATGATGAAATAGATTACTCTTATTTGTTTAAAGGGTTAGATAGAGCCAAAGTAGAGAAAATTAATGAATTAATTGATGCTCTAAATGAAAAGGATAGACTACTAGAAAAGCAAGAGGACATTTTGTATGAGGAACATGACAAGTTTGTTAGTGTTCAAAAATCTCTTGCCTTAGAAATTAAAAGAAATAAGATGCTATCTTCTGAGTTGTCTGCTTGTCATGAAACTGTCTCTAGTTTAAAGAATTTAAATGATGAATTAAATGCTAAGCTAGAAAAAGAAACTGAGTCATGTGTAGAACATGTAGTTATTTGCAATAAACGTAAGGACTTTGATGTTGATGTCTGTAATGAACATCTTACTTCTATTGATAAATTAAACAATAAGGTGGCAAGTCTTAATGCTCAACTTAAGACTTGTAAAGTTGATTTTGATAAATTAAAATTTGCTAGGGATGCCTACACTGTTGGTAGACACCCCTCGATTAAGGATGGACTGGGTTTTTGGAAGGGAACCAAGAACTTAACAAGCCAAAGGGCTCCCGTTCTCAACAAGGAGAAAGGGAAGGCCCCTATGGCTAGTAGTTCCCAAAAGAATCATGCCTATATTTATGATAGGAAATATTCTAGGAATGCTTATAATGATAGATGTTATGATCATGCTTTTAATGATTCACATGCTATGTTTGTATCTAGATCCACTTTTATTCATGGTAAAAGTAGGCCTAGGAGAAATCATGTTGTGCATCATGCGCCTAGGAAAATGTGTTATGGACCTTCTACCATTTACCATGCTTACAATACTTCATTTGTACTTTCATGTAAGAATACAAAAGTAGTTGCTAGGAAGTTGGGACCCAAATGCAAGGGAGACAAGACTTGTATTTGGGTTCCAAAAGTTATTGTGACTAACCTTGTAGGACCAAACAAGAGTTGGGTACCTAAAACCCAAGCTTAAATTGCCTTGCAGGTTTATGCATCCGGGGGCTCAAGCTGGATTATCGACAGCGGATACACAAACCACATGATGGGGGAGAAGAAGATGTTCACCTCCTACGTCAAGAACAAGGATTCCCAGGATGCGATTATTTTTGGAGATGGGAACCAAGGCAAGGTCAAAAAATTGGGAAAGATAACCATCACATCCGAGCATTTTATCTCAAATGTGTTTTTAGTTGAATCGCTCGGGTACAACTTATTGTTTGTGAGTCAATTATGTAACATGGGTTATAATTGTTTATTCACAAATATAGATGTATCTGTCTTTAGAAGGAGTGATGGTTCATTAGCTTTTAAGGGTGTATTAGACGACAAGCTCTATTTAGTTGATTTTTTGAAAGAGAATGCTGATCTAGATGTATGCTTAATAGCTAAGACTAATATGGGCTGGTTGTGGCATCACCGTCTAGCACATGTTGGGATGAAGAACCTTCATAAACTTCTAAAGGGAGATCATGTGTTAGGACTAACCGATGTCTGCTTTGAGAAAGACAGACCTTGTGCAGCATGTCAGGCAGGGAAACAGGTGGGAAGCACTCATCACATCAAGAATGTGATGACAACATCAAGACCACTGGAGCTTCTTCACATGGACCTCTTTGGACCCGTTGCCTACCTCAACATCGGGGGAAGTAAGTATGGTCTTGTAATTGTTGATGATTTTTCCTGCTTCACTTGGGTGTTCTTTTTATAGGATAAGTCAGAAACCCAAGGGACCCTAAAGCACTTCTTGAAGAGAGCTCAAAATGAGTTTGAGCTTAAGGTGAAGAAAATAAGAAGCGACAATGGGTCCAAGTTCAAGAATCTACAAGTTGAAGAATTTCTTGAGGAGGAAGGCATCAAGCACGAGTTCTCCGCTCCATACACACCACAGCAAAACGGTGTGGTAGAGAGGAAGAACAGGACGCTAATCGATATGGCCAGAACGATGCTTGGAGAGTTCAAGACGCCCAAGCGGTTTTGGTCGGAAGCTGTGAACACAGCCTGCCACGCCATAAACCGGCTTTATCTGCATCGCCTTCTCAAGAAGACCTCCTACGAACTCCTTACCGGTAACAAACCCAATGTCTCGTACTTTCGTGTATTTGGGAGCAAATGCTACATTCTGGTGAAGAAAGGTAGACATTCTAAATTTGCTCCCAAGGCAGTAGAAGGGTTTTTACTAGGGTATGACTCAAATATAAAGGCGTATAGGGTCTTCAATAAATCATAAGGATTGGTTGAAGTCTCTAGCGACGTTGTATTTGATGAGACTAATGGCTCTCCAAGAGAGCAAGTTGATCTTGATGACATAGATGAGGATGAAGTTTCGACGGCCGCAATGCGCACAATGGCGATAGGCGATGTGCGACCATAGGAACAACATGAAGAAGATCAACCATCTTCCTCAACAATGGTGCATCCCCCAACTCAAGATGATGAACAGGTACCTCACAAAGGGGACATGATCAAGGGGGAGCACAGGAAGAATAGGTTATGGAGGAAGAAGCACCACAGGCCCCTCCAACTCAAGTCTGAGCGTCGATCCAAAGACATCACCCCGTCAATCAAATTCTGGGTGACATCAGCAAGGGAGTAACTACTCGCTCACGATTAGCTAATTTTTGTGAGCATTACTCGTTTGTCTCTTCTATTGAGCCTTTCAGGGTAGAAGAGGCCTTGCAGGATCCGGACTGGGTGTTGGCCATGCAAGAAGAGCTAAACAACTTCAAAAGAAATGAAGTCTGGAGCCTAGTGCCATGTCCAAATTAAAACGTTGTGGGAAGCAAGTGGGTGTTCCGCAACAAGCAAGACAAGCACGGGGTGGTGACAAGAAACAAGGCTCGACTTGTGGCAAAAGGTTATGCCCAAGTCACAGGTTTGGATTTCGAGGAGACTTTTGCTTCTGTGGCTAGGTTAGAGTCAATTCGAATTTTGTTAGCCTATGCCACTCACCATTCCTTTAGGCTATTTCAAATGGACGTAAAGAGTGCTTTCCTCAACGGGCCAATAAAGGAGGAGGTATACGTGGAACAACCCCTGGCTTTGAGGATGACAAGTATCCTGACCATGTGTACAAGCTCTCTAAGGCGCTCTATGGACTTAAGCAAGCCCGAAGAGCATGGTATGAATGCCTTAGAGATTTCCTTATTTTAATGCTTTCAAGGTTGGGAAAGTCGATCCCACTCTTTTCACAAAGACTTGCAACAGTGATCTTTTTGTTTGCCAAATTTATGTCGATGACATAATATTTGGTTCTACTAATCAAAAGTCTTGTGAGGAGTTTAGCAGGGTGATGATGAAAAAGTTCGAGATGTCGATGATGGGCGAGTTGACCTACTTCCTTGGATTCCAAGTGAAGCAACTCAAGGACGGCACCTTCATCTCCCAAACAAAGTACACTCAAGATCTTCTCACGAGGTTTGGGATGAAGGATGCCAAGCCCGTGAAGACACCGATGGGTACTGACGGGCACATTGACCTCAACAAAGGAGGTAAGTCCGTTGATCAAAAGGCATACCGGTCAATGATAGGTTCATTACTGTATCTTTGTGCTAGTAGACCAGACATTATGCTTAGTGTATTCATGTGTGCTAGATTTCAATCCGACCCCAAGGAATGTCATCTTGTGGTTGTTAAGCGAATTCTTAGGTATTTAGTTTCTACGCTTGCTTCGGGATCTGGTATCCAAAGGGGTCTACCTTTGACTTGATTGGATACTCAGACTCCGACTATGCCGGGTGCAAGGTTGATAGGAAGAGCACATCAGGGATGTGCCAATTTCTAGGAAGGTCCCTGGTGTCCTAGAGTTCCAAGAAACAAACATCCATTGCCCTATCCACCGCTGAGGCCGAGTACGTTGTCGCAGGACAGTGTTGCACGCAATTGCTTTGGATGAGGCAAACCCTCTGGGACTTTGGCTACAATCTGAGCAAAGTCCCACTCCTATGTGACAATGAGAGTGCAATCCGCTTGGCAGATAATCCTGTTGAACATAGCCGCACTAAGCACATAGACATCCAACATCACTTCCTGAGAGACCACCAGCAAAAGGGAGATATCGATGTGTACCACATTAGCACCGAGAACCAGCTAGCCGATATCTTCACTAAGCCTTTAGATGAGAAAAGGTTTTGCAGGTTGCGTAGTGAGCTAAATGTCTTAGATTCGCATAACTTGGATTGATCTATAGCATACATGTGTTCTATGCCTTTGATCATATTACTTTGTGCATTTAAATCTGTTATTTGTGGTGCTCAAGTTGTACAAGTCATCCTCGGACCTCACAAGTCTGTATGCAAATGATGCATATAGTTAGGGGAGATGTGTTACAACTTAATCCCTTTAAGACTAACGTGTTTGTTTGAGTACACTTGATGTAGTCTCAAAGGTATATTGAAAGGGAAAGTGAACTTGGACAACGAAAAGACTTCCACTGCACTCCAGTATTAGTGTATTTAATTCCACGTTCATACTTGTGCTCTCATTGCCTTTTTGCTCGTATTTTGACATTTTGGTGAGGCAATGGGGTTAAAGGGGCCAAATGATCCCGTTTTGGTGCTTAATGCCAAAGGGGGAGAAATTAAGGGCAAAGCAAATGGATCAGCCAACCACTTGTGAATTTCGAAAACACTAGAGTTAGAATTTGTGCTTTGTCCAAAATACTCTTATTGCAAAATTTGGTCTCTTATTGGGGAGAATTTTGATTATGGGAAAAGGGGGAGTTTTTGACACTTAATAAATTTTACTCTTGGAATATCTCTTGATTTGCCCAAACAAGTGTGTTTGACTTAGAGATAGAAAAAAGAATTTGATTTGCAAAAACAAACCAAGTGGTGGCAAAGAGTGATCCAAATATGCCAAATCATAAGCAAAAATAATTTGGTCTTCATTTGCATTGATGTTGCACTTCCTTTTGTTGCTTTTTGATGTGTTGGCATGAATCACCAAAAAGGGGGAGATTGAAAGGGAAATGTGTCCTTAGGCCATTTCTATAATTGTTTTGGTGATTAAATGTCCAACACAAATGTTTTGAATACTTATGTGCTAAACGAGCAAGAAGTGCAAATCAAAGACAAGGTAAGTTTCTAGACTTAGTGAATTGTTTTTAAGTACTAACATGTTTATCTAAGTGCTAGAAACAGTGCCAAGAAGAGAAGAAACGAATTGGAAAAGAGTTGGCTGTGTATAGCCAACACCTGCTTGGGCCTGGCGCACCAGACAGTGTCTAGTGACCCAGGCTGGTCGACGATGAACCGACTGCTCTCGGGAAACGATGGAGTTGTACGACTATAATTCACTGGACTGTCCGGTGGTGCACCGGACTGTCCGGTGAGCCAACGGCGCCAGCGGCAACGGTCGTCCGCACGATCAACGCGCGACACGTGGCTTGCTCCAACGGTCGGTTGGGTGCACCGGACTGTCCGGTGCACATCGGACAGTGTCCGGTGCACCAACCAGCCTCAAGGAGCAACAGTCGGTTGCGCCCGATATGGAAGGAGATCGCGCACCGGACATGAATAGTGGCTATCTGGTGGTGCACCAGACTGTCCGGTGCACCACTCGACAGAAGGCAAGGATGCCCTTCCAAATTGATCTCCAACGGCTCATAGCTGCCTTGGGGCTATAAAAGGGACCCCTAGGCGCATGGAGAAGAACAGCAAGCTTTCAAGAAACATCCTAAGACTTCTAGACTCCGCCTCCACGCATTTGATTCACTGTGTTAGTGATTTGAGCTCCATTTGAGTTGCGAACTACGTGTGTTGTGTTTCGAGCTCAAGTCTTGACTTGTGTGCGTGGTCGTGCTGCGGATTTGAGTCTTGCGTGTGTTGCTCTCCCATCCTTACTCTTGTGCCTTCCTTGTGATCATAACTTTGTAAGGGCGAGAGGCTCCAAATTGTGGAGATTCCTCGCAAACGGGAAAACACTCTAAAGGAAAAGACCGTGGTATTCAAGTTGATCATCGGAACACTTGAAAGGGGTTGAGTGCAACCGTCGTCCATTGGGACGCCACAACGTGGAAGTAGGCAAGTGTTACTTGGCCGAACCACGGGATAAAAATCGTGTGTCTCTTGTGTTGCTTTCTCTATGATTATTGTGTTCACAAGAACTCACTTCAAAGCTACTTAGTCGTGCTAACACTTTAATAATCAAGTTTGTGGCTATTTAGTGTTTGATTTTACAGGATCACCTATTCACCCCACTCTAGGTGCTCTCAGTATCATAATCCTAGTTATAACTTTCTGCATATCCATCTCCACCCCTATTCGACTCTACATCTAGATCCATCTTGGGTAGCCTGTCGACCCTAAAATGACCCAAGGATCTTACCTCCTGGGGCAAGATCTACTCCACTCAAGATCTCTTACTCGACTTGATTTCTTAATCCAAGATCTGATCCTTAGAGTGAAATCGAGTGCCCTAGGTGAGTCTACGTTGTCTAGGGACGCCTCGGGTGAGCTGCTGACCCAGAGCACTGATCTCTCCCAAGGGGCGAGATCTAGGTTCATGCGAGGAGGAAGCCGACCCTGCGCCATCGCGGACCGTCTGGCCTAGAGCGCGAACCGTCTGATGTGACGCAGGGAAGGCACCGCTCCTGCGGCTAGGTTGCAGATCGTCCGACCTAGAGTCACGGACCGTCTGCGCCGTCATAGAGGGCACCGCTAGGCAGTACACCCCCAGTGATTGGCACCCAAATCGGTGCCAACAGTTGTGATGCGTGTAGCTTATTGTCGTGTTGGGCTTAGGTGGTTTCTTATAGCCCAACTATAGGTAATGGCACACTAATAAGGGTTTGGGTGGTTTGCACTGCCCATTGGTTAGGGAGGGGAATAGACCTACGCGCTTCATGAACAGACCTACGTGCTTCGCGCGTGACACAGGTGAAAGTCGCCTAGAGGGGGGGTGAATAGGCGGAATCTAAAATTTATAAACTCAAGTACACACTACAAGTCGGGGTTAGCGTTAGAATTAAATTCGAGTCCAAAAGAGAGGGGAAAACAAATCAACCAAGAAATCCGAGTCGTAGCCTTCGTCCCCCATATTAGGTACCTGCGCTCCAAACTCAACAATGTCCCAAATGCTTGCGTAGAGTGAGGTTAGGTGATGTCTCATTTTATCACTCCACATATAATAATCCTCACCATCAAAGTATGGTGGTTTTCCTAAGGGAACGGAAAGTAAAGGAGCGTGTTTTGAAATACGGGGATAACGAAGTGGTATCTTACTATATTTCTTGCGCTCATGACGCTTAGAAGAGACGGACGAGTCGGAGCTTGATGACGTGGAGGATGACGAAGAGTCGGTCTCGTAGTAGACCACTTTCTTCATCTTTTCTTCTTGTCACCCTTCCGATGCGTCTTGTTGAAGGAAGAGGATTCCTCCTTGTGCTTGTGGCCGGACTCCCTTGAGAGGGTTCTCCCTAAGCTTGCGGGCTTATCGCCGGTCACGATCTCCCTCTTGGCGTGTTCTCTCGACATCACTTCGAGTTGTTAGACTCTTAATGAAGCACCGGGCTTTGATACCAATTGAAAGTCGCCTAGAGGGGGGTGAATAGGTGGAATCTGAAATTTATAAACTCAAGTACACACTACAAGCCAGGGTTAGCATTAGAATTAAATCCGAGTCCGAAAGAGAGGGGAAAACAAATCAACCAAGAAATAAAGCGGATGAACACGGTGATTTATTTTACCGAGGTTCGATTCTAAAGAACCTAGTCCTCGTTGAGGTGGTCACAAAGACCGGGTCTCTTTCAACCCTTTCCCTCTCTCAAAAGGTCACTTAGACCGAGTGAGCCTTTTCCTTAATCTCCCGGGTCACTTAGACCCCGCAAGGACCACCACACACTTAGGTGTCTCTTGCTTCGATTACAAATCACTTGAGAAAAGAAATGAGAAAGGAAGAAGGCAATCCAAGAGGCAAGACCTCAAAAGAACACAAAATCTCTCTCTCCCAAGTCACTAAGTGTTTGAGATGAATTGGGGACTTGGAGAGGCTTTGATCTTTTCAATTGTGTCTAGGAGTGAATGCTAGAGCTCTTGTAATGAATGTGATACACTGATACTCAAAAATCTTGGATGCTTGGGGTGGTGGTGGTTGGGGGGTATTTATAGCCCTCAACCACCAAACAACCGTTGGGGCAGGCTGCTGTCGATGGGTGCACCAGACAGTCCGGTGCGCCACCGGACACTGTCCCGTGCACCAACCACATTACCCAACTGTTAGGGTTCTGGAGCTTTTGACCATTGGAGGCTTTGTCCTCCAGTGGCACCGGACAGTCCGGTGCCGCACCGGACAGACACTGTTCAGTGTCCGGTGCGCCTCTGACCTACGGCTCTGACTCTGCGCACATCGTTCCTCACCATTTATCTGATCACCACACTTTTGCAGTCGACCGTTGCGTGAAGTAGCCGTTGCACCGTTGTCACACCGGACAGTCCGGTGGCACACTGGACAGTCCGATGAATTATAGCGGAGCGCGCCTGGAGAAACCCGAGAGTGGCTAGTTCATTCTTATCCGGACCTGGTGCACCGGACACTGTCCGGTGGCACACCGGACAGTCCACAGCACACTCACGTTTCTTTGCTCCTTTGAATTTGATCCCTAACTTGTATATTTATTGGTTTGTGTTGAACCTTTTTGCACCTGTAGAACATGTATTCTAGAGCAAACTAGTTAGTCCATTTATTTGTGTTGGGCATTCAACCACCAAAATTAATTGTGGAAAAAAGGTTAACCTTATTTCCCTTTCAACAGGACAATCATCGAAACTAATGCTTTATAGTAGTAGAGAAGTGACTTTGGTAATTTATTTGGACGAAAAGTTGCATTCTTAGGGGTGTTTGGAATGGCTCTAGGTTCCTTCTTCAGCGTGAAGATGAAGTTTACAATATCAATCTAAATAGTTTTAAAAATATTTTTAGTCTAAATAATAAACAAAATGACTTATCTAAATATCTTTTAAAGGCTTATAACTCCAACTCCTTGATTTTCTAGAGCACTTAATGACCTGCTCCACAAACTCCACTAAATTTCCTGGAGATGGAGCTATCTCAAATATGACCTTATTACCTTCTGTGTACTTACTCACTTCCGCCTGCATACAGAAGAGTTCACAAATTCATACCTAATATCACAGTCATGATAGTGATGCTGGTTCCGCTCGCTGTGCTCGCGCTCCAGCTCTCTCACCATCTCCTCATCTTTGATATAGCGTCGCTCGGAGTGGCTTTGGGTCCTGCACTCTCGTTCCACTCCTCTCTCTTTGAGTCGGTGCATGTACCCCTCCTCTCGTTCTCTCCCTTTCCTGTTCCTATCCTCCCCTCAGCGGTTATGGATACTCCCTTTCTCCTTCTCGTCATCCACAACCCATAATTTTAAACATAAAAGCAATATGCAGCAACAATGAACTCGAGAGTATAAAATCCATGCACCGCGGCCATAAGCCTAAATGTAGTCCACATATATATACTACGACAAGAAAATGATGCTTTAGTTGGCATCATCGCTGCCGCTGTTGTAGAAGATGGCGAGATCTCCATCGTCACCGACGCCACTGAGGAGGAAGTCGTCCACAGGCTCTTTGCCTTTGGTGTAGTCCATCGTCGCGGTCGTGGGAGCGGCAGTCCAGATGTCTACGCGCGTTTGCATGGTGGTTATTAGATGAAATGTGGTGGATAGAAACAGATCTACGAGCTTCATGCGTGAGGGATGAGGTTGGAAACTCGTCCTTTAAAAAAGTAGAGATAGAGAAATAGATTATCTTTAAAAGAAAAAAGCACTATAATTGCATATCCGAAGTTCTATTAGGCACCACGGTGAAAACTCATCCTTTGAAGGAGTAGAGAAATAAACTAATTTTTAAAAAGAAAACACACTATAATTACATTTTCTGAAGTTCTATCATTTATAGGAAATGTTTGGTCTTGACTAACTATGCTACAATTTAGGAGGTGTTTAAATGCACTAGAGCTAATTGTTAGCGGCTAAAATTAGCTAGAGACATCCAAGCCTAGTTTAATTATTAGTTATTTTTAATAAAATAGTTAATAGTTAGCTAGCTATTTATTAGTTAGCTAATTTCATTAGTAACTTTTTAACCAACTAACAATTAGCTCTAGTGCATTCAAACATCCCCTTATCCAAAATTAGTCCGTTAAATTGAAAGAACTAAGGAATGTTTAAATGCACTAGAGCTAATGCTAGTAGCTAAAATTAGTTGAGGCATCTAAACACCCTAGATAATAGTTTAGCTATTAGCTATTTTTGATAAATTAGTTAATAGTTAGATAACTATTTATTGACTAGTTAATTTACTAAAAAATTTAGTTAACTATCTATTTGTTCTAATGCATTCAAACAGTTCTTAAAAACTTAAAAAAGTTAGACACATCTTGGCAAGCTAGTGTTCTCAGGCTGGCTGCAACGGTTGCCGCCAGGCGCTCCTCTCCCCTTGCATGGCGCCTGCAGGGGGCGCTCCACGCGCGCAGCGCTGGCCCCTGCAGAGCCCCTAGCGCGTGGTCCACTTCTCTCTCCCCCTTAATCTAGGGGATCCCTGTTCATCCTCTACAGCATTGTGCTGTGGGCCACGAGTAATTATTAGTAGATAAAAGATTGATAGTTGATATAGAAAATAATATTTTATAGTTGTAGTGGGGTATAGGGGGAGTATTTAGGGGAACTGCTGCGAGAGACGAAGAAATAGGGGGAAAAGTAGGGGAAAAAAGTGATATAGGAGGAAAAATTTAGGGGTAATGGTTGCGGATAGTGTCAATCTCAAATCACTTCTTCCCGGACTCCGAGACTCCTCCCGAAAACCTCGCATCCTCTCCCACGCATGTCACAATCGCCATGACCGACAGAAACCCCGCCGCCGCCTCAAGCAAGCGACACTGTGACCTCTCCCTCGACGATCCCACGCCGTCGGCCAAGCTCCAGCGGTGCTCCGAGCCGTCAGAACCAACGCCGGCGGGGAAACCGAACGGCGGCGCGGCGACGGGAGAGGAGAGCGAGGTGATGGCCGGCGCACGGAACCCTAGGGCGCAGAGGTACCTGGTCGCCGTGGAGTACATTGGCACCCGCTTCTCCGGCTCACAGAAGCAGCCCAACCAGCGCACCGTCACTGGGGTCCTCGAGGTAAGGCGCTTGACAGTTTGAGATGTAAGATCAAAAGTAGTAGCCCAAGATGTTAGTATAGCTGCAGACGCAAATTCTGAAATAAATTTTGTTGGAATGCTGATGCCGGATGGTTTTGTTAGAGATAGCCTTGCGGATGATGGGATAATAGATAATTGCAGGAATAAGGTGAATTTCTCGACTGAATGGCTTGGATGTGACCTAGCTACCTTGTTTGGATAGCACTGGAGGAATTACTGCGTTAGCTATGGTTGTGAATTGTGATAGTTTTTTATGAATGGGTCACTGAACTAGAGGCTGCAAATGTTTTGGATCCATTCCTTTAAATCAGGTGGTTGATGCCCTGACACTGTAGAAGTGTAGATATATTGTTGAAACATCCATTATATATTTTGTTATCTCAAGGCATCTGATTAATTTTTGTTGCGGGACATGAAAAATGACTCCAGTGCCTTTTCCTGTCACTTGTCAACTGGAAGCTGATCACTACAAATGATCATGCGGTTCCTGTTCTCAAATGCCTTGTTATATCCTCCCTTGTCATCCTTTACTTGTCCATTTACATGTTTAAGCTTATGTAGCTGACTATTTCCATGATCATATGATCCATGCTAGCAAAGACTTCAATGCATATTTTTTTATCTAACGTTCTGCAGTATATGCCTTTGTCCTTCCAAGAATAGTGTCACCATTTTAATGAAGTACTAAACATATAATCCCCAGTTATTTCCCACCGTGGATGAGTCCTTAAATTTCTAACTTGAATGCACAAAACATGAATTTACATAATAGGAGTTAAAGCCACTTGTTGCTAAGATTTCTTCAATTTGGAGCTGGCTAGCCTTGTGGTTTTTTACGTGTTTAAAATTTAGAGGCGAGGTCTCTAGAGTAGGAATAGGAAATTTTGTGACATTTGAACTATTTTTCTGTTCATATGATCTGATGCTTAGGACAATGGCTGATGATAGTTGAGCCTAGTGATTGACCTAAGATTAGTGGGAATGATAATCAGAATGCATATAGGGTAAACACATTTCTAGTTTCTGGTGCTTGGTCAGTAAACTGGGTAGAAGACTGCTGTTGTGGCTGCCTAACGGAGAGGGAAAATTGTACCATTAGATAGTAAAAAGAGGTCTTAAAAGAGTATCTGCTCGCCAGTCAAAAACTTTCTTTCAGCTCATTTGATTCCATGGAATTAAAATAGACATGACAAAGACAATTAGGGTCTGCCTCAAACTGGAGATTTCATTGTGCCTTCTGCCTTTCACAGATCTCCATGGGAGACTGGAGAACATACATTTGTTTTTCTTAGTCTTCTCATGTCATCTGTACATCGGCCTACAAAAGAAGTGAGGCTTCTGTGTATATACATCACATGGTATTGGAGCAGTATTACTAACACAATTCTTGCCACTACCATTCCACTAATATGGTAGCAGCAAGTCTTCTATAGTTTTTTTAATGTCACCATCATTATCACCATCACCTGCAAGTCTGCAACAATAACAAAATGACAAACAACAAAGCCTTTTAGTCCCAAGCAAGTTGGGGTAGGCTACCTCCAAGTCTGCAACATAGTTAATCATACTTGTCAAAACTATTGCCTCTTTGTCGACTACTTTAGTATTTATATAGCGTTTGCTTAGTAGTAGAGGTTAGGATGTGGATGTTAGATCTAGCTAACACTTTACCCTTTTTCTTTCTATTATTTCAGGAGGCATTTCACCGATTTATTGGGCAGCCAGTTTCGATAATCTTTTCTAGCCGAACGGTACGAGAACTTGGCTTTAATGCAAATGCGAATAAATTTAGTGCCTTCTAGGTTAGTATGTATCTTTGCCTTCTAGTTGTAGGTTAGTATCATAGTATGTATCTTTATTGCAGTAGGCTAGTACACATTAATTTGCGAAGGCAAGTCATTTAATGGACTTGTATTTTGTTGACATTCTTGCTTTGAACTTATGATGCTTCACTATATCTTTTCTAAGATGTCCTAGAATACCTGCTTTCTTTTTTCTTTTCTCAACGGAATGTTGTCCTAGCATACGAACTGCTAGCCACAAATGCATAAATTATTTGCAGAGTGGAATGATACTAGCAGATTCATCAAAAGTATGTATGCGTTATTGTATTTTCAAAACCATAGCAAACATCCAAATGCTCAAAGGTGTGTGATGGAGATAATGCTGGTGTCAAAACAATAATTAAAAGAAGAAAGGAGGTACTTTTTGAATAGGTGTCAACTATGGTCTATGGAGTTAGGATTGAATCTTGCATGGCATGCTATATGAGGCTTTATGCATTTACTTCTTAGTTCCAAACATACTTTGCTGTGTAGGAAGAGATCTTCAGATCGTTGCCATGGTTTGAGGCCTGATTAGTGGTTTTATTGATTTGTAATGCATACTTTTCTTTAGTACTTTATTCTTGTAGTGGTAACACTTCTCTGGACTCTGGAGATCTATTTTAATGTGTTTAATGTCCTTTGCTTTTGTTCAGGCTACTTAATTCTTGTACTGGTCAATCTTCTCTGGACTCTAGAGATCTATTTTAATGTGTATAATGTCCTTTGCTTTTTTTTTTCAGGATGCAGGTGTTCATGCTTTATCAAATGTTTGTCATGTTGATGTTGAGCGGATAAGTAAAAGGAAGCCTGGCGAAGTTGTCTGTACACAAAACTCATTTTTTTTCTTAACACTGATTACCGACCAGGCCTTGTCTACATCTCTTGACACTCTAAACTTATTTCATTTTTTGATCTTTGCATGATAAGTATATTTGTGACAGTTGTTGTTATGCCTGATTTAAATCTTCTATGTTTTCCAAAATAAAATTCTACAAGCATTAGAATTACCTTTTCTCCTGACCTTGCCTCTAAATCATCTACTTTGTCCGTTCCAAATCATAATTCACTTTAGCTTTGCCTTAAGTCATACTTAACCAAGTTTAAATAAAAATGCACCAACATCTACAACATCAATTAGTTTCATTAAATTTCTATATGAAATGTCTTGATAGTGCACAAAATGTTGATGCCGTTGAAGACCTGGCGGCTGGCGCCACTACTGAAACAAGTCGCTGTAGTCTGGGCGTCTGGCTTGATGTATTTTGCTGGGAGAGTTGTTTGGTAGGTTTTGAACTGTTTGTTGTGAGTGTTGCTAGTAGTTGAGAGTGATTGTTGGTAGTTAAACTATCACAATGTTGATTGTAAGCTGGTAACACCAGCAGTGGATATTTGACTATGGGTAAGCTTTGTAATAAATCTGGGCGAATGCTTATGATCTAAAAAATGTCTTGATAGTGCACTTGATTGGACTTTCAGATTTTAATATGTTTTTATTCCTAAAAACTTGTTCAGTTAGAGGCATTTGACTTAGAACCAAACTAAAGTGACCTATAATTTGTAAAAGAGGAAATAAATAAAAATATGTTTTCTAGAACAGTGCCTCTTATAACTTCTGCTGCTGATTTGCTTTTCCCTTTTTACAGTTAACACCTCATGAGCCTGGAGTTGTAAAACGTGCTGTGAATCACTTTCTACTGGTAAGTTTTGGACTGAATGAGGTTGTGAATCTGTCACTCACTGAAAACAAAATGAAAATTTTACAGTGAAGATTTTCGACCATTTTGGTTGGATTTATCTGTTTTACTGAGTTGAATAAACACAATTTTGTTTACTTTTTCTTGAACAAGAAAAATGTGTTGCTGATTAAATTTGATTTTTCTAGGTTTCCATATTTTCTGTAATTGGTCTCCTGCTGTTTGTATTTATGCGCTCCACTTCTTTGTCCTTGCAGAAGAATGAAGGTGACATAATGGTGACTGATGTCTGCTGTGTTGCACCAGATTTTCATGCTAGATACAAATCTCTAGAGCGCACGTAGGTAGCAGGATATATAATACAATCTGGCAATGTTTAAAGTTACTCTTGTTCGTATACTAATTTCAATCTTGTGTCCAGTATTTATAAATGGCTTGCAGCTTTAAGATATGTACTAAAAAGTTAATAGCTAAGCTGACTCATAGATTACTCTGTTCGCCTTCTGAAATGCTGAAAATGTTTCATACTACATGTTTTACTCATTTTTTTGAAGGTATCACTATCGCTTGCTTGCTGGACCTGAATCAACATCTGTTTTTGAGAAAAACTCTGTTTGGCATATATCTGGAGATTTGGATATTCAGTCAATGAAGGTGAAGTCTGGAGCTATATTTTACTTGTTTGCTGATGTAAAATTGTGCTGCTGTTTTCCTGATGGTGTCTCTTCTTCAGAAAGCATGCAGCATACTTGTTGGGCATCATGATTTCAGTTCATTTCGAGCGGCTGGATGTCAGGTGATATTTACTTCTTAACTATTGTGAATCATCAAGTTTTTGAAGTGCACGGAGTTCATAAAGAAGTGTATCGTCTACCGTAGACAAAGGCACATTTTATTTTATCTATTTAATTTACCATGATGTTTAGGACTTCTGCTATTAAGCTTGTACCTAGCACTGCTCCCCTGCAAAACCATTGATAAACCAAATGGATTGGTCAGAATACAAAGTTGTGAAGTACACTTTTCTTTTCCTTTACAAGTTACTTTGAATAGCTTAATTTATTTTTTCCTTTAAAGGACAAATTAAGTCTTTAAAAAAAGCAAAGTTGCTTGGTTGAATGCCCATGGGATAGGGCCTAGGTGAGCTATGTGGCAATTAGGCCGACTCCAACAATTCACCCAAAGCTTACACATAAGCACTGTTCTGCACTGTAGACTGCATTGTTCACAGAGTGGAGTTTGAATATGGGTATGAGTATACGTAAGCTGATGGAGATAGTCTTAGACACTAGACAGAAGTATTAGGATATGTATCTATCAGGATCAATCAGAGCCTGATTAGCAATTGATTGTAATCCCCTAGATTGGCTAGCTGCCTTGTATAGACTAGGATTACCTTCTATCTATAGCCTAGGACTGTTTCCTTGTACAGGGAATAGCCTTCCTTACATGTACCTTCCATGCATGCCTATTGGCTATATATAACAGGCTCCCCACCCTCAATGGGTGTGTGGTGATTCAATCCATTCTTCCCTTCTTCTACATGGTATCAGCTCTCTAGATCCTGCGCCCATCTCCCTGCTGTGCGCAGCGCCCACTCCTCCCTGCTGCGCTGCACCTTCTCCCCCCTGTTCGCCATGACCGACGCCACCATTCCTGCCCCCGCCGTGCTTGTCGCCCCCTATGCGACGATCAATGTCAAGAACCACATCCCGGTGACCCTTGAACTGGCAAAACCCAACTTCAACCAGTGGGAACCATTCTTCACCTCTCTCTGTGGCAAATTCGCTCTTCTCTCGCATATCGACGGACTGCAGGACGCTCGTCCCACCGATCCTTCTTGGGGCATCGCCGATGCCTGCGTCCGCAGCTGGCTTCTCGGCTCGGCTGGGCCCGACATCATCGGCCTCGCCGCGGCTCCAAACCAGACTGCGCGCGAGCTCTGGGTCGCCATCAAGCGCCTCTTCGAGGCCAACAAGGCTCCACGCGCCATCTTCCTAAGCCACGAGTTTCACTCGATGACTCAGGGCGACTCCTCCATCAATGACTATGCCCAGCGTATGAAGGCCACCGCCGACGCGCTCCGTGATGTCGGCCGCACCATCACCGACGCGGAGCTCGTCCTCAACCTCCTCCGCGGCCTCAACCCACGTTTCGCCAGCACCGCCGACAACATTGCCGACTCCCACCCGCTGTCGGACTTCGCCACCACTCGCGAGAAGCTCGTGCTGAAGGAACTCCGCCTCGCCAATGAAGGCACGGTTGCGGCCCAGACGACACTCCACGCATCGTGCGGCACCAACTGCCGCACCACCCCCACCACCAACGGCGGCGGCTCCACTGTCAGTAGACAGGGCGGTCACGACAGTGGCTCCAGCAGCGGCGGCAACCCAGGTGGTGGCGGCGGCCGCTGGAAGAAGGGCAAGGGCGGACCTCACTCCGGCGGCGGTCCCAGGTTCCCAGCCGCCCCCTGGTACTGCTACCCCCCTTGGACCGCCGGGGTTCATCAGCAGCCCTGGCGCCCGCCGGCGCCAACCCCTGCCTGGCGCAGTCCTGGCATCCTCGGCCCCTTCACTCAGGCTCAGGCGCACACTGCGCTCACCCCTGCTCAGTCCTTCGACAACCCTGCTCCACCAATGGCAGCGCAGGGTGGTTGGGATCAGGCTGGCCTCATAGCCGCACTGAATCAGATGTCCCTCCAGGGGTCCTCTCCTTGGGTCCTCGACACTGGCGCCACAGCTCACATGTCATCTTCGGCTGGTATACTCCTGTCCCATCTCCCCCCTCCGTCATTCGGCATCACCGTTGGAAATGGCACCACCATACCCATCACCTGTCGTGGCACATCTACACTATCCTCCCCCACCTCTACCTATCGTCTTAACAATGTTCTTGTTGCACCTGCACTTGTGCGCAATCTCTTATCTGTTCGTCAATTCACTCGTGACAACTCTTGTTCAATTGAATTTGACGCTTATGGTTTTTCTGTCAAGGACAAACAGACGGGGCACGTGACTCTTTGCTGCAATAGTGGTGGCGACCTCTACACCTACCCCTCCACCACAACTCCCTCCTGCAGCCTTGCCACCACGTCGTCTCTGTGGCATCATCGCCTCGGCCACCCCGGTCCCTCCAGCCTCGCCAAACTTCGAAGCATGTCGGTCATTTCCTTCAATAAAAGCTCGCCATGCCTCTGCCATGCCTGTCAACTTGGCAAGCATGTGCGCCTTCCATTTAGTCATTCGACATCTGTTACTCATGCTCCGTTTGATTTACTTCACTGCTACGTTTGGACATCTCCCGTGCTAAGCAATTCTGGGTTCAAGTATTACCTTATTATACTCGATGATTATTCCCATTACTGCTGGTCCTTCCCACTTCGTCACAAATCTGAGGTGCACCGCCACATGATTGAATTCATTGCATACGCTCAGACCCAGTTTGGTACCACGCCTAAATCCTTCCAAACCGATAATGGGACCGAGTTTGTCAACCGCGCCACCACTTCCTTTCTTGCTAGCCACGGCATCACTCTCCGCCTTTCCTGCCCCTACACCTCACCACAAAACGGCAAGGCCGAACGCATGCTCCGCACTACCAACAACACCATCCGCACCATGCTGCTCGATGCGTCCATGCCACCTCCATACTGGGCTGAGGTCCTCACAACAGCAACATACCTCCTCAATAGGCGCCCCTCCTCCTCCATACAAAACCAAATACCTCACCAAATTCTTCACGGCATACTCCCTGATTACGCTTCCCTTCGCATCTTCGGATGCCTCTGCTATCCGAACCTCACTGCCACCTCCCCTCACAAACTCGCCCTCGATCCACTCCTTGTGTCTTCCTCGGATATCCATCCTCTCACAAGGGCTATCGCTGCCTTGACATGTCCACTCGCCGCATCATTATCTCGCGCCATGTTATTTTTGATGAGTCCGTGTTCCCATTCTCGGCTGCACCATCGGCGGCCTCCATGTCGTCGTCACTTGATTTTCTGATGCAGGACCTCACCTCCTCGACGGCTCCTGCAAACACCCATCTGTCGCTCGCTGCTAGCAGCGAGGATGATCTCCAGGTGTTCCTGGACCCGGCCATACTTCAGCTCGGCCCCCGGGTTCACCCTGCGGGCGGGCCACAACTGGGCGCTCATGGGCCCCAAGTGGGGCAGCCGGCGGCTCCCCCGACTGATGGTCAGCGCTTCGGCAACACCTACACCCGCCGCGCCCAGCCCCCAGCAGCAATGGTCACCGCGGAGGTGGCTCCTGTGGCTGCTGCACCTTCAGCGCCAGCAGCGGCTGCACCAACCTCGCCACCAGCGGCTCCAGCTGCTCGACTCCTCTCTACTGCAGCGAACCGGCCTGTGACACGCTCACAGACCGGCTCCCTTCGCACTGTCCAGCGCTTCGGCTTCTCCACCTCCGTCGCCTCGCCAATTCCGGCGAACTATCGCAGTGCCCTGGCCGATCCAAATTGGCGTGCTGCGATGGCGGACGAGTACAAGGCATTGATCGACAACGACACTTGGCGCCTCGTACCCCGGCCGCCTGGTGCGAACATTGTCACTGGCAAGTGGCTGTTCAAACACAAGCTCCACTCCGACGGCTCCCTCGCCCGGCACAAGGCACGCTGGGTCGTTCGTGGCTTCTCCCAGGAGGAAGGCGTTGACTACGACGAAACATTCAGCCCGGTCGTCAAGCCGGCCACGATCCGCACCGTCCTTAGCATTGCTGCGTCCCGAGACTGGCCCATCCGGCAGCTCGACGTGAAAAATGCCTTCCTCCACGGCAACCTCGAGGAGACTGTCTACTGCGAGCAGCCGAAAGGATTCGTCGACCCCGCTGCACCTAACTCTGTCTGTCTGTTGCAGAAGTCCCTGTATGGGCTTAAGCAGGCACCGCGCGCTTGGAATCAGCGCTTCTCCAGCTTCATTCGCAGTATTGGCTTCACCACCTCCAAAACGGATGCCTCCTTGTTCATCTACAAGAATGGAGACGCCATGGCCTACCTCCTCCTCTACGTCGACGACATCATCATCACTGCATCATCGCCGACTCTTCTCCAGCACGTCACCTCCCGCCTATCGTCGGAATTTGCCATGACGGACCTCGGGGATCTTCACCACTTCCTCGGCATCTCGGTGACACGGGACAACAGTGGGCTGTTCCTCTCCCAGCGGCAGTACGTCGTTGATCTTCTCCAGCGCGTTGGCATGTCTGAATGCCACCCGACAGCTACTCCGGTGGATGCCCGGACCAAGTTGTCTGCCTCCGAGGGCGCTCCAGTCGCCAACCCCTCGGAGTACCGGAGCCTCGCTGGTGCTCTCCAGTACCTCACTCTGACCAGGCCGGACCTGGCCTATGCTGTCCAGCAAGTCTGCCTCTTCATGCACGACCCTCGCGAGCCGCATCTTGCGCTAATCAAGCGCATCCTGCGCTATGTCAAGGGCTCCCTGTCAGCAGGTCTGCACTTGGGACCTGGCGCCGTTGATCAGCTCACAGCCTACTCCGATGCCGACTGGGACGGCTGCCCCGACACACGTCGCTCCACCTCCGGCTTCTGCGTCTACCTCGGCGACAATCTGGTGTCATGGTCGTCCAAGCGTCAGACGACTGTCTCTCGCTCCAGCGCCGAAGCAGAGTACCGTGCTGTGGCCCATGCTGTTGCTGAGTGCTGCTGGCTGCGTCAGCTTCTACATGAGCTGCACATCTTCATCCCGCGTGCGACCGTGGTCTACTGTGACAATGTGAGCGCTGTGTACATGGCAGCCAATCCAGTCCATCACCGCCGCACGAAACACATCGAAATCGACATCCACTTCGTCCGTGAGAAGGTAGCTTTGGGACAGTTTCGTGTTCTTCATGTTCCGTCTACACACCAGTTCGCCGACATCATGACCAAGGGACTGCCCGTACAACTCTTCACTGAATTTCGGAACAGTCTTTGCGTCCGTGATCCTCCCGCTCAAACTGCGGGCGGGTATTAGGATATGTATCTATCAAGATCAATCAGAGCCTGATTAGCAATTGATTGTAATCCCCTAGATTGGCTAGCTGCCTTATATAGACTAGGATTACCTTCTATCTATAGCCTAGGACTGTTTCCTTGTACAGGGAATAGCCTTTCTTACATGTACCTTCCATGCATGCCTATTGGCTATATATAACAGGCTCCCCACCCTCAATGGGTGTGTGGTGATTCAATGTCACACCCGGGTTTCGGGGCACCAAGACCCGGGCGCGAACATAAACACCAGGTATGCTGGGACCAAGTCTCACACATATGATGTATAGTGGCACAGGATCGAATGTCACATATTTATATATAACAGGAGTTCTATACAAAATAAATAATTACATAATAAGGAGACAACGGTCCAGCAACCCAAAGTTGACTGAGAGACGACGACCTAGATCTCTCACGAACACATCACAGCATCCTCCAAGCGCCTCATCCTGCGGTACCTGTTCTTGACCTGTGGGGGGGGGTGTGAGACAGCAAGAGTGAGCTCACATACGTTCATCGCTCAACAAGTTGTGGGGAATAATGTGCATGAACTCGCCAAAGGTGGGAGCTCATGTGAAGTGTAAGGCTTACCAAAGAGGATGGTTGAAGCTGAGCATTGCTTTTAAAGTTGGTCAAAATTTTATTAGCAATTACTAAGTATAAGTAAATACCAACCCAATTAAATAGTAGAACAGAAGTAACAACATCACCTGCGATGCAATGCATATGACAAATTGAATTTAAGTTCCATAGATTAATCATGTGAGGGTCCGAGCTGCTCATGACCGTGAGCACGGCTAGTATACCAGTTTTACACTCTGCAGAGGTTGCGCATCTTTACCCACAAGTCGTGTTACCCATCTGCCAAGAGACGACCAATCCCATACACCTCTACCGAGGAGGCGAGGCAGGGTAACACTACGAGGCCTTTACAAAGTTCCACTAGCTTCAGAAAACCCGCTACAGTTTATAGGAAGCTCCAATGCAGGAATCCCTTGCAGGACCGCCATCGCAGCAAAATCCTCCCGAGGGCCTCCCTACACTGACCACTCCCCTACTGCCCTTGCCCCTTTCGGGTAAGGTAGTCTTCCACTAGCTTTCCTAATTAATCGGCCAAGGGCGTCCCATTAAACCCTTGTGGTAGCACTGTTTTCCCGGGTGGTCGCTCCATGTTCCAATTAACATAATGATCTTATCATGAACAATAAATAACAACTGATAACAAAAGTATGAATAATATGTATCTCAATGCCCAAATCCACATATAGCACTAGCAAGTACTACCCAGAAAGTTTAGTGGTAAACAAGGCATAAAGATAGACAAACTAGGGTAACCTATTGGGTCCCATCAAAATTAACCTATGCAGATCATTATGATTAATCAGAACATGAATGGGTAAAAAGAAGTGATCAAGGGCACAACTTGCCTGGGACTTGAGATTCCAGGTACCAGGATGATCTTCAGATGACACGTGTCCTCACGCTAGTCGTAGCATTACAAACAAACAGTGTATAGGCAAAATTAACATTACACCAAACATAAGAATACATTGCATAATAATAATCTACACGTTGCTACGAGATCGTGGATTCGAGAATTACTAAATTCGGAACTACGGTTACCGAGTTATGATTTTCTGAAGTCTTATGTGATTTAAACAGGAAAATTCAATTCTAGGTCAATTTTAAGTAATATAAATCATGTGAGAAAGATAATCAAAATAATTAACTAACTTCCTCATGATATAATTATACTTGATTAGAAAACATATTCTAGCTCCCATTATAATCATAGACATAGTAATCTTTGGTTAGTGAGATAAATCTACTAAACATAGGATAAATAAATAACTAATATAAAAGTATATGATATGATATAATTAGGGCTAACACTGTGTAGGCAATTTTATTTCAAAGCTAACGCAACTGGAATGGGTTTAATCGGAGTTAAAATGAATTAATTATGGGTTTTCTAAGTTTAATAAATTTTTTTTACATTATAAACCCTTTTTAGATTTTATTTTATATTCATTATGATTCCCCTGGACGGCGGCCAATATTTACAATAAGTCTAGGGTCTTCTACGTAAAGATCTGGGCTCATTCGCAATTACTTTGCACACGTCAAGGATGGCGGGTTGATTGCATGGAAACGCAAGGGTTCTTTTGCAAAACGCGCTGGCTGAAGGGGTATCTTCGTCTGTGGACCGTTGGATTACGATCGAGCGGGTCAGATTAGATTCAAACCCCACCGAACCGGTATGTGCCTATAGCCGTTAGATCTAAGTTCCACGATCTCGATTTAAAATAGGATGCCCCACTCTCGGCCGTAGATCAACAGACCAACGCCCCGATTTCAATCGCCGAATAGCCCACCTAGTCGATTCAATCTCATCCACTAATCACGGAACGGACGGCTAGCTCACCTTCCCCCTTCCCTCGCCGGCCCGAGGCGGCGCCAGGACCCCTCTCACGGCGGAGCTCCACCGGCGTGCAGTCGATTCGACGCCCAGGTACCTAATCCTCCTACCGGAAGCGAGAACCACGCAGAGCAGAGGACAGGGAACATCTTGGGGGCGATTACTTACCGAGAAGGAGCTGCGACGTAGTTGGCCACAGAAACAGGCGGAACCGCGGCGACGATGCATCCATGGCAAGCGATTCCAAGGGCTTCGTCCACGATGAGGCCACGACGGTATTCCGAGCGGCATGATGAGGCCCGTGGGTCCAATTCTGAAGACCCGCCATCGCCATTAGCTCAAATCTCCCGCAGCGGCATCTCACGTTTTCTCTCTCTCTCTCTGCGTTCTCGGCGACGGTGGGATTCCACGGGTTATATAGGCGCACGGCACTGGGCAACGGTCCGCGGATTGCGGCACCAGCGGGTGAGACCCTCCACGACGAGCAGCGCGGATTTCGGCATCCAGTGAGGGTTCGGTTGAGGAATCTCTGGAGTCCGCGCGCCACGAGCAGTGCCTGTTCCGAACTCGGCGCGAGATGGGAGGAAGATCTGACATACGGACCCCACAAGTCAGCGTCACAAGTTTGCCCACGAGCGCGCGGTTAGGAATGGGCCGGCAGGTATGGTTTCGGCCCATGCAGGTTTTTCCTATTTCCTATCTTTTCCTTTTCTTTTTATTTTCTATTTATTTTCTTCCTTCCCAAATTCAAATTTAAATTCTAGTTTCAATTCAAACTCGTTATAAATTTATCCTCAGATTATATTGCGCCATCAAGAGTACATATTTGGAGATATATTTATATAAAATATTTTTGTTATCCCTTCTCTTTTCCTGTTACTGCCTTTCTAGAATAATTCTTGGTTTTCAAAATTCAGTTCTCAATTTTCAACACTCGAGTATAATTTGAGATATCTGAATTTACTATTTTATTTCTTTGTTTATTTATTCTATTATTTCCCTTTACACGAATTTTGGGCTTTACAAATCCTACCCCCCTTAACAGAAATCTCGTCCTCGAGATTTGTAAGGAAAGGGATATAGAGAGATTGGTTGTAATGTAGCTTTTAGTTTCTAGTTGGTACCAAAATCAAGAGGGGGTTTTTTTTTATAGAAATGAGTAGGTGATTAGGAAGGCTTGGGTATATATGTATAGCCACTTTATTATGCAGGATAAAAGATATCTTTAAAGCATTTATAGGTTTGGGTAAAAAGAGTAGGGTAAGGAAAGACTCCATCCAAGATTTGTGTATCTTGATTCATCTGATGATCTAGCTTGATCTTCGAAGGCTTGAGTTGATGCTTATCCTTCTTTGACGTGGTTGGTCTTCTTTGGTCTTTCTTCTTGGAGTTGCCATCCGAGTTAAGGACATATAGTTAGGATAGTCGGGGTACACGAGGTAGGTAGGTTTGAATAGAGTTGTATTTTGCTTTTCGAACAAATGGACTAGGCAGCCTGTGATGTAGGTTATATTGTTGTTTACGGACAAGTTGGTATATGACATTAATTAGGTTAGGTTATGTTTGTTGAAGCAGTGTCTAACCCATATCACCAGATTAACTAACCTGTTAATAACTCACTTTAGATTGGATAATAGTAGACTAGATGGGATCTAGATTATATCGGTTAAGATATGAGGTCAGTTAGATCTATTAGGATGTCATAAGACCCTTTTCAAGATAAGATGAGTATTTTTTTAGGATAAGATGGATCTATGAGTGTAGGATAGAATATTTTAAGATGAGATGGATATTGTTAGGCTACATACTTTAATGAGGGATAATCTAGTTTGTCTAGTTATTTTTATAAGCATTTTTTTCTATATGTATATGCAGATGTAATTGTGGACATTACTCCGCAACTCATCACACTCAATCAAAGATCCAAATCAAACAAGTATCATAAGAACAAAACATTCAAATTCATAGATATCTTTAAAAATAGTTTTATTTTTGTTCCTAAGAGTAGGTCTCATATTCCAAAAAGTCACTTTAACCACAGGATTTCAAAGTGTGAAATCCAAGTTTGTCTTTAGAAGTGAAAAGGTAAGAATAATCAGAGTAAAGCGGAAATAGATGAGAAAAGATTAAGAAAAGTTTAGAAATAATCAGAATAGCAAAGGTAAGTAGACAATGGTTGTCCAGTTCTATCTAGGTTTCGTCCTACAGTCAACATTCCTCTGATACCACTTCTGTCACACCCGGGTTTCGGGGCACCAAGACCCGGGCGCGAACATAAACACCAGGTATGCTGGGACCAAGTCTCACACATATGATGTATAGTGGCACAGGATCGAATGTCACATATTTATATATAACAGGAGTTCTATACAAAATAAATAATTACATAATAAGGAGACAACGGTCCAGCAACCCAAAGTTGACTGGGAGACGACGGCCTAGATCTCTCACGAACACATCACAGCATCCTCCAAGCGCCTCATCCTGCGGTACCTGTTCTTGACCTGTGGGGGGGTGTGAGACAGCAAGAGTGAGCTCACATACGTTCATCGCTCAACAAGTTGTGGGGAATAATGTGCATGAACTCGCCAAAGGTGGGAGCTCATGTGAAGTGTAAGGCTTACCAAAGAGGATGGTTGAAGCTGAGCATTGCTTTTAAAGTTGGTCAAAATTTTATTAGCAATTACTAAGTATAAGTAAATACCAACCCAATTAAATAGTAGAACAGAAGTAACAACATCACCTGTGATGCAATGCATATGACAAATTGAATTTAAGTTCCATAGATTAATCATGTGAGGGTCCGAGCTGCTCATGACCGTGAGCACGGCTAGTATACCAGTTTTACACTCTGCAGAGGTTGCGCATCTTTACCCACAAGTCGTGTTACCCATCTGCCAAGAGACGGCCAATCCCATACACCTCTACCGAGGAGGCGAGGCAGGGTAACACTACGAGGCCTTTACAAAGTTTCACTAGCTTCAGAAAACCCGCTACAGTTTATAGGAAGCTCCAATGCAGGAATCCCTTGCAGGACCGCCATCGCAGCAAAATCCTCCCGAGGGCCTCTCTACACTGACCACTCCCCTACTGCCATTGCCCCTTTCGGGTAAGGTAGTCTTCCACTAGCTTTCCTAATTAATCGGCCAAGGGCGTCCCATTAAACCCTTGTGGTAGCACTGTTTTCCCGGGTGGTCGCTCCATGTTCCAATTAACATAATGATCTTATCATGAACAGTAAATAACAACTGATAACAAAAGTATGAATAATATGTATCTCAATGCCCAAATCCACATATAGCACTAGCAAGTACTACCCAGAAAGTTTAGTGGTAAACAAGGCATAAAGATAGACAAACTAGGGTAACCTATTGGGTCCCATCAAAATTAACCTATGCAGATCATTATGATTAATCAGAACATGAATGGGTAAAAAGAAGTGATCAAGGGCACAACTTGCCTGGGACTTGAGATTCCAGGTACCAGGATGATCTTCAGATGACACGTGTCCTCACGCTAGTCGTAGCATTACAAACAAACAGTGTATAGGCAAAATTAACATTACACCAAACATAAGAATACATTGCATAATAATAATCTACACGTTGCTACGAGATCGTGGATTCGAGAATTACTAAATTCGGAACTACGGTTACCGAGTTATGATTTTCTGAAGTCTTATGTGATTTAAACAGGAAAATTCAATTCTAGGTCAATTTTAAGTAATATAAATCATGTGAGAAAGATAATCAAAATAATTAACTAACTTCCTCATGATATAATTATACTTGATTAGAAAACATATTCTAGCTCCCATTATAATCATAGACATAGTAATCTTTGGTTAGTGAGATAAATCTACTAAACATAGGATAAATAAATAACTAATATAAAAGTATATGATATGATATAATTAGGGCTAACACTGTGTAGGCAATTTTATTTCAAAGCTAACGCAACTGGAATGGGTTTAATCGGAGTTAAAATGAATTAATTATGGGTTTTCTAAGTTTAATAAATTTTTTTTACATTATAAACCCTTTTTAGATTTTATTTTATATTCATTATGATTCCCCTGGACGGCGGCCAATATTTACAATAAGTCTAGGGTCTTCTACGTAAAGATCTGGGCTCATTCGCAATTACTTTGCACACGTCAAGGATGGCGGGTTGATTGCATGGAAACGCAAGGGTTCTTTTGCAAAACGCGCTGGCTGAAGGGGTATCTTCGTCTGTGGACCGTTGGATTACGATCGAGCGGGTCAGATTAGATTCAAACCCCACCGAACCGGTATGTGCCTATAGCCGTTAGATCTAAGTTCCACGATCTCGATTTAAAATAGGATGCCCCACTCTCGGCCGTAGATCAACAGACCAACGCCCCGATTTCAATCGCCGAATAGCCCACCTAGTCGATTCAATCTCATCCACTAATCACGGAACGGACGGCTAGCTCACCTTCCCCCTTCCCTCGCCGGCCCGAGGCGGCGCCAGGACCCCTCTCACGGCGGAGCTCCACCGGCGTGCAGTCGATTCGACGCCCAGGTACCTAATCCTCCTACCGGAAGCGAGAACCACGCAGAGCAGAGGACAGGGAACATCTTGGGGGCGATTACTTACCGAGAAGGAGCTGCGACGTAGTTGGCCACGGAAACAGGCGGAACCGCGGCGACGATGCATCCATGGCAAGCGATTCCAAGGGCTTCGTCCACGATGAGGCCACGACGGTATTCCGAGCGGCATGATGAGGCCCGTGGGTCCAATTCTGAAGACCCGCCATCGCCATTAGCTCAAATCTCCCGCAGCGGCATCTCACGTTTTCTCTCTCTCTCTCTGCGTTCTCGGCGACGGTGGGATTCCACGGGTTATATAGGCGCACGGCACTGGGCAACGGTCCGCGGATTGCGGCACCAGCGGGTGAGACCCTCCACGACGAGCAGCGCGGATTTCGGCATCCAGTGAGGGTTCGGTTGAGGAATCTCTGGAGTCCGCGCGCCACGAGCAGTGCCTGTTCCGAACTCGGCGCGAGATGGGAGGAAGATCTGACATACGGACCCCACAAGTCAGCGTCACAAGTTTGCCCACGAGCGCGCGGTTAGGAATGGGCCGGCAGGTATGGTTTCGGCCCATGCAGGTTTTTCCTATTTCCTATCTTTTCCTTTTCTTTTTATTTTCTATTTATTTTCTTCCTTCCCAAATTCAAATTTAAATTCTAGTTTCAATTCAAACTCGTTATAAATTTATCCTCAGATTATATTGCGCCATCAAGAGTACATATTTGGAGATATATTTATATAAAATATTTTTTTTTATCCCTTCTCTTTTCCTGTTACTGCCTTTCTAGAATAATTCTTGGTTTTCAAAATTCAGTTCTCAATTTTCAACACTCGAGTATAATTTGAGATATCTGAATTTACTATTTTATTTCTTTGTTTATTTATTCTATTATTTCCCTTTACACGAATTTTGGGCTTTACATTCAATCCATTCTTCCCTTCTTCTACAAGAAGGGTGTTGCCTAGCGCATATGCACCTGAGCAGCCATTTTTTAAACTAGTGCAGAACTGCAGATTGTGTGTCCTGGCATCCCCATTAGTAGTGAATAAATCATGCGTAGTGTTGGTCTCACTTCACTTGCACCTAGGACTACCAATCTTTCTTTCGAAGCCTGGTGGGACGGGGCAGAATATTCTGTTAGTGCTGAAGCGCGCAGGGAACTAAACTCCTTCATTACCTTCGGCACTTGGACTATCTGGAAGTTCAGGAATGATTGAGGTTGTCCTTGATACATGTACTGTTTTGAATCTCGCAAGGGATGAAGCCCATTTTTTGCTGTTTGGCTGGAGCCAAAGGATTATCCCTACTCACAGCAAGAGGTGTTGTTTAGAGTGCCTTTGGATTTAGGTCAGGTCTCACTTCTTTGTTTTTGGTAATTAAGTCCTAGTAGTTTGAGTGTGTGTGTGTGGTGTGTTTGGGTCTCTATATGTCTCTTATCTTTCCATCAATACAATGATACATAGCTCTCCTGCGAGGCCGAGAAAAAAAAACCTGTAACTTAAGTATATCTGCAACGATTCAGTTTCAAAGTCATTCTAGATGTCAAGAAACAAAATAGACATGCATCAAAGATGAATTTGAGATTAAACCATTGCAGGTTTATTTGATTGTGTGTACTACATGCATGATTCTTGTGATTGTCTTTTTTTTTTTGCAATATGTTGGCTGTTGGGTTTATTATATGTTGGCTAAAGGGGATGCCCCAAACCCCAGGACACCAATGAATTATGCTTTTAACAATGTAACAGAACAAAAAGTCTAAACTATACCTCTTGTTTTCACAAGTTCACTCTTGGGTTATAACACTGTTTGTGTGCCATTGATTTCTCTTAGTAACTATTTCTCATTGTGATGTTTTTTTTAAATGTTGCAACATGTTAAGTATGTGTTGGCTAAAGGGGATGCCCAAATGCCAGGACACCAATGAATTACAATTTTGAACAATGTAACAGAATAAAAAGCTTAAACTCCACCTCTTGTTTTCACAAGTGCTCTCATGGGTTATAACACTGTTTGCATGCCATTGATTTCTTTTAGTAACTGTTGCTTGCAGGCAAACTCTCCAGTGCGAACTCTGGATGAACTTAGTGTTACAGAAGTATTCCCTTTCATGTTTTTTCCTTCAAGTGTAGAAAGATCAGAGTTGGAATTATCAAATGTCTCTCTTGTTTATTCAAGGAAACCAGACATGGAATCTTCTGGGAAAGGATCTGATGGTTCCTGTACCAGTAGTGTGAAATCAGATTTTGATAATGGAAAAGATTTTGGAAAGCGGTCAAGGCACCGTTGCTTTGTTGTTACTGCAAGGGCACGGTCTTTTCTTTACCATCAGGTTAATTTGGTTTCTTGAATGCCATAGATTTCTTATTTACTCTTGGCATGCTTGTTCTAGATTTTTAGAGTGTTAACTAAAACCAAACTTCCTTATAAAAAAAACGAACTTGTGATTTGTGCTGATGTGTATTGGATTATAATTACTCTTATTCTGTACCAGATGTCATTCACCGTTGATCTACGTTCTTCATCATTGTTTTTATGCATTGTGTTAGAAGCAAAGGCAGAAATGTTACCCAATATGATCTCTATTGTATATTGGGTGAAATTCTTATATCTCTGTTTGTCCTAGTAATTGAGGATCTCCAAATTGTGTCTGAAGTTTATCATGTCTTATCTATGCATAGTTAAAGGTGATGCTATTTGTATTTGAGTGCCTTTAGAGGTAAATGCTTTGAAATTGCTTTTACTATTTGTGTTCGGAGCCACACTTTTTTTATTTTATAACTTGATGGATGCTGTCACAGTATTCATATGGGAAGCTGCAGGCTCCATCCATTTGTTGTTGTTATTATTATTATGCTTTTTGGCTAGTTCTTTGATGCCCTATTTGGCACAGGTAAGGTTGATGGTCGGTCTTCTAAAATCTGTTGGGACTGGAGATCTAACAACTGCAGATGGTATGGTTTTATGTTCTGCAACTTCTCTGAATACCTTTTTTTGCTTCATGATTCATGACGGTGCATTGAAGTGAATATTACCTTTGATGCAGTTGAGAGAATTCTGGATGCAAAGACGGTGACTGCTGCACCCAGTATGGCACCTTCTTGTGGTCTGTACCTTGCTAACGTTAAATATGATCTGAATACCTGAAGACAAGTTTTATCTAGTGGCTTCTGTTGGTGGGCCTCCAGATTTTGTCAGCTGTTGGCTATCAAAGGTATACCTGAATCCAATCTATGAATAGTGCACCTCAGTGAGTGCAACTTTGAAGTATCTGTACCAGGTCGAATAAGATATTCAAACATGTCCTTTGCTGATCAAGAATGATACATCATTATACACCTTGTTGTAATCTGTAATTTCACTTTGATCAGGAATTATATGCTGCCACTTGCCAAAGCTTTGAGTTGCCTATTTTGTCCACTGAAGCTTGCATGGTGATCGAAAACCTGGAATTAAGTTAGCTGTCAGCACAATAGCCGGCTTCATTCCCTTCTTATACACAGCTCTTCTGCATGTTCAGAAACAAAATAGCTAGCTTCATTTTAGTTAAGTTCAACTATCCACTCTTTAAATTTCAGCTGGATCCAGCCGATTTTGTTGGGTATACGTAGATTTGACCTGCTAGGGGCAAAATTTTATTTCTTGGTTTTCTCATGACTGTACTTGGTTCTTGATATCTAGCTAATTAGTCAAATGCGTTGTGTGCATATTGAAAATGTTCTTTTCTGTTCCTTGATAAATTACATTGAGCAAGACTGCAAGAGAACTTTCTTCAAGGAATCGATGACAACTTTTCTTCTAGTTTCCTTGTGCTAACCATGTATAGAAACTCATGCATTTTCTTCATCTGCACAGGATCTGGTTAAATCTTTGTGAATCCGAAAATCTGTAATTGAAAAAGCAATTGCTTTATTATCGTCATTTTCTGTTGTGCATTAAAAAAACTCGACCTGAGATAAGATAGCCCTGGCAAAATCTCCGAAATCTGGTCCCACTCATACACAGCGCCATAATGGCATTTGGTTTGGGACAGACAGGGAATTTTTTTAATTCCTATCTGAAATTTGTTTTTATAAGGAGTCGAACTTATGATATAAGGAGCGTCACTTAGACCATCTAAATCTAAACAACTCAGCTTGAAGCCCTTTTGTTCCGTTGTGCATTCAGATTCAGATGATCAGATCTTAGTGCATATGAACCTAAGATTATAAACACTAGACAAGCTTTTATCTTACGGCATCTTCTTGCTGGAGGATCGGATCCATTTTCTGACATTTAGATGATAAAGTAACTGGCTTTATCACTATTAGAATTAGTGGTTGGGATTCATCGGGACCTGTTCTCTAGTAATTTCTGCCTCTTCCCTAATCCACCTTATTTAGGATAGTTCGGTATTGAATGATATGATTTCTAGACATTTTCATAACTTAACACTGCTTAGGTAATAACTGCACATTCCAAAAATCCCTAGCCCTGTGTTCTATTCTGTCTCAAGATCTCAGTATCTGATGATATGCAAAATTAAAATAAAGAGTGTTTGGATCCCTTCATTTTATAGGAATTTAGGATTTACTTAATAAAATAACCTATTTAGCTTAGAATTTGACATTCCACTACTTTATAAAGTTTAGATATAAATATATCTCGATATCATGGGGTGGAGGTTGGAAAATGATTTTATGTATTAGTAGAATTTATTTACATGACGCTCTTCGTCTTACTCATCTGTAGTAAAAATATAACATATAAATATCTTCAATTTCATATCTTGCTAATAATAGTATATAAATATATTTTGTATAAAACTAAATTAACTTAATTAATATAGAACTAAATTACTGTTATTATAAATTACTGTTATTAGAATGAAATTCAATTTCAATAATCTAAATTAGAGGTAAAGGATTGGAAAAGAGTGCTGGTCGAGTCGGCTAGATTAGCTTTTCAGCCGCCTTGTGGACTCGGTCAGCAAGGCTTCCCCATAAAACTTGGTCTAGATGACTTTGGTACTTAGGGGATGTTTGATTTCTAGGGATTAATTTTTAGTCTCTCAATTTATTTTATTTTAATCCCTAAATTACTAAATACGAAAGCTAAAACTATATTTTAGTTTCTGTATTTCATAATGTAAGGACTAAAATAGAATAAAATGAAGAGACTAAAAATTAGTCCATATAAACCAAACACCCCTTTAGCTAAATCAGTTTTCGTTGTTTTTATCTGATTTGTTTCTAATTTGGTTTTTGGAACTAGAAACTTGTCAAATGCGTTTTGGAGTTGTTTTCTATTTGAATAATTCTTCATTGAAAAGATCCATTCAATCCAAGGAGGAAAACAATACGAGAATAGACTAAAAATAGATTATAATAGCAAAAACTACAAATCTTTGATGCTTAAAAAAGGTGAGAGATGCTTCAAACGATATCCTTATCTAAGAACAATAAAATATTATAAATGGAAAATGTGTGATATGTTGTGAATAGCTTTGTGTAAGAAAGTCTATTTTTATGTTGTAATTTTCTTATATATAGATCTTTTACTCATAATTTCTTGTAGAATAAAAATTATTCAGTTACTATAACCGTCGTATACTGTAATAGAACATGGGACTGTAATAGAACGACTCTTACTTTCTTAAAAGAGTTTCTTACAAGAGTGAAATAAAATTAAAGAGGAAAAAAATAAAATTTGATAAAGATAATGATGCAAAATTATAAATTAGAGAAAAGAGCTGATACTACAAATTTGACTACTCAAAAAACTGGTAGTATCCCTAGAGTTCACTCTCCCATAATACCAGTGAAAGAGAAAATGTAAAGACTACCACTAAAACAACCTAAGCGAGATTAAAAATTATGTCTCCTATTTCTATGAAAAGATTATACTATCTCTACTGATCTATATGTTTGTACTTTGCGCGTCCACATCTTTATTAGTGAAGCATGCCCCCGCCCTGGCTCTCCTCGCCCACGCTCTCCATGGAAGGTACCGTGACCCAAAATCTCTGCGCCCACCCACTACCTCCGCTCTTGCCCCCCCGCTCTGCTGTCCATGGAAGACTGGCGACGCCATCCGTAACCTCCACGCACACCCACGCGGCCACACCACCCCCCCGCTCTACTCTCCATGGAAGGCCGACGCCATGATCTGAAACCTCCGTGCACACTCGCGCGGCCGCGTCGTCCCCGCGCTCTGCTCTCCATGGAAGGCCCACGTCGCTTCGAAATCTCCGCGCACACCTGCGCGACTGCGCCATCCCCGCGCTCTGCTGTCCATGGAGAGCACGACGCTAGCCTTCCGAAATCTCTGCCCCACCCGCGCGACCGCGAGATCCACTTCCCCACGCCTGATCTGCTCTCCAAGTAAGGCCGTCCGCGTGATCCACACGATGCCCACAGTCCCGGCGCCTTCCCAATCGGCCTGCGCGGTCGCGTCGTCCCCCCGCTCTGCTCTCCATGGAAGGCCTGCGCCATGATCTGAAACCTCCGCGCTCACCCGCGTGACCACGCCGTCCCCGTGCTCTGCTCTCCATGGAAGGCCTGCGCCGCTCCGAAATCTCCACGCACACCCGCGCGACTGCGCCATCCCCGCGCTCTACTGTCCATGGAGAGCACGACGCCGACCTTCCAAAATCTTCGCCCCCACCCGTGCGACCGCGTGATCCACTCCCCACACCCGATCTGCTCTCCAAGTAAGGCCGTCCGCGCGATGCCCACAATCCCCATGCCTTCCTGATTGGTTTCGCCCACTCAATCCATGCGCCATAACCTTCCATCAAGGCTCCAGGGCAAGGTTTCCATCCACGGCATCGTCAGACCAATAAAATGCCGCGTGGGCGAGCACCAACCCTCAACCTTCTCAGCGCTCTCCTAGGACAACTACAGCCAGGTACGTCGGTCTGATTCTATGTATTGTTTCTTCAAAGTAACTCATGCCAGTAGCACACAAGTTATGTAGAGCATCAAGTTATCACATCAACTTAATCTCTTCAGTTATGTTGACCACTACTATTGGAATTGGTGGTTAATCTATGAAACGCCGGCCTGATTGTATGTACTATTTCTTCAAAGTAATTCATATCAGTAGCACACAAGTTATGTAGAGCAACAAGTAATCACAATGACTTAATCTCTTCAGTTATGTAGACCACTACTATCGGAATTGGTGGTTAATCTATGAATTAGTACACCATGGAATGATATCATGTGCTTCTGAATCCTAGGTTTTTTGTTTTCAATTTAACTTACTGAGACCTAGGTGGATGTTTTATTTATTTCAATTGTGTAATGGAGGTGGATAATGATAGTCTGGGTTGTTCATTTTTTCACTACGTTTCTAGATAGTAGCGCCGATTAAAAGTGAGGACCTCAAGATGATTTATGTCCTAGCAATAAGTACCTTGTTGCTACAAGGTTTGATATAATTATTTCCTGTATAATAATTTGAGCTTATACCCGAGTTGAAGTCACATTTTGTAGAATCACTTGAGGGTTTAGGATTTACTTTTGCTGTTCAATCCTATTTTGTTGTTGTAGTCGCGTCAGTTTTATTGTTGCTAAAAAGACTGTCCTATTGAAATTGCTACTGTGATTTCTTTAGAAACTGGAGCCAAAGTTGGTACATGAAAGAGCTATTATACATGAAAGAGAGTTGTTAAATTACATATCTAAACTTTGTTTTATGTTTCAGAGCTTATCCTCAATCAACTGAACATAATCTCTCTTCCTGCTATTTAATCTTTATTTTCAGACGCAAGTAGGATATGAAATGCAAAATAATAGTTGCACATTAGGATTAACCATACAGTATCTAGCTATTCACTGCCAAGTCAGTTTAATTTTGCATTACTGAATACATGAACACAATAGTTAATATTCTTGCATCACAATATCTAGCTGTTAATTGAATATGTTCTCTGTTCACTGAATATCTAGTTAATCAATAATCACAATGGAATCAAGGGTATAGAGTTAAAAAGCCATTATGCTTTAGGACTGTGGATGAACCCGTTAAAGAAATTTATTCCTAACAAATTTTTATATGATTTTAGGTAGAATTGGAGACTATGATACATTGCTCTTTCCATAAAAAGAGCTAAAGACAAGTGAATAGAGAGATTTTTTCTTTCTTTTTTTTTACTTTTTTATAAGCAAAGAACGCAAGAACCTAATATAAAATTAGGATAAACAAATATTTATTAGATATCTAACTTATCTATGTATTTTTATTTTTGATGTAAACCCTACTACTGTCTCGTTTCTGTCTTTCTATGGAAGAGCAAGGTCTTATCCACAAACCAAAAGTTGATTTTTGATTAGCTTATTCAATCTAATTCTCAACAGAATTAGTAGCCTTTACTTTAGTGTATGTAGGTAGCATAATATGTATGAAGTATATGTAATAAGATGTACGATAAATAAAATGTATGATAATTAGGAAGCCTTTCTATTTCTTTGTAAAGTCCCTTTTTCAATTTTAGATTGTAAAAGACTACTACTTAGAAACCTTTGGCTAGGAAAATTTCACCCCCTCTCTGCACATGAGAGGATTACAATCGATAAAAAATATATATACTAACTATTTACCATTTTCTCACTCTATCTTGCTATCGGTCATGTCTGTAAGAAAAATGGATGCTATGAACCATTAAGTTTGGATTTTGATGTTTGATGAACAACATAATAATTTAGACTAATGTTGTTTGCTATTATATAAGGTATAGTTCAACTTGATATAACGTGTACCTAGATTTAAGTAAATTGATGGTCCGAATGATCAACACCACAAGTAAGATATTAAAAGCCTTGTTAAAAACTTGCAAGACAAGTTAAGAGTCTAAGACACCAAGAAATAGAAGCCTGGACCTAAACACACAAACAAAAGTGAAGCCTCCAAAATTGAGACAAAGAGGCGCATCGATTAGAATTGTCTCATCACTTTGGATCTCCTCAAATTCACATGACTTTAGCTCTAAGATATAGAGCTTTTCATTAGCTTTCAAAAATACTAAGATAATCAAAACCAGAGTTCAAAGTAAAAAGTCATGTCCAAAATACGAAAGTGTGTTGGGTTGTAAAAAACACCAAACATGTCTGGTGCTTCTATTTGGTGCATATAACATTGACTTTCATTAAACCACTAGATGTGTCTAGTGCTCCTACTCAATGCTGGTGTCTGGTGCTCATAGAAAAACATCGCAACGATCAAATTTTAATGTTCAAACTATCAGAACTTCTGGTGTTATCATCAAATATATCTAGTGCACACACATATTGCTATAGCTTTTGGAAACGACTAGTTTTGAACTTGAGCCTTTAAATACCATTCTAACTGGCCATTTACAAGGTGTGTGAGCTGATGACATACAAAAAGGGTTGGTGCGCTTATGTTCCTACTTTAGGTTTAGGCTTAGTGTTAAGTGAGGTTTATACACCTCTTACCACTTGGCGCTTTCATGTACCATTATTGTATTTGGAGGGGCTTATAGTTTTGGGATACTACACCAATCAAGTTTGTGGTGCGACCACAACCGTGTATAGAAGAGAACAAGGCCTACGACGATTTAGATGAAAGCTCAGTGGTAGAGGTCATTTTAGAAACCCACTTGCATGTGAGGAATGTGTAGGGGCTATCCATAGAGTTACTCGATCAAGAGCTTGGCCCTTGTGAGGACATCCTTGTGAGGGGTTCCAACGATGATTAGGGAGGTGGATGCGCTCAAGGTGCTTGCTAAAATGTCACAACCAATCAATCCCTTGAGTAATCACTTATTTCTACCTTTTTCTACATTTAACATGCTCAGGTCCATGTTATATGTTTCCTTTTGCTTCCAATTATCTGATTATCAAATCTTGCTAGGCATCACAGCCATGATGATCTTTTTCACATCTTTATGCTTTGCTTCTAATAGGGTATTCTCATCTCTAGTATACATGCTTATATATTCCTCCTACTTTGTCGTGCAATGTGTCAACCATTGAAGAAGTTGGTCAGTGATACTTGCACTTGGGGTCAAGCGCGTGAGTACCAACCAAGACCAAGCTCGAAAGGTTTAGTGGAAATTGGTTATGACATAGAGGGAGTTTGGTCATAGAGTTTGACAATTTCTACTGTGATTTTAGTTAGTATTTGACTTAGGGGGAGTTTCTTATTGATAGTTCAAATATGACTCGGACCAAATGTCTAGCCCCCCATCTAGTGGGGATGACAACCAGGAACCATGCCATTTTCTTAGGCCTATAAAGGGCAAGGTCATTGCAATAGAGATAGTAGAGTGAGGTGGCAGCGGTGGTTCGATTAGACCTGATGCATCAAATACACCTTCTACTTAGTCACACTAGTCAAAGGCCACACCTCTTTGTTAGTCGATGCAAACACACACACTTGTGTACCTGATCAAGGGCCGATAGTAGGGGAAACGACCAGTAGTTACACCTCCCAAGCCTTAGTTCTGAGAGCATGATGATTGATGAGTACAAGGTGGACTAGATTTAGGTTGACCTTTGTTTGCTAGACCTTCACGGGGCTACATCTAGTTGGTTCATCAACATGTACTAATCACAGACTTGCTACCTGAGGTACAAGACCCCAAAGGAGTTCTATTCAATACGACTATCCGGGAGTCATTTTACATGATACAGTTGATGTTTAGGATTTCTCTCAAGGATCATAAAACCATCAACCTTTGTATCCTTAGAGAGGAAGATGGACTACAGGTTGAGGAGTACCACACTTACCTGGAAGACTTGCATGAGCTTCTCACTAGTGTAGGACTTTAAATTGATCAATGAGCCAATGTGGTCTCCATATCATAAGTGGATATAATTTAGGTTTGCGGGACATGACTATAGAATTTATGCTAGATAGATCAGAGAGCCTTTCACCTTCCAACATCTTAGGGTAGAATTCAGTTTATGCTATGGAGCTACAGATCCAATGAGGCATCCTCATGGTGGGAATGTACCATGGACAACACACGTGACCAGGCTATTTAGGACACACTTTAGAGAGGGATCCTGTCGAGCACCAATTGACTTCACACTAGTTATGTGGGTTTTTCATAAAGTGATGTGGATGACACTTTTGCCATAGATGGGATATGGTGAGGCACTCACCAACATTCAGTTGTGTCTCTTTGGTGCCTTGATCTCACACATTGTTTGATGTTGTTGATTTCATGTTCTATGAGATAGATGATACGTTCTAGATTGGATCAAGGCTAGACTTCTATTGCCCTATGTTCACTTTTGTCCTATATCTTCTCCTAGTTAATTAATCACATGAGTGGGCACTGACTTTGGAGAACTTAGTGAGAGCATATAGAGTCTAGTTATTTTGGTATACTATCATCACACGTTCTAGGTGCCCAAGCTCCTATGCCTTCTGTTTTAGCTATTGCCTAGCAAGCACTAGTAATACCATAACATCCTTAGTTGCATCGTTAGATCCTCTTTAGTGGGTCATAGTACCTCCAATTGGTTAGCTAGAGTGTGAGATAATAGATATAACATCGGAGCCTGCTCATCAGATAGAGGTTTCTTCAGATACAGACAAGGGCACCCTTCTCACATGGTTCAAGATTTCATTGTGTAACTCAGCGCCTAACATAACTCCATTGATCACTCTAAAGGACCCTTAGTGTTTGGTGCTTGATACCAAAGAGGGAGATGGGAGAGCATGTGAGGCATAAAGAGAGCTATGAGTGGGATCTAGATTTGATACCTTTGTGTGTTTCTTTCATATTTTGCATGCACAATTACTTTATGCATTATATGAGACTTTGTGCTTGTTTGAGTGGGATTTGGATTTGATACCTTTGTGTGTTTCTTTCATATTTTGCATGCACATATACTTTATGCATTATATAAGACTTTTTGCTTGCATGTGTATGATATTATGTGACATGTGTTACTCACAACTTTTATTCTCATCATGTCACTCTTGATTGTTCATGCACTTCCATTTAAATTTTATACAAATGAGCTTATTTAATAATGTACTCAAATATCTTCTAGAGTAAAAGTCATGGACTTAGTTTGTATGAACTTGCACTAAAATCTTTACTCTTGCCATCACATGTTCATTTAAATCAAGTGTATTGAAAACCTAATTTTTTTTCTTCCACGTACTCGAGGTTCTACTTTCATCAATCACCAAAAGTAGGAGATTAAAAGCATCTACACCCTAGTTGGATTTCGACGATTAATGATAACACTAGATTATTCTAACTAATGTGTGCTTTTGTTGAGGCAATATAAGTTAGGTTGTGATATTGATGGTTGATTGGGAGTACATGGATTTCATGCCCCTACTAATGGTATTCATTTTTGGTCTTCAAAAGATGAGGAAGAAGGTTAAGTATTAACAAGTTCTAACTATCAATGAAGTCTGCCAATGGAGTTGATAAACACGTAGATTTTGTTAAGATCTTTTATTTTCCTTTGGACATACTATAAAGGAGGGCATGTATGGGTAACTTGACCTAGGTAAGTCTAGTAATGAGTGGTGATGCACACGTAGGAAATCTAGTACTATGTAGCTCTATGGAAGCCCAAGATAAATTTGAGATCAAATCCAACTTAAAGAGTGTTTAAAATAGATGAGTTGTTGGTGTTGCGGGTGTGTGAGACATGTCAGGTGTGCATAATGTATAGGGCATGAGACATGAATGTGTCCTATTGCACAGAGAGCTAGCACCGTGTGAATTGGACATGACACCCACAAAAGGCTAAAAAGTAGCATTGGAGCCAGTACACTCACAAGATATGCCCAATGATGTACTAGACACCTCACTAGACATGGTTCTCAGATAAGTCTACATGCACCTCAAGGCCTTACACTCATCAGGCATGTCTAGCAAGCACATGTCAAGAAGCATTTGATACCAATATACCATTGGCTAGTTTAGAAAATATCTATTGGGACGTGCACCCGATGTGTGTGGTGTAGGAGGTTGGTGTGCACCAGACATGTCCAATGATCCCGTGAAAGCTGAGTAGAGGGGCAATGACTAGTTCCATATCATGGGGCTATAAATACCCCTCTATATCATCCATCTAAGGTTTCTTTTCCATTTATTTAGCTGAGGAAGCTCTTTAGAGAGAGGGATAACCTTTGCTTCGTGAGGTGTTTGAGATTTGATAATCACAAGATTCTGGATCTTAGTATTTCTTTAAGAGTAGCAAGTGTGTATCAACCTTCCTCATTAGGCTTATTTAGATCAAGTGAGAGTTTGTGCTTGTTATTCTTGATGAATGATATCATCTTAATGGCTTGGTGGTAATTGGGAGTTTAGTGATCACCCGATGAAGATTGTGGGTGGCCTAACTCATGGTGTAAATGGTTGTGGGTGATTCACCATACTGGAGTGGTGAAGAATCAACTTGTAGATAGTAGTTGATCCCTAAACAAACCTGGGATGAAAAGGTGATCGAAAAACCCTAAATCCACTGCTGTTGTCCTCCTCGATTGAGTTGCTCAGACCGTAGCCCTAGCGAAAAAGGGACCTGTCCAACAGCGAACACCGGTTTGCGCCTCGATGGTTTTTGAAACCCTAGAAAACAAACAAAATCAATCGTGCGTGGTGGAACGAAAATTTGAATGAGCGAAACAACCAACGACTGCGACGGGTGCGAGGAGGCAGGTAAAAAGTGAAAAGGAGATTTTGTGGGCCCGTTCGGTTGTAGACAATTGGATCCGTGCGCCTACGGTCCGTGCATTGGTGTGTCGGTCGGGTCGCAGAAGCGTTGGGCTCGGTCGGTACGGTTTGACTCGGTCAATACGGTCCAGATGAAGCTTCACCCTATGTGATATATATATATAGTTTATATATTAAGAGCCCTAGGCTTCCAATAATAGAGAAAGCCCAGGCTAGTCAATGTGCCTCCCGGTTAAACCAAACTTGGTCAGCATATCCCCACCCACGTCCATTAGCCACGCACACGACCCCACTCATTTGACACTGTCTAAAACTGTCTTCGTGCAATCACAGCCGATAAGCCCACGTGAGAAGGTAGGGTTTCTAGCAACTGTCTCAGCGGAACAGGAAGGAAACCACCGAATCCCGGCGACCGAGGCGGTCCGAACAAGGCGACTGGCCATTCGACTTCTGCCACTACCATTCATCTCCGCAACATCACTCTACGATTTTGGAGCCCCGATTGAAGAGCCATTGCTGTCTGTGAAGTTTTGGAGTATCCACATCTTTTCCTGAGTTATAAGCTATGTGTGATTTTAATCCGTCTCCACATTCTCCAATCGAGCGAGTTATTTTCAAAAAAACAACAACCCATTTCGCCGATTTTATTTTACACCCCTGGTTTATGATATATATGCACATCGATACAACTATATATGACATTTTAATTTTTAAGACCGACACAGTTTTATCAATGTGTATTTTAATATGAACTAGTTATTTAAATATTTGTATAGTCAGTTGATGAAAATGTGTATTTTTTATCATGCATTAGTTGCACTTACATGAACTAGTTAGGTAATATTTATGATTGTATTTATTCATGGTTCCTAACTGGTATGGCATGTAACTGGAAAAGGTAGTTTAATTAAATAACTCATTTCGTATTCTGTATTAAGCATTTTATACAGTTATATACACTATGCAAAATGGTCATGGCATATATGTATTCATACATAATTTTCTGTAACACCCCTGGTGTTACGAGAACTAAAATTTTGGCATCTCATCATATGCATTATCATCATCTTGCTTGATACACCTAGAATGCATTTTAATAGGTCCAAAATTTCAATTGAAACCCTAAACTAGCCCAAAAAGTGGAAATCAAAATCTAGAAAGAAGTTGCCAAAAGTCCATATACCAAAGTGGTAAAGCTTAGAAAGTTGAACAACTTCCATGTGTGGAGATGTCCAAGTTTTATAGGAAAACTTGGAGTAAACTGCAAAAATTCAGTTTTGGTGCAATTTGGGATTTGCTGAAAATAATATCAATTAGCTAACCTTTGGCTGTAATAACTTTTGGCTTCTAGACATTTTTGTGCTGGTCACTATAGAAAAGTTGTAGAAATATATTTGCGGTACATGTTTGCTGAAGTAATATGTCCCTAAAGTCATGTGGAACTATGTGTAAAACTGGTGCAAAGTTGAATAGTTGTATTGTTGGGTTTCAGACTTAGTGTAGTTTCAGATTCTGAATTGGTGTGTTTTGGGGCAACTTTGGAGCTCTCTACTGCTCTATCCATAGAGTTATACATTATGGTTACTATGTAAAATCTGGAGCATGAACATAGGAGAACATACTGTATTAAGTGGGATGCCCCTAAAACCATATGCAACTTGGAGTAAAAGTGGCTCAAAGTAGAGCTGTTTGAATTCTGAGTTTTCAGGTTTTGAATAATAGCCCAAGTCTGAAGTCAGTATTTTAGTGCTTAGTTTGGAGCTCTGTTGTGATTAATCTATATGGTTTTGGACTGCAATTCTTGTAGCAAGTTTGAAGAACATATGTTAGTGTGCAAGTTTGGTTAAAGGTCATACCCCTAAAGGTACTTGGAACTTGGAGAAAAGGTGGTCGAAAGTGGAGCTGTCAGACTTGTGATTTCTGAACTTTGATTCAGAAATTGAAGCGCAGTTTCAGCATTTTTAGCACATTTCAGATCTCTGTTGTGATAAACTTCTGATGTTATGGCCTGCACTCTCTATAGAAAAGTGTTAGATGGTAGTGTGGTGAGTAAGTTTCATTGAGGTGGATCCCCCTGAACTAGCCTAGAAATAGGAGAAAATAGTGTCTAAAAACATGCTGTCGGACTCCAGATTTCAGACTACTCAGTTCGCAAATACTGAATTTTAGTGAGTGTTGCTCAATTTTGGAAGTTTTTTTGTCACTAATCCATGGCGTTATTAGCCATGTTATCTGTATAAAAGATAGAGACCAGGTAATATTACCTAAGTTTTATTAAGAAACTGTGGCCTGTTGTTGGATAGAATTGAGAGAAAATGTTGTTCCATGATGAGCTGTCAGGCAAATGTGCACTGAACCTTGTTCAGATAGCTGAAACTTGCTTTGGTTTTTGGGGAGAAGAAAATATCCCCAGGTCACTGCTATGCTCCAGCTGCGCCAATTCAAACTGAGGCTAAGAAATCTAAAAAGATGATAGTTGAAAGGAAATTCAAATGTATCCACTAACTGGGAGATTTTGGCAGAATAACAGTAGAGGTTCAGTCAAGAATTTTGGAGTTCAGCTTCTGGTTTCTAAAGCTTTCTGTAGCAGTGAACACAGGGACAAACGCTGGTGTTCTACTGTTCTCTCCACTAGATAAGTCCATGCACGGCCTTCGGGTGTGTGCACCTAGATAAGCTGATCAATAAAGGATTTAAGTTCCTGACCCAGCTTGTATTATTATGGATCCGTGCTTATCCAATTTTGAGTCACCAGTGTGCCTGCTTCACCCTTTGCCGTTGTTGCGTGTCATTCGTCGCTGAGTCTGCACACGTTTCTCACCCGTGTTCTGGCACGTGGCTGCATGTGTGCGTGTCGAAACGGCTGAGCACTAGAAACTTGGACGTCGGCCTGGTAGTGAACCTCAGCCGAGAGCGCCCTCCCAGCCGTGTTCCCTGCCCTGTTCGCCGGCCGTTTTCTCTAGGTCCAGCCAAGCTCCTCACTGCCGAGCTCCCTCCCCAACACGCTCAGTTCTTCGTAGTGTCGTTCCGCCCTAGCGCCCGCTGTGCTGCTCGTCAACACATCGCTGTCCCCGCCGTCTACTGTCGTGCCGCGCTCTCGGTGAAGCTCGCCAGTGGACACTTCGTCGCGTGCTTGTCCATCACGCGCACCGCGGTATCGTCGTCTCCTCGCCGGCCATACTCGACCCCACAACTCCTTCACGTCATCGATTTCCATGACCCACCGCCTCTCCTTCGACTTTGTCACGCTCCTCGCTACTCATGCTTCATTTTCTCCAAGTTCGTCGCCAGCCGTGGTAGACCTCTAGGTAAGTGTTCGATAAACATAATTATTGTGGGTGTCGCAAACATGTCTGGTTGTCGTTCGATAGTTGCATACCTTGGTGGGTGGCGTGGCTGTGTGCGTTTGAATTAATCGGCAGCGTGGTTGTGAGTGTCTGAGGAAAATTTTTTTATTCCGCGAGTGTTTATAATCGGCTTATGACTTATGCCATTGGATCGGACCTTGTGATTTTGCACGTGTGTCACAGTCGTGTGATTAGTAGACAAAAGGAATTAAATGGTGAAACAATTGAAGTTCCTGATAAAAAATGGTTTTAGGATTTTTACAGTAGACACCAAATTTCAAGGGATTAAAAAGTGATTATAGTAGGACTATTTGATTTTTAGAAATAAAAGTTGTGTTCCAAAAATTATGAAATTTTTTGGAGAACCTTGTCTTAACCAGCTGAGCACTTGGTCCAAGTTTGAAATTGTTTGGAAGAAATTTGCTCAGCAAACAGATTGTTGCCTGAAAAGAGAAAGGATTTCATCCTTGGGTAATTAGGGCATCTAGTGTCTTAGTGATGGGATGAAGTTGCTTATTAAGTTTGAGGTGTTTGGGTGAAGTCTTAAAAGGATTGGCTCCCTAGTGACTTGTAGCTTGTGATGATAGCTTGCAGGTGTATTCTAGATGTATTCTTTATTACCCTCTAGGCAAGTTGCATTTTCATGGCATTGCACAAGCATTCATAAGCATGTTATCTCATGTAGAGCTCCCTGAAGAAGTGGACATCGAGGAGAAATTTGCTCCAGTACCTGAATACCCATTGGTGGGGTTCCAACTAACTAGTTATCTAGTAGAAGGATTTTGGATCTTCTCTGCAACAAAGGCAAGCCCCGGTGCATTTGCCACCTTCCTTGTATTACAAAATTTTATCACTTATATGCTGCATTAGGTAATAGGAGTTGAATGATTAAACACTTGATGCATTACCATCCTTGGAAGATTGATTATCATACCTTGTTACCTGTTTTATAAAAACTAGTAATGCTTAGTTATGCTTATAGATTAAGAAAAATGTTTTTGATCTATGACTCATGATTTTTAAAAAGAAAAAGGGCTTGGGATGATGGAGGCATCCTCCGCGGGGATGAATTCATCATTCAAGCAGGGTACCTCTGCCAGGTATCAAACTTTGAGAATTTGTTTAAAATGAGACCAGACGTTGAGCTGGACAGGTCGCCCGTCTGTGTCGATCAAGGACCGTACCGATTGTAGGCCTGTTGATCTAGGACCTTTTAACTGGCCACATACCTCGTCATGGGTAAGCCTGAACCCGGCTACTCCATATGTGAAAAGACAATCGCGCACTGGGAGTGGAGAGATGGCGGGAGTGGCGTGTACCCACCTGGCACGTGGCTGGATGGTGGAGTACCGTACTCTCGGGTGGCGCGGACCGGTTCACGTAGTGGAGGACCCGTGGGAATGGTAGACATATGCAAGGGTTAAGTGCTACATATGTCGTGTGGTTGGAGATCCCCAGCTGGGTATTAATCGATTCGAATCGCCGTTACTTCTCGGTTATGAAGACTGGATCACTGCTCTGCATCGTAGATAACAAGTATAACAAAGCTTTGGTTAAAAGCAATCTAGTGTAGGCCAAGTGAATGATCTAGATCCTAATCTAGAGACAGGTTAGTAGATTCAGGTAATAACCTAACTTGTGAAATAAAACTTGGCTTAAGGATCCATTATTAGTAAGCTTTTATACAAAAAGGAGTCATTGATAATTGATGAGCTTTACCTTGATTCCCAAAAGCCAGCATACCCTTGAGAGTCTTTTCTTTAGTCGGGTAAGTCTTGCTGAGTAATTGCGTACTCAGGGTTTTATCCCTTGTTGTTTTTGTAGGAGAAGTTTTATTCCCTTATCTTTGGGTTTGTTACTTCATGTGGAGGACTTGAAGCTTAGAATGTTTTCATATATCTCTTATGGAAAGGCTTCACCCTTCCAATTATTGTAATAAGTTATGCACATCGAGTACTATCAGGACTTGTAATAAATACATCTCTTTCTACCATGTAAAACTTGAGTTCTGGAATGTAAAGTGTACTTTGTAAAAGTCTTCCGCTCTATCTCCAATGTGTGTGTATCAAATGTGATTACTGTAATATACCTGTTATGTGGGAGATCCTTGGGATGATGAGTTCCAGTTGGCGAACTCGATAGCCTTGTTAAGTTACCCGGTACACGTGCACAGCCATCTGAGGTCATTAAGGCAAGGATTGTTGCATGTGGGCCTGATAACTTGGGAGGGCTGTCACATTTTCCTTAAATTCAGTCATTTGTCAATGGTTACATTGCTTGCTGAATCATGAGGTCTGTTGATCGTCCTCCATCGAATCCAAAAAGATTAACTATTAAGTCAAGCCAAGAGGTGTTTTCAGTTGATATTTCTAAACGCACAAGATCTAGCAGCTCCTCCCAACATGCTGATAATACCCAGACCAAGCAACAACTAGATCCTCAGCCATTACCAGTTACTCGTTTCTGTAGAAAGGCGCTAGCTTGTCGGGTGAAAAAAGTCAGCCTACAGCTCCAGCCGCATCGTCTGACGATGATTTTATGCCTGCTCCAACATTGAAGCACACTTTCAAATCAGTTGCACCCTCCAGTTCAGTAACTAACCATCCAAAGAAAAAGTCTCGGGTATTGAACACGGACATCCCACCCCCACAAGTTCCCATTAAGTCAAGTAGTTCAAAGTCTGCTATTGATTTGAAGACAAAGAACATTATGAAAACAAGTTCATCTAAGCAGAGGACACCCAGAAGATCTTAGGTACTACACATATATTTATTTTTGTTTAGCTGTTATTTTGGGTGCACAATCAATGCTTTTGTAATACCCAATTGTTACATTCTATATTATGATTTGGTATGCTTGTTTGTTAGTGTTGTTACACTGTAGTTATTTACAACCATCCAATAATTATTATAGGTACAATTATATTCTCATTCTTTGTAATAATATCTATCCACTGTGTAATAATACCTATCCATTTATTTCAGCAAAAGTTGAACATCCGATGCATCCCGTATGATGTCCTTGTGTCGACTTGGATAATGAGTGATCGATAGCGTGACGCTGTTGCTAGGTTGGGATTCCAAAGTATTTTTGATTTGCGTACGGATGCATTAGAGAGTAGGTCTCTTATTAGGTGGTTGATGGATAAGCTTGATCCACAAGACATGACAATACGCCCAGGTGCTGTAAAATAACTCAAAAATCACAAAAGAGACGGTTCGCCTCATATTGGGTTTGCCTAGCACTGGAGGTGGTAGGGAATTCACTGATTGGTATGGTGAAATTGATGCTACTACAAAACTGAGACGAGATCTAAACATATCTAAAGATGAGTTTGATGTCGTTAAGCTACAGGATAGGCTAGTTGTGGGGAATGATGATGAGCTATCCATCAGATGCTTTTTTCTGATTTTATTCAATTGGCTACTGTTCCCATCTGCTTCATGTGGTATTACCAACAATGAGGTCCTAATGACAACAAACATGGACCGCATGGCTGATATTGATTGGTGTCAATTAGTCTATACTGATCTGTATGATGCTGCCAGTCGTTGGCAGAGGAGGAGCACAACAAACATAACTGCAACAGTTTATGGATGCTCGCTCATCATTCTTGTAAGTTACTTTCTGATTAACAACCACATATATGCACTTCAAATATTTTTTTTATATTTGCGTACATAATCATTTATTACATTGATATTTAAACTTTACACTTGTTGTCTATATGGTTCTCAGATATATTACCTTGACCATTTACACCACCCTGCATCACCTCAGAACAAGTATGGTACTCCTCATATCAAGTTTTTTTGACACCGAGACAATAAAAGATTTGAGTAGGGCTAATAGACGTGGCCCCCGCCAACTTGGGGAACCATTTGGTAATGCAGAGGTTAGCCATTAACATTTGTTTTGATGTTGATACAGATGTTATAGTTCCAATACACGCTAACAGTTATCACTGGGATTTAAACAGTTTCGTAGCCGCACAGAGATTTGTTATGTTATTGCTCCAGAACGGTCGGTTTCTGAGATATTCAACATATATGTCCTATACATCAAACACTTGATTGGCAACAAGCTAAATTGTCTGCCCACCCAACATCGTCCAATGTTCGAATCACTGTTTGATGCGCATGGCACGGAGGTTGACAAGTACTGCGCTTCTCTTCAACAAAGCCATCACATGCTTGTGTCCAAGCAGATTGAACTATCCGAGGCATTTGGAGAAATGATAGATGAAGTTCTAAGGGCTGCGACGCAGCGTGATCCACAGCAGGAAGATACTAATAGTTATGCTTCTTTTTCATTTACATTATTCAGTTCACCAATAATGCATAACTAAAGTTCATTTAGTTTTATATTTTTTATAGATTAATTTATGCAACATATTATATAATACTTATGCCTTCAGTTGTATTACATCATCACCAATACCTTTCCTGTATGATTAGATTCAAGTATGTCTCATACATCGTTTGATGAATTTCATTTGATTTTATATGTAAACTATCATTTTTTACGTACCATGTTATTATGTGGATCTAGTTGGTAATAATATTCATGCATTACCATTATTTTATAACTATACATTTTAATTTTTGGTTCATATCAACATCAACTAATTTTATCATGTTATTGTGCAGATCGAGATAAACTACCAACAAGCACTTCGCCAGCAAAAAACGAACCTGTATCCACGCCTCCTGCTGGAACCTCTGATAATCAGCATCATGATCGCCACCCACAGGTTCCAACTTATGATATTAAAGGATCCGACCAGGTCAGTATTTTTGTCATATAAAAACTTAGGTGTAGGCATATATACATATCTATATCAAATAGAGCATAGTAGTTCACATGTACACCAACTTCATGTGTTTCCCATCCAGGTATCCGGTGTAAACGTTGGTATTGAAGAATCGGTCATGGATGCTCCAATCTTTGACAAAACTCCAACATCAAATGTTTGTTTTATTTTATTCCCAACAATTATACTTATAATTACAATATGTTATAGTAACCCTCATATATCTGAATGTTTTTATTTATTTATTCATAAGGCTCCCATTACCGACAATATTGCTGTCACAGAAGTAACTCCACCCCGAAATTCTGTCAGTATATATTCTTCATAATATTTTGGTTATATTAGCCATACCCTACATCGTTGTATTATATTCACATACTTTATTGTGTTTCAGGAAGGACAAAATCCTGTTGTACAGGATCCTCCCACGGTCCCACCACTGGTGCCCCAAAGTTTGACAAAACCCCTTTGACAGAAGTAAGTTATGTCCCTTTCATTTCATATCATACTCAAGTATGTACACCATATTACATACACATTTATGCCATTGTATACTAACACATATACATATTAGGCAACTAATGAAGTGGTTAGAAGAACTATTTACAGTCAAACAGCTGATGCTGAACCTCGCCATGTATCACATGAACAATGTGCTCGCCAATTGCTTAAGTTCATTTGTTCCCAACAAATGGAGCAGAGCATGTATGCACCCCTTATCTTATCCTCTATTTAGTATCCATGGTTATTCGACCCTCAAGTTGATATTTTTTGGTAGGTCCATTATTGATTTTGGAGGATATGGTGGTTCTATGTTGGATGTTGTTGAATCTTTTGGGCCTCATAAATGCCTCGACAACTTTTTCATGCAGGGATTCATTGATTGTAATCATGATGATGATCAATTATATAATCCAGATAACATAAGCAACACACTAATACTAAATGTCAATGTTGGGGTAATGTTTTTGTATTGTACTCTTCAAACATTTATCATGTTTCGTATCTTAGTGTATAAACATATATTATTTATCAATATATTTATTATGCAGGCTCTTCTGAATATGGAGGAGCTCGAACAACATAGTTCAAATCCGTAGCCTTTCTCAACCTCCGTTCTTATAGATTTACTTGTCCATAGCTTTCTTCGAGTTGAAGTTCTAAACGAAGTTAAACTGGTGAGTCCCAACCATTCCTGTTTGTAAGATTATATCAACGTTTCTTTTTATAAGTTTCTTTTTGATACCAAACACTGTTATCTTGCCCACGGTATATTTAGTTTTTTATATTTACTTTATTTTTTCACATTCATAACATTCTTAAGTAATATCCTATCAATTTATGTTAACAAATCATGGTTCCTATGCTACGCCGTAGTCATTGGACTCTATATGCAATCAATTTCTAGCTTTGTCGCATAGACATTTTAGATTCAAATCCATATGGTCCAGCCCTTGGCGTTGGTGGTACTACCTAGAAAGATATCCACAATGATCAAGTAATGATAAATGGAATGAAACTCCCATGGTCCAAATCTCTACTAACTATTAAGAGAGCATTGTAGACTGCCCTCGCCTCCCTACGCTCGCCCGCCCGCCCGCAATCCCCGCCGTGAACGCCTCGCAATCCCCGCCCTGCAGCTCACGTTGACGCTTCCTGTCCATACGACTGATGACATCCAATCATGCCTGCTGGCCTCATAGCTAAGGAGGCTCCCCTTGCCTGTCCCTGTCGGTTCGACTGCAGGCTCGTCCCTGCGCGTGCCTGCACGGGAGTCGCGCGGCTGGCTCGCCATCTGCACCCACTCCCTTACAAGCCTGACCTTCTGCCGCTCCGTCTCGCCGAGCCACTCCCCACCGGCAGTGGCAGTGGCAGCGGCGGCGGCGGTGTCCGAGAGGCGTCGCGCGATCTGGCGCACGCGCTCGCGATCACGGTCGGCGTTGTCCGGGTAAGGCTCACGGTCGAAGGGGTGGGCGGCGTCGGTGCGGGGGTGCTCGAGCTCGCGCCACATCTGCAGGAGCAAGGAGGGCGCATTGAGGGAGGGCACCTACGGGCGCGGCGGCGGAGGTGCGGCGGTCGAGGAGAGGAGGAAGGAGGAGGGGTCGAGGGTGGAGACCGAGTGGAGGCATGCGAGCGCGAGGAGCTCGGCCTCGCGGTTGCGGCACTCGACCTTGCGCTCCATGGAGGAGAGCACCTCCTCGGCCTAGTGCGCGACCCAGCGGCTGAGGAGGCACGACTCCTGCCTCCGCCTGCGCACCTCCGATGACTCGGCCTCGCCGTCAGGCTCATGGTCTGCGGCGCCTCCGCCCACCCGCGGTGGAGCAGGAGGAGGAGGACGGGGCTGGGGAGAAGCAGCCACTGAGGTGATCACTGACGAGGTCCTCACGGTCGAAGGGGTGGGCGGCATCGGTGCGGGGGTGCTCGAGCTCGCACCACATCTACAGGAGCGAGGAGGGAGCGTTGAGGGAGGGCGCCTGCAGGCGCGGCGGCAGAGGCGCGGTCGAGGAGAGGAGGAAGGAGGAGGGGTCAACGGTGGAGACAGGGAGGAGGCGCACGAGCATGAGGAGCTTGGCCTCACGGTTGCGGCGCTCGACCTCGCGCTCCATGGAGGAGAGCACCTCCTCGGCCTGGCGCGCGACCTAGCGACTGAGGAGGCGCGACTCCCGCCTTCGCCTGCGCACCGCCGACGACTCGGCCTCGCCATCGGGCTCATGGTCCATGACGCCTTCGCCCGCCCGCGATAGAGCAGGAGGAGGAGGAGGATGGGGCCAGGGAGAAGTAGCCGCTGAGGTGGTCACAGACGAACTCGACCCCTGCGCACGCGCCGCACCTGCTTCTCGCCTCGGCCTCTCCGCACGGCAGCAGCGGGGCGAGGCGGCCCTACTCGTGGAGCGCGAGCACCTGGCCCGCGCCGTCGAGGTCACGGCCGCGCACGAACAGGCGCGGCGGCATGGCCTTCTCCCCGGCCATGGCCCACAACTGGTCGCGCAGGCCACGGTCCATGGACACGTCGTGCTCCTGGAACGGCACGCCCAAGCTCTCCAGCAATGCACGCACGCCGTTGCAGTCCTCAAATGTGCGCCGCACGCCACGTAGCGTCGTCGTGTACAGCACCACGCCCGCGCCGCCCTCCCCCCCGGCGGCGAGGAACCCCAGCAGCGGGTCGCCGGCCGACGGCGTGCACCCGTCGTCCACCAGCTCCCACGCGTCCAGCGACTCCCGCGCGTCGAAGAAGGACGCGTCATTGGACAGCGCGTCGCCACCGTGGCACTGGTGTGCCGGCTTGGTCGGGGAGTGCGTGCCGCCGCCCGCCGCCGGGAGTGACGACGGCTTCAGCACGCGCAGGATGCGCACCTTCAGGGTCTTGATGATCATGGCGCCAGGCAGAATAGGAATGGACTCTCTGTCGGCCTGGCGCTTTTCTTGTCCAGCTTTGCCTCTGGATGCGTGTGGGTTTTGGTTTGGCGATGGTTGTTGTGGGGAAAGTGGGGAGGAAGAAGAGCAAGAGGTGGTGGTGGAGCCGTGGGAGGTGGAGGGAGGCTGTGCGGTCTTTTAACCGCTTCACACCATGCCGTTGACAGATCATCGTTCACGGCCGGAGCCATATGGCACAAAACAGAAGCGCCAGCATCTTGTTAAGAACGGTTTTACGAACAACAACAACGCCATTAATTTAGCAGCTATCTCTACTAACTATTAAGAGAGCATTGTAGACTGCTCCTGCCTCCCTACACGAGCGATTGGAGGTTGGATTGTGAGCCAGAGCCGGAGAGACAGCTACAGCCAGCCTCGGGGACGACGGGGAGGGGGTTGGATTAGGTGGGGAGGACGAGGATGGAAGGAAGAGGGAGGAGAGGTGGAGACACAACTAACGGAGGAAAGGAGAGAGAGAGAGAGAGGTTGAGCAGCAAGGTGGAAGGAAGACGAAGAAGAAAAGGCCGCTATTTTTTATTTAGTTTTTTTGGTTGTTGTAAATTTGGTTTGGGTCGCAAGAGGAAAGAGGCGCGTATCTCTTTCACTCACGCGTAATAATCACAACTGTGCGTATCTATACTACTCCTTAAGATGGTATCTATACTACTCCTTAAGATGGTAGTGTAGGCGTCCAAAAATACTATGGTGCACGGTTCTGCCACTGTCTCATCCTCTCTGCAACGCACGCCTCCCTCTCCTCCGCCCCACCCTCCTCCCCACGCCATCAGCGCCGCCATCATCGGATCCGCCCCAAGACGTCTTCGCCCTAGCCGCGCCCCCTTCCATCCTCTCCGCGACGGACGCCTCCCTCTCTAGCCCGCACCCCCCTAGTCCCCTTCTTCACCCCTCGCACAGCGGCCCGGATCCCCGCCCCTTCTCACCCTCCTCCCGACTGGCAGATGTGGAGATTGGCTCCGGCGGACCGAGTCGCGCTGGCGGGCGTGGAGATCGGCTTCCGTGGTCTGCGCGAGATTGACGATGTCGATGCCCTATAGGCAAAAATGGAGGTCATGCTTCTTCTCCCCTCGTGTGGCAGCCCATCATCCCCTTCTTCTCACCCTCCTCCCCCGCCCACCGTCCATCATCCCCTTCCCCCGTGTACCACCAGCTCGTACTTGGTCAGCAGCTCCCGCATCTTGGCCCTCCGCTCCTCCGAGTCCGTCAGCTCCACCGTTTTCGGGACGCAGTCCATCATCAAGAAGCTATGCAATGCAGTCAATTTCCAACCGCTCAATTTTCATTACCTCCTTACCTCTGTTTGTTAGTGTTTTAGTGCAGTCCAATCGAAAAAATGCATGGATCTGTTGTGCATGATTTTGTAAGTCTGTAATTTATGCTTATGTTTTTTTTATTTTACTTTCTTAATAACTTAGTGAGATGAACACTCCCTCACTAAATTTTCACTATATGCTTGTGAAGGTTTAACAAGCAATTGACAAAATTCCACCATAGAACATTTATAATACCTAATAAGTATTGTTAGATTATTCGTTCAGCCTTGTTATTGATTCTGTTGAATGAGTTTCTCTCCAACCTTCAACTTTTATTGCTTGGAACATCATCACTGACTTTCACTAACCTTGAAGAAGAGTGTGCTTCCATATTCTCTTCTCTCAATGTGTGGGTACCTTGGGCAAATGTGTTTCTATGTTTCCTAGGTTGTGTTGGCTAGCCCCTGATATAAAGTGATCATTGCCTATCTATTACTTAGATTGATTAATTGTTCATTATTTACTATTTATTTGTTACTGATATTTTATTGTTGTTCTTGTTGTACTCTTGACTCTTGACCTTTGTAAATGCTATTGATCATTTCTTTTTTAAAGCAGTCTGATTCTGACTAGGCACTAAATCTGTTGTAATTTTTAGCATTGGCATGCTGCATCATTTTTTAGAAATATTCAAATCGTGTCCTTTTGGTTTTGCTCTGGAAGACTAAAATGGATCTGGGTTCTGGGTTGTGTTTAAGCCTATTAGCTGTGTTCAGTTACGTGGATGGCACTTAGGGTGTTTGTTTGGTATTATAATCTATCTAGAGTATATAATCCAACAATTTTTGAACTAAGTGTTAGTTCAAAAGTTGTTAGATTATTTAATCTGGGTAACAAACACCCCCTTAAACAATAGTGAATAGGATTCACTTTGTAACATCAAGAAAGTGGATGACAGTGAACCCAGGAAAATCCTATGATTTCTTCTTTTTTACCCCTTAGCTTGATGCAATGGTACTGATGGTTGCAATGTAGTGGTGAAACAACTATATTAAAATAACAAAATTTATGTATGGATAGGATCACAAATGTATTAAGAAACCTTTTTCTCATAACAGTACCGTGGTATTATGTGTTTCCGTTGCAACGCACGGGCACTCACCTAGTTAATCATGAAAAGACTTAGCATGGCGTTACTAGTAGCTCGACCAAATTCTTGTATACCAAAGTTTGACAACTTCATGATTGCGCTTCTTCCCAACTGTCCAACCATGCAGCCAGGCTCCAATGATTGTGGCATTTTTGTCACTAGCTTCATACGATGCTACGCCTTTGATGATGGTGACGTATTAGAATTTGTTGTACCAGTACGTTACTAAATTGCTTCTTTGTTACTTCATAAAATCAGTATTAATACAATTTCTAACAATTAATATAACTATTATGACAAATGCAGGACGGACCAATGAACCAACGTGCGTTTGTTCTACATTACCTGACCTTTCATCGCAACAATACGGTTTACCCCTTCCCTGCAGAACTAATCCCTTTCAAATATGTTCCAAGGAAACGATGTTGTTTAAAAGCCAAGGTCTAGCTATCATAGCTGACATCATTCCGTATGGAATCCATAATATGTCTATGCTACTTCTCATGACACTTATGTCAAGTGTTTCAAATGTATATGCTACTTCTCATGACACTTAAGCCAAGGGTGTCAAGTGTTTATGCTACTTCTTATCATACTTATGTCAAGTGTGTAAAACCGCTATGCTATTTCTGATGTCAGTTATGTCAAGTGTGCCAAGTGTATATGTCATTTATGTCAAGTTTGTCAAACTGTTAATCGTTATGTCAAGTGTTGGCGTAGTTCTAGTTCCAGACATTCCAGACAATCATGTTCAGTTTGCTCTATCTTCAATGTACGACATTGGAAGTATGACTGTTACCTATATGGTACTATTATGCACATCCAATCTACTTATTATGATCGCATCTTATATGTAATACTGATTTTGTCCTTGTTTTACATCTAATCAAGTCATATTATTTTTATTTGACATGCTTTTCCATTACATCCAAGCATTATTTATAACTACAATTTGCATAACTCATACGATGACATTATATAACACACTCATGCAATAGAAGTTGATGTCATTGTTCTATTACAAACAATTACTACGTCACCACACTATTTTCCTACATCTAATTCTTCACCCATACCCATCTGTTCACCAGTTGATTCATTGTCTTCTTCTTCAACCATATGATGTTTTTTGCAGTGGAGGTTTCATTCCACTATGGAGCAGTTGTTTTACTATTGATTCTTGAACCCGGCGAACATCCTCTTTTCCGATTAGCCAGTGTGGCTAGTCTTGCCCTATTCTCTTCCAGAGATAGACACGTCCTGCTGTTGTGTCCATCTACAATTCCACTGTCACACCCGACTTTAAGGAACAAAGCAGGTGCATCTCATACATGCGCCAAGAAGACAACATATATAATAACAGAGTGTATAGAGATAAATGTCACAATAACATCAGATTATTTATTACATAGCGGAAGGCTTATTACAAAATATAAGAATGAATATAAAACGAACTAAGGATCGTCGGCGCCAATGTCAACTAAGAAACGCCACCTAGATCAGATCAAACTCCTCGCCTTGTGGCTCCTCCTGAACCACCTGTTCTTCTCCTGTGGGGGGTGCGAGACAGCAAGGGTGAGCTCACACATGATCATAGCTCAACAAGTTGTGGGGAACCAGTGGACATGAACTCACAAAGGTGGGAGTTCATGTGATGTGTAAGGCTAATCAATGACAGGGGTCAAAGCTAAGCATTGCTTTTAAGTAGTTGGTCAAAATTTTATTAGCAGTTACTAAGTGTAAGTAAATACCAAACCTTAAGTAAAGTGATAGAACAAAATTAATAATAAACCCATGCGATGCAAATGACAAAATTGAATTTAAGTTCCATAAATTAATCATCAGAGAGTCCTGAGCTGCTCATGACCGTGAGCTCGGCTAGTATACCAGTTTTACACTCTGCAGAGGTTGTACCCTTTACCCATAAGCCATGTTACCCATCTGCCAAGGGATCGCGACTCCCATACACCTCTACCTAGGAGGTGAGGCAGGGCAACACTACGAGGCCTTTACAAAGTTCCATTAGCTTCCGAAAACCCGCTATAGTTTATGGGAAGAGCACTTGCAAGAATCCCCCGTCTGACTGCCATCGCAGCTAAATCAACCCGAGAATCTCCTTGCATGCAACTCCCCTACTGCCCTTGCCCCTTTCGGGTAAGGTAGTCTTCCACTAGATTTCCTAATTAGTCAGCCAAGGGCGTCCCATTAAACCCTTGTGGTGGCACGTGTTTCTCAAGTTAAGCTCTATGTTCCAATTAACATTAATGATCTCGACATGAATAGAAATAGAATAACAAAAGAATTGGAACATAGATAAAATGAATGATTATCCCAAAACCATGTAAAGCAATAGCAAACTACCCAAGTGATTCAGGGGTAAACAAGGTAATGAGATAAACAATCTAGGGTGACCTATCGGGTCCCATCAAAGTTAACCTATGCATGAATAAATGGTATTAAAGAACATTATTGGGTGAAAAGTGGTCAAGGGCACAACTTGCCTTCAATGAGCTCCTGCTCAGCTACTTCTATCTGCTGCTCACCAGGATCCTCAGTCACAGGCTCTTCTACTCACCACAATACAAACAAGCACAATGTATATAGAGAAATTAACATCACACCAAACATATAAACAAAATACACAGTAATAATCTACACATTAAAATAAAATCCTAGGAACAGGAATCATAATTTTTGGAGTTATAGATTTTAAGATATGAGTTTTCAAAGGTTTTATGTGCTTAAGATAGGATTAAGTGAGTAATAAATTTTCTTACTGTTGTCGTGACAAAACAGAGACACTAAGTGATAGGGAATAAAATTACAAAATTTTAGAGATTAGAATGAAGTGATTTGGAGCTCATATGAATTTTCTATGAAATAAACAAGTTCTAGCCTTTTATTTTTACACTAAAATTCCATTTTCTATTCATTTATTGGATTTAAACGATCTCTGGACTGGGCCTCAAAATATGAGAACAGCAGGGGGCTCGGGGCAAAAATCCCTAAGGCACAGAGACAAGCCGTGCAGGACGGCGGATTCTAATCTCTACTTCCAGAGGGGCTCTTAAGCAAAATATCCAGCCGAACGGGTATCAGCCACACTGGGCCGTCCGATCAGAGGTCAAGCGCCTAGATCACATCGCGTTTAAAACAAAACTGCATGCATCTGCAGCCGATGGATCCGAGATCGATGCCCGAGATCTAACCACGCGCACGCCAATCTCCCAGCCCTCCGATCACCAATATCCAGACACGATGGGATTTCTTCCTCACACTCATCTGCAAATGGATCCTAGCCACCCGTTTTCGATCCAACGCAAGGGAAGCCGTCCCCAACCAGAAATACCCGCACGGCGGCGCTGCCCACCGCCTACGGCGGCGCTGCCCACCGGAATGGCCCCCTGCCCGCGCCCTAGATTGACCACCACACTAACCTGAGAGCACAACTCGCATGAAAGGAGATGGCAAAGTTGACATGGTGATCGAACCTGCGCTCCTAGCGACGACGAGGTCGGACCACGGCGCCAGGTGCCGTCGCAGTGGAGTTGCGCCACCGACGAGAAATTCCTCCGCTCCCAGTGAGTAACTCGCCCACCGCACACGCGCAACGCGCCCCTAATCGCCCGACGAAGGTTCCTTAGTATATCCCGGCACTGGACGACGGTGGGAACGGGAATCCCGTGTCTCACTCTCTGTTTTCTCTCCTGGCGGCAATGGCGGGTGCGGCTGCGTGGTGAAGCTGCGGCGAGGTCGTGGGATCCCCTATTTGTAGACGCGGTGAGGAACGGAGCGGCTGCAACGGACACCGATGTCTACGGCGAAGCTCCGCCATGCACGCGTGTTCGTTGCGGTGAAGAAGACGGAGTCACGGTGCTTGTGAGTCTGCCTGGTGGGTCCGTGAAGCAGCCTCACGTGAGAGCGTGCACCTGCCAGTAGGCCCCGCCTGACAGATCGTCAGCGCACGCGACGTAAGGGAGAGCGGCTGGCCCAGGGGCCCTACGTGTCGGCGCTGGAGAGAAGTGTGGGCTGCGCAGCGTAGGAAAAATCATGGGCCGAAATGCGCGACTTGGCCCAGTTGGGTTTCTTTCACTTTTTCTTTTATATTTTCCTTTAATTTCCTTTTCATTTAAACCTCAAATTTGAATTTGAATCTTGTTATGAGTTTCTTTTGAGTCAATTACACAAATTCAAACCCTAATGTAGGAATAATATATTTTTATTTACTTATTTTTATCCACATAATATTTATTTTCTTCTCTTTTCTAAATTCTAGAATTTCTTTTAGATTCTAAATTTCCTTTTTGAATTAATATATTTCTTGTCACATTATTTTTATATTGTCACAAAATGCACATAAAAATAAAACCCAGCATGATGCATAATTTAGTGGAATTTATTTTATAATTATTATTTTTTTAAATATGGTGTTCACATGTGATGATACAAAAAAAGTCCAACTCACACATAGATAAAGTGAAATTGTTTCTCCTTTTTATATTATCTCTTACAACCTACAAATTGGGTATTACAAATCCTACTCCCCTTAAAAATAATCTCGTCCTCGAGATTTAGGAAGAACGAGGGAAAAGATGGAAAAAATCTATGCGAAGCTCTTCTTCTCTTTCCCATGTTGCTTCATCTTCGCCATGGTGACTCCATTGCACTTTGCACATCTTTATCACCTTATTTCTTGTAACTCGAGTCAATGTGTCAAGAATCTTGATTGGATACTCCGTTTAAGTCAAATCACCCTGAACGCTGAGCTCTTCCATCGGTAACTGTTCCTTAGGGACACGGAGATATTTCTTCAGTTGAGATACATGGAACATATTATGCACATCCGATAGACTATCAGGTAACTCGAGTTGGTATGCCATCTCCCCAACTCGCCTAAAGATCAAGAATGGTCCAATATAGCGAGGGGACAATTTGCCCTTAACTTTGAATCTCCTCATTCCACGAAGTGGTGACACCTTGAGGTACACATAATCTCCTTCTTCAAATTCCAGTGGCCTCCTTCTATTATCAGCATAGCTCTTTTGCCTGGTTTGAGCCACCCTCAAATTCTCTCGAATTATACGGACTTGTTCTTCTGCTTCTTGAATCAGTTCAGGCCTAAAGAACTGTCTTTCTCTAGTTTGATCCCAATACAAAGGAGTCCTGCATTTCCTGCCATATAAAGCCTCGAATGGTGATATCTTCAGACTGGCCTGATAACTATTATTATATGAGAACTCAGCATATGGTAGACTTTTATCCCAACTTCCTCCATGCTGAAGGGCACATGCTCTCAACATATCTTCCAAAACTTGATTAGTCCTTTCCGTCTGTCCATCAGTCTGAGGGTGATAAGCCGTACTAAAATTCAACTTCGTGCACATATTCTCATGAAAGCTTCTCCAAAATCTTGAGGTAAACTGCGAACCTCGATCAGACGCGATCTTCTTTGGTACTCCATGTAAACACACAATTCGAGCCATATATAACTCCGCTAGCTGAGAACCTTTATATGTAGCCTTTACAGGAATGAAGTGAGCCACTTTAGTCAATCTATCCACAATCACCCATATAGCATCATATCCTTTCTGGGTGCGAGGCAATCCAGTAATGAAATCCATACCAATCTCTTCCCACTTTCACTCAGCTATCTTCAGTGGGTGCAATAGTCCAGCTGGCCTCTGGTGTTCAGCCTTAACTCTTTGACATACATCGCACATATCCACATGCGCAGCCACATCTCTTTTCAATCCATACCACCAATATTTCCGTTTCAAATCCTGATACATCTTGGTACTACCAGGATGAATAGAATAATCCGAGTCATGGGCCTCCTTTAATATAGTCTCACGAAGGCTTTCAATATCAGGAACACACATCCTGTCCTTGAACCATACGGTGCCTTGCTCATCTTCCGTGAATTCCGGACCTCGACCTTCAGTAATCAGATCCTTAATCTCTTATATTTTAGCATCACCAATTTGACCTTAGTGGATTTCTTGCTCCAAAGTAGGTTCCACATCAATAGTAACTCCTTCAGTATGAGCAACTATCCCCAGGTTAAGTCTCCTGAAATCCTCAACAATCTCATCGGGTAGCTGGGCAACAATAGCTGAATGAACATGCTCCTTTCGACTCAAGGCATCTGCAACCAAATTTGCCTTGCCCGGGTGATAGTGAATCTCCAAATCATAATCCTTAATAAGCTCCAACCAACGGCGTTGCCTAAGGTTGAGATCCTTCTGAGTGAATATATACTTCAAACTCTTATGATCCGTATATACTTGGCACTTAGTTCCCATAATGTAGTGTCTCCAAATCTTAAGTACATGCACAACGGCTGCCAATTCTAAGTCATGAGTGGGGTAGTTCAATTCATGTTTCCGTAACTGACGAGACGCATAGGCGATCACATGTCCTTCTTGCATGAGCACACATCCTAAGCCTTGGCCACATGCATCACAATAAATATCAAATCCTTTCTGTAGGTCTGGCATAACCAATACTGGTGGCGACATCAATCTCTTCTTCAATTGATCAAAACTATCTTGATACTTCTCATTCCACTTAAATTCTCTTCCCTTCTCCAGAAGCGAGGTCATAGGCTTAGCAATCTTAGAAAATCCTTCAATAAATCTCCGATAATATCCTGCTAATCCCAAGAAACTCCAAATCTCAGTAACTGTAGTGGGTACTCTCCACTCCATTATCTCCTTAACCTTAGCAGGATCCACTGATATTCCACCATTAGAAATAATATGATCAAGAAATGGCACCTCGCCAATCCAAAACTCGCACTTGCTAAACTTGGCATATAGCTGGTTATCTCGTAGCTTCTGTAGCACCAACCTTAGATGTTCCTCATGGTCACCATCACTCTTGGAATAGATAAGAATATCGTCGATGAACACCACGACGAATCTGTCCAAGTACTCCATAAACACCTTATTCATCAAGTTCATAAAATAAGCTGGTGCATTGGTTAATCCAAACGACATAACAGTGAACTCATATAATCCATATCGAGTCGAGAAAGCCGTCTTGGGAATATCTGAGGGTCTAATCCTCATCTGATGGTAGCCCGATCGGAGATCAATCTTCGAGAATACCCTTGCACCTCTCATCTAATCAAATAAATCCTCAATATGGGATAATAGATACTTGTTCTTCACAGTAACATCATTGAGAGATCTATAATCCACACATATTCTTTGTGATCCATCCTTCTTCTGTACAAACAGAACCGGCGCTCCCCAAGGTGAGGAACTCGGACGAATGTACCTAGCCTCCTACAACTCCGTCAACTGTTTCTTAAGTTCCTTTAACTCTTCTACAGACATCCTGTATGTCCGTTCAGAAATAGGGGCAATCCCAGGTAAGAGATCAATAACAAACTCAACTTCTCTATTAGGTGGCATCCCTGGTATCTCCTCTGGAAAGACATCTGGAAAATCTCTAACCACACGGATGTTGTCACCAACAAACTCCTCAGGTATAAAGAACATTGCACGTTTGGATGATGTGGTTACTGCAATATTAACTTGAAATCTTTCTCCTTTAGGGGTAGTGAGTTCTACGGTACCTCTACCACATGCTATAATGGCTTTGCCTTTCTTAACCATAACATACCAAGGATCAGATCTATACTGCTTGCCTCTAATATTATAGCAGTAGCTCCAAATTCTCTCCCCATAATTGTTAATGTCAATCTACGTGTCATTTGATTCGCCTCAACAAGCCCTTTAGGTGTAATTACTATCATTGGTTTTCTCATATTTAGCAGTGGTATTTCATTTGTGTTGGCATATCTAGCAGACATAAATGAATGTGTAGCACCAGAATCAAATAAGATGGTTGCAGGAATTGCATTAACATAAAACATACCAAGTACGATGTTTGCACCATCCGGAGTAGCATCAACGCTGACTTTATTAACCTTGGCAATAGAATATCACTTGCCAGATCCTGGAGTTTGCTGCCTATTCTGAACTAAAGTAGTAGCAATCCTCTGTGGGCAGACATTTGCATAGTGTCCAGTCTTCCCACACTTGAAACAAGTGGTGCCTGCACTCTGTCCTGAGAACTTCGTCGGGGTGCCAGTGGGGGTAGCTTGTCGAGGAGGTGGAGTCCTCAGAGGTGATTGCTGAACTGGGCGCTGGCCTCCGCCAGTGCGAACTGGTGTACCCTGGGGTGAACTGTAGCAAGGACGAACACTGCTGCTTCCTTGTCCTTAAGATTAGCCTTTCTCTTCAAATCTCCTAGCTGATCATGCTTGTGTTCAATAGCTAGCGCCTTATCGAGTAGCCTCTGAAATGATGGAAATGTATGTGCCACCAAAGCATACTGTAGAGGTCCATTGAGTCCTTCAATAAAATGTTCCTGTTTCCTCTCATCCTCAGCAACTTCATCTGGGGCATATCTGGATAATTGAATAAACTTGTCGCGGTACTCGCTGACTGACATACTGAAAGTCGCCTAGAGGGGGGGGGGTGAATAGGGTGAAACTGAAATTTACAAAGTTAATCACAACTACAAGCCGGGTTAGCGTTAGAAATAGAAATGAGTCCGAGAGAGGGCGTAAAAACAAATCGCGAGTGAGTGAAGAAGTGAGACGCAAGGATTTGTTTTACCGAGGTTCGGTTCTCGCAAACCTACTCCCCGTTGAGGAGGCCACAAAGGCCGGGTCTATTTCAACCCTTTCCCTCTCTCAAACGGTCCCTCGGACCGAGTGAGCTTCTCTTCTCAAATCAATCGGGAACAAAACTTCCCCGCAAGGACCACCACACAATTGGTGTCTCTTGCCTCGGTTACAATTGAGTTTTGATCACAAGAACAAATGAGAAAGAAAAGAAGTAATCCAAGCGCAAGAGCTCAAAAGAACACAACAAATCTCTCTCACTAATCACTAAAGCCTTGTGTGGAGTTGGGAGAGGATTTGATCACTTGGGTGTGTCTAGAATTGAATGCTAGAGCTCTTGTAAGTAGTTGGAAGGTGAAAAACTTGGATGACTTGAATGTGGGGTGGTTGGGGGTATTTATAGCCCCAACCACCAAACTAGCCGTTTGGTGAAGGCTGCTGTCGACGGGCGCACCGGACAGTCCGGTGCGCCACCGGACACTGTCCGGTGCGCCACCGGACACTGTCCGGTGCGCCAGCCACGTCACCCGGCCGTTAGGGTTTGACCGTTGGAGCTCTGACGTGTGGGCCCGCCTGGCTGTCCGGTGGTGCACCGGATAGGCCCTGTAGGCTGTCCGGTGTGCCACCCGCGCGTGCACTGCTCCTCCGCGCACTCTGGCGCGCATTAAATGCTTCTGCAGGTGACCGTTGGCGCGAAGTAGCCGTTGCTCCGCCGTTACACCGGACAGTCCGGTGTGCACCGGACATGTCCGGTGAATTATAGCAGAGCGGATTCCCGAAGCTGGCGAGTTCAGAGTCGCTCTCCTCTGGAGCACCTGACACTGTCCGGTGGTGCACCGGACAGTCCGGTGAATTATAGCGAAGCGCCTCTGAGAATTCCCGAAGGTGAAGAGTTCAGCTTGGAGTCCCCTGGTGCACCGGACACTGTCCGGTGGCACACCGGACAGTCCGGTGCGCCAGACCAGGGTGCCTTCGGTTGTCCCTTTGCTCTTTTGTCTGAACCCTTTTTGGTCTTTTTGTTGGCTTATTGTGAACCTTTGGCAATTGTAGAACTTATAAACTAGAGCAAACTAGTTAGTCCAGTTATTTGTGTTGGGCAATTCAACCACCAAAATTAATTAGGAAGTAGGTGTAAGCCTAATTCCCTTTCAATCTCCCCCTTTTTGGTGATTGATGCCAACACAAACCAAAGCAAATATACAAGTGCATAATTTGAACTAGTTTGCAAAATGTAAGTGCAAAGGTTACTTAGAATTGAGCCAATAAATATTACCTACTGGATATGCATGGATTGTTTCTTTATTTTTAACATTTTGGACCACGCTTGCACCACATGTTTTGTTTTTGCAAATTCTTTTTGTAAATCCTTTTCAAAGTCCTTTTGCAAAATAGTCAAAGGTAAATGAATAAGATTTTGCGAAGCATTTTCAAGTTTTGAAATTTTCTCCCCTTGTTTCAAATGATTTTCCTTTGACTAAACAAAACTCCCCCTTAATGAAATCCTCCTCTTAGTGTTCAAGAGGGTTTTAAGATATCAATTTTGAAAATACTACTTTCTTCCCCTTTTGAACACAAAGAGATACTAATTTGAAAATCATAAGTTTTTAAAATTTGGTGGTGGTGCGGTCCTTTTGCTTTGGGCTAATACTTTCTCCCCCTTTGGCATGAATCGCCAAAAATAGATACTTTGAGTGAAATATAAGCCCTTTACTAACTACTTTCTCCCCTTTGGCAAATAAAACATATGAGTGAAGATTATACCAAAGACGAAGAAGTGCTTGAAGCGACGACGAAGGATGAGTTATGGAGTGGAGTGGAAGCCTTTGTATTCGCCGAAGACTCCAATTCCCTTTCAATACACCTATGACTTGGTTTGAAATTCACTTGAAAATACATTAGTCATAGCATATATAAAAGAGACATGATCAAAGGTATAGTTATGAGCTATGTGTGCAAGACATCAAAAGAAATTCCTAGAATCAAGAATATTTAACTCATGCCTAAGTTTGGTAAAAGTTTGTTCATCTAGTGGCTTGGTAAAGATATCGGCTAATTGATCTTTAGTATTAATGTATGCAATTTCGATATCCCCCTTTTGTTGGTGATCCCTAAGAAAATGATACCGAATGGCTATGTGTTTAGTGTGGCTATGCTCAAAGGGATTATCCGCCATGCGGATTGCACTCTCATTATCACATAGAAGAGGATCTTTGGTTAATTTGTAACCATTGTCCCTAAGGGTTTGCCTCATCCAAAGCAATTGCGCGCAACAATGGCCTGCGGCAATATACTCGGCTTCGGCGGTAGAAAGATCTACCGAATTTTGCTTCTTTGAAGCCCAAGACACCAAGGATCTTCCCAAGAACTGGCAAGTCCCCGATGTGCTCTTTCTATTAATCTTACACCCCGCCCAATCGGCATCCGAATAACCAAATAAATCAAATGTGGATCCCCGAGGGTACCAAAGCCCAAACTTAGGAGTATAAGCCAAATATCTCAAGATTCGTTTTACGGTCGTAAGGTGAGATTCCTTAGGGTCGGCTTGGAATCTTGCACACATGCATACGGAAAGCATAATGTCCGGTCGAGATGCACATAAATAGAGTAATGAACCTATCATCGACCGGTATACCTTTTGATCGACGGATTTACCTTCCGTGTCGAGGTCGAGATGCCCATTTGTTCCCATGGGTGTTTTGATGGGCTTGGCATCCTTCATCCCAAACTTGTTTAGAATGTCTTGAGTATACTTTGTTTGGCTAATGAAGGTGCCCTCTTGGAGTTGCTTTACTTGAAATCCCAAGAAATACTTCAACTCCCCCATCATCGACATCTCGAATTTCTGTGTCATGATCCTACTAAATTCCTCACATGTAGATTCGTTAGTAGACCCAAATATAATATCATCAACACAAATTTGGCATACAAACAAATCATTGTCAAGAGTTTTAGTGAATAAAGTAGGATCGGCCTTGTCGACTTTGAAGCCATTAGCAATAAGGAAATCTCTTAGGCATTCATACCATGCTCTTGGGGCTTGCTTGAGCCCATAAAGCGCCTTAGAGAGCCTATAGACATAGTTAGGGTACTCACTGTCTTCAAAGCCGGGAGGTTGCTCAACATAGACCTCTTCCTTGATTGGTCCGTTGAGGAAATCACTCTTCACGTCCATTTGGTAAAGCTTGAAGCCATGGTAAGTAGCATAGGCTAATAATATACGAATTGACTCAAGCCTAGCTACGGGAGCATAGGTTTCACCAAAATCCAAACCTTCGACTTGGGAGTATCCCTTGGCCACAAGTCAAGCTTTGTTCCTTGTCACCACACCATGCTCATCTTGCTTGTTGCGGAAGACCCATTTGGTTCCTACAACATTTTGATTAGGACGTGGAACTAAATGCCATACCTCGTTCCTAGTGAAATTGTTGAGCTCCTCTTGCATCACCATCACCCAATCCGAATCTTGGAGTGCTTCCTCTACCCTGTGTGGCTCAATAGAGGAAACAAAAGAGTAATCCTCACAAAAATGTGCAACATGAGATCTAGTGGTTACCCCCTTATGAATGTCGCCGAGGATGGTGTCGACGGGGTGATCTCGTTGGATTGCTTGGTGGACTCTTGGGTGTGGCGGTCTTGGTTCTTCATCCTCCTTGTCTTGATCATTTGCATCTCCCCCTTGATCATTGCCGTCATCTTGAGGTGGCTCATCATTTTGATTTTCTCCTTCATCAACTTGAGCCTCGTCCTCATTTTGAGTTGGTGGAGATGCTTGCGTGGAGGAGGATGGTTGATCTTGTGCTTGTGTGGGCTCTTCGGATTCCTTAGGACACACATCCCCAATGGACATGTTCCTTAGCGCGATGCACGGAGCCTCTTCATTACCTATCTCATCAAGATCAACTTGCTCAACTTGAGAGCCGTTAGTTTCATCAAACACAACGTCACAAGAAACTTCAACTAGTCCCGAGGACTTGTTAAAGACTCTATATGCCTTTGTGTTTGAATCATATCCTAGTAAAAAGCCTTCTACAGTCTTGGGAGCAAATTTAGATTTTCTACCTCTTTTAACAAGAATAAAGCATTTGCTACCAAAGACTCTAAAATATGAAATGTTGGGCTTTTTACCGGTTAGGAGTTTGTATGATGTCTTCTTGAGGATTCGGTGTAGATACAACCGGTTGATGGCGTAGCAAGCGGTGTTAACCGCCTCGGCCCAAAACCGATCCGGCGTCTTGTACTCATCAAGCATGGTTCTTGCCATGTCCAATAGAGTTCGATTCTTCCTCTCCACTACACCATTTTGTTGTGGGGTGTAGGGAGAAGAGAACTCATGCTTGATGCCCTCCTCCTCAAGGAAGCCTTCAATTTGTGAATTCTTGAACTCCATCCTGTTGTCGCTTCTTATTTTCTTGATCCTTAAGCCAAACTCATTTTGAGCCCGTCTCAAGAATCCCTTTAAGGTCTCTTGGGTTTGTGATTTTTCTTGCAAAAAGAACACCCAAGTGAAGCGAGAATAATCATCCACAATAACTAGACAGTACTTACTCCCGCCGATGCTTATGTAAGCGATCGGGCCGAATAAATCCATGTGTAGGAGCTCCAGTGGCCTGTCAGTCGTCATGATGTTCTTGTGTGGATGATGAACACCAACTTGCTTCCCAGCTTGGCATGCGCTACAAATCCTGTCTTTCTCAAAATGAACATTTGTTAATCCTAAAATGTGCTCTCCCTTTAGAAGCTTATGAAGATTCTTCATTCCAACATGGGCTAGTCGGCGGTGCCAGAGCCAACCCATGTTAGTCTTAGCAATTAAGCAAGCGTCGAGTTCAGCTCTATCAAAATCTACCAAGTATAGCTAACCCTCTAACACTCCCTTAAATGCTATTGAATCATCACTTCTTCTAAAGACAGTGACACCTACATCAGTAAATAAACAGTTGTAGCCCATTTGACATAATTGGGAAACGGAAAGCAAGTTATAATCTAAGGAATCTACAAGAAAAACATTTGAAATGGAATGGTCAGGAGATATAGCTATTTTACCCAAACCTTTGACCAAACCTTGGTTTCCATCCCCGAATGTGATAGCTCGTTGGGGATCTTGGTTTTTCTTGTAGGAGGAGAACATCTTTTTCTCCCCTGTCATGTGGTTTGTGCACCCGCTCTCGATTATCCAACTTGAGCCCCCGGATGCATAAACCTACAAAACAAATTTAGTTCTTGACTTTAGGTACCCAAATGGTTTTGGGTCCTTTGGCATTAGACACAAGAACTTTGGGTACCCAAACACAAGTCTTGGAGCCCTTGTGTTTGCCCCCAACAAACTTGGCAACTACCTTGCCGGATTTGTTAGTCAAAGCATAAGATGCATCAAAAGTTTTAAATGAAATGTCATGATCATTTGATGCATTAGGAGTTTTCTTCTTAGGCAACTTAGCACGGGTTGGTTGCTTAGAGCTAGATGTCTCACCCTTATACATAAAAGCATGATTAGGGCCAGAGTGAGACTTCCTAGAGTGAATTCTCCTAATCTTGCTCTCAGGATAACCGGCAGGGTACAAAATGTAACCCTCGTTATCCTGAGGCATGGGAGCCTTGCCCTTAACAAAGTTAGACAATTTCTTAGGAGGGGCATTAAGTTTGACATTGTCTCTCTTTTGGAAGCCAATGCCATCCTTGATGCCAGGGCGTCTCCCACTATAGAGCATACTTCTAGCAAATTTAAAATTTTCATTCTCTAAGTCATGCTCGGCAATTTTAGCATCTAATTTTGCTATATGATCATTTTGTTGTTTAATTAAGACCATATGATCATGAATAGCATCAATATCAACATCTCTACATCTAGTGCAAATAGAAACATGCTCAATGGTAGATGTAGAGGGTTTGCAAGATTTTAATTCTACAACCTTAGCATGTAATATATCATTTTCACTTCTAAGGTTAGAAATAGTGACATTGCAAACATCAAAATCTTTAGCCTTAGCGAGCAATTTTTCATTTTCAATCCTAAGGCTAGCAAGAGAATTATTCAATTCTTCAATCTTAGCAAGCAAATCAACATTATCATCTCTAAGATTGGGAATTGAAATATTACAAACATGAGAATCAACCTTAGCATTTAAACTAGCATTTTCATTTCTAAGGTTAGCAATAGTCTCATGGCAAGTGCTTAGCTCCCTAGATAATTTTTCACATTTCTCTACTTCTAGAGCATAAGCATTTTTAACCTTAACATGCTTTTTGTTTTCTTTAATAAGGAAGTCCTCTTGGGAGTCCAAGAGATCATCCTTCTCATGAATAGCACTAATTAATTCATTTAACTTTTCTTTTTGTTGCATGTTTAGGTTGGCAAAAAGAATACGCAAGTTATCCTCCTCATTACTAGCATTATCCTCATCACTAGAGGTTTCATATTTAGTGGAGGATCTTGATTTTACCTTCTTCCTTTGGCCGTCCTTGGCCATGAGGCATTTGTGGCCGACGTTGGGGAAGAGAAGGCCCTTGGTGACGGCGATGTTTGCGGCGTCCTCGTCGGAGGAGGAGTCGGTGGAGCTCTCGTCGGAGTCCCACTCTCGGCAAACATGGGCATCGCCGCCCTTCTTCTTGTAGTATCTCTTCTTCTCCTTTCTTCTCCCCTTCTTGTCGTCGCCCCTGTCACTATCACTAGATAATGGATATTTTGCAATAAAATGACCGGGCTTACCACATTTGTAGCACACTTTCTTGGAGCGGGGTTTGTAATCCTTCCCCCTCCTGTGCTTGAGGATTTGGCGGAAGCTCTTGATGATGAGCGCCATCTCCTCATTGTCGAGCTTGGAGGCGTCGATGGGTGTTCGACTTGGAGTAGATTCCTCCTTCTTTTCTTCCGTCGCCTTGAATGCGACCGGTTGTGCTTCGGACGTGGAGGGGCTGTCAAGCTCATTAATCTTCTTTGAGCCTTTGATCATCAATTCAAAACTCACAAAATTCCCGATTACTTCCTCGGGAGTCATTAGTGTATATCTAGGATTGCCACAAATTAATTGAACTTGAGTAGGGTTAAGGAAAACAAGTGATCTAAGAATAACCTTAACCACTTCGTGGTCATCCCATTTTTTGCTCCCGAGGTTGCGCACTTGGTTCACCAAGGTTTTGAGCCGGTTGTACATGTCTTGTGGCTCCTCCCCTTGGCGAAGACGGAAGCGGCCGAGCTCCCCCTCGATCGTTTCCCGCTTAGTGATCTTGGTCACCTCATCTCCTTCGTGCGCGGTCTTTAGCACGTCCCAAATTTCCTTAGCACTCTTTAACCCTTGCACCTTATTATACTCCTCTTGACTTAGAGAGGCGAGGAGTATAGTTGTAGCTTGGGAGTTGAAGTGTTGGATTTGGGCCACTTCGTCCTCATCATAATCTTCATCCCCTACGGATGGTACCTGTACACCAAACTCAACAACATCCCATATACTTTTGTGGAGTGAGGTTAGATGAAATCGCATCAAATCACTCCACCTAGCATAATCTTCACCATCAAACGTTGGTGGTTTGCCTAATGGGACGGAAAGTAAAGGCGTATGTTTAGGAATACGAGGATAGTGTAGGGGGATCTTACTAAACTTCTTGCGCTCATGGCGCTTAGAAGTTACAGACGGCGCGTCGGAGCCGGAGGTCGATGGTGATGAAGTGTCGGTCTCGTAGTAGACCACCTTCCTCATCTTCTTGTGTTTGTCGCCTCTCCGATGCAACTTGTGGGAAGAGGATTTCTTCTCCTTCCCCTTCCCTTTGTTGCGGGACTCTTCCAATGAAGTCTTCCCGTGGCTTGTAGCGGGCTTGTCGCCGGTCTCCATCTCCCTCTTGGCGTGATCTCCCGACATCACTTCGAGCGGTTAGGATTTAATGAACCACCAGGCTCTGATACCAATTGAAAGTCGCCTAGAGGGGGGGGTGAATAGGGCGAAACTGAAATTTACAAAGTTAATCACAACTACAAGCCGGGTTAGCGTTAGAAATAGAAATGAGTCCGAGAGAGGGCGTAAAAACAAATCGTGAGTGAGTGAAGAAGTGAGACGCAAGGATTTGTTTTACCGAGGTTCGGTTCTCGCAAACCTACTCCCCGTTGAGGAGGCCACAAAGGCCGGGTCTATTTCAACCCTTTCCCTCTCTCAAACGGTCCCTCGGACCGAGTGAGCTTCTCTTCTCAAATCAACCGGGAACAAAACTTCCCCGCAAGGACCACCACACAATTGGTGTCTCTTGCCTCGGTTACAATTGAGTTTTGATCACAAGAACAAATGAGAAAGAAAAGAAGCAATCCAAGCGCAAGAGCTCAAAAGAACACAATAAATCTCTCTCACTAATCACTAAAGCCTTGTGTGGAGTTGGGAGAGGATTTGATCACTTGGGTGTGTCTAGAATTGAATGCTAGAGCTCTTGTAAGTAGTTGGAAGGTGAAAAACTTGGATGACTTGAATGTGGGGTGGTTGGGGGTATTTATAGCCCCAACCACCAAACTAGCCGTTTGGTGAAGGCTGCTGTCGACGGGCGCACCGGACAATCTGGTGCGCCACCGGACACTGTCCGGTGCGCCAGCCACGTCACCCGGCCGTTAGGGTTCGACCGTTGGAGCTCTGACGTGTGGGCCCGCCTGGCTGTCCGGTGGTGCACCAGACAGGCCCTGTAGGCTGTCCGGTGTGCCACCCGCGCGTGCACTGCTCCTCTGCGCGCTCTGGCGCGCATTAAATGCTTCTGCAGGTGACCGTTGGCGTGAAGTAGCCTTTGCTCCGCCGTTACACCGGACAGTCCGGTGTGCACCGGACATGTCCGGTGAATTATAGCGGAGCGGATTCCTGAAGCTGGCGAGTTCAGAGTCGCTCTCCTCTGGAGCACCGGACACTGTCCGGTGGTGCACCGGACAGTCCGGTGAATTATAGCGAAGCGCCTCTGAGAATTCCCGAAGGTGAAGAGTTCAACTTGGAGTCCCCTGGTGCACCGGACACTGTCCGGTGCACCAGACCAGGGTGCCTTCGGTTGTCCCTTTGCTCTTTTGTTTGAACCCTTTTTCTTGGTCTTTTTGTTGGCTTATTGTGAACCTTTGGCACCTGTAGAACTTATAAACTAGAGCAAACTAGTTAGTCCAGTTATTTGTGTTGGGCAATTCAACCACCAAAATTAATTAGGAAGTAGGTGTAAGCCTAATTCCCTTTCACATACTTCCTTGCTTCAGCGACAGAAATTCCTTCTTCTTAATCTTCATTAATCCAGCAGGTATATAATAATTCCTGAATTGTGTACTGAACTCTGCCCAAGTAATAGTATCAGCAGCATCGTGGGTAGCAGTATATGAATCCCACCAATCAGCAGCAGGACCTGTCAGACGTCCAGAAGCATATAAAACCTTCTCCCGGTTAGTGCATTGTGCAATATTCAACATCTTTTCCACAGATTTCAGCCAATCATCTGCATCCAGTGGGTCAGGAGAGCTTGCAAATGTAGGTGGCTTATGACTCATGAACTCCCTATGCTTATCTCGGGGTGGAACTGGTATTGGTGGTGGAGGCAGTGGTACTTGTTGCTGTTGTTGTTGCTGCTGTTGTTGTTGCATTTGCTGTTGTTGCTGTTGTTGTTGCATTTGCTGTTGCGCCCTCCTTTCCTAGCGTATCTCCTCTCGTTCCTGGCGCAACTCCTGGCGTATCTCTTCTCTTTCCTGGCGCATCTTTTGGCGTTCTTGCTGCATCTGAGCGCGCATATCTGACATAGTGTCCGCCATTTGTTGCATCATCCTCATCTGAGCCGCAATCAGTGGGTCAACTCCGCCTGGTGGAGGATTCATCTCTGCTTGCTATGGCTGGGGTTGTCTATATATCCACCGAGTGTGTCGATTAGGAGGCAAATCAATTCCACCACCCCGCCTGGTATTGACCATCTGAGTTAGATACATATGGTAAGAGAATAGTAGACAAGGCATGTAGTTACAAATCATGTTACTTTGGGGGATTTATTAGCTAAGCAGATTAATATTTTACCTACTAAAGCTAACTCAATACCTTATGGTGGTACATGCTAAGATGTCCATCTATAATAATTCAATCAATCAAAGAAGCAAATCAGGCATTTATCATCAGCACAATCAACCAATCATTTTTAAATAAAGAAAATAGTTTTAAATTTTGTCTTAGGTTCTCTATCTCTTAAAAAGATCATAGTGGTAGGATTCCAAGGTGTGAAATCCATCTTGTCTTAGAGTAGAAAAGATAAGGTTAATCAGAGTAGAAAAGCAGAAGGTGAGACAAGACCAAGATGATATAAGTATAGAATGAATCAGAATAAGTTAAGTAGTGAAGGGTTTGTTCATTTCTATCTAGGTTTCGTCCTACAGTCAACATTTCCTCTGATACCACTTCTGTCACACCCGGCTTTAAGGAACAAAGCCAGGTGCATCTCATACATGCGCCAAGAAGACAACATATATAATAACAGAGTGTATAGAAATAAATGTCACAATAACATCAGAGTATTTATTACATAGCGGAAGGCTTATTACAAAATAAAAGAATAAATATAAAACGAACTAAGGATCGTCGGCGCCAATGTCAACTGAGAAACGCCACCTAGATCAGATCAAACTCCTCGCCTTGTGGCTCCTCCTGAACCACCTGTTCTTCTCCTGTGGGGGGGGGTGCGAGACAACAAGGATGAGCTCACACATGATCATAGCTCAATAAGTTGTGGGGAACCAGTGGACATGAACTCACAAAGATGGGAGTTCATGTGATGTGTAAGGCTAATCAATGACAGGGGTTAAAGCTAAGCATTGCTTTTAAGTAGTTGGTCAAAATTTTATTAGCAGTTACTAAGTGTAAGTAAATACCAAACCTTAAGTAAAGTGATAGAACAAAATTAATAATAAACCCATGCGATGCAAATGACAAAATTGAATTTAAGTTCCATAATTTAATCATCAGAGAGTCCTGAGCTGCTCATGACCGTGAGCTCAGCTAGTATACCAGTTTTACACTCTGTAGAGGTTGTACCCTTTACCCACAAGTCATGTTACCCATCTGCCAAGGGATCGCGACTCCCATACACCTCTACCTAGGAGGCGAGGCAGGGCAACACTACGAGGCCTTTACAAAGTTCCACTAGCTTCCGAAAACCCGCTACAGTTTATGAGAAGAGCACTTGCAAGAATCCCTCGTCTGATCGCCATCGCAGCTAAATCAACCCGAGAACCTCCTTGCATGCAACTCCCCTACTGCCCTTGCCCCTTTCGGGTAAGGTAGTCTTCCAATAGCTTTCCTAATTAGTCAGCCAAGGGCGTCCCATTAAACCCTTATGGTGGCACGTGTTTCTCAAGTTAAGCTCTATGTTCCAATTAACATTAATGATCTTGAAATGAACAGAAATAGAATAACAAAAGAATTGGAACATAGATAAAATGAATGATTATCCCAAAACCATGTAAAGCAATAGCAAACTACCCAAGTGATTCAGGGGTAAACAAGGTAATGAGATAAACAATCTAGGGTGACCTATCAGGTCCCATCAAAATTAACCTATGCATGAATAAATGGTATTAGAGAACATTATTGGGTAAAAAGTGGTCAAGGGCACAACTTGCCTTCAATGAGCTCCTGCTCAGCTACTTCTATCTGCTGCTCACTAGGATCCTCAGTCACGGGCTCTTCTACTAGCCGCAATACAAACAAGCACAATGTATATAGAGAAATTAACATCACACCAAACATATAAACAAAATACACAGTAATAATCTACACATTAAAATAAAATCCTAGGAACAGGAATCATAATTTTTGGAGTTATAGATTTTAAGATATGAGTTTTCAAAGGTTTTATGTGCTTAAGATAGGATTAAGTGAGTAATAAATTTTCTTACTATTGTCATGACAAAACAGAGACACTAAGTGATAGGGAATAAAATTACAAAATTTTAGAAATTAGAATGAAGTGATTTGGAGCTCATATGAATTTTCTATGAAATAAACAAGTTCTAGCCTTTTATTTTTACACTAAAATTCCATTTTCTATTCATTTATTCGATTTAAACGATCTCTGGACTGGGCCTCAAAATATGAGAACAGCAGGAGCTCGGGGCAAAAATCCCCAAGGCACAGAGACAAGCCGTGCAGGACGACGAGTTCTAATCTCTACTTCCAGAGGGGCTCTTAAGCAAAATATCCAGCCGAACGGGTATCAGCCACAGTGGGCCGCGTCCGATCAGAGGTCAAGCGCCCGGATCACATCGCGTTTAAAACAAAACTGCACGCATCTGCAGCCGATGGATCCAAGATCGATGCCCGAGATCTAACCACGCGCGCGCCAATCTCCTAGCCCTCCGATCACCAATATCCGGACACGATGGGATTTCTTCCTCACACTCATCCGCAAACGGATCCTAGCCACCCGTTTCCGATCCAACGCAAGGGAAGCCGTCCCCAACCAGAAATTCCCGCACGACGCGCTGCCCACCGCCTACGGCGGCGCTGCCCACCGGAATGGCCCCCTGCCCGCGCCCTAGATTGACCATCACACTAACCGGAGAGCACAACTCGCATGAAAGGAGATGGCAAAGTTGACATGGTGATCGAACCTGCGCTCCTAGCGACGACGAGGTCGGACCACGGTGCCAGGTGCCGTCGCGGCGGAGTTGTGCCACCGACGAGAAATTCCTCCGCTCCCGGTGAGTAACTCGCTCACCGCACACGCGCAACGCGCCCCTAATCGCCCGGCGAAGGTTCCTTAGTATATCCCGGCACTGGACGGCAGTGGGAACGGGAATCCTGTGTCTCACTCTCTATTTTCTCTCCTAGCGGCAATGGCGGGCGTGACTGCGTGGTGAAGCTGCGGCGAGGAAATAGGGCATAAGCGGCGAGGTCGTGGGATCCCCTATTTGTAGACGCGCTGAGGAATGGAGCGGCTGCAACGGACACCGAAGTCTACGGCGAAGCTCCGCCATGCACGCGTGTTCGTTGCGGTGAAGAAGACGGAGTCACGGTGCTTGTGAGTCTGCCTGGTGGGTCCGTGAAGCAGCCTCACGTGAGAGCGTGCACCTGCCAATAGGCCCCGCCTGACAGATCGTCAGCGCACGCGACGTAAGGGAGAGCGGCTGGCCCAGGGGCCCTACGTGTCGGCGCTGGAGAGAAGTGTGGGCTGCGCAGCGTAGGAAAAATCATGGGCCGAAATGCGCGACTTGGCCCAGTTGGGTTTCTTTCACTTTTTCTTTTATATTTTCCTTTAATTTCCTTTTCATTTAAACCTCAAATTTGAATTTGAATCTTGTTATGAGTTTCTTTTGAGTCAATTACACAAATTCAAACCCTAATGTAGGAATAATATATTTTTATTTACTTATTTTTATTCACATAATATTTATTTTCTTCTCTTTTCTAAATTCTAGAATTTCTTTTAGATTCTAAATTTCCTTTTTGAATTAATATATTTCTTGTCACATTATTTTTATATTGTCACAAAATGCACATAAAAATAAAACCCAGCATGATGTATAATTTAGTGGAATTTATTTTATAATTATTATTTTTTAAATATTGTGTTCACATGTGATGATACAAAAAAAGTCCAACTCACACATAGATAAAGTGAAATTGTTTCTCCTTTTTATATTATCTCTTACAACCTACAATTTGGGTATTACATCCACATAGCTGGCATCTCCTATTCTTCTTTTTTTCTTCTTTGGCACCTAGTTTCAGAATCCTTTCTTCTGTATTTTTTATTGTTCGGCCTTTTGATTTTGCTCGATCCGGCATACCCAGGTTTATAACATCCACATTAAAATCCAACCTCTGCATCATATAAAATCAGTATTCATGACTGTACATATATAAATAAACATTTCATATGTAATACTAAGAAACAAAAATTATCAAGGCTAACATTCTTAGCTTCTACGGATGTACCCAATGGTTCGATTTGGTCGTGTGATACATGCAACGGAGAACTTGTATCACACACCAACTGATGCGTTTTACTGTTGTCGACCTATATAGCATAAACCAAATCTATCACCATGTCATTGTATCATATCTATAACCATACTAAATTCTATAAATTTTGCATACTTACCTGTTTCCCAACTGGCACTAATTCTACGCAGATCCACATCCAGTCACAATATTATGATCATCCTGCATTATAAAATTTGTTGTAGTCAATTGCATCATATATTCATTGCATACATTACTATCTGCAAGAATATATATTTATCTTTACATACTATATCGTGGCATGTAATTGAATTGTCATCTTCATCCATTCCCTCCCCAGCCTTATTATTTTGTATTCCTCCTTCGTGTTTCAAAAAATTCTATGACCATATATACTCATATTTTTCAAAGATTTAATATTATAAATGTAACACCCTAGGTGTTACTCAGGGTGTCCACTCCCAGGGTTACCCTGTTTACCCATTATCACATGAAGATTGAATTGGGCAAAGTATACCAAACTTGGAATTCTAGGTCCTAAGCAAGTGTAACCCACCTTGGATGTCCTGCCCTAGCTTATCATGCACATCTAAGTGGGGTTTTCCCAAAACCCTAAAGCAAAACCCCCCATAGGCAATGAGAACCCTAATTGAAGCCATGATCAAAAGATCATGTAAACCTTATGATCATGGTTTGGGCCAAATATAAAAGTTGTAATATACTTAATAACCTACAATTAATAGTAAGAAAGTACCCCCAAAAAGTTTTCAGAAAGGTCCTCAAAGGATCACCTAAGGTTCAACTCAAGGGAGAATTCAGTTTTTGCCTAAGTATAAAAACTAACCCTTGAACAAAGACTCCTCATGTTCACCTTGATCCCCTTTTCAAAACCTTTCGACCCAATTGACAAAATGGCACCAAATTAACCCTAGAACACCCTGGAAAGAGATGACACCTACCCTAGGGCGTTAGACACGACTTAACATCACTTTTGTCTCGGTTTGGACCCAGCTGACACAACAAACTTCTCCCCTCTCTAGCCCCCTACCCCGACCATATCTCGACTTGGAACTCACAGCAAAAAGATAGGATTTGGAGCAGAGAAGCGACCATACACAGTGACTTTGCCAAGATACGCACGCTATGGCGCTCAAATCGGCCGTTGAGCCATGGCAGAAGCAAGCTTCCACGTGTTCGACGCGAGCTGGCATCCGGGGGCGCGCTCAGAGCACGCCCGTGCGCGAACCCCCGCGCACCCGCGGCCGCCCGTGACCACGCCCGCGCCACGGCTATAAAACCCGCCCCCGTGCTCGGCTGCCTTCCCCATTGCCTCCTCCGTACCTCGCCTGACTTACCCGAGCCAGCCTTTAGCTCCGGCGACCTCCCCGTGACCCGCCAGTGCTGCCCGAGAGCAACCACCGTGGCCAGCCCCTCTCTCGTCCTCCTCCGTTCGATCCAAGCCCCTAGATAGCTTCCTGGTGAGGCCGTGAGACTTGCTCAAGCTTGACCCGGGGACCCTCGTCACCGAAATAGCCCAATCGTGCTCACCGGAGTTCAAGAACCCGCCGGCGCACGTGGACCGGGTAAGCCCCTACACCGTTTTCCAATTCGTTGCGCGCATGGCCTCTGTGTCACCCCGTGAAGCTCCTCGTGCACCCTAATTGAACTATACCGCCGTGGTTTGGCCGGAGCAGGCGCCGCCGACGACCCCCGCCGCCTGTGCTCGTGGCCAGGGTAGCTCCGACCACCTCCGACGCCGACCCGCACATCGACGTGACCGTCGCGACCTCCCAGACGTCACTGACCACCCCGCCGGAGCTCTACCGCCGCCGGTAACCCCCACCGCCGTAATCTATGCCGCGGGTACTGTTTATGCCGGTCAGGGAGCGCGGGTTAGATTTCAGATAAGTCCAGGGGGCTTTGCGCAATGTCAGTGACCCAAGCCAATAGTGGACCAAGGGCTGTTCTGTGAGAAAAGAAAAGGAAAAACCCCAGGGGCCTCAGCGTAAACCGGTTTTCTTTTCCTTTTTCAAATTTATTTTCTTTTAATATGGCAGATAACTTAATAAATGCATAACTTGAATAATAGTCATCCAAAAATTATCAAACCAATTTTGCTAGACTCTGGGAAATATGAGCTATCAGATAAAAATAATAAAACCCATAGTTCCTGTATGCTTTTCTGAAGTTTTGAATTAAATAAGAAAACTGCTAAAAACTTAATATTGGTAGGAAAAATAGAAATATTGTTTGACTAGGGTTAGAAAAATTTGGAGAAGTTTATATCTACCTACTAACCTGTTTAAAAATATTGAACCTCTCTGTTCACTCCATTAAGTTAGTTTTTACCCCTTATTCCATAATATGCTTAAGGTTAAGAAAAATAGAAAAGGTGACATAAATAATGAACCAGAGGGCACCCCTATTTTTGTTGAGATACTTATTCAATATAGTTCACTGGAAAAATATATCATACCCTGTTTTAGTATAAAATAAGAAGGATACCTTTTAAATTAATAAAATAAGGATAACTTAGAAAAACCCTACAAAAATAACCCTAAGGCAAAGACACCCCAAACCTTGGGATAACTAATGTTTGGTTATTATGAACAGAGGAAAAATACAAAATCTGTTGTTTGATATTTTTCAAATAACAAGTTAGTTATAAGCACCTTTTTGGCATTAAACTTTAGAAAATCACAATTAAATAATCACCAATTAACTTCCTATGGATTTTGGCACAGAGGTTTAGTATTACTGTTAGATCCCAACAAAAATGACCCTTAGGAAGGAACACAACTCTAATGGTGAGGTGTAGTGTAAAGTGGCCCATTTTACACCACCCTTGTTATTTTTTTGTCTAAAGCATAGCCCTTATAGTTTAAGCCTCAAATTCCTAAAACCAGCTAGGATAGCCAATGGCAACCCACTGCAATTTTTACAGAATTTTTGGAAATTATTAACCCACTGTCATAGTTCAAACCTACACTAAAAACCATAAGTAGAAATTAAAGAAAGGAAAATAAATACTGGAAATTAGTGTCACCCTAAAACCCTTATAACATTTCCCATTGAAATGTGTAAGAACAATGCAAATCCACTATTTTGTCCTCAACAAAGACCTAAACCTAGGAGTGATAAGCATAAACCACTAAAGGCCCCGTATGACCCGGAAAACCCTAAGTTTTTCCTTAACTTAGTTCTTTTTGCATAATGTCATTAATCCTGCATAATTATAACATACATGTTCATTGCATTCGATAGATTGTAATCTTGCTGACGGAGAGTACGTCCTCGTGCCTAAGCAAGGAGCTGCTCAGGAGGTAGCCCCAGACCCAGCACCAGAGCCTGCACCAGAGGACCTGCCTACCCCTGCTTTGGAAGGCAAGCCCCGGTTTATGCATAACCTGTTATTTATGCTATTTTACTACACTTAATGATTGTAGGATTGTTTGTGCACTTAAGTGTAGGAGTTGTTTGAAACCTTAGTTGCATGATCTCAGGAACCTCAATGTGATGAATACTAGTATGCTAAGTCGAGTAGCTGCTTTTCTAATTTAGGGATCTCGGTAGAAGTCGAGTGATTTTTCTAGCACTCGCGCGAGGTCAGGAATTGGTTGTACCCACTTTTCTTATCACACTGATAGTTGGTGGACACGAATCCATGGGGATATGTGGTCTATGAGGTAAAATGGGAATAAGGATTAACGTGCGGATACCTGTGTCAAGCGTTTGAACGTACTAAACATATGCCGAGAAATATGGTAAATCGGTAAGCCTAGTACCTGAGTGAACCTGGCAGTGGACATATCCCCTCACGCGACCTGAGACGTAGTCTCCCATTCCGGTTATGGTGGGTACAAGTGCGGTCACTGCACGACGGCCGGTCGAGGTCAGTGAGGCATTGTACGCCAAGGCGGTGAGCCCTGATCTGCTGACGGGGAATCGATGGGGACGGTTGATATGTGTGGGGACGGAGTGCCTCGCCATGTCGTGTGTTTAGGTTTACCTTGCAAGGATAAAAACTCGATTCGAATCGTCTGCTTCTCGCAGCTAATGAGACTGCTTGATCCATTGTACTGCATTGAGTAACTAGTGGAACTGTGATGAGATGATACAAGATGTTGATTGCTAAAAATGCTTGCTACTATGTATGAGTAGATAGTACACTTTTAGCCTTAAGAGAGTCACACTTAATTTTGACAAAGTTAAAATCTTGATTTAGAAACTCAGCTAGTGCTTTTGGCAACCAAACCCCACAGCCAAACAGCTGCATGTCTAGAGGTAGAGGAGTAGACTCCTCACACCGGGTAAGCCTAGCTGAGTATTAGTATACTCAGCCTTGCTTGTGGCATAATTTTACAGGTTCTCTGGAGGAAATGGCTGCTGGAGTGACTTGGCCGTCCACCCTGCCACCGGGTTGGACTGTCGAGTGGGACCCTGCCTCGGCTGAGGAGGAGCATGAGGAGTGATGGGACAGGCTTCCCCATCTCTCGATTTATTTACCGTTAGTTTATTTCCGCTGCACTTCGAAACATTGATGGTCACTTTTGCAAAAACTCCGATGATGTCGATGATGATGTAATAATTTAATACTCTGACATGTATGGTTTTATGCTTTATTGTATTTGCTCTGTGACTCACCATCGAGTGAGATTGTGGTACTTGATCCTGTTAGTGGCCGTGTCGGACTAGATCCGAGGGATTGACGGGTTATTCCCATTTAAGTGTGGTCTAGCCTCTAAGGCAGGGCTTAGGCACTTAAGTTGGAATAATTCAGGCAGTTCCGCCACAGCTGGTATCGGAGCTTGTACCACCACAGAGGAATCAGTAAATCATAAATGCCATCCCTTTTCTAAAGTAAAATTTGATAGAAACAATGTTGGATAGATCGTAGGACGAGCAGGATAGACCTAGGACGTGAAGCCTTAGGATGATAGATGGGTAGCTAGGTGGCTAAGTAACTAGGCCCTACAGGCCACTTTTACAGGATGGGAGTTCTTCCCTATTCCTTTTATCTTCTTGTGAGGTCGTTCAGGGCGAGCATGCATGCATTTTTAATTAAGCAAATGGATAACTGAGAAAGAGGACTTAAAAACAAGATAACAACCAACTAGGTCCCCAGTGCCTTTTCATTTAACTAGAGAAAGGCTGAGTTTTATTTTTCCTTGTTCTTTTTATAATTTGTTTTCTTTTACTTACGCTTAACCGTACACAGATGACTTCCCACGGATCCTCCGATGACGAAAATGCACTGACCCACACTGACGGACTTGCACGAGAGGGTTTTCCCCGCATCTTGTGGGAGGGGGCCGGATACTTGACACCCCCTCAGTACACGGTGCAGCAATTTGAGAAGCACCGGGTGCCTCGCTGTAGGGTGAGGATGACTTTGGAGCCTCATCCCCTGCAGCCAGGCTGGCGCTCTTTGGACTCCGAGTCTTTCGGATACCGAGCGGAGGACACGATCAAGGCAATCGCTCTGCATGGATTGACTACTTTCTGCGGATTCCATCCCTTGGAGCTGGCTACCCACCCCATTGGGTTGTTCCCCGCGGAAAAGGAGGATGACCCGATGTGGAAGGATCGGGTGGAGCATGCCAAGGACATCTGGGCTCTCTACCCAGGCCACACGGCTCACTTGTCGGTGCGATGCATGAACGCCCTGTATCGTCTGCAAGTGATGCGTGGGGAGGCCATGTCTCATTTGATGGCACTGCTAGAGGCAACCAAGATCACCTTGGACAACAGGGAGGAGCTCGTGGTTGACTTGTCCCAGGAGCTGGTAGAAAAAGATTTGCAAGTGGAGCAGCTGTCTGATGAGATTCATGAGTTGGAGGAGCTAGTGGGCACCAGGGAGAACACCATCGAGGTTTTAGAGGATCAGCTCATTAATACTCAGCAGCAGCTTGCTGAGGCTAACGAGCACCTGGACATGCATCACCAGGAGCTCCAGGACCAAGAGGCCAACGAGGACGTCGACATCGAGGGAGGAGATGAGCCTGCCTCCAGTGTAGACACTGCTGGCTCGGGAAGACCACCTTCCCCCGAGTCGAGTGCGGCCTCATTCGCGCAATAGGTGACCAGAGTAGAGTTAGGCGTTGGTAATGGTAGGACTCCTCACGGCTAGCTTAGCTTTTGCGCCCTTGGGGTACTAGGCTAGTTAGAGTTGAGTCATTTTGGGACCAATCGATGTAATCGTGCTAAACTCTCTTGGAAGCTCGTTTAATGGATGCTAATACCAGTTTAAATTTGGAAAGAAGAATTTGTGACTTTTAAAAATCTTTATGTTGAAGATGGAGTCTATCATGTTGTTTTAACTTTTTCCCCGCAATTAAATCTTGAACTTGGAGATGTGGTGTTAAGTATGTATGTGGCTTTTCAGATGGACGGGAGGCAGCGTCGTGGCCAGAATGAGCACGTTCCTCCACCGCCACCGCCTCCCACTCTGCAGGAGCTCATGGCTCAGCAGAATGAGATCTTGAGGTAGCTGGCTCAGCGTCAGCCACCACCACAGCACTATGGTGGTGGAGACCATCAGCGTCACCTTGCGGCGGCTACCTATCAGGAGTTCCTCAGCACCCAGCCTCCGCTGTTCACAAGGGCAGAGGACCCACTTGATGCAGATGTATGGTTGCGGGTAGTGGAATCCAAATTCCCACTGCTCCATGGAGTTTGCTCAGAGGTCACCAAAGTCAGGTTTGCCACCCAGCAGCTTCGCGGACCCGTAAGGACTTGGTGGGATCATTTTCTTGCTATGCAGCCAGAGGACCGAGAGGTGGAGTGGAGGGAGTTCAAGTCAGCTTTCAGAGGACACCACATACCAGCCGGGATCATGGACCGGAAGCTCAATGAGTTTTTGGCACTCACTCAGGGCAACAGGACAGTGTTGCAGTATGCCCAGGCCTTTAATGACTTGTGCCAGTATGCTGGATACCATGCAGACACGGACGAGAAGAAGAGGGACAGGTTCAGACGGGGGCTCAGCACCAAGCTCCGTGATCGTCTCAACACCGTCAGGGCCAACAGCTACAATGAGTTGGTCAACATGGCTATCTCCCAGGAGGACTGCATTATAGCTCGACAGGCAGAGAAGAAGAGGAAGACCCCTGTGGCAGGACCCTCAGCTCAGCCACAGCGCTTCAGGATTGTGTCCGACACGCAGAACAGGGGACCTCAGCAGCAGCAAGGGAGATGGGTGATCAGACCACCGCAGCAGCAGCAGCAGGCACCCAACCGCACCCAGTTTCCAGCTCAGAGGAACAGTCAGCAGCAGCAGTACCGCCAGGCAAATGACAACAGGTGTTTCACCTGTGGTAGCACTGGGCATTATGCCAAGAATTGCCCCAGGAATTAGCAGAGGCAGGGGCAGAATGTTAATCAGAACCAAGGGAAGAGGCAGAAGGTGCAAGTGAGGCAGGGCAGGCTGAACTTCACCACCATGGCTGATATTCCAGAGGGAGCACCCGTCATGACTGGTATCTTTACAGTTTTAAATTATCCTGCTATCACTCTTTTTGATTCTGGTGCATCACATAGCTTTATTAGTGCCAAATTTAGTGCCCAGTGTCAATTGCCCTTTCACCACACCAACGGGGGTATCACCATTTCAACCCCAGGAGGCAGGATTGCCACTAATCAAATCAGCAAGAATGTGCCTCTAAAGTTTGGTAGTTTGATAATTTAAACCAACCTTCTTATCTTGGGACTGGATAGTGTGGATATCATATTGGGAACTGATTGGTTGACCAAACATCAGGCAGTGATTGACATTGCAGCTAGGGCCATTGAAGTGCACTCACCAACCTGTGGTGAAACCACATTATATTTGCCCGATCAGGGTTGTACCCGTTCTTGTGCCTATATCATGACAGAATCCCCAGTAAGGAAGATCCCAGTAGTCTGTGACTACCCCGATGTTTTTCCGGATGAATTGCCAGGAATGCCACCTGACAGAGACATTGAGTTTGCAATTGAATTGCAACCCGGGACTGCTCCTATCTCTAAGAGACCCTATAGGATGCCTCCCGCGGAATTGGCAGAATTGAAGAAGCAATTGCAAGAGTTGTTGGACAAGGGGTTTATTCGTCCCAGTACTTCACCATGGGGATGTCCCGCCTTATTCGTGAAGAAAAAGGATGAGAGTTTGAGGATGTGTGTTGACTACCGCCCTCTCAATGCGGTGACTATCAAGAACAAATACCCGTTACCCCGCATTGATGTTCTGTTTGATCAGTTGGTAGGAGCCAAGGTATTCTCCAAGATAGACCTTCGCTCAGGCTACCATCAGATCAAGATCTGTGCCAGCGATATTCCCAAGACGGCCTTCTCTACCAGATATGGGCTGTATGAGTTTTTGGTGATGTCTTTTGGGCTGACCAATGCCCCGGCTTATTTCATGTACTTGATGAACTCAGTATTCATGCCAGAGCTGGACAAGTTTGTGGTCGTTTTCATTGATGATATTCTGGTCTATTCCAAGAATGAAGACGAGCATGCTGAGCATTTACATATCGTGCTTCAACGACTGCGCGATCATCGTCTCTATGCTAAATTGTCTAAGTGTGAATTCTGGCTAAAGGAAATAAAATTCTTGGGTCACACAATTTCTCAGGAGGGGATATCAATTGACCCTGAGAAAGTGCAAGAAGTGATGAACTGGAACCCTCCAACTACAGTGAGACAGATTAGGAGTTTTCTGGGATTGGCAGGGTACTACCGACGATTTATTCCAGATTTCTCCAGAATTGCCAAGCCAATGACTGAGTTATTGAAGAAGGGAGCCAAGTTCACTTGGAGCCAGAAGTGCGAAGATGCTTTTCATACACTGAGGCAACATTTGACAACAGCCCCAGTGCTGGCTCAACCCGATAACACTAAGCCCTTCGAAGTTTATTGTGATGCTTCTGGTACAGGATTGGGATGTGTTTTGATGCAAGAGAACAGAGTGATTGCTTATGCTTCCCGAGCACTCAGACCCCATGAGCAGAACTACCCTACACATGATCTGGAGTTGGCAGCTGTAGTTCATGCTCTCAGGATATGGAGACACTACCTGATGGGAGCTCACTGTAACATCTACACGGATCACAAGAGTCTCAAATACATCTTCACTCAGGCAGACCTGAACATGAGGCAAAGGAGATGGTTAGAGTTAATCAAGGATTATGATTTGGAAGTACATTACCATCCGGGCAAGGCCAATGTTGTGGCAGATGCCTTGAGCAGAAAGGCCCAGTGCAATTGTATGAACATGGATGCAAGAGTCACCACCCTGTGCGATGAGTTGTGTAAGCTGAACTTGGAAGTTATTCCTTCCGGTGAATTGAGTTATATCTCGGTGGAGCCCACATTGCAAGAGCAAATAGTTCAGGCACAGATTGGGGATAAGGGTGTTCAGGTTATCAAAGATATGCTCGAGCAAAAGGCAGAAAAATACAAGTGTTTCCGTCAGGACAGCAAGGGAATTTTATGGTTTGGAGACCGATTGGTGGTTCCCAAGGACCCTGAACTTAGAAAGAAGATACTCGATGAAGCTCACCTTTCCAAATTCTCCATGCACCCTGGTAGCAACAAGATGTACCATGATATCAGATCTTTTTATTGGTGGACTAGAATGAAAAGGGAAATTGCCAAGTACATATCCGAGTGTGACACTTGCCAGAGGATTAAAGCTAGTCACTTGAAGGCAGTAGGCCCTCTGCAACCCCTTCCCATACCATCTTGGAAATGGGAGGATATCTGCATGGACTTTATAGTGGGATTAGCCAATACCTCCAGGCACCATGATTCTATTTGGGTCATTGTGGACAGATTGACCAAGACTGCTCATTTCTTGCCAGTGCACACCACCCACAAGACAGAGAAGTACGCAGAAATTTACGTTGATCAAATAGTAAGATTGCATGGTATCCCAAAAACCATTATATCTGACAGAGGAGCACTGTTTGTGGCACACTTTTGGGAAAAATTGCAAGAAGCACTTGGGACCCACGTAATCCGAAGCTCAGCATATCACCCGCAAACCGATGGTCAGACAGAAAGGGTGAATCAGATTTTGGAAGACATGTTGCGAGCATGTGCACTACACTATGGGAAGGATTGGGACAAGTGTCTTTCCTTGGCAGAGTTTTCTTATAATAACAGCTATCAGTCTAGTCTGAAGATGGCACCTTTTGAGGCATTATATGGGAGAAGGTGTAGGACCCCACTAAATTGGTCTCAAGCAGGAGAAAGGGAAATTTTTGGGCCAGATTTGGTACTTGAAGCAGAAGCAAAGATCAGAATTATCAAGAAGAACCTAGAAGCTGCTCAGGCCAGGCAAAAGAGTTATCATGACAAGAGGCGGAAGCCTCTACAGTTTGAGGTGGGAGATCATGTCTACCTTAAGATATCACCAACCAAGGGTGTCCAGAGATTCGGGATCAAGGGCAAGTTAGCCCCTCGTTACATTGGACCCTATAAGATCAAGGCAAGTTGTGGACCCGTAGCTTACCAATTGGAATTGCCACCCCGTATGTCAGCAGTTCACAATGTGTTCCATGTATCTCAGCTGCGGAAATGTGTTCGTCTACCCACTGAAGTGCTACCAGAACCAGACATTGAGATAGAACCAGACTTGTCCTACCAAGAGTACCCCGTCAAGGTATTGGATCTAAAGGAGAGATCAACTCGGGCAAGATCAATCAGAATGTATAAGGTTCAGTGGAGTCACCATTCAGCAGAAGAAGCTACATGGGAGACGGAGGATTTTCTACGCTCTCGCTTCCCCGACTTTCTGCCCAAAGGAGTCGGTATGTAACCCCAAAAACCCCACCCCCACCTGCCCTTTGGAGTTAATTATAAGAAAACAACTTAGATAATAAGGATAGTCTAAGTTTTGGATTTAACTTTAGAAGGGCTTCCTTCTGAAGTTGCAAAGAGGATGACATTCGAAGAACAGTAAAAAGTGAAACTTGAGCATAAAGGGAGAGTAGCACTAACACACCTTCAAGCATCCCTCCAAGGGACTCTACCTGAAATCTCGGGACGAGATTCCCTTAAGGGGGAGGGCTGTAACACCCTAGGTGTTACTCAGGGTGTCCACTCCCAGGGTTACCCTGTTTACCCATTATCACATGAAGATTGAATTGGGCAAAGTATACCAAACTTGGAATTCTAGGTCCTAAGCAAGTGTAACCCACCTTGGATGTCCTGCCCTAGCTTATCATGCACATCTAAGTGGGGTTTTCCCAAAACCCTAAAGCAAAACCCCCCCATAGGCAATGAGAACCCTAATTGAAGCCATGATCAAAAGATCATGTAAACCTTATGATCATGGTTTGGGCCAAATATAAAAGTTGTAATATACTTAATAACCTACAATTAATAGTAAGAAAGTACCCCCAAAAAGTTTTCAGAAAGGTCCTCAAAGGATCACCTAAGGTTCAACTCAAGGGAGAATTCAGTTTTTGCCTAAGTATAAAAACTAACCCTTGAACAAAGACTCCTCATGTTCACCTTGATCCCCTTTTCAAAACCTTTCGACCCAATTGACAAAATGGCGCCAAATTAACCCTAGAACACCCTGGAAAGAGATGACACCTACCCTAGGGCGTTAGACACGACTTGACATCACTTTTGTCTCGGTTTGGACCCAGCTGACACAGCAAACTTCTCCCCTCTCTAGCCCCCTACCCCGACCATATCTCGACTTGGAACTCACAGCAAAAAAGATAGGATTTGGAGCAGAGAAGCGACCGTACACAGTGACTTTGCCAAGATACGCACGCTATGGCGCTCAAATCGGCCGTTGAGCCATGGCAGAAGCAAGCTTCCACGTGTTCGACGCGAGCTGGCATCCGGGGGCGCACTCAGAGCACGCCCGTGCGCGAACCCCCGCGCACCTGCGGCCGCCCGTGACCACGCCCGCGCCACGGCTATAAAACCCGCCCCCGTGCTCGGCTGCCTTCCCCATTGCCTCCTCCGTACCTCGCCTGACTTACCCGAGCCAGCCTTTAGCTCCGGCGACCTCCCCGTGACCCGCCAGTGCTGCCCGAGAGCAACCACCGTGGCCAGCCCCTCTCCCGTCCTCCTCCGTTCGATCCAAGCCCCCAGATAGCTTCCTGGTGAGGCCGTGAGACTTGCTCAAGCTTGACCCGGGGACCCTCGTCACCGAAATAGCCCAATCGTGCTCACCGGAGTTCAAGAACCCGCCGGCGCACGTGGACCGGGTAAGCCCCTACACCGTTTTCCAATTCGTTGCGCGCATGGCCTCTGTGTCACCCCGTGAAGCTCCTCGTGCACCCTAATTGAACTATACCGCCGTGGTTTGGCCGGAGCAGGCACCGCCGACGACCCCCGCCGCCTGTGCTCGTGGCCAGGGTAGCTCCGACCACCTCCGACGCCGACCCGCACATCGATGTGACCTTCGCGACCTCCCGGACGTCACTGACCACCCCGCCGGAGCTCTACCGCTGCCGGTAACCCCCACCGCCGTAATCTATGCCGCGGGTACTGTTTAAGCCGGTCAGGGAGCGCGGGTTAGATTTCAGATAAGTCCAGGGGGCTTTGCGCAATGTCAGTGACCCAAGCCAATAGTGGACCAAGGGCTGTTCTATGAGAAAAGAAAAGGAAAAACCCCAGGGGCCTCAGCGTAAACCGGTTTTCTTTTCCTTTTTCAAATTTATTTTCTTTTAATATGGCAGATAACTTAATAAATGCATAACTTGAAGAATAGTCATCCAAAAATTATCAAACCAATTTTGCTAGACTCTGGGAAATATGAACTATCAGATAAAAATAATAAAACCCATAGTTCCTGTATGCTTTTCTGAAGTTTTGAATTAAATAAGAAAACTGCTAAAAACTTAATATTAGTAGGAAAAATAGAAATATTGTTTGACTAGGGTTAGAAAAATTTGGAGAAGTTTATATCTACCTACTAACCTGTTTAAAAATATTGAACCTCTCTGTTCACTCCATTAAGTTAGTTTTTACCCCTTATTCCATAATATGCTTAAGGTTAAGAAAAATAGAAAAGGTGACATAAATAATGAACCAGAGGGCACCCCTATTTTTGTTGAGATACTTATTCAATATAGTTCACTGGAAAAATATATCATACCCTGTTTTAGTATAAAATAAGAAGGATACCTTTTAAATTAATAAAATAAGGATAACTTAGAAAAACCCTACAAAAATAACCCTAAGGCAAAGACACCCTAAACCTTGGGATAACTAATGTTTGGTTATTATGAACAGAGGAAAAATACAAAATCTGTTGTTTGATATTTTTCAAATAACAAGTTAGTTATAAGCACCTTTTTGGCATTAAACTTTAGAAAATCACAATTAAATAATCACCAATTAACTTCCTATGGATTTTGGCACAAAGGTTTAGTATTACTGTTAGATCCCAACAAAAATGACCCTTAGGAAGGAACACAACTCTAATGGTGAGGTGTAGTGTAAAGTGGCCCATTTTACACCACCCTTGTTATTTTTTTGTCTAAAGCATAGCCCTTATAGTTTAAGCCTCAAATTCCTAAAACCAGCTAGGATAGCCAATGGCAACCCACTGCAATTTTTACAGAATTTTTGGAAATTATTAACCCACTGTCATAGTTCAAACCTACACTAAAAACCATAAGTAGAAATTAAAGAAAGGAAAATAAATACTGGAAATTAGTGTCACCCTAAAACCCTTATAACATTTCCCATTGAAATGTGTAAGAACAATGCAAATCCACTATTTTGTCCTCAACAAAGACCTAAACCTAGGAGTGATAAGCATAAACCACTAAAGGCCCCGTATGACCCGGAAAACCCTAAGTTTTTCCTTAACTTAGTTCTTTTTGCATAATGTCATTAATCCTGCATAATTATAACATACATGTTCATTGCATTCGATAGATTGTAATCTTGCTGACGGAGAGTACGTCCTCGTGCCTGAGCAAGGAGCTGCTCAGGAGGTAGCCCCAGACCCAGCACCAGAGCCTGCACCAGAGGACCTGCCTGCCCCTGCTTTGGAAGGCAAGCCCCGGTTTATGCATACCCTGTTATTTATGCTATTTTACTACACTTAATGATTGTAGGATTGTTTGTGCACTTAAGTGTAGGAGTTGTTTGAAACCTTAGTTGCATGATCTCAGGAACCTCAATGTGATGAATACTAGTATGCTAAGTCGAGTAGCTGCTTTTCTAATTTAGGGATCTCGGTAGAAGTCGAGTGATTTTTCTAGCACTCGCGCGAGGTCAGGAATTGGTTGTACCCACTTTTCTTATCACACTGATAGTTGGTGGACACGAATCCATGGGGATACGTGGTCTATGAGGTAAAATGGGAATAAGGATTAACGTGCGGATACCTGTGTCAAGCGTTTGAACGTACTAAACATATGCCAAGAAATGTGGTAAATCGGAAAGCCTAGTACCTGAGTGAACCTGGCAGTGGACATATCCCCTCACACGACCTGAGACGTAGTCTCCCATTCCGGTTATGGTGGGTACAAGTGCGGTCACTGCACGACGGCCAGTCGGGGTCAGTGAGGCATTGTACGCCAAGGCGGTGAGCCCTGATCTGCTGACGGGGAATCGATGGGGACGGTTGATATGTGTGGGGACGGAGTGCCTCGCCATGTCGTGTGTTTAGGTTTACCTTGCAAGGATAAAAACTCGATTCAAATCGTCTGCTTCTCGCAGCTAATGAGACTGCTTGATCCATTGTACTGCATTGAGTAACTAGTGGAACTGTGATGAGATGATACAAGATGTTGATTGCTAAAAATGCTTGCTACTATGTATGAGTAGATAGTACACTTTTAGCCTTAAGAGAGTCACACTTAATTTTGACAAAGTTAAAATCTTGATTTAGAAATTCAGCTAGTGCTTTTGGCAACCAAACCTCACAGCCAAACAGCTGCATGTCTAGAGGTAGAGGAGTAGACTCCTCACACCGGGTAAGCCTAGCTGAGTATTAGTATACTCAGCCTTGCTTGTGGCATAATTTTACAGGTTCTCTGGAGGAAATGGCTGCTGGAGTGACTTGGCCGTCCACCCTGCCACCGGGTTGGACTGTCGAGTGGGACCCTGCCTCGGCTGAGGAGGAGCATGAGGAGTGATGGGACAGGCTTCCCCATCTCTCGATTTATTTACCGTTAGTTTATTTCCGCTGCACTTCGAAACATTGATGGTCACTTTTGCAAAAACTCCGATGATGTCGATGATGATGTAATAATTTAATACTCTGACATGTATGGTTTTATGCTTTATTGTATTTGCTCTGTGACTCACCATCGAGTGAGATTGTGGTACTTGATCCTGTTAGTGGCCGTGTCGGACTAGATCCGAGGGATTGACGGGTTATTCCCATTTAAGTGTGGTCTAGCCTCTAAGGCAGGGCTTAGGCACTTAAGTTGGAATAATTCAGGCAGTTCCGCCACAGCTGGTATCGGAGCTTGTACCACCACAGAGGAATCAGTAAATCATAAATGCCATCCCTTTTCTAAAGTAAAATTTGATAGAAACAACGTTGGATAGATCGTAGGACAAGCAGGATAGACCTAGGACGTGAAGCCTTAGGATGATAGATGGGTAGCTAGGTGGCCAAGTAACTAGGCCCTACAGGCCACTTTTACAGGATGGGAGTTCTTCCCTATTCCTTTTATCTTCTTGTGAGGTCGTTCAGGGCGAGCATGCATGCATTTTTAATTAAGCAAATGGATAACTGAGAAAGAGGACTTAAAAACAAGATAACAACCAACTAGGTCCCCAGTGCCTTTTCATTTAACTAGAGAAAGGCTGAGTTTTATTTTTCCTTGTTCTTGGCCTTTAGGGTTTTTCCTACTTTAAAAGAATGGGAAATGCCGAAGCTAGAGGGGGAGAAGAAAGAAGGGGAACTTGTGCGGTTACCTTACTTTTACAAGTTTAAGAAATACTTTAAAAAACCTTGCCAAGAATGGCTGGACACAGTTGAAATAATGTGCAATGAAATACTCGGTAATTACTCCAAAAAAGAAGATCAGTTGATGACCGCGGCCTTCGGTACCCATCCGAAGCGAAGACTGAATCGAGTGCTGGACGCCTTGGGTTTTGAATACCCTGACTACGAAAATCTGAACAAAAGTGCCGAAGGTCGGAAAAGGAAAAGGGGAGTCGAAGCTTTAAATGAAGATGAGGAAGAACCACCAAAAAAAAAGAAGAATATTCCGAAGAAGAAGAAAATATCATCTCCGAAGCAAAAAGTATCCGACGAAGAGGAGACTCCCGCATCACGCTCTGCCACTGACGTGGAAGAGATTTTAAAGGTAATGACTGAATCCCTGCCTGCGAAGCTAAGTCCATTGGGGCCTCAACTGACAAAGTTTTTTCAGAAGGAAAAGGAGCCCGAAAAAACGAAGAAAACAACTAAAACAAAGAGACAAAGAATCATAGCAGTGACAGAAGTCATTGACAAGACACCACCGAGAGCTTCAGCTCAAAAGATACCAGCGGCTGAAGAAATAACAAATATTGAAATCCCACCTTCGGAGGTCGCAGCTGCCGAAGCTACCTCACCTGAAGGTTTGCACTTGGAAAGCACAATTGAACATATCGACAAAATACTGCTAGACATGGCCACAGAAGAAGCTGCTGCTGCCGCCGAAGAGGCCATGGCCGCAGTGTCTGGAAAAGGAAAGAAAATTGTTGACGAAGCTTTAGAGGACGAAGCCTTCATGTTCCAAAACTTGGTTGGAGAAGAATTGTCAAAAACTGAGATAGAAGAGCTTAAAGAGTATGCCAAATCCTGCGGATACAAACCAGGAGCACTCCTCTTCGGGGGTATTGACGATGAAAAATTAGACTGCATCCGGGATCAAACTGGAGCTAAGGTCATCGGTACTCTATCAAAGAGTATCGGTTTTCCGAAGCTGGAAATGGACATTAGCCGCTACCGACGACAACATATCGTTGGTAGTTTATTTTATTCCAATTTCAAGGTGAACTACTATTCCCTTGACTTTTATTGTTTTCAATAATGTAGACCTGTCTTAACGAAGGTTGTTTACGTGCAGAGTATGCTGCTGAGCAAGGCTTTGAAAATGCAGCAAGATCTGGAAGACAAAAAGCACGAGGTTATAATTGAAAATTTAGAGAGCAAAATAAAAGGGCAATTAGCTACTATTGAAAAGAAGAACTTTGAGCTTCAGGCAACTGAAGGCTTATTGGCAGAAGCCGAAGCTAAAATAGCGGAATTGAATACGAAGCTTCTCTGCCAATCTGAACAGTTTGAACAAGAAAAGCAAGAACTAAATGCGAAACTTGAAGCCGAAGTCCAAGAAAATTCAGTTTTGAAAAAATTATTGGCAAGCCTTCAAGATAAATGTTTGGAATTTAGCAACAAATGTATTGAACGACTGAGAAAAATCTTCCACTCAGTTGGAGCTAGCAGTGAGAAATTCACCCCGTCAGCTGGAGATTTACCAAAGACCTTCGAACATATTGAAGGTGAAATTGATGAGCTTGACGAAGTTATAGCCGGGCACGGTGACTTCTGTGCCTGGGTAGCTTCTCGGGGCACTGCTGCTGCCTTCTTAAAAGCTGGCTGTGATCATGGAAAAATTGTCAATAGGCCCAATTTCACTCTATCACCAACAATTTTAGATGATATTCCTGACCTCGCCCGAAGCATTTCTAACAGATTTGTAAAGATGATATGGACAAAAGGCGGGCGAGAAAAGGCTGGAGACGAAGCTCGGAGTCATCTTGGACCAGTAAGAAGTCATACCTTGTGCTTACCTTTTCCTTCAATCTTGGTTTTGACCCACAACAACTTAATTCATGTAGGATGACGAAGCTGAAGTTGATGCTTGAAGAATATGCAGCCGAAGCTGAAGCCCAGTGAAGACCAGTAGGAGTAGACTGTAGAAAAAACTCAAAAGACTTTTGTAATATCTTTTGTAAATACAGCTAAACTGTTCTTAATGAATTTTGTTCATACCTTATAATATGTTCTTACCCCTCCATCAATGTATAAAGCGCTTTGATGTGGACGAAATTAGTTTTTTGAGCCGAAGGCGAAAAAACACCTTCCCTTCTTTTCGTACACAGCGAAGCATAAAAATCAACATTGCCCTTTCTTCCGAAGCTCTCCTTTTTGTATACGAAGAAGCTCTTCTCTTATGCCGAAGCAACCACTTATGCCATGATGATGATTATCCTATATATGCCTGGATGAATGTTTATGAATGCAAATGCTATGATGTAATGTGATGTGCGAATGGATGTCCAAACACATATCCGAAGCCGTACCCTCAGCCATTATTTCCTTAGAAACAATCACACATCAGCTCTGCATTCCCTTAGGAACGACTTTGGAGCTTCTTCGCCTTTTACTTTCGGCGGAATCAGCGTTGACTTTTCGCTGTAAGCTCTGCATTCCCTTAGGAACGACTTTGGAGCTTCTTCGCCTTTTACTTTCGGCGGAATCAGCGTTGACTTTTCGCTGTAAGCTCTGCATTCCCTTAGGAACGACTTTGGAGCTTCTTCTCTTTTTCAGTTTTCGGCACTCAATGGTGCGTTCTCAGCTTTTACATTTACATTCCTTGGGGGATTTTGCTCTTATAGAACTAAAAAAGGAAATTACATATGATGGCCCCATTAAAAACCTTTCTCCCCCTTTAGAAAGGAAAAGGGTGCCATGAAAAAGAAAAGAAAAGACATAAAAAGTTACATCAAGTTACACATAATATCGCCGAAGCTCATCCGCATTCCAAGATCTTGGAATATCGTTGCCGTCCATGTCCTTCAATCTGTATGAACCAGGTCTTGACGAAGATGCTACTAAGAAAGGTCCCTCCCATTTCAACTGTAACTTGCCCACTGTGTCTGGGTTGGCCACTCTCCGAAGCACCAAGTGTCCCGGCTCAATATTCTTTAGCCGAACTTTTCTATCTCGCCATTTGACTGTTTCGGCTTGGTATTTATTGATATTCTCCACAGCTTGAAGCCTGATCCCTTCTAAAGCATCTTTCTCCACAAAACAAGCATCTTCAGGACCTGATTCTGCCGAAGCTACTACTCTTATTGATCCAGTTTTAGCTTCTTCCGGAGTTATTGCTTCGTCACCGAATAATAACTTGAATGGAGTAAAGCCTGTAGACCTTGATGTTGTTGTATTGTGGCTCCACACCACTTTAGTTAACTGATCTGGCCACTTTCCCCTGGGTTGATTGAAGATTAACTTCATTATTCCTGTCATTATAATGCCGTTGGCTCTTTCAACGAGCCCATTTGACTCCGGATGCCTGACTGATGCAAAATGGATCTTCGTACCAATTAGATCACAGAAATTTCTGAAAGCTTCGGAGTCGAATTGTGTTCCATTATCTACAGTGATGGCCTTCGGTACCCCGAAACGACAAATAATATTCTGCCAGAAAAACTTTTGGACAGTGGCCGAAGTTATTGTGGCTAGTGGCTTTGCCTCAATCCATTTAGAAAAATACTCCACAGCCACTATAACATATCTTAAATTCCCTTGAGCCGGTGGTAATGGACCTAACAAGTCAAGGCCCCACCTTTGCAATGGCCAGATGGGTTGTATGAGCTGTGTTAAAGACGAAGGTTGTTTCTGATCTCTTGCACATTTCTGACAGCCTTCGCACTTTTGAACTAATTCCGCTGCATCCGAAGCTGCCTTCGACCAATAAAACCCTTGGCGAAAAACTTTTCCAAGTAACGGCCTAGATCCAATGTGAGATCCACACAAGCCTGCATGTATTTCTTTCATCAACTCTATACCTTCGGTTCTAGATAAACACTTGAGTAGCGGAGCGCAAACTCCATACTTGTACAACTCCCCTTCTATCATGACATATGGACGAGCTCTTGCCTCTATCCTCCTGTTATAAGCTTCGTCATCTGAAAGGAACTTACCCTGAAGGTAAGAGATGATCTCAGTTCTCCAATCTTCGCTATAAACAGGAGATATGTTGAGGACTGCTCTTTCAAGGAGTTCCACTGAAGGTGCCTTTATTGTTTCGAAAAACACATCCGAAGGTAAAGGCAGCCCCTGTGCTGCTGACTTAGCTAGCAAATTAGCATGCTCATTTTGTCCTCGAGGGATATTTTTGACAGAAAATCCTTCGAAGGAAGCTTCGATTCTTCGGACCGTGTCTAGATATTTTTCAAGCTTCGGATCTTTAGCCTTGCAACTCTTGTCGATATGACCCGAAACAACCTGGGAATCAGTTTTAAGGGTCGCCCTTCTGATTCCCATTGCTTTTAATTTCCGAAGGCCCAGGAGCAGGGCTTCGTACTCAGTAATATTGTTTGTACAGCTAAAATCAAGTCTTGCCGCATAACAAGTTTTAACTTTGGATGGTGAGACCAACACAGCGGCTGCTCCTGCTCCGAAGGTTCCCCAAGACCCATCGCAAAACACTGTCCACACTTCGGCATCTTTATTTGTTTCTTCATCCTGAGCCCCTGGCGTCCAATCGGCAATGAAATCTGCCAACGCTTGAGACTGGATCGAGGATCTATGCACATAATCAATGCAAAATTCATTGAGCTCTGCAGCCCATTTTCCAATCCGCCCAGTAGCTTCTCTATTTCTCATAATATCCTTCAACGGTTGCGAAGAAGGAACAACAATATTGTATGCTTGAAAATAATGCCGAAGCTTCCTGGATGCCATCAAAACAGCATATAATACCTTCTCCAATTCTGTATAGTTTTTCTTTGATACACTAAGGACTTCAGATACAAAATACACTGGAACCTGCTTCTTGACTTGGCCATCGAGCTTCTCCTAGACAAGTGCTGCACTTACTGCTGAGTGCGAAGCTGCCACGTATAACAACAAAGGAGCCCCTGGCGTTGGTGGAGTTAATGTTGTTAAATCTATCAAATATTGCTTCAGTTCTTCAAAGGCTTTTTGTTGATTTGATCCCCATTGAAAGACTTTGGCTGATTTCAGCACTTCGAAGAATGCTAAATTTCTTTCTGCTGATCTGGATATGAATCTATTGAGAGATGCCAGCCTCCCTGCCAATCTTTGGGCCCCCTTTCTTGTAGTTGGTGGCTCCATTCGAAGTATAGCTTCGATTTTACTTGGATTAGCTTCAATTCCCTTTGTTGAAACCAAGCATCCAAGAAATTTCCCCTTCTTTACTCCGAAGACACATTTTTCTGCATTCAGCTTTAAGCCAGCTTGTCTGAAACTGGCGAAGGTCTCCTGCAAATCAGCAATATGATTTTCCTGTTTCGTGCTTTTTACAATGATGTCATCAACATAAGTTAGCACATTTCTGCCTATCTGAGACTGGAGGACCTTCGCAGTCATTCTGCTGAAACTTCCTCCAGCGTTTTTGAGCCCCTCAGGCATCCGAAGATAGCAATATGTGCCACTTGGGGTTATGAAACTAGTCTTCGGCTCGTCTTCCTTCTTCATCCAGATTTGGTGATAGCCTGAATAACAGTCTAGCAGACTCATGAGCTCTGAAGAAGCTGCTGCATCAACCAAAGAGTCTATCCTTGGCAATGGGAATTCATCCTTCGGACAAGCCTTGTTAAGATCTGTAAAATCGATACACATTCTCCACTTGTCGTTGGCCTTCTTTACCATAATAGTGTTAGCTAGCCATTCTGGGTACTTTACTTCTCTGATAACTCCTGCACTGAGGAGTCTTTTTACTTCATTACGAGCACCTTCGGCCTTATCATCAGACATTTTCCGAAGCCTCTGCTTTCTGGGTCTGAAGGATGGGTCAACATTGAGCGAGTGTTCAATAACATCCCGATTTACTCCGCAGAGGTCATTAGCTGACCATGCAAAAACATCTTTGTTGTTGAACAAAAACCTTATCAAGGTTTTCTCCTGGTCTTCGGATAACTGAGAGCCCAACAGCACCTTCTGCTCTGCTATGTCCTCACATAAGAGCATGGGCTTCGGCTGATCTGCTGAAGCTGCTTTCTCCCTTCTGAATTTGTACTGTTCACAAGCTTCAGCTCCATCTATGTTATGGATTGCTTTGGAGTCAGTCCAGCTTCCTTCGGCCCTTCTGGCAGCTTCCTGACTTCCATGAATAGCAATGGGTCCTTGATCCGAAGGTATCTTCATGCAAAGATAGGCAGGATGAAGGATTGCTTCGAAAGCATTGAGGGTGCCACGACCAATAATTGCATTGTAAGGGTATTCCATGTCAACAATGTCAAACACAACTTGCTTAGTTCTAGTGTTGTTGATGAACCCGAAGGTCACTGACATGGTGATCTTGCCCAGCGCTACAATCTGTCTTCCTCCGAAGCCACAGAGAGGGTGCGTAGCATCATGAATCTTATCTTCTGGCTCTTGCATTTGCCTGAAGGCCTTAGCAAATATGATATCAGCTACACTGCCTGTATCAACTAAGACATTGTGAACCAGAAATCCTTTGATAACACAAGAGATAACCATGGCATCGTTGTGTGGGTAATCCTTGAGTTGAAGGTCCTCTTGGGAGAAGGTAATAGGAATGTGAGACCATCTCGACTTGATGAAGGGTCCTTGCACCCCAACATGCTGTACCCTTCTCTGTGCTTCCTTCTTCTGCTTCTTGTTGGCTGGCTCTGAACATGAACCGCCTGTTATCGGAAGAAGCAGCTTCGGAACCGAAGCAGCTCCAGCTTGAACGTTGAACGAAGCCATCAGCTCAAAAAAGTGGAAGTGAGTTTACCGGAGGTGGGCGCCAATGTTGGGGACTTGTTCTCAACTGCTACGAATTAAGAACAAGGCAACACAGAAAAAATTAGTGGTAAATATTCTTCGTCCTTCGAAGTGTTATTTCCCTTAGGATATAACGATCTTCAGACGAAGGTCATGAAGGACATACCTTCATCATTATAATTTATACCGATAAAAGGAGAAGCATATGAAACATGAGAGAATAACGTGAATAATCATATAACATTATTATGTGTCTTTTATTATATAATCATGAAAGAATAAGAGCAATATTGAATTACATTTGTACCTTCGGCTTGGCGAAAGACAAAGATACAAGCGTGATGCAAGAGCGTATATCAGTCAGCGTGAACAGTACGGGGGTACTGTTCATCTATTTATAGACACAGGACACAGCCTGTGAAGAATTACAATTATGCCCCTCATAAAAGTTTACAACATTGACTCAGACCTTTATGGACTAAAAGGTCATTCTATCTTTAAGTCGGTTTGTAATACCGAAGCTTCATAAAGAGGAACCTTCGGTCATCTCCTGCGGACAGCTTCAGCCGAAGCTGCTTCTTCTTACAAGACCTTCGGCGCGACGAAGCATAGCCCCAACAATGCATAACATGTTATTTATGCTATTTTACTACACTTAATGATTGTAGGATTGTTTGTGCACTTAAGTGTAGGAGTTGTTTGAAACCTTAGTTGCATGATCTCAGGAACCTCAATGTGATGAATACTAGTATGCTAAGTCGAGTAGCTGCTTTTCTAATTTAGGGATCTCGGTAGAAGTCGAGTGATTTTTCTAGCACTCACGCGAGGTCACGAATTGGTTGTACCCACTTTTCTTATCACACTGATAGTTGGTGGACACGAATCCATGGGGATACGTGGTCTATGAGGTAAAATGGGAATAATGATTAACGTGCGGATACCTGTGTCAAGCGTTTGAACGTACTAAACATATGCCGAGAAATATGGTAAATCGGTAAGCCTAGTACCTGAGTGAACCTGGCAGTGGACATATCCCCTCACGCGACCTGAGACGTAGTGTCCCATTCCGGTTATGGTGGGTACAAGTGCGGTCACTACACGACGGCCAGTCGGGGTCAGTGAGGCATTGTACGCCAAGGCGGTGAGCCCTGATCTGCTGACGGGGAATCGATGGGGACGGTTGATATGTGTGGGGACGGAGTGCCTCGCCATGTCGTGTGTTTAGGTTTACCTTGCAAGGATAAAAACTCGATTCGAATCGTCTGCTTCTCGCAGCTAATGAGACTGCTTGATCCATTGTACTGCATTGAGTAACTAGTGGAACTGTGATGAGATGATACAAGATGTTGATTGCTAAAAATGCTTGCTACTATGTATGAGTAGATAGTACACTTTTAGCCTTAAGAGAGTCACACTTAATTTTGACAAAGTTAAAATCTTGATTTAGAAACTCAGCTAGTGCTTTTGGCAACCAAACCCCACAGCCAAACAGCTGCATGTCTAGAGGTAGAGGAGTAGACTCCTCACACCGGGTAAGCCTAGCTGAGTACTAGTATACTCAGCCTTGCTTGTGGCATAATTTTACAGGTTCTCTGGAGGAAATGGCTGCTGGAGTGACTTGGCCGTCCACCCTGCCACCGGGTTGGACTGTCGAGTGGGACCCTGCCTCGGCTGAGGAGGAGCATGAGGAGTGATGGGACAGGCTTCCCCATCTCTCGATTTATTTACCGTTAGTTTATTTCCGCTGCACTTCGAAACATTGATGGTCAGTTTTGCAAAAACTCCGATGATGTCGATGATGATGTAATAATTTAATACTCTGACATGTATGGTTTTATGCTTTATTGTATTTGCTCTGTGACTCACCATCGAGTGAGATTGTGGTACTTGATCCTGTTAGTGGCCGTGTCGGACTAGATCCGAGGGATTGACGGGTTATTCCCATTTAAGTGTGGTCTAGCCTCTAAGGCAGGGCTTAGGCACTTAAGTTGGAATAATTCAGGCAGTTCCGCCACAATAAAAATGAATTTTATCACCTGAATTTCCTCATCATCACTAACATCACATGACTCATTACATCCAATGTCTGGCTTCAAATGGCATATATCGCCAACAAGCTCATTCAACACATCAATTGTTTTGTCGTACCCTGCTTTTGACATACTCGCATGGTGAACAACTTTCATTGTTTTCTTTAGCAACATTTTCTGTCTATATGATTTAGTAACACCATCCTTTCTCCTAAAGCTCTTATCAATTCTTTCAAATGATACATCTTGTCTGGATGAGATAGTGTACCTTTGCAATATATACTTTGAAGGTATCTTTTCTACCTGTAGATGCATGCACATAGTAGACCTGCAATGATGACGAATAATCATTTTATTGTTACTGATATACATTATTATTTATAACAATTTAATCTAAAGCTGTCAAATGTGTAATTTTATTATTATAATTATTTATTTTTCAAACCTGTATGTTCCCACTGTTTACACTCGCATGTATACTCTCTAGCTTCTATGTCCGCTGTAACTTTGAATTGATGTTATCCCCACACAATTTTATTAGATCTTTTTGTGTGTTGTACAACCCAATCATTATCACCACCGTCTGGGTCAGCCACTAATCTATATACAGTCGCATATTTCATTGATTCCTCAAATCTATTCATAACAGCTCTAGTGTATGCCCTTGTGACCCTGACTTCGAACCTATACAACGTGTCGGTTATTCTTGGTCCCTATAAGTTGTTAACATCATAATTACATAACATATTTACATAAACAAATTCCAATTGATTATTGAAATACAAAATGAGATACCTTGCTCATCAATGCCTCATTTGATTCTTTCATTTTCCTGCTATGCAACATTTTCATCATTTGTTTAGCAAACTCATGCAGAGGGGTGTTCGCATCTACATGTGATTTCTTCACTAATCTATTCATGCTCTCACTGTGTTGTGTAGACACCATTACCCCACAAAAGTCATTTTAAAAATGTTGGTATCCATTCTTTCCTTATTTCATATAACTTGCATAGAGTCACATCTTCATGCAGATTGTGTTCTTCTAACATCATTTCCCAGACACATTCAAACTCACGAGGAGTTAAAGGATGATGTATAATAGATTGGAACTTTGTCTTAAAATCTTTTTTAGCAAACCTTGCATATAATCCATTTAAGAATGGCATAAATCTGTTTTGAACATGCCATAAACACAATCTGTGAATTGTATTCGGGAAAACATTTCGCAGAGCAATTGGCATTGCACGATCTTGATCTGCAAGCGATCACAACACATTCATTTAATTTTAATTTTATGACGAATTAGCATAAGAAATTCACATACCACATACCTGTCAGCATAACTCTCGGTCCATCGCATCCCATACATGTTTTGAATTCATTGAAAGCCCATTCAAATGTTTCAATGGTCTCATCTCCCAACAACACAAAGCCAAACATAGTACATTGCAGATGGCTGTTAGCTCCAACAAACATGCTCAGTGGCTTATCATATAGATTGGTTTTTGTGTGTTGTATCAAATGTCACAGCATCACCATAATTTGCATATTCCCCCTGCATACTTGCGTGTGACCAAAAAATACTCACTATTTTCCATCCTTGTCTAGCTGAAAGTCACAAAAGAATTATGGATTCTGTTTCTTGCATGCCTGTTGGGGACTTGTTCTCAAATGCTAAGAATTAAGAACAAGGCAACACAGAGAATGTTAAATATTAAGATCCTTCGTCCTCCACTTCATTACATCCCTTCGGGACATAAGGAACTTCGGACGAAGGTTACGAAGGACGCACCTTCGTAAACATAATAACATGGGATGAAGCATTCATGTAAATCATGAGGTATAAAATGGATATTCAAAAATTAACATAGAATCATTTTTTATTTTTATTACTACGAATGAATATAAATGACAAATGTACCTTCGGTCTTGAGGAAGGCAAGAGTACAAGCGTGATGTGAAGGCAAATGACAGGTTCGCGTGAACAGTACAGTGGTACTGTTCATCTATTTATAGGCACAGGTCGCAGCCTGTGACAAATTACAATTATGCCCCTTACAAATGTTTACAACATTGACTCTGACCTATATGAATAAAAAGGTCATTCTATCTCTATGTCGGTTTAAAACGCCGAAGCTCCATAAAAAGGGACCTTCGGCCATCTCTTGGAGACGACTCCAGCCGAAGCTGCTTCTTCGTGTGAGACCTTCGGCGCACCGAAGCACGACCCCAACAGTAGCCCCTTTCGCGGTGCTAGATCGTTTTTCGTAACGAGCTTGACCCGTGAAAAAAAAACTTCTTCAGCTTCGGGAAGCCGAAGGTCCAAAAAACACCTTCCCTGAGCTCGTTGCGGAGAAACGATCCGGCTTCCGAGTACGTGCCAGGCCCACCTTGCAGAGTTACTGTTTGATCTTTGCGGTCCACTGCTCAGCGAGTACAAGTGACCGCCCGTCTGGTGTAAAAATCTTGCCGCTTCGCCTTCTTACCTGCAGTACTATATAAACAAGCGGGTAGGTGTGAAGTTACCACAGCATTCATTGCTATTTGCACTGTTTTGCTGCCAAAATTTTCACCATAGCCGAAGCTTGATTCTCAAAATCGAACGAAGGTCCTTCTCGACGCTTGCTTCGTCAGAAAGGAGAGCTTCGGAGAATAGAAAAAAGAAAAAAGTTTTTGACTTCCCCAAACTTAGAATCACATGGCACGAGTGCGATCTACTGCCAAAGTTGCACGTGAGGGAGACGAAGCCGAAGGTTCGGACACTGTGCCCATCTCCGAAGCAATGCAGCGCTCCGGTCTAGTGACTGCGGAAGAAAGGCCTGCTGCCGAAGCCAACCCGACAACAGCTGAAGAGGAAGAAAACATTGACGGGACTGACTCCGAAGATGACTACCACATTGCTACGCCCAGCAAGCCCAGTCACCTGGATTTTGGGAAATCAACTGTTTCAAAAGCTGATCTTTCGAAGATGGTGAAAGCAGGTTATTTCAATGAAGATCAGAAGAAGCTACTCCGCTTCGGGGGAGAAGAAACCACCCCGAAGCCAGGGAAGGATGAGATTGTTATTTTCAAAAGCTTTTTGAAGGCTGGGCTGAGATTTCCTCTGCACAATATTATTGCAGAGATTTTGAGGAGGTTTGGTATCTTTTTTCATCAATTGACTCCTAACGCCATCGTTAGGCTCAATGTTTATATCTGGGCCCTCCGAAGCCAAGCTGTGGAACCTTTTGCCGACAGCTTCTGCCGGGTTCACGAATTACACTACCAAACAAAGGCCAGAAAAGATGGATTACATGATAATTTTGGCTGCTATAATTTTGCCTACCGAAAGACAACAAAGTGCCCTGTCATCAGCTACCGAAGCAAATGGCCAGCAGGCTGGAAATCCGAGTGGTTCTATGTGAAAGTTGACGAAGATATAGAAAAATTGGTACAAAGCCCTTTGGAGTTAATCTTCGGAGAGACGAGGCCACGATGCCGCATCGGCGATCTAAAGGGTCCTACCTGGGCCGCTCTGGGTGAATTTGAAATCATTTCAAAACATATTGGCATCAGGGATCTAGTTCAGGAATTTTTGGCATTCAGAGTTTTCCCTACTCTAAAAGAGTGGGAAATGCCGAAGCTGAAGGGAGAAAAGAAGAAGGGGGAGCTGGTCCGTCTGCCCTATCACTTTAAATTCAAGAAATACTTTAAGAAGCCCTGCAAAGAGTGGTTAGACACAGTTGAGACAATGTGCAATGAAATCTTGGGAAATTACTCCAAAAAAGAGGATCAATTAATGACAGCGGCCTTCGGCACCCGACCGAAGCGAAGGCTGAACCGAGTATTCGATGCCCTGGGCTTCGAGTACCCAGACTATGAGCAGTTGAACAAGGGTGCCGAGGGCCACAAAAGAAAAAGAGTAACTGAAATTCTGACAAAGGATGAAGAGCAACCAGCAGCAGAGAAGAAAATCCCGAAGAAAAGGAAAATATCAAGTCCGAAACGGAAAATATCCGAAGAAGAGAGGACCCCCACACCGCCTTCTACCAGCGACGTGGAAGAAATTTTAAAGGTAATGACTGAACCTATGCCCACGAAGCTAAGTCCATTAGGGCTCCAACTGACGAAGCTTTTTCAAAAGGTGGACGAGCCGGATCAGGCGAAGATGAGCAAACACAAACGGCAAAGAATCATTGCGGTAACTGAAGTTATCGATAAGACACCTCCAAGAGCTTCAGTTCAGAAAACAGCAGCTGCCGAAGGCACCAAGAACATTGAAGTCGCCCCTTCGGAGGTCGCGGCTGGCGAAGCCGCTACAGCCGAAGAGGTTAATTTAGAAACAACCATTGAGAATATTAACAAAATTTTGGAAGACATAGATGCAGAAGAAGCCGGCGCTGCTACTGAAAAATCCATGGCCACAGTGCCTGAAAAAGGAAAAGAAATAGCCGAAGATACTTCGGATGACGAAGCTTACTCCTTTCAGAATTTAATTGGGCAAAAACTGACAAAGGACGAAATAGAAGAACTTAAAGAATATGCCAAATCCTGCGGCTACAAGTCAGGTGCCCTCCTATTTGGAGGTGTAGATGATGAAAAACTAGGCTGCATTCGAGACCAGACTGGTGCTAAGGTAATCGGTACTCTATCAAAGAGTATCGGTTTTCCGAAGCTAGAGTCAGACATCAGCCGCTACCGACGACAACATGTCGTTGGTAGTTTATTTTACTCCAACTTCAAGGTGAACAACTTGCCACCTAACTTTTGTCGCTTCTAATAAAAACATGTCTGACGAAGGTTGTGTTCGTGCAGAGTATGCTGCTGAGCAAAGCCTTGCAAATGCAACAAGATCTTGAAGATAAAAAGCATGAAGTTATAATTGGAAATTTGGAAAACAAAATAAAGGAGCAATCAGATGCTTTCGAGAAGAAGAACTTTGAGCTCCAGGCAACCGAAGGTTTATTGGCGGAAGCTGAAGCAAAGATATCAGAACTGAATACGAAGCTTCTCCGCCAGTCTGAGCAGTTCGAACGAGAAAAACAAGATCTTAGTGCAAAACTTGAAGCCGAAGCTCAGCAAAATTCAGATTTGAGAAAACTACTGACAAATCTTCAAGAAAACTGCTTGAATTTTAGCAACAAGTGCATTCAACGACTAAGAAAGATTTTTTACTCAGTTGGAGCCAGCAGTGAAAAATTCACCCCCTCAGCTGAAGATCTGCCGAAGACCTTCGAACATATTGAGGGGGAGATTGACGAGCTCGACGAAGTCATAGCTGGGCATGGTGACTTCTGTGCCTGGGTGGCTTCTCGGGGCACTGCTGCTGCATTTCTGAAGGCCGGCTGCGACCACGGAAAAATTGTCAACAGGCCCAACTTCAGCTTATCTCCATCAATCCTGGATGATATGCCTGACCTCGCCCGAAGTATCTCCAATAGATTTATAAAAATGATATGGACAAAAGGCGGGCGGGAGAAAGCTGGAGACGAAGCACGAAGTCATCTTGAACCAGTAAGAAATGATACTTCGGAGTTACCTTTTCCTTTGCTCTTGATTTTTACTTATAATCTCTTAATTCATGTAGGATGTCGAAGGTGAAGATGATGCCTAAGTTATGTCGCCGAAGCTGTTGCCGTAGCTGAAACTTGATGAAGATCAGTAGAAATGTACTGTAGAAAAACTCAGGATGTTTTTTGTAACAATTCTTGTAAATACAATTAAACTGTCTTCAAGGAACTTTGTACGTACCTTGTAATATTCTTACCCTTTGCTTGAGGCGCTTTGATGTGGACGAAATCAGTATTTTGAGCCGAAGGCGAAAAAACACCTTCCCTTCTTTTCGTACACAACGAAGCCTAAAAGACTACTTCTTCTTTCTGCCGAAGCTTTTCTTTACAAAAGAAAACATAAAAGACTACAACTCTTTTACACAACGATTCATAAAAAACCACTTCGAAACTTTTCTTTTACATAATGAATCATAACAAACCATTTCTCCGAAACTTTTCTTTGTGCCGAAGCAACCACTTAGGAACACAAATGCTATGAATGAATGCTTATGCATGCACATGCCATGATGTAATGTAATGTGCAAATGAATGTCCGAAGCGTATGTCCGAAGCCACATTCTCAACGATTACTCCTTTAGAATCGACCACACATCAGCTCTGCATTCCCTTGGGAACGACTTTGGAGCATCTTTGCCTTTTACTTAGGCAATACCAGCGTTGACTTTTCGCTGTAAGCTCTGCATCCCCTTAGGGACGTCTTTGGAGCTTCTTCGTCTTTTACTTAGACGGTATAAGCTCTGCATTCCCTTAGGAACGACTTTGGAGCTTCTTCGCCTTTTACTTTCGGCGGAATCAGCGTTGACTTTTCGCTGTAAGCTCTGCATCCCCTTAGGGACGTCTTCGGAGCTTTTTTCTCTTTTTCAGTTTCGGCACTCGATGGTGCGCTCTCAGCTTTTACATTTACATCTTTTGGGGGATTTTGCTCTTATAAAACTAAAAAGGAAAATTACAAATGATGGCCCCATTAAAAACCTTTCTCCCCCTTTAGAAAGGAAAAGGGTGCCATAAAAAAGAAAGGAAAAGATAAAATTACATCAAGTTATACATAAAACCGCCGAAGCTCATCCGCATTCCAAGATCTTGGAATTTCATTGCCATCCATGTCCTTCAGTCTGTACGAACCAGGCCTTGACGAAGATGCTACTAAGAAAGGCCCTTCCCATTTCAGTTGCAACTTGCCCACTGTATCCGGGTTGGCGACCCTCCGAAGCACCAAGTGTCCTGGCTCAATATTTTTTAGCCGGACTTTTCTATCTCGCCATTTGATTGTTTCAGCCTGGTATTTGTTGATATTTTCCACGGCCTGAAGCCTGATCCCTTCTAAGGCATCTTTTTCCACAAGGCAAGTATCTTCGGCACCTGATTCTGCCGAAGCTACCACTCTTATTGATCCAGCTTTAGCTTCTTCTGGAGTTATTGCTTCGTCACCAAATAATAACTTGAATGGGGTAAAGCCTGTAGACCTTGATGTTGTTGTATTGTGGCTCCACACCACTTTGGTCAACTGATCTGGCCATTTTCCCCTTGGTTGATTAAAAATTAGCTTCATTATTCCGGTCATTATGATGCCGTTGGCCCTTTCAACAAGTCCATTCGACTCCGGATGCCTTACTGATGCAAAGTGGATCTTCGTGCCAATTTGATCACAGAAATTTCTGAAATCTTCGGAGTCGAACTGTGTTCCATTATCTACAGTGATAGCCTTCGGCACTCCGAAGCGACAGACAATACTCTGCCAGAAAAATTTTTGGACGGTGGCCGAAGTTATTGTGGCTAATGGCTTCGCCTCAATCCACTTGGAAAAATACTCCACAGCTACTATAACATATTTTAGGTTCCCTTGGGCCGGTGGCAATGGACCCAACAAATCAAGGCCCCACCTTTGCAATGGCCAGATGGGTTGTATCAACTGTGTTAATGACGAAGGTTGTTTTTGATCTCTTGCACATTTTTGACAACCTTCGCATTTTTGGACTAACTCTGCTGCATCCGAAGCTGCCTTCGGCCAATAAAATCCTTGGCGGAACACTTTTCCGAGTAACGGCCTGGATCCAATGTGGGATCCGCACAGGCCTGCATGTATCTCCTTCATCAACTCTATACCTTCGGCCCTAGACAAGCACTTGAGCAGCGGGGCACAAACTCCACGCTTGTACAACTCCCCTTCTATCATGACATAGGGACGAGCTCTTGCCTCTATCCTCTTATTATAAGCTTCGTCATCTGATAGGAAGTTACCCTGAAGGTAAGAGATTATTTCAGTTCTCCAATCTTCACTGTACACAGGAGAAATGTTAAGGACTGCTCTTTCAAGTAGCTCCACTGAAGGTGCCTTTATTGTTTCAAAGAACACGTCCGAAGGTAGCGGCAGCCTCTGTGCTGCAGACTTAGCCAACAAATCAGCATGCTCATTCTGCCCTCGAGGGATATTCTTAACAGAAAATCCTTCGAAGGAAGCTTCGATCCTTCGGACCGTGTCTAGGTACTTTTCAAGCTTCGGGTCTTTAGCCTTGCAACTTTTGTCAATATGACCCGAAACAACCTGAGAATCAGTTTTAAGGATCGCCCTTCTGACCCCCATTGCCTTTAGTTTCCGAAGACCCAGGAGCAAGGCTTCGTACTCAGCGATATTATTTGTGCAGCTGAAGTCAAGTCTTGCTGCATAGCAAGTTTTAACCTTGGACGGAGAGACCAACACAGCAGCTGCGCCTGCTCCGAAGGTTCCCCAAGAGCCATCACAAAACACTGTCCATGCTTCGACATCTTTATTTGCTTCCTCGTCCTGAGCCCCTGGCGTCCAGTCGGCAATGAAATCTGCCAATGCTTGAGACTGAATTGAGGATCTATGCACATAATCAATGTAAAATTCATTGAGTTCCGCAACCCATTTTCCAATACGCCCAGTAGCTTCTCTGTTCCTCATGATGTCCTTCAACGGCTGCGAAGAGGGAACAATAATGTTGAATGCCTGAAAGTAATGCCGAAGCTTCCTGGATGCCATTAAAACGGCATACAATATCTTCTCCAGCTCTGTATAATTTTTCTTTGAGACACTGAGGACCTCAGACACAAAATATACTGGGACCTGCTTCTTAGCTTGTCCATCAAACTTCTCCTGGACAAGCGCCGCACTTACTGCTGAGTGCGAAGCTGCCACATACAACAACAGAGAAGCCCCTGGCATTGGTGGAGTTAATGTTGTGAGATCTATTAAATATTGCTTCAGCTCTTCGAAGGCTTTTTGTTGACTTGGGCCCCATTGAAAGACTTCAGCTGACTTCAGCACCTCGAAGAATGGTAAGTTTCTTTCTGCTGATCTGGATATAAATCTGTTGAGAGATGCCAGCCTTCCTGTCAATCTTTGGGCCCCCTTTCTTGTGGTTGGTGGCTCCATTCGAAGTATAGCTTCGATTTTATTTGGGTTAGCTTCGATTCCCTTCGTTGAAACCAAACACCCAAGAAATTTGCCCTTCTTCACTCCGAAGACGCATTTTTCTGGATTCAGCTTCAGACCAGCCTGTCTGAAGCTGGCGAAGGTCTCCTGCAAATCAGCAATATGATTTTCTTGCTTCGTGCTCTTTACGATAATGTCATCAACATAGGTCAACACATTTCTGCCTATCTGAGATTGGAGGACCTTCGCAGTCATTCTGCTGAAACTCCCTCCAGCATTCTTGAGCCCCTCAGGCATCCGAAGATAGCAATATGTACCACTTGGGGTTATGAAGCTAGTCTTCGGCTCATCTTCCTTCTTCATCCAGATTTGATGATAGCCTGAGTAGCAGTCTAGGAGACTCATGAGCTCCGAAGAAGCTGCTGCATCAACTAAAGAGTCTATCCTTGGCAGTGGAAATTCATCCTTCGGGCAAGCCTTGTTGAGATCTGTGAAGTCAATACACATTCTCCACTTGCCATTGGCCTTCTTCACCATAACAGTGTTAGCTAGCCACTCTGGGTACTTCACTTCTCTGATAACTCCTGCACTGAGGAGTCTTTTTACTTCATTACGAGCCCCTTCGGCCTTATCATCAGACATTTTCCGAAGCCTCTGCTTTCGGGGTCTGAAGGATGGATCAACATTAAGCGAATGTTCAATAACATCCCGATTTACTCCACAGAGATCATTAGCTGACCATGCAAAGACATCTTTGTTGTTGAATAAAAACCTTATCAAGGTTTTCTCCTGATCTTCAGATAATTGGGAGCCCAACAACACCTTCTGCTCTGCTATATCTTCGCACAATAACATGGGCTTCGGCTGATCTGCTGAAGCTGCCTTCTCCCTCCTGAATTTATACTGTTCACAAGCTTCAGCCCCATCTATGTTATGGATTGCCTTGGAGTCAGTCCAGCTTCCTTCGGCCCTTCTAGCCGCTTCCTGACTTCCATGAATAGCAATAGGTCCTTGATCCGAAGGTATCTTCATGCAAAGATAAGCTGGGTGAAGAATTGCTTCGAAGGCATTAAGAGTTCCACGACCAATGATAGCATTGTAAGGATACTCCATGTCAACAATATCAAACACAATTTGCTCAGTCCTTGTGTTGTTGACAAATCCGAAGGTTACCAGCATGGTAATCTTCCCAAGTGCCACAATCTGCCGCCCTCCGAAGCCACAAAGAGGGTGCGTAGCATCATGAATCTTGTCTTCGGGCTCTTGCATTTGTCTGAAGGCTTTAGCAAATATAATGTCAGCTGCACTGCCTGTATCAACTAGGACATTGTGGACCAGAAATCCTTTAATCACGCAAGAAATAACCATAGCATCATTGTGAGGATAATCCTTAAGCTGAAGGTCTTCCTGAGAGAAGGTAATTGGAATATGAGACCATTTTGACTTGATGAAGGGTCCCTGCACTCCAACATGCTGCACCCTTCTCTGGGCCTCCTTCTTCTGCTTCTTGTTAGCCGGCTCTGAGCAAGAACCGCCTGTTATCGGGAGCACCAGCTTCGAAGCCGAAGCACCTCCAGCTTGGTTGTTGAACAAAGCCATCAGCTCAGAAAAGTGGAAGTGAGTTCACCGGAGGTGGGCGCCAATGTTGGGGACTTGTTCTCAAATGCTAAGAATTAAGAACAAGGCAACACAGAGAATGTTAAATATTAAGATCCTTCGTCCTCCACTTCATTACATCCCTTCGGGACATAAGGAACTTCGGACGAAGGTTACAAAGGACGCACCTTCGTAAACATAATAACATGGGATGAAGCATTCATGTAAATCATGAGGTATAAAATGGATATTCAAAAATTAACATAGAATCATTTTTTATTTTTATTACTACGAATGAATATAAATGACAAATGTACCTTCGGTCTTGAGGAAGGCAAGAGTACAAGCGTGATGTGAAGGCAAATGACAGGTTCGCGTGAACAGTACAGTGGTACTGTTCATCTATTTATAGGCACAGGTCGCAGCCTGTGACAAATTACAATTATGCCCCTTACAAATGTTTACAACATTGACTCTGACCTATATGAATAAAAAGGTCATTCTATCTCTATGTCGGTTTAAAACGCCGAAGCTCCATAAAAAGGGACCTTCGGCCATCTCTTGGAGACGACTCCAGCCGAAGCTGCTTCTTCGTGTGAGACCTTCGGCGCACCGAAGCACGACCCCAACAATGCCGTAAAGAAAGATAGAAGTTTAGCTACATCATTAGCGTAGTTCTCTCGTCTCCTTGCTGCCCTCCTACAAATTTTTTAACCAAAAATTACCATCAATTAATCATAAATATACTTCATATACTAATATTTATGCCAATCCATATATATAAACTCAAAACAAACATTTCTTACATGTTTTTCAGATCTTGATCAGTTACTGGTACATTCTCTGGCCCATCATGCATGTTTGATATAAAATCAACTATGCAATGCTGGGGCACTCGGCTATCATGCATTGCATCAACAAAATTTATGAATTCCGCATCCCGACTTTTGTTGCAACGTAGATGTTGTTTCTCTGCTTCGTCAGTGATGAAATCATGATTATACTCCAAATTCACCAGTTCAGTCTTTGCAGCTACCACATTTTTTATCACCATCATATATTTTTTAATTTGATTCCAGCCTTACATTGCGTACGCCCAGAATTCCTATTCCTCAACCTAGGTGTATCATTAGGTCTTGGTGCACTTTTTCCTTCACGTGAACAATTTATCCACTTACTGAACGTCTTCTCCCTGTATTTCTTCAAGGGAAATCTAACTTCATATGGATACCTTTTATAAAATTTATATGCATCATCAATATCCTTGAAAGTCATCCCTACTGTTGGAACTATATTCAGATCAATGGTTGTTTGCTACAATTCATTGACTATGTATTGTGTACCAATGATTTTGCTCATAACAATCTACTCAAACAACTATCAAATACAACCATTGAACTTACATGTGAATGTAGTACTTGAGGTGTATCCATCTCCTAGGAGCTAATATGAGGTCGAATCCGATGTTCTCCTTCCTCCCCATTGCTTATCTCGTCGATTCCAGGCCCCATTAGAACATGAGATGGTGTAACCATTAAGTTACCATCAACGACTGTCTCGGTGTCTTGACAAATCACACCTCCATCTTCTGCCATCGCTGGCGATTGTCCATAGTCGGCCATCTCGACCACCAATGATTGATGCAGTCTGAAACCCTATGTTTTTTCGTATGAAGACAATGATGGATGCTACACTAAACGTGTAGCCGCATCCCCCTTTCCAGGGTATTTCCAATTTTTTTTTCGAATCGTTACCGATAACGGAGCAAGTCACATAGAATCCAAATGTCCCTCAATCACTATTTACGCATATTGACTCAATGTTTTAGACCAAATGGTATACTATATACGCAACATTTATATGCGTATATGTGTTATGCCATATCTTTTAACATCTTATTCCATATTTTATCTATCCCTTCCGCGTTTATGCAAGATCCATAAATTCCGTGCCCACGATTAACTGAATCCACGTCTGCATGAGGAATATAATCCCTATAATTCCGTCCACTATCATATGTTTACGCCCTTGCCGTTCTGACTAACGTTTTACCCATAATGTGCTTCACGACGCCATCCGTCCTGCATGTTCTCTATCACGGTCTGGTCAACACCCACGCGTTCGGTTCATGTGGTCCTGTACGCTCCCCTGACCCCGTTACCAACCCGGGCTCCCATTAATATCCGAAGCCCAGGACTCCTATTATACATGCTATATATATATATAGTTAAAGGAAGCCCAGGCCGACTATTCCTACAAACTAGTTCAACCCAAGCGCCCAATCAGGCTGTCGGGTGCGCCACCTGCCCCACGTCTGTTAGCGCAAAAAAAGGAATGCATGCACGAGTCAAACATGATCCAATGCATGCGCGTAAATTTAGGAAAAAAATGTGTGGCGGTTTCTATTTTTAAATGCTTTATTTCTTCCATAAATTTAAGATCGCTGCAACAGCCATACAGCTAGACACGTAAGGACCATTTTATGATATATACTGAGACTAAATATGCTACACTGTGTAGATAATTATGCAATTCGGTATACTGCGTAAAAATCTGTTACCAGCTGCATGCGCACGAATTTATGATGAAAATAATGTGCAATGAAAGAATTTATGATGAAAATAATGTGCAATGAAAGGAAATGAATTGTATGCATAGAAAAAAATCGTATTTAATGGTTAATTTGCTTCATAAATATAGTATCCCTCGAACAACAATGTAGCTAAACACATTAGAACTAGTTTATGATTTATACTTATACTAATTATACTACACGGTGTAGGTATTTATGCAATTCGGTACACTGCGTAAAAAAATCTAGCATGTTGTTTACTGGTGGACGCATCTCCAGGTTAGAGCGTAAAAACCTTAAGTTTTAAGCATAAAATCTCTCAATTATAAGCGTAAATACCTGGCCAATGTGAGAGGTTGATAGCTCTGGTAGGTTGTTATTACGATCCTATTTTTATGGCAGATTCGAAAAATATGGCAGCTGCATGAATGCAGTTTATATTTTTATACAGATCCTAAAATTATGGCAAAATGCATGCACGAGTCAAACACGTTGCCTTGCATGCACGTAAATTTAGGAAAGATATGTGTGGCGGTTTCTATTTTAAATGCTTTATTTCCTCCATAAATTTAGGATCACTGCAATAGACATACAACTAAAACTTGTAATGACCATTTTATGCTATATACTAATACTAAATATGCTACACTGTGTAGATAATTATGCAACTCGATATACTGCGTAAAAATCTGCTACCAGCTGCATGCACACGAATTTATGATGGAAAGAATATGCAATGAAAGGAAATGAATTGCATGCATAGAAACAAAAAATCGCATTTAATGTTTTATTTCCTTCATAAATATAGGATCCCTCCAACAGTCATGCAGCTAAACGCATTAGAACTAGTTTATGATGTATACTGAAACAAATTATACTACACGGTGTAGGTATTTATGCAATTCCTTACACCGCGTAAAAAATCTGGCATGTTGTTCACTGGTGGACGCATCTCCGTGTGGAGCGTAAAAACATTAAGTTTTGAGCATAAAATTCCTTAATTATAAACGTAAATACCGAGTCAATTAGAGGTTGATAGCTTTAGAAGGTTGTTATTACGATCCTATTTTTATGACAGATCCGAAAAACAGGGCAGCCGCATGCATGCGGTTTCTATTTTTATACAGATCCAAAAATTATGGCAAAATCGTGGGAGTTTCCATTGCATGCGCGCAAATCAAGGAATTGCCTTTCTAATGTGCATGCAGTAAACTGATATACGAACTCTGTGTTAAAGCATAAAATCATACAGTTTTTAGCGTAAATAATACATGTGGTAGGCATAAAACACAATAAACGAAAAGAAAAATGTGCCGGATCGGAGGATGTCACGCGCGATCATCGCTGCGCGCATCTCGCCCCTTCCGTGACGTCGCTCGCTTGAACATCGCGCCTCATGCGTCGCCGTCGCTACTCGCACGTCGACGGGCGTCACTTGCTCGCCGGCCTTGGAAGTGCCGCCTCCTCGGGGCTTTGGGGACGCCGTCGCTTGCCCGCACAAGGGCCTCACTGCGGATCGAGGAACCTCCGTCACCGCGCGTCGAGGTAATGGAGTTGCGGCCACCGGCCTGGGATCCGCCGCCGCCGCACAAGGGTGCTGCCGCCGCTTGCCCTCTGGATCGAGGGCCGCCACCGTCGGCCTGGGAACCGCCGCCACCGCATGTCGAGGTCGGGGAGCCACGGCCACCGCAGCCACTGGCCGAGGTCCACCGCCGCGCGCGCTATCGGGCAACCGCCGTCGCTAATGAATCGAGATGGGGCGTGAAAAACTGAACCCTAGCTTTTTCTGCTCTGGCTCGCGAGCTAAAGGAGTTAGCTCGAGCTCGTAAACGAGCCGAGCGAGCTTGAACTCATACGAGCCAAACCGAGCTAACATTAGTTCTCGAGACCACGACCCTACAACAACCGGGACTAAAGCTTAAAACCGAAGAGTTGTTCTCTACTAGTGTACTCTCGACATTTCAAATTATAAACTATTTTAAATTTCTTGGTAAATCAAAGCATCTCAAGTTTAAGCAAAATTATAGAAAAAACACTGATTGATAACATCAAATAAATATGTTATATAATTATAATTAACAAAAAATCTAATGATGCTTATTTAGTATCATAAATATTATTATTTTATTATATAAATTCAGTTAAGCTCGATTTATTTTGACTCTCTAAAAAAATTGAAATGGCTTATAATTTGGCACACGTCGTACTATCATGAAATTCGCTAGAATTTATTTACTATCCCTGGGCGAGGTATGCTTGTGGTTGGTAATTCCTCCGTTCTTTTTTATTCATCACGTTTTAGTTAAAAATAAACTAGCTAGAACAGAGGAGATAGTATTATTGCTACTCCATGATTCGTGAACCTGTTCATGTGTACGATGATGAGCCGTGAAATACTACTCTAGTTTGGATTATTTCGTCTCATTGTCTCGGCATTATGTTAAAAACAAAATAAATAAATAAATTCAAACACGAATAAAACTAGGCCTGCAACTGCAAGGCGTGTTATCTTTCACCTTGCAAGATGTATCTATAATATACCAATCATGTTTTATTTAAATAGACAGACGGACATGTTTTGTTCGTGGCTCCTGTCATGATGATCCACTCTGCCTCTTTCAGATCCCGTGAGATTTTTCTTTGATCATATATCCTGAATTGGTGGTTAGCTGAAGATTACGGTTATCAACAACACATCTTGATGTTTACTTCCATGAGATTTTCTTAATATCATTTCTTTCTCACATGAGATTTGATTTCTAGCCTCGGTGATAATCGATCAGGGGGATCATCGCATCCTGGCTGTACATCTTGCTGGCACATAAAACTAAGCCAGCAAGACGTGTTATCTTGCTGCAGCTTGCGATATGTATCCGCAATATTGCCAGCCAATTATATTTGTTGTATTTAAATACAAGGTATTCTTGTAAAGATACAAAGACAAAGCAAAAATAATCAATAGACGTCAAACGTTATAAGCATCTTTTTTTGGGTACCTAGGCAAGCACATATACAATTATACATGACCACGTCTAACTTAACATCCACTCCGATTTATACGTGCATATCTGTGCCACTCGATTTATACGTGCATATTTTTGTATGTGCCATGTAGACCTGCTTAAACATTGGGTTAGATCAAAATCGGGTCGTGATAGTTTCGTACGGCTCGTACCTGACCCATGTTTAGTGTCGGGTCGGATTGACCGTACCACCCCGTTGGGCATATCGAGTCAGGGTTTTTGGTTGGGTCAGATTTTTTCGGATTGAGTCAGGTTTTGGGTTAAAAACTATGGCATGTGTCCGACCTGTGAAATATTATGGGTCAAAAATTATGGTCCGTTGTATTGATCGGGTTGGGTCGGATCGGACGACTCATGCTTAAGGTCCTGCTAGGTCTTCCAACTTATATCTTCAGAAACCTTATCAACAAAGCAATTCAACCATAAGTTAAAAGCGAACTCAGCTGATTAGATTTTTTGGAATCTATCCATCTAACTTTAAATTCTCAATGTTGGTCACCTATCTGGTTCTCTGTAGGAGACCAAAACAACACAATTAAGCCAACAACATTTTCTCCCCTTGGTTATTCGTTAAGGCTGGCTCCAGCAAGGGTCTCTAAAGGGTCCTCCACCCTAAATATAGAGGATCAAACGGTTCTCTAAGCTCTCCAGCAGCTTTCTCTAAATGGTCCTCTAAATTTAGAGGGCGTTGATGAATTCTCTATATATAGGGTTTCTCTAAACGATCCTCTATCCATTTGAATACTTTAAATAACCGGTTTAGCAAAACTAAAATATGTACAATACATTTGAGAGTATGACAAATACGTATGTACAAAAAATAAAAATAAAAAATGTCTCTAATGTAGGTATTTGAGTATAGAGGACGTGATTTAGAGGACGTTGTTGGAGAGGAAGGAGATATAGAGGATGAAATCTTTTAGAGGACACTGTAAAGGACGGATATAGAGGATGGATATAGAGGACGTTGCTAGAGGTAGCCTAAGAGAGAGGAAGGCAAGGGGAGAAGATCAAGTAAATGAAAGTAATGCATGAGACAATATCAAAACTGGTGAGCCAGAGTGGACTCACAATTGTTTACTATCATTTGCATGGTTACATGTTATTACAAGATTACCTTTGGGATGCACGTGAGATGCTCGAAAGTGATTATGCTCAGGAGCTTCAAAGGTTGAGCGTCCCAGAAGCAGCAAGAGCACGTGAATGGAAAAAAGCGGGAATGACCCCTCTACATAGGCATTGTTAATCTATTTATAGGTACACGACTATGTATGCCTTTGTATGAAATTACATCATTACCCTCAATCCCTATACACATGACGTACAAAAACTTGTGGGAGTATTATTGTCTTCTCCCCGCTACAAAATGTGTCATATGTGTCTCTTCCCTCCTCCTATAGGTCATAGTGTTGAGGTTTGTCAATGTTTGGTACCAACGACACACTACGAGGTATACCACATAGTGCTTTTAAGAGGATGACGAAGTCGATCGCAGCTCGATGTTTCGTGCAAAGCACGACGGGACACATCGGATTGTACATGTTTAGGCAGCTCAATTGTGTAACACCCTATGTCCCGTGTTCTCTGGGAGGTGTATTGCTCGATGATGGATGATTACAAGAGGTTTCTGGAGGTGGAAGATGAATATGGTATGAGGTTCTGCCATTTCCATACGGGTTTCCTCTCGGCCTTATATTCGATTGAAGAGGGATCACCTCGCACAATCTCAGAGCACGATCCTATCTACCAACTTCCGTTAGAAGCACACACCACGTCCTCTGAAGGTTAGTTGGTATTCGTGAGGTCTACGCGTATTGTGCATGTGCGGGACATGATCTTGGGAACCTTCGCTCCCATCCGTGTGTCTCTTTCGATCATCTTTAGTTGCACCCTATTGATGACCACTGGGCGCCTTTCGGGCGACCCATTGTGGGCCTTGTAGGTTCCTCATGAATGAAAGCAGTGCCATGGTGACCTGACCGATATCTATCCCACACAAGCCCCTGAGGCTCAAGCCAAATTTTGAGTATAATTGGCTCGAGACTCTCAAAAGTGAATCCTGGTGTTGATGACTTATTTCTGCCAAGTTGGTTGATTGCATTTCTTGAGTGCAATTTTCCTTCCAAAATTCTAATCCATTGGGTGCATTGTAGGTGCCCCCAATGGTGTAGCCCCCGAGCTTTGAGCCAACTTGAGTAGCTATCGACTCAGAGGTCCCAGAAATTCTTGCTTGAATGGATCGTCCTATTTGTCTTGTATTGGGTCGATTGATAATCTGGTCGACTGAAATCCGACCGATTGAATTCTGCTCAAATTAGGCCTGCCCGACTGAAGTCCAATTTCCTGATATATGTCCGGCTGAGGCCTGGCCGACTGAAGTTCATTCGACCGAGGACCATTTAGAACTAGAACCCTTTGCTTTTTATTTACAAATAATTTCCAACCAATATGATGTGATATACTCATTAACTTTTCAAATAATATGACGTAGTGGGCCCAATGGATGTGTTGTCCATTCAAGGGAATAGTTTCCTGAATGGACATGGCGTCATGCTGTGCATAACTGACCTCTGATCCCATGTTTGCTAGAAATGTGTCGTTCCTTGGAGCTCAAAGCAATGCCTTAACTGCCCATGACTGTTCACTGTACCAATGGGAGGCAAGTGGTGACCCCTTATGTTAATAAATATATGAGTCCTTGGTGTTACCTTCTTCACTCGCTATGTCTTTGCTTTTTTGAAAACTTCTCCATTTGTTCCAAGCCAGAAAACCCCATTCTTATCAGTACCATGGCCGACAGTGGAAAGCACAAGAGGGCACCTACACTGTCCTCTGAGTCCTTCGGAGACTTGAAGCACTCTGAAGAGGAGTACTCCAACTCTGAGGGTGGGACCTCTTCATTGCCTCCACGCTCGCCATCGAGCTCCTCGTCGGTTAACACCAACAACTCGATGGGCCTCACCACCGGTGAGCAGGCCTTCCTCAAGGTCGTGGAGCATCCTATCCTTGCCGGCTCAGATGAGTCGGACAAGGACGAGGAGGAGACAGGGGAGGAGGAGGCGGGCGCCAGCGACGATAGCAAGGGCGACGACGATAAGGGTGTCACAGACATTAAGTGCAAGTGCAAGAGAGGCGGCACCGGTGACAAAGGAAGCATCGAAAAGGGTGGCAGCAGCGGCTAGGGCGGCAACAACAACGACGACGATGAGGGTGACGATAACAAGGGCATTGGCGGCCATGGTGCCGGTGGCAAAGCACCATCGACTTAAGTAGTTTAGTTTTGTATAGTAGTAGTAGTGTTGGTAGTAATGAAAGTAGTAGTATGGTAGGATAGCGTAGGAAGAATGATGGATTTATCTTATGGGGGATCAGTTCACAATGGGCTGACCCTTGATGTAAAGATGATGAGTATAAGTAATGAAATCCTCCGTTCGGGCTTTGTTTAACTTCTCCTTTCAGTTTTTTATTTTGTCTGCCCATTTGTGTGTTTGAGAATGAATGAGATTGCATATGTTATGTTTGATTGAACTTCTCTAACTGAACGCCAAATCTAGCTGAGTTACGGTTTCTCAGGTGACACCACATTGATTTTGAGGAGTATATTTTTCTAAGTTGTTCATTCTCGCTTGAAACCCTAATTCAGTTTCGCTACAATTCTAACTTTCTAATTCTTGTTTCCGACTGCTGCTGCTTCCCGATTGAGACCTCACAATGGCCTCAAAGGGAAATAAATCTTATAGCCAGCATGGAAATCTGGTAGATGTCATTCCCCCTTTCGATCCCAACAATCTGATTCCGTTTTCCGTTTTCTTTAAGTCCTCTTTTTCTGAATCCAATTTGCTTTGTCTCATTGATATGGGATTTCTCCTCCTTAAGGAGCTGAGCCAATGGAGGACTTGGGAGATGATTTTTGTTCCTACTGAAGATACTCATGAATTTGTCACTTTTATGTCCTTTTTGTCCGTGGATTAGGTTTGTCTGTCTGCCCTTTCTTCCGAGGTCTTCTTGATTTCTACCCCATCGATCTGACCCATCTAAATCCCAACTCTATGCTTCAAATTGCCATCTTTGTGCACCTTCGCGAGGCTTTCCTAGGGATTGCCCCCCACTTCGGTTTGTGGAAATATATGTACCACTGTAAGCCTAAAATGGACAAAAAACATCAGGTGGTCAGAGGAGCGAGTTTAGAACCTCGTCGGGGTAGGAAGACTGAATATCTGGATATTCCTCTGAAGGACAACAACAAAACTTGACTCTTTGAGTGGTTCACTTTGGGGAATCATAATAAGACCCTCCCTAGTTGATTAGGGAGGCAACTTGATGTGATGTTGGCTAGTTGGATAGAGGGACCAACAAATTCAGAGTCCACAAAGGTTGGTGCTTTGATGAATGAGATTACCAGCCTAAAAAGTAGAGGTCTAACTGCTCAAGCTATGGTGATTGATTTTATGTACCGCAACATTCAGCCTTTGAAGGATTGAGTTCATCCAGCATACTTGTACACTAGAGCCAAAGACCCTGCCCAGGTGACCGATAGATTTTTTGAAGAAGACGTTCTGCTTTGCGTTGGGATGATGATAAAAGGTGACATCTTCAATCAGGGTGCTCCTCAAGCCTATTCAACATGGAATTTTCCTCCCACTTTGAGTTCACTCTTCCTAATGCTAAGTTTATGATATATACTAAGACTAATTATAGTACACAGTGAAGATATTTATGCACTGCGGTACACTGTATACAAAATTTGTTTTTCTATTGCATGCACACAAATTTAGGATGACAAGAATGTGAGTTGAAAGGAAATAGATTGACATGCATGGAAATAAAAATCTAATTTTCAATGCTTTATTTCATCCATAAATATAGGATCTCTACAACAGTCATGCAGTTAGGCTCATTAGGGTTTAGGGTTTAGGCTCATTAGAACTAGTTTATGATATATACTGATACTAATTATGCTACATGTGAAAGTTATTTATGTATCATGGTACACTACGTAAAAATCAACAAACGTTTACATAAAATGTGAGTAGAAATATCATAAACATACAAAAGATGGAAGGAGAGCCATGAACTGACAATGTATCATAAAAATTTATTAGCGTTGGCATAAATATGTATACAAAATCGCATATAAACAGGGTCGCTGATCCACCACCGCTCGCGCCTAGGGAAGTCCGTCGCCGTCCCTCGATCCTAGGGAGCACTGCCGCTGGGATCACCGCCGCTCGCACGCCCGAGGAAACCACCGTCGTCGCTTGCTCGCCCGAGGGAACCGCCATCCCTGCTAAAACCTAATCTAGATGGCCTGGGTGTGTTCTATAGATGCCCAAACCTGGTGGGCCTGTACCAGATGACACCGTTGAATTAGTGCTTCCTCTAGTTATTAGAAGTTTAGGTCTTCAAATATACAAACTATATATATAGTATATGTATTTAGAGCCCTAGGCTCTATTTAGCTACAAGAAGCCCCAGCCAAATATGAACGCACGTGCACTAACAGCCGACCGGACTTTTCACATTCCATATATAATGACGTGCTGCCGCCATTAGCTCCTTTTTCTTCTCTCGGTCTCAGTTTCCATAACCGCATACACCACCGCAAAACCCCAACACTCTCCGTGCGACACAAGGTCTCTCCGCCGACTCCGCCCTCTCTGACGACTCCACTCCATCTGCCGCTCGCAGTCGATCCAAGCGCAATCGGGGATAGAGCGACACCTCCTTGTCGACTCCAAGCCGAGCTCCTCTATCCTCGCTGCTGCAACTGGAGATGAGAGTCCAGACCAGAGAAAACCCAGTTTCTCCGCCGACACGAGTGGTTCCACATTCTCCATCGTCGTTCGACATTCTCCGCCTTCAACGGGTGCCGCTCCAACGGGTAGCCCTTCCCCAACCATCTACGGTGGGTTCTTCCAAACCCTAGCTAGCCGCATAACCTGGGATCGTCGTCGACCATCAACAAAGATAGCAAACACTAAAAAGGTAAATCGATCTCCTGTACAAATGTGTTGTTTTTTTGTTCATACTGCATTCTAAGGATTACGACTAGTGACAAATATTTATGAAGTTGCATTAATACATTTATGCACATTTACACAGGTGGTTACGCATATTAGAATACATGTTTATGCATCTCAGTTAAAGTTAATTTTTTACATAGATGATGTTCGAGTGGTAATGGAGTGGTCAACTAGTTGTTTTTTGTATAGTATATCATTCATTCAAAAGTTCATTTATTTTTAGTGACTGCATATATTTATTTATTCCATTAGTTTATAGTTAATACATTACTGTTTACAACATATATTATTGTATTGAATCATATTCAGATGTTTATGATGATAGAATAGGATAGTTTTTTATGATTATAAAACAGGACATTATTTATTCCATTAGTTCACAGTTAATACATTACTTGTTTTCAGCAAGTTTTGTTTTGTTCAAACATATTCAGTTTGTTATGATTATAAAATAGGACAGAACATGTATGCAAGTGATTTTTGTAAAGGAGTAGTCAATTAGTTGTTTTTGGTAGAGTATATTATTTATTTAGAATTTCTTATATGGTGTTGGGGGTCTGCTTCTTTGCCGAAGGTCCTATAAGAAGAAGTACCTTCAGAAGACCAAAACAGAAGCAGCACCGAAGCTACCATCCGGGGAGCTTCGTAGCACGCCTTCAGACGAAAGGGATGCACCGACTTAAAGATGAATAGACCAATCGATCCATGATAATTTGTGTTATGATTGTAACCAGATACGAAGGACATACATGTAAATCCACATAGGTTGTGCCCTGTGCCTATAAATAGATGAATAGTACCCCCGTACTGTTCACGCTGACTTGTATTCACTCGTGCGTCACGCTTGGACTTTTATCTTCTGTCAAGCCGAAGGTACAAATGTAATACAATATCGTTTCTGTCTATCCATGATAATAATAAATATATTAACAATGTCATATGATTATTCATGTTGTCTTTCATATCTTATATGCTCCTTTCATTAACATTCGTTGTGATGATGAAGGTATGTCCTTCATCACCTTCTCTGAAGATCATTATATCCTATGGAAAATAATGCTTCGAAGGATGAAGGACATTAACTTTTAACATTTTATGTTGCCTTGTTCTTAATTCATAGCACTTGAGAACAAGCCCCCAACATTGGCGTCCACCTCCAGTGAACTCACTTCCACTGTTGAGCTGATGGCTTCGTTCAACAATCAAGCTGAAGTACCTTTGGCTACGAAGCTAGTGCTTCCGATAACGGGCGGTTCAGGTTCAGAACCGGTTAACAAGAAGCAGAAGAAGGAAGAACAGAGAAGGGTACAACATGTTGGGGTGCAGGGACCCTTCATCAAATCAAAATGGTCCCATATCCCAATTACCTTTTCTCAGGAAGACCTTCAACTTAAAGATTATCCTCACAATGATGCTATGGTCATATCTTGTGTCATCAAGGGTTTTCTGGTCCATAATATTCTGGTTGATACAAGCAGTGCAGCGGATATCATATTTGCTAAGGCCTTCAGACAAATGCAAGAGCCAGAGGATAACATTCATGATGCTACACACCCTCTATGTGGCTTCGGAGGAAGACAGATTGTAGCACTCGGCAAAATTACAATGCCAGTTACCTTCGGCTTTGTTCATAACACAAGGACCAAACAGGTTGTCTTTGATATTGTTGATATGGAGTACCCCTATAATGCAATCATTGGTCGTGGAACACTTAATGCATTTGAAGCAATACTTCATCCAGCATATCTATGCATGAAGATACCTTCGGAACAAGGGCCCATTGCTGTTTATGGGAGTCAAGAAGCTGCCAGAAAGGCCGAAGGAAATTGGACAGACTCAAAAGCAATTCACAATATAGATGGAGCCGAAGCATGTGAACAGTACAAATACAAAAGAGAGAAGGCTGCTTCGGTGGATCAGCCGAAGCCTATGCTTCTATGTGAAGACATAGCAGAGCAAAAGGTACTGCTGGGGTCTCATCTATCTGAAGAGCAAGAGAAAACTTTGATAAGATTTTTATTCAACAACAAAGATGTCTTTGCTTGGTCAGCCAATGATCTCTGTGGTGTCAATAGAGATGTTATTGAACATTCACTCAATGTGGACCCATCCTTCAGGCCAAGAAAGCAAAGGCTTTGGAAAATGTCTGATGACAAAGCCAAAGGCGCCCGGAATGAAGTAAAAAGACTTCTCAGTACTGGTGTCATCAGAGAGGTAAAATACCCAGAATGGTTAGCCAATACTGTTATGGTGAAGAAGGCCAATGGCAAATGGAGAATGTGTATTGATTTTACAGATCTTAACAAGGCTTGTCCAAAGGATGAATTCCCATTGCCAAGAATAGATTCTCTAGTAGACGCAACAGCTTCTTTAGAGCTTATGAGTCTATTGGATTGTTACTCTGGCTACCACCAAATCTGGATGAAGAAGGAAGATGAGCTAAAAACTAGCTTCATAACCCCCAGTGGTACATATTGCTTTCTTCAAATGCCTGAGGGGCTTAAAAATGCTGGAGGAAGTTTCAGCAGAATGACAACAAGGTTCTTCATTCTTAAATAGGCAGAAATGTATTGACCTATGTTGATGACATTATAGTGAAAAGCACGAAGCAAGAAAATCACATTGCCGACTTGCAAGAGACATTTGCCAATTTCAGACAAGCTGGTCTAAAGTTAAACCCAGAAAAATGTGTTTTTGGGGTGAAGAAGGGCAAGTTCCTTGGCTGTCTGGTATCAACGAAAGGAATTGAAGCTAACCCAAGCAAGATCAAAGCTATCCTTCGGATGGAGCCACCAAGTACGAAGAAAGGAGCTCAACGGCTAGCAGGGAGATTAGCTTCATTAAACAGATTCATATCAAGATCAGCAGAAAGAAATCGGCCATTTTTTGAAATACTGAAGTAAACCGAAGTCTTTCAGTGGGGCCCGACGCAACAAAAAGCTTTTGAAGAGTTAAAACAATATTTGATTGATTTAACAACATTAACCCCACCTGCGCCAGGGGTTCCATTGCTTTTATATGTGGTAGCTTCGCATTCTACAGTGAGTGCAGCGCTGGTGCAGGAGAAGCTAGATGGCAAAGCTAAAGAGCAAGTTCTAGTATACTTTGTCTCTGAAGTTTTAAGTCCATCAAAGAAAAATTACACAGAATTGGAGAAGGTATTATATGCTGTGTTAATGGCCTCCAGAAAGCTTCGGCATTATTTTCAAGCATACCACATAATTGTTCCTTCGTCACAACCTCTAAAGGACATCATGAGGAACAGAGAAGCTACTGGAAGGATTGGAAAATGGGCTGCAGAGCTTAACGAATTCACCATTGATTATGTGCATAGATCTTCAATTCAGTCCCAGGCGTTAGCAGACTTCATCGCTGACTGGACGCCAGGGGCTCAGGAAGAAGAAATAAATAAAGATGCCGAAGCTTGGACAGTGTTCTGTGATGGTTCTTGGGGAACCTTCGGCGCAGGAGCAGCTGCCGTTCTAGTAGCACCTTCAAAAGTCAAAACATGTTATGCAGCCAAGCTTGATTTTAGTTGTACAAATAATATTGCCGAGTACGAAGCACTTCTGTTGGGGCTTCAAAAGTTAAGAGCAATGGGAATAAGAAGGGCCATTCTGAAAACTGATTCTCAAGTCATTTCTGGTCATGTGGATAAAAGTAGCAAGGCAAGAGATCCGAAACTTGAAAAATATCTAGATACAGTTCGAAGTTTGGAAGCTTCTTTCGAAGGTTTTTCTGTCAAGAATATTCCAAGAGGCAAAAATGAGCATGCAGATCTGCTAGCCAAATCAGCGGCTCAGGGGCTCCCTCTACCTTCGGAAGTATTTTTTGAAACAATAAAGGCACCTTCGGTTGAACTCATAGAGAGAGCGGTGCTTGCCATTTCTCCAGTACATAGTGAAGATTGGAGGACTGAAATCATATCTTTCCTCCAGGGTAATTGCCTCTCGGATGACAAAGTTTATAATAAAATAATGGAAGCAAGAACAAGACCGTATGTCATAATAGAAGGGGAATTATACAAACATGGAGTTTGCTCCCCCCTTCTCAAGTGTTTATCCAGAACCGAAGGTATAGAGCTAATGAAGGAGATACATGTAGGATTGTGCGGATCTCATATTGGGTCTAGGCCGTTGCTGGGAAAAGTTTTTAGACAAGGATTTTATTGGCCAAAGGCAGCTTCGGATGCATCGGATCTGGTCCAAAGGTGCGAAAATTGTCAAAGATGTGCAAGAGACCAAAAACAACCTTCGTCTATAACTCAGTTAATACAACCAACTTGGCCATTGCAAAGATGGGGCCTAGATTTGTTAGGTCCACTTCCACCAGTGCAAAGTAATTTGAAATATGTCGTGGTGGCTGTAGAATATTTTTCTAAGTGGATTGAAGCAAAGCCTTTGGCTACAATAACTTCGGTTACAGTCCAGAAATTCTTCTGGCAAAATATTGTTTGTCGCTTCAGCGTGCCAAAGGCTATAACTGTGGACAATGGAACACAGTTTGATGCCAAAACTTTCAAAGATTTCTGCCACCAGATTGGTACAAAGATTCATTTTGCATCAGTCAGGCACCCAGAGTCAAATAGGCTTGTCGAAAGAGCAAATGGTATTATAATGACGGGAATAATGAAGTTAATCTTCAATCAACCTAGAGGAAAGTGGCCAGATGAATTGATTAAAGTGGTGTGGAGCCACAATACAACTATACCAAGGTCAACAGGTTTGACACCGTTCAAGTTATTGTTTGGTGACAAGGCTATAACCCTAGAAGAAGCTAAAGCGGGATCAATCAGAACAGTAGCTTCGGTAGAGGATGAAGCTGATTATTCTGTGGCAAAAGATACTATAGAAGGGACCAGACTTTAGGCTGTGGAGAATATCAATAAATATCAAGCCGAAACAATAAAATGGCGTGACAGATAAGTTCGCCTAAAAAACATTAAGCCAGGGCATTTGGTGCTTCGAAGGGTGGCCAATCCAGACATAGTAGGCAAGCTACAGCTGAAGTGGGAAGGACCCTTTCTGGTGGTATCTTCGTCAAGACCTGGTTCTTACAGACTAAAGGATATGGACGGCAGCGGCATTCCTAGATCTTGGAATGCGGATGAGCTTCGACGATATTATGTGTAGCTTGATGTAATCTTTTTCATTTTTTTCCTATGGTACCCTTTTCCTTTCCAAAGGGGGAGAAAGGTTTTTAATGGGGTCGTAGCTTGTAATTTTTTCTTTCATCATTCAGCTCTACGAGAGCAAAATCCCCCAAAACATGTAAAATGTAAAATCTGAGCATGCACCATCGAGTGCAAAAAGAAAAAAAACAGGGAGAAGCTCGAAAGTTGTCCCTAGGGGGATGCAGAGCACGACGAAGCTACAAAAAAGTCGTTCCCAAGGGAGCCCAGCATAAGTTTTTTGCTCAAAAGTCGTTCCTAAAGGAACGCAGAGCCAAATACCGCCGAAATATAAGGCAAACAAGTTCAAAAGACGTTCCTAAAGGGATGCAGAACTTACACCGAAAAGTCCACGGTGATACCACCGAAATAGAAGGCAAAGAAGTTCAAAAGACGTTCCTAAGGGAATGCAGAACTTACACCGAAAAGTCAGCGGTGAAGCCAAAAAATAAACGGCAAAGAACTTTCAGTCATTCCCAAGGGAATGTGGGGTATGGATGTAGCTTTACATGCGTGTGTTTGGGCATTCATTTGCACATTACATCACATCATACATTGCATTCATATACAATCATTTAGACATTCGTAGGATCATCATGATCATATCATTCGTAGACAATTGCTTCGGCTTTAATGACAAGGCTTCGGCAAAAACAAAAGAAGCAGTCTTATGCTTCGTTGTGTACGAAAAGAAGGGAAGGTGTTTTTTGCCTTTGGCTCAAAAAGAACAAGTTTCGTGCACATCAAAGCAGTTCATACATGGAGGGAAAGGTAAAATATATTACAAGGTATCGACAAATTTACAGAGTAATGTTTGATTCCTAAATAACAGTATTTTTACAATGATAATTCAGAAAATTTCTCTAGAGTTCTTTTGCAGCAGCTTCATCACTTCATCATTGTCCATTAAGCTTCGGTTCATTGTTCTTTGGCGCCGTCATCCTACACACAACAGCAGTATAAGGAAAGTGCAAATTTTAAGAAGGTAAAGCAGCAGGTACAACATTATTACCGGCTTAAGGTGGCTTCGAGCTTCATCACCAGCTAAGTTTCGCCCACCCTTTGCTTAAATTTGAGTTACGAATCTGTTCCCAATGCTTCGGGCCAGGCCGGGGATATCATTAAAGTCCGCTGGTGATAGGCTGAAGTTTGGTCTATTTACAATATTTCCACGTGTGCAACCAGCCTTCATGAAAGCAACAGCTGTGCTACGAGAAGCTAGCGGAGCACAAAAGTCACCATGTCCAGCTATGACTTCGTCAAAAGCATCTACTTCACCTTCAATATGATCAAAAGTGCCTGGCAGGTTCTCAACCGAAGGTTTAAACTTTTTAGAGCTGGCTCCAACTGAGTTGAAAACCTGCTTCAGCCATTGGACGCACCGGGTGCCGAAGTCTAAACATTTATCTTGAAGCTCCTTTAGAGATTTCTGCAAATTTGAACTTTTTTCAGCTTCAGCTTCAAGTTTTGTTTCGAAATTTTTCTTCTCCTGTTCGAAGCTTTTTGACTTTGTGGAGAGTTTATTATTCAATCTGGCAATATCCGCTTGGGCTTCCGCCAGTGAACCCTCCATTGTTTGAAGCATAAATTCTTTCTTTTCCAGAGTAGATTCATGATCTTTAATTTTGCTCTCTAAGCCTTCAATTATAGCTTCATTTTTCTTGTCCTCAAGGTCTTGTTGCATCCTCAAGGTTTTACTTAGTAGTAGGCTCTGGAAAAAATAGCCTTTGTCAGAAAACACCTTAATCTCAAAACAATAAAAAGTGGGGGAAAGAACTTTACCTTAAAACTAGAATAAAACAAGCTACCGGCGATGTGCTGCCGCCGGTACCTGCTGAGGTTGACTTCAAGCTTCGGAAAACCAACACTCTTCGATAGAGTGCTGATAACCTTCGCTCCAGTTCGGTCTTGGAGGCAACCTAAGCTTTCTTCGTCAATACCACCGAAGAGCAGCGCTCCTGGCTGGTAGCCGCAAGATATAGCATAATCTCTTAGCTCTTCTTTTTCAGCCTTAGATAACTCTTGCCCGATTATGTTTTGAAAGTTAAAGTCCCTTTCCACCGAAGCATCTTCGGCAAGCTCCTTCTCTTTTCCAGGCGCTGTGGTCAGGGTTTCCCCAGCAGCTGCAGCAGTTTCTTCTGCGGTCATGTTCAAAATCATTTTATCAATGTTAGAAAACGTGCTTTCCAGATTTGTAGCTTCGGCCGCTACAGCTTCGGAAGTTGTAGCTTCGGCCGCTACAGCTTCGGAAGTTGTAGCTTCGGTGGCAGCAGCTTCGATAACTGTAGCTTCTTCGGCGGCTAGTGTTTTTGACGATGGCGCCGACGGTGGCGTTTCTTCAATGGCTTCAATTACAGTAGTATTCTTCGCCTTTTTTGTTCAGCAGGCTTCTTAGCTACCGCATGCTCCTTCTTCTGTAAAAGCTTCATCAGTTGTGGCCCCAGTGGACTTAGCTTGATAGGTAAAGATTCGATCATTACCTTTAAAATTTCTTCTACGTCAGTGGCAGAAGGTGTTGAAGGAGCTTCTCCTTCTATACTAGTCTCTGGCCTCAGAGATGTAGCTTTTCTTTTCTTCGGAACAACCACCTTCGGCTCAGGGCTGGATTTTTTCTTTTTCAACAATTTCTCATCTTATTTTATCATTCTAGCAGCTTGTCTGTTCATAACACTGACAACTCTTTTTCGCTTTGGTCCTTCGGCACCCTTGTTTAATCGTTCATAGTCAGGGTAGTCAAATTTCAAGGCATCCATTACTCGGTTCAGCCTTCGTTTTGGCCGAGTGCCAAAGGCTGCGGTCATCAATTGATCTTCTTTCTTAGTATAGTTGCCCAAAATTTCATTACACATAGCCTCAATCATCTCCAACCATTCTTTGCAAGGCTCTTTGAAATGTTTCTTGAACTTGAAATGATAGGGCAATCGAACAAGTTCATTTTTCTTCTTTTCTCCCTTAAGTTTCGGCATATTCCATTTATTTAGTGTCGGAAATACTCTGTTGGCTAAGTATTCCTGTACCAAATCTCTAGTACCGATATGCTCAGACACAACTCGGAACTCTGCCACAACATGTCGGCATGGTGACCCTGGCAGCATGTCGCACAAGGGCCTAGTTAACCCGAAGGTTAGTCTCAGTGGGCTCTGAACTAGCTTCTCCTTCTTCTCATCGACCTTAACATAGAACCACTCATTTTTCCAACCAGTTGGCCATTTGGTGCGGTAGCTAACCACCGGAGTTTTCATATCTTTGCGGTAAGCAAAGTTGTAATAGCCAAAATTCTCGTGTAGCCCATCTTCTCTAGCCTTCGTCTCATAATGAAGCTCATGCACTCGGCAGAAAGCTTCGGCATTCGGGTCCATTCCTTGGCTTCGGAGAGCCCAGATGAAGACGCTGAGCCTAACGATAGCGTTAGGAGTCAGCTGATGAAGATAAATTTTGAAATTTTCCAAAACCTCTCTAATCATTTCGTGCAAAGGAAACCTTAATCCTGCTTTGAAGAAATTCTTGAAAACCACCACCTCATCATTTTCTGGTTTCAGAGTGGTTTCTTCCCCGCCAAAATGAATCAGCTTCCTCTCGGCTTCTCCAAAGTAGCCTAGCTTCATCATCATGGGCATATCATCCTCAGAAACAGTAGACTCTCCAAAGTCCAAGTGGCTGGGTTTGGAAGGCATGACGGTGTTGTAATCGATCTCTTCTTCATCAACGTCGTCCTCTTCAATATCAGCTTGTTCAGCTTTGGTAGCAGGTGCACCTTTGTTAGTAACTTCTATCGCAACCAGTCCCGATTGCCTCATTACTTCGAAGATTGGGGCAGTCTCGACAGCTTCGGCCTCCTCTCCGTCGCGTGTAACTCTAGCAGTTGAACGTACTCTAGCCATCTGATGCTGAATTTCTTACGTTTCTGACGAAGTTATGACTTTTACAAATTTGCCGAAGCTCCCTCTTATGATGAAGCTAGGCCAAGATGATGCTTTGACTGAGAATACGATGAATAAGCTTCAGCTATGGTCAAATTTTTCAGCAGCATAACAGTGCAGTAGTAATGAATGCTGTGGTAACTTCACGCCTACCCGTCTGTTTATATAGTGCTGTAGGTGGGAAGGAGAATCGCCAAGCCGCCCGCACCCGTTGAATAGTTGCCCGCACCCACTGAACGGTGAACCACAGTGCACAGGAAGGTGAATCACCAGATCGCGCGTACCCACCACACACTAGGGCCACCTTGCGCCCGAAATATTTTAATCGTTTCTCGGCAACGAGCTCAGGGAAGGTGTTTTTCGGACCTTCGGCATTCCGAAGCCTAAGAGAATTTTTTCACGAATCAAGCTCGTTACGAAAAACGAACTAGCACCGTGAAGGGGCTAATGTTGGGGGTCTGTTTCTTTGCCGAAGGTCCTATAAGAAGAAGTACCTTCGGAAGACCAAAACAGAAGCAACACCAAAGCTACCATTCGGGGAGCTTCGTAGCATGCCTTCAGACGAAAGGGATGCACCGACTTAAAGATGAAAAGACCAATCGACCCATGATAATTTGTGTTATGATTGTAACCAGATACGAAGGACATAAATGTAAATCCACACAGGCTGCGCCCTGTGCCTATAAATAGATGAACAATACCCCCGTACTGTTCACGCTGACTTGTATTCACTCATGCGTCACGCTTGTACTTTTATCTTCTGTCAAGCCGAAGGTACAAATGTAATACAATATCATTTCAATCTATCCATGATAATAATAAATATATTAACAATGTCATATGATTATTCATGTTGTCTTTCATATCTTATATGCTCCTTCTTTCATTAACATTTGTTGTGATGATGAAGGTATGAAGGTATGTCCTTCATCATCTTCGTCTGAAGATCATTATATCCTATGGGAAATAATGCTTCGAAGGACGAAGGACAATAACTTTTAACATTTTATGTTACCTTGTTCTTAATTCATAGCACTTGAGAACAAAGCCCCCAACATATGGTTAGTGATAAGCATTAATTTATGTATTCATTGGTTTATAGTTAATACATTACTGTTTACAACAAGTTTTGTTTTATTGAAATATATTCAGATTTTTATGATTGCAGAACAGGACAGAACATGTACGCAACTGTTTTTTTAGTAAAGGAGCAGTCAATTAGTTGTCTTTGATAGAGTAAATGATTTATTCAAAATTTCATATATGTTTAGTGCGTACATTTTATTCCAGATGTCTATAGTTAACACATTATTGGTTACAGCAAGGTCTGTTTTATTGAAACATATTCAGATGTTTATGATGATAGAATAGGACATTATATGTATGCAAGTGTAACTAGATGAAATGTTTAATGATGTTTATTACCATTATTATTATAAGTACCATGCAAAATTTTATAGATTGCTTTATGCTTGGTATTTAAAACAATTAGGTTAATTTATTCAATCATACCACACGATCAATACATCTGCATATCCAACAGATTAATGTTTACAATTTTGTGTATTATGCATGCAGTTTTGACTTAAAAAATGAAGCACGTGGACCGTCCTCCGAATAATCCCAAACATATAACAATTCAGTCAAGCCAGGAGTGTTTCAGTGTTGACATCCCGTGCGCAAAACAGTCTAATCCATGTCCAGAAGTGGAAAATCCTCCAAATGTTGGCAGTCAAACTTTGATCAATGAAATAGTACAGCTGGATTCTGATGAAGATGACTTCATGCCAGCTGTTAAGAAGCGTAATGTTTCTGAAAGCCATAAAAGAGTTCTAAGAAAAGTTTTGACAAAGAGTATTAAAGCTAAGGATCTTCCCCGACAGGTTAGTTTTATGCATACTCAACAAACAATTTCCTATTCATAAGCTTGTGAATATTATTTTTTTGATAATAACAAAATTGTTTCTGGTTCTATATTTTATAACAGAGGCTCAATGTCAGGTGCAACCCACAAGATGTCAATGCAAGCATTCACATATTGAATGAAAGACAACGTCAGGCCATAAGACGTAAAGGTTTCTCTAACATTCTTGATATGACAGTAGATGCATTGTGTAGTAGATCACACCTTCAATGGTTGATGGATAAGCTTGACCACAAGGACATGACAATTCGTCCTGGTCCAGGAAAGGAACTAAAAATCACAAAGGACATTGTGCATCTTATCCTTGGTGTACCAAATCATGGCGGTGGAAAACCATTGGGGATTGATGAAGCACTTGCAGCAAGTAACTTGAGGGCAGAGCTTGGGTTGGCTAAAGACGAGTTCAATGTGACATTGCTACAGGATCGTTTAAGGAAAGGCGAGGATGATGATCTTTCCATCAGATGTTTCTTCCTTATCTTATTCAACCGTCTGTTGTTTCCAACTGCTAGCTGGGGCATAACAAACCATGAAGTGCTTCTGACAGAAGAAATGCACCGTTTCCACGAGACCGATTGGTGCCAGCTTATTTTTAATGACCTTTGTGAAGCTGCGAAGAAGTGGCATAACCGAAGCACCACAAATGTCTCCACGACTATATACGGATGCTCAATTATTGTCCTTGTAAGTATAGAGTTTCTCTTATGTACATATATTGCAATTTTGTTTGCTCATTGTGGGGCATGATATAACATATTTTATGATGTTTGTTATGTTTACTTACACAGCCATTGCACATTGAAATTTTTTATGTAGCTGTACTACCTGGATCACCTGCATGCAGCCGCTGCCCCCAAAATAAGCTTGGTACACCTCGCATAAAATTCTTTGATAAGAATATCATAAAAGCTTTGACTAAAGCCGACAAGAGGAAGGCATGCCATGGGTCCGAACCTTTTGGATATTGTGAAGTAAGTTATTCATATTTAAACAAGTATATTTTATGACAAATTTTATGTCAAATATATGTGCTTTGTTTTGAGTACTGTTATTTGCATTACAAACTCATGGTCCAGTTCAACTTTCACTTACATTTTATATTTTAGTTTCGAAGCTCGACTGAGACATGCTATTCAGTTGTACCTAAGCTCGATCGCCAATCCGAGGCAAGTTTTTGCTGTATTATATACATCTATTTTTAAGATTTATGGAACAAATGGAATAGGAGTGTGGTGATGGATTCTTATTATTTTTGCTGAACAACCAGCCAAAGTGCAGGACCAACATTTTTGATGCACCGCGCCCTGCCCCTACTCCTCGGCCCTCCTTTAACATCCAACTTCCATCGATTAAGGAGATGATGTCAAGTAAGATCAACCAGCTCCCACCTCGTCATCGATCTAAATTCACAGAGAAACTTGCTGCATATGACTTGGAGGTTGACAAGGCATGCTTAGCCATAAAAGACAGCATTAACAAAATTATTGAGAAGCAATATGACATAGCAGACAACTTTATAGAGCTGATCGACGAGGTACTACGTGCCAAGTCTGATAATTTAGAAAACGAGACAGATTAGCCACAACAATCGAGGAATTCGGTTGATTCAGCAGGTCAGTCATATAATTATCACTTTTTATACATTCAGAACCTTACATAGACTACATGTGCATAGGGTTTTTTATATGTACAATAAACAACATTTTGTTATTTTTAGTATATGCAGCAACATTTGATCTATAATACAAGTTTTGACTTACATTATTTACAATATAATTTTGTATAAGGACACACTGTCCACGCCACCCAACCCACACCGGATCTGTCATCCCAAGCATCACAGCTTGAGACCCAGCTGGGTGGTACTCAGTTTGAAGAAATTCATGAAAGACAACAACATATTCGTAGAGTATTGGAGACTTGTCCTGACGAAGCGGACGTTTATACAGGACATCAGGTAATATATCCAACCCCATGAGCTTTTTTACGCATCATTGGTACATTGTTTGCATATTACTTTTTAGCTAGATACGAACCACACTATTTGTCAACAGGATTTCTGCTTTGATGTTCGAAACAACATGTTGAGGAACACAAATATCACACCTCAACCCACACCAGCTTGCACCTTTACGAGATCAAATATGTCGACCCGTTTGCCGAAATTTGACGTGACACCGCAAAAAAATGTTTGTTTAGCAGTCCTTGTCTCATGTTATAATTCCATTTTACGATTACATTAGTACAATACATATTACATAATTTTACTAATCATATACCTTTGTGTAGAGAGGTGAAATGGCAACAGATGAAATGGAACACAATGATAGTGGACCAGTCTTTGATCAGACCGCAACTCCTCATGTCAGTATAATAACATACATCTTCTATAATGCACTTTATGCCATTAAACTAATTATTCTAATGTTCAAACACTTATAACCAGGTTGCTTCTCAGGATGATGCACTGAAAGGGAAAACACTTTCTGGAACTGCTCCTCTCCATACAGAGCTCGATTGCGTTCGTTCTCTGTGGGATTTACTCTGTTCCAAGGACATTGACCAAAGCAGGTACACGTTACACAAATTACGAACACCATATTTATTAGTTTGTTTCATGCATGTAATATGAATATGTAACTATATTCTTTATACAGGGTTGTCATAGATTACAGTGAATACAGTGGAAACTGTCTCGATATTTATGAATCTTTCGCAGAGGGGAAGTGTCTTGAGAATGTGTTCAGGCAGTGCTTCATTGGGGTATGTTCTTCTTCACAGTTACTGTAATTATTCACTGAATATACTTACACACTCTCTATGTTGTTTCTAGGCTCTGCTAAATTTTGAAGAGCAGGAACATCATAGTAAGAATCCTCAGCCGTTTGACCAAAATGTGTTACAGAATTGCTTACATAACACACTGCCTTCGTTGGTAAATCTAGATAAATGCAAGTCGGTAAGCCTCAGTATTCTTTTTTCATAGGTTCATTAGTATATTTCCTTTGCAAACACATATTCTTATTAACTATACTTTTTACTCATCATGGCAGTGTAACAGCAACATGTAACTTATTTACATTTTTCATCAACAAATATTGATACCTATGCTTAGTAGGGGACATTGGACACTGTATGTAATCAACCTACAACATCGGTGTATACACATTTTAGATTCGAATCCGTATGGTATAGAACTCGGTGGCACTACATGGAAGGACTACCATTATGACCCAATCTATTTAGGTGGAAGGAAATTCCCATGGGCTAGGGTTATAATGAGTAGGTTGAGCAAAGCGTTACAACATGTTTGCCCCAATGCATCCTTCCCCAAATTTGGTAACTTTCCAATGGATATGCCATCAAATTGCCCAACAATGAGAAAAGGGTCAAACGACTGTGGCCATGTATCGTACTGTGGTATTTTGGTCAAGCTTGTTAGTTAATAATGTTAGGAAGCTTCCTTACATGTGATGTTTAGAACAGTTGTTATGCTACCTTGTCTTAGGTTTTTACGCAGGTACTTTTGTGAACATCAGTTGGTCGAATACTTTTGGTTAGGCTACGACGATGCTTTTATGTCTTGTGAACATCAGATGCATTTACGTTAGTGGGCTTAAATATGACCTTTTAGATGTTATGAAGTTCTTCTTTTGTTAATTACCTACATTATTTATGCATACCACATTTCTTAATATTACGACCAATTCATTTAAGGTTATATTTTGGTTAATTTTTCTATATACTTATTGGTATGCCGATCATTTTTATACTCTTTGTTATTTTGTTATTCACGATGCATATTTCTCATTCATCACATTTCTGGTCATATAGTTTATATATTACATGATTATCATATTAGGTTGTATACGATGTTTTATCAGTACCAATTATGCAACATTAGTAAGGAATATACGATACATTTACTAGACTTCAACAACCAACTGTATATAAATCATTTGTGACACATGCAATGTTTATTGCAAAAAGAATTGTTCGTATCACATACAACATACTAATCACTGCCTGACTCACTGTTATTGAAATCAATTGCGTGTTTTTTTGATGTTGTTGTCTCATTCCAATGAGGAGCGTTACTTCCAACCTTGTTCCTAGATCCAGGAGGTCGTCCTCTCTTACGTCCAGCAAGGCTAGCCAACCGTAATCTATTCTCCTCCAATGACAAACATGTCCTACTGTTGTGACCATCAGCAATTCCACACTTCTGGCATTTTCTGTTCATTTTCTTTGTACCTTTTGCTCCCAATCTAATAACCTTATGTTCACTCCCCTTTATTGTTCTTCCTTTGGGTTTTGAGTTATTTGGTTTTGCCAAGCTTATCCCATCAACTGCAAAATCCAGTTTCAGCAATTCAACAGTATATATTTTTTCAGCACATAATATTATGCAGTCCCACATTCAGTCTAATACCATTATTACCTTTCTGGCATGATCATTTTGTTCATGGTCACCACTCTCATTCATATCCTCGTGATCCTGCAAATTAACCTGTACCCGCCAACACATTTTTAAGCTCAATCATAAGCCAATAACACAAACCAATAAATCATTTATATGTACAACCGCAAATCAATATAGTTGTTAAAGTTATTACCTCTTCAAATGAACGTATCGGTATAGGTATTTGAACATTGTCCACACCCCATTCAAGTATATTAGGTACGTCTTGAATTTCCTGAAAAATTGGTTCAAAGCTCAGTATACATCAGTTACAAATCAACATACACAACAATATAATCAAAACCTTGTTATTCCTTTCACCCAATTCACCATCTCTTTCAATGTCTCCATTGTCTTCATCATCGTCCTGAAATTTTATGTTTTATACCTCATCAATGAATTAGGATGAATAATATGTTAACAATATCTACATTAAAACATCACATACCTGTATACCATCTCCCCCACTAGTTCCACAAGTCTCCTCAACTTCTATATCTGTCTCCAAACGTGAAAGTACCTCGAGAAGCTCATCCATTACTGCTAGGGCTCTATCATTACCTGCCTTTGATAAACTAGCATGATGCACTACTTTCATTGCTTTTTTAGCAACATCTTTTGTCTATATGATTTTGTTTCTCCATCCTTTCCCTTCAAATTCCTATCATCTCTTGAAAACGGAACATCTTGCCTTGCTGAGTACGTGTATCTTTGTAAAATGTATTCCTTAGGTATCCGTTCAATTTGAAGATGCATAAACGCGCGTAGTACATGTACACATAATAGCCCTATAAAAACAATAACGATCATAAGAATTTTTTATATGTTTTTCATATAAAGGTATATAATTACTATTTCGTACTCCATACCTGTATGTTCCCAATGTTTGCATTCACACGTATACTTTCCTGATTCTTCATCAGCTGTCACTTTGAATTGGTGTTGTCCCCACACAATTTTATTCGATCTTGTTGTATGTTGCACTACCCAATCATTTGCACCCCCTTCTTGATCATGCATTATCTTGAATGCAGTTGCATATTTCAAAGACTTCTGGAATTTATTCATCACAACCCTTGTGTATGCTCTTGCAACCCTTATCTCAAACATATATAGCATGTTTGTTTCCTTTTGACCCTGTGTCGTATATAATTCAAATTAGATGACACTTATATTAAGGTATAAATATACTTCATAACAATTTGTCCTCACCATGCTTCCCACTACTTCTTTTGACTCTTTCATCTTTCTACTGTGTAGAAGCTTCATCATTTGCTTGGCGAATTGATGTAGCGGAGTGTTTGCATCGACATGTGCACTTTTCACAAGCTTGTTCATGCTTTTGCTACGCTGTGTAGACAACATTAGCCCACAATAATGATTCTTGAAAAAGGCAGGCACCCAATCCTTACGTATTCCATACATCTTGTTGAGAGTAATATTATCGTGCAGATGGAAATCTTCAAGTAGCATTGACCATGCAGTCTCAAACTCTAACTCAGTCAAAGGATGATGTATTATAGATTGAAACCTTATCTTAAAGTCCATTTCCTCAAACCTTGCATACAACTCGTTTAGAAAAGGCATATACCTGCACATGCCATAGATACAACCGATGTATTGTGTGTGGGAAAACCCTCTCGAGTGCTACTGGCATTGCAGGATCTTGATCTGCATTCATAGATGTCAAATTGTATGAATCTTATTCCATGTTAGGAAGAAAATAAAATCAAATTTAAGCCATATTTTATGTATACACATTTACTGCATTATTATCAGTTGTACCTGTCAGCATCACTCATGGCCCTTCGGTTCCCATGCATGTTTTGAAGGCATTGAATACCCATTCAAATGTATCAACAGTTTCATCCCCCAATAATGCAAAAGCAAATATGGTGCACTAGAGGTGGTGATTCGAACCAACAAACATACCTAGTAGTTTTTCATACAAATTAGTCTTATGTGTTGTGTCAAATGTAACTGCATCACCAAAATCCATGTAGTCCCCTTGCTGGATTGCATGTGACCAAAATATGCTCAAAATCTTTCCTTGTTTATCCAATTGGAAGTCAGAGAAAAAATGTGGATTATCCTTTTTGCATGGTGCAAAAAAAGATAGTAGCTTAGTCACATCATTTGTATTTCTCTCTCGTTGCTTTGCCTTTTTCCTAAAATTATTGTCAATATTAGCATTAGGCGAAACCAATATTTATACAAATTTCAATTCTGAATTAGAATCTAAAAATATTATAAACTTACAGGTTATACATGTCCTGTGCTGTTACAGGCACACTCTGAGGACCACCGTGCATTTCTGAAACATAATCCATAATACAATGCTACGGGATTCGACTCTCCTGCATAGAACTTATGAACTCCATGTATTTAGGATCATGTGTCTTGTTGCATTGTAATTGATTTTTTCTATGTCATTCTTAAAAAATTCATGATTATGATCCAAGTGCAACAGATCAATACGCACTGATATAACTGTCTCTTTGGCATCATCATAAATTTTTCTAAGTTTCATACCGGCCTTGCATTATGTCTCGTTTCGAGCTGGTATTACGTACCTTTGGGTTTGATATTCCTCTTACTGCACTCTTTCCTTCCATCGAGCAATTCAACTACTTACAATTTTTCCGTTCCCTATACTTTTTCAATGGGAAGCCAACTTCATATGCATACCTACTATAAAATTGATAAGCTTCATCCACACCACTGAATGTCATACCAACTTTAGGTATCAACCTCGGATCAATTGTAACTTCCTGTGCAAATAAATAAAATATACATGTATGTACATATATCCATAACATGTACGCTGTATGGTGTCCTACCTAATTTTCCATCGTATGCACAATATAACATTTCATACCATCTAGCTGCATAATATTACCCTCGATTTAATTTTTCCATCGTATACAATTTAATCTACACTACTGAAAATCCAAAACAGTTATATAGTACTTACATGTCTCTGCAGAATCACTGGTGTGTCCTATTCATGCTCACCAATAGTTCGCATAGTAGTAAGTTGTTGTCCTCCTTGATTTATGGTCATCCTCGATGCATCTGATGTGTTCTGATCATCAACCCCCCGCACCCTCAATGCTGCTGGTGGAGTAATTGCCCCTACAGCAGTAGCTGTTTGCATATGTGCACTTGCATCCGAGGCAAACTGGTTCCCTTCTGGTTGATCTTCCTACACCATTGGTACGATATCCAAGCATGGATTTGATCGATGAACTGATGTCGGCGTCGTGTACTCTCTGATTAGCTCTTTACCCTATGGTGCTGCCATCTTCTAGCTCCGGTTACTTCCTTCAGCCAGGCGCACCCTAACAAATGATTCTTGCTGTCTAACTTTTCTGGAAGCGTGGGATCCTTTCCTTTTTACCCATGCACATATCCATTATCGTGGACGCGATAATCACGGTGAGTTCACGTGCGTATCTGCTACATTATAGGATCGTGGGGCACGCTGATCGTGGGTGTAACAGCAATTTATGCAAGTTCGACGTAGGTCTTATGCTGTCGTAAATCACTGTTTAGATCCGCCTTCATAATACTCGGGTGCCACGTCACCGGCCCACGTTCAGAATAATGGCCCACGTTCTGTTACACATTTTTTGCCCAACATTTATTATTGCATAAATGCATTCCACCATTCGTGCTGTCTGGCTCGACCCATTCGGTTCGTTCGGCTCAGCTCGTTTACATACCTTGGCTGGAGCTCCCCCCGCACCTATCGGAAGCCCAGGGCTCCCAATATAGGGAAGAGATAATGGAAGCCCTGGGCTTCCGTTAGTGGGCGAAGCCCTAGCCAGGACACCGATCGTGTCGCGTTCGGCCCACTGTACGCCAGCTTGCGTCAGCCATGCATAGGATATCCACGTATCCCGGCTGAGACGCGACAGGCGATATACGCACGCATAAATATATGTATAAATGTGCATAACTCATGCATAAATAGAATCTTTTATGCCACGAATCACGGGAATGAATATTTGCATGTGCTTACTGGTTACGACTGCATAACGCTGTGTAACATGATAGCGTAAACCATGCAACATTTAAATCTCCACCGGTTTGAGATAAGGAAAGACGTGCTCTTCGTTCGCGTAAATAAAGGCCAGTTACGGGAGGAAACAAAATACAAATTTACAGCCGCTCGTCCACGTTCGTATCTGAGATATTGGCGGCAGTTAGCGGCGGCGGAAGTGAGAGGACCGGTTGGCGATTAGCAGCGAGAAAATGTTCAGCACCGTTGCTGGCGATGACATGCCACCTGTATCGTCTGTGCATAAGCCAACAGGTACGTCTATTTCAATGGACATGCATCCTGTAGCGTCTGCGATCGCCGGTTACACAGAGGGTGTCTCCGTTACTCCCCCGGCGACATTGAGGGCACCTGGACATATCGATGAGCACACAAAAATGGCAGACGTGGTCGCACAGAGAAGCACATCCCCATGAGACATATTGGGCCGCATGAACAGGACACACCTCATATTCTTCAAAGCCATGTAAGTTCTCCCAATTATGATACTATTATTTTCTTACATACTTCTTTGTAATGTTGTACCTATATTACGTTAGATTTAGGCTTCTATTGAATCGTAAATGTTAAATTTCTGTGCGCAGCTGGACAATATTGATATAAGATTGATACCTAAGGTCGGTATGACATTTAGTAACGTGGACGAGGCGTATAATTTTTATAGTCAATATGCATACGAGGTTGGATTTCCGTTGAAGAAATATAGGGAGCGGAAGAATTGTAAATGGTTGAATTGTTCAATGAAAGGAAAGAATGCTGAAAGGGTAGCTGGAAATCCAAGGATACGTAACATATGTTCGAAACGAACACAGTGCAAGGCTGAATACCATTAGATTTATGATAAACTTATATTCTGGATGTAAATGTGATTCATATGTTTAATTGACAATGCCTAGAAAGTGTCATAAATATGCTTGCAAACTGGCATAAACGTATGTGGAATTTATCATAAGCAATTAACAGTTATGTAGCAAACTGAATGTACATCTACTTAGCATACATGTATGTGCAAATATGCATAACACAGCGTTGTGTAATGCATAAACTGGTCAGACTATGAAGCATGACTGTACAAAAAAGAGATGTTTCCAGTATATAACGGTGATAATTGTATCATACACTTGAGACACAACAAGAATAATGTATGGGCATAGAACGATGATAATTGTATCATAAATGTATGGGCAAACATGCATAACACCGGCAATAAGTATATCATAAACTAGAGACAAAACAGGCATAATCCGAGGTTGTTGACAGCATAAAATTGTACAGGAAATTGGCAGATCAAATGCAAGAAACACATGACGATCAAACACATAGGGTACAATATTCCAGTTTAGACATTCGCTGATCCCCAAAGTTGTCATTGACATAACATAAGAAACGTAGTCTTTGCCCATATTATACACACATGACTGATCTGAAGTTTAGGGAACCATTATGTACACAATATATTACATGTCTAAACTAAACTACATCCATTAGACCTTGAATCTTTGGATGTCTTCAAGCAGCGATAATGCTTTGTTCTTCGGATGGAATGTGATATAATGCAGCGCAAGAGACCGTATCTCACTAGTGTTGCCCTGCAAGACAATAAAATTGTGTTAGTTATACATGTGTACCATATGTTGCCTTGTGCCAACTATAGAATTAACTAATAAAATTGTACGTACTGCTTCTATGTCTGCCCGTAGAGATCCTTCGACGCAGTCATAAAAGAGAATGTATCCCATAACATAAAACCCACAATCATTGGATCCTACTACCATGTTAGGACAATTTGGGCACAAGCCAATTGTGAAGTTGCCACATTTGGGAAAGCATGTCCTGCGCCGTACATGTTGTATGGCTTTGTTTAATCTACTCATAATAACTGTTGGGGACTTGTTCTCAAATGCTATGAATTAAGAACAAGGCAACACAGAAAAGTTAATGGTTAATGTCCTTCGTCCTTCGAAGTGTTATTTCCCTTAGGATATAACGATCTCGGACGAAGGTTATGAAGGACATACCTTCATCATCACAATTTATATTGACAAAAGAAAAGGCACATGAAACATGAAAGAATACATGAATAATCATATACCATTATTAAGTGTCATCATTATATGATTATGGAGGAATAAGAACAATATTGAATTACATTTGTACCTTCGATTTGTCGGAAGGCAAAAATACAAGCGTGACGCACGAGCGAATACAAGTCAGCGTGAACAGTACGGGGGTACTGTTCATCTATTTATAGACACAGGACACAGCCTGTGAAGAATTACAATTATGCCCCTCATAAAAGTTTACAACATTGACTCAGACCTTTATGGATTAAAAGGTCATTATATCTCTAAGTCGGTTTGTAATACCGAAGCTTCACGAAGAGGAACCTTCGGCCATCTCCTGGGGACAACTTCAGCCGAAGCTGCTTCTTCCTACAAGACCTTCGGCGCAACGAAGCATGGCCCCAACAGTAGCCCCTTTCGCGGCGCTAGATCGTTTTTCGTAACGAGCTTGATCCGTGAAAAAAGCCTCTTAAGCTTCAGGAAGCCGAAGGTCCAAAAAACACCTTCCCTGAGCTCGTTGTCGAGAAACGATTCAGTTTTCGAGCGTGTGTCAGGCCCACCTTGCAGAGTTACTGTTTGGTCTCTGCGGTCCACCGCGCAGCGAGTGCAATTGACTGTCCGCCTGGTGTAAAAATCCTGGCGTTTCGCCTTCTTACCTGCAGCACTATATAAACAGACGGGTAGGTGTGAAGTTACCACAGCATTCATTGCTATTTGCACTGTTTTGCTGCCAAAATTTTTAACCATAGTTGAAGCTTGACTCCCGGAATCGAACGAAGGTCCAATTCGAAGTCTGCTTCGTCAGAAGGAAAAGCTTCGGGAGAAAAAAGTATTCAATTTCCACAAACTCAGAATTAAATGGTCAGAGTGCGATCTACCGCCAGGGTTGAGCGTGAAGGAGACAAAGCTGAAGGTTCGGAGACTGTTCCCATCTCCGAAGCAATGCGACGATCCGGACTGGTAACTTCGGAGGAAATCCCCACTGTTGAAGCAGAACAAGCAACTGCAGAAGATGATATCATTGAAGAAACTGATCCCGAAGATGATTATCGCATTGCCATGCCAAGTAAGCCCAGCCACTTGGACTTCGGAAAGTCGACCGTTTCGAAGGCTGATCTCTCCAAGATGGTAAAGTCAGGTTATTTCAGTGAAAGTCAGAAGAAGCTACTTCGCTTCGGGGGAGAAGAAACTACCCCGAAGCTAGAGAAGGATGAGATAGTCATTTTCAAGAGCTTTCTAAAGGCTGGGTTAAGATTCCCCCTTCATGGGATTATTGCAGATGTATTGAAGAAGTTTGGTATCTACTTTCACCAGTTGACTCCTAACGCTATCGTTAGGCTTAGTGTTTATATCTGGGCCCTCCGAAGCCAGGCGGTGGAACCGTTTGCTGACAGCTTTTGTCGAGTTCATGAGCTACATTACCAAACGAAGGCTAGAAAAGATGGATTACATGATAACTTTGGTTGCTACAATTTTGCCTATCGGAAAACCACAAAGTTTCCTGTTATTAGCTACCGAAGCAAATGGCCGGCAGGCTGGAAGTCAGAGTGGTTTTATGTGAAAGTTGACGAAGACAAAGAGAAGTTGGTACAAAGCCCACTTGAATTGATCTTCGGAGAAACAAGACCGCGATGCCACATGACATTAGAAGGTCCCACCTGGGCTGCACTGGGTGAGTTTAAAATTATTTCAGAGCATATCAGTACTAGGGACCTGGTTCAAGAGTTCTTGGCCTTCAGGGTTTTCCCTACTTTAAAAGAATGGAAAATGCCGAAGCTGGAAGGGGAGAAGAAAGAAGGGGAACTTGTCCGGCTTCCTTACCATTTCAAGTTCAAGAAATACTTTAAAAAACCTTGCCAAGAGTGGCTAGACACAGTTGAAGTAATGTGCTATGAAATTCTTGGGAATTACTCGAAAAAAGAAGATCAATTGATGACTGCGGCCTTCGGCACCCGTCCGAAGCGAAGGCTGAATCGAGTGCTGGACGCCCTGGGTTTTGAGTACCCTGATTATGAAAATCTGAGCAAAGGTGCCGGGGGCCAAAAAAGGAAAAGGGGAGCCGAAGCTTTAAATGAAGATGAGGAAGAACCACCAAAAAAGAAGAATGTTCCGAAGAAGAAAATATCATCTCCGAAGCGAAAAGTATCTGACGAAGAGGGGACTCCTGCATCACCCTCTACCACCGACGTGGAGGTAATCTTAAAGGTAATGACTGAACCCCTGCCCGCGAAGCTAAGTCCATTAGGGCCTCAACTGACGAAGCTTTTTCGAAAGGTGGAGGAGCCCGAAAAAACGAAGAAGATAACCAAAACAAAGAGACAAAGAATTATTGCAGTGACCGAAGTCATTGACAAGACGCCACCGAGGGCTTCAACTCGGAAAGCGCCAGCGGTTGAGGGCACAACAAATGTCGAAGTCGCACCTTCGGAGGTCGCGGCTACCGAAGCCGCTTCGGCCGAAGATTTGAACTTGGAAACTACAATTGAAGACATCGACAAAATACTGCTAGACATGGCCGCAGAAGAAGCTACCACTGGTGCCGAAGAAACCATGGCCACAGTGCCTGGGAAGGAAATAGCCGAAGATACTTCGGAGGACGAAGCCTTCATATTTCAAAATTTAGTTGGGCAAGAACTGTCGAAGGCCGAAATAGAAGAGCTTAAAGAATATGCCAAATCTTGCGGATATAAGCCAGGAGCTCTTCTTTTCGGAGGTATTGACGATGAGAAATTGGACTGCATCCGGGATCAAACTGGAGCTAAGGTCATCGGTACTCTATCAAAGAGTATCGGTTTTCCGAAGCTGGAAACAGATATCAGCCGCTACCGACGACAACATATCGTTGGTAGTTTATTTTATTCCAATTTCAAGGTAAGCAACTTTTCTCTGACTTTTATTATTTTCAATAATGTAGACCTGTCTTAACGAAGGTTGTTTACGTGCAGAGTATGCTGCTGAGCAAGGCTTTGAAAATGCAGCAAGATCTGGAAGACAAAAAGCACGAGGTTATAATTGAAAATTTAGAGAGCAAAATAAAAGAACAATTAGCTGCTATTGAAAAGAAGAACTTTGAGCTTCAGGCAAATGAAGGCTTATTGGCAGAAGCCGAAGCTAAAATAGCGGAATTGAATACGAAGCTTCTCTGCCAATCTGAACAGTTTGAACAAGAAAAACAAGAACTAAATGCGAAGCTTGAAGCCGAAGTCCAAGAAAATTCAGTTTTGAAAAAATTATTGGCGAGCCTCCAAGATAAATGTTTGGGATTTAGCAACAAATGTATTGAACGACTGATAAAAATCTTCCACTCAGTTGGAGCTAGCAGCGAGAAATTTACCCCGTCAGCTGAAGATTTACCAAAGACCTTCGAACATATTGAAGGTGAAATTGATGAGCTTGACGAAGTTATAGCCGGGCACGGTGACTTCTGTGCCTGGGTAGCTTCTCGGGGCACTGCTGCTGCCTTCCTAAAAGCTGGCTGTGATCATGGAAAAATTGTCAATAGGCCTAATTTCACTTTATCTCCATCAATTCTAGACGATATTCCTGACCTCGCCCGAAGCATTTCAAACAGGTTTATAAAAATGATATGGACCAAAGGCGGGCGAGAAAAAGCTGGAGACGAAGCTCGAAGTCATCTTGGACCAGTAAGAAATCATACCTTGTGCTTACCTTCTCCCTCGAACTTGATTTTTACTCACAATACCTTGATTCATGTAGGATGACGAAGCTGAAACTGATGCTTAAAGAATATGTCGCCGAAGCTGAAGCCCGGTGAAGATTAGTAGGAGTAGACTGTAGAAAAAACTCAAGAGACTTTTATAATAACTTTTGTAAATACAGCTAAACTGTTCTTAATGAACTTTGTTCATACCTTGTAATATATCCTTTCCCTTCCATTAAGGCGCTTTGATGTGGACGAAATTAGTATTTTGAGCCGAAGGCGAAAAAACACCTTCCCTTCTTTTCGTACACAACGAAGCATAAAAGACCGCTTCTTCTTTTTTGCCGAAACCTTTCTTTTTTGTACACAACGAAGCATAGAAGACCGCTTCTTCTTTTTTCCGAAACCTTTCTTTTTTGTACGCGAAGAAGTTCTTCTCTTATGCCGAAACAACCACTTATGCCATGATGATGATTATCCTATATATGCCTGAATGAATGTTTATGAATGCAAATGTTATGATGTAATGTGATGTGCGAATTAATATCCAAACACATATCCGAAGCCATACCCTCAGCCATTATTTCCTTAGAAACAATCACACATCAGCTCTGCATTCCCTTAGGAACGACTTTGGAGCTTCTTCGCCTTTTACTTTCGGCGGAATCAGCGTTGACTTTTCGCTGTAAGCTCTGCATTCCCTTAGGAACGACTTTGGAGCTTCTTCGCCTTTTACTTTCAGCGGAATCAGCGTTGACTTTTCGCTGTAAGCTCTGCATTCCCTTAGGAACGACTTTGGAGCTTCTTCGCCTTTTCAGTTTTTGGCACTCGATGGTGCGTTCTCAGCTTTTACATTTACATTCCTTGGGGGATTTTGCTCTTATAGAACTAAAAAAGGAAATTACATATGATGGCCCCATTAAAAACCTTTCTCCCCCTTTAGAAAGGAAAAGGGTGCCATGAAAAAGAAAAAACATAAAAAAGTTACATCAAGTTACACATAATATCGCCGAAGCTCATCCGCATTCCAAGATCTTGGAATGTCGTTGCCGTCCATGTCCTTCAATCTGTATGAACCAGGTCTTGACGAAGATGCTACCAAGAAAGGTCCCTCCCATTTCAACTGTAGCTTGCCCACTGTGTCTGGGTTGGCCACTCTCCGAAGCACCAAGTGTCCCGGCTCAATATTTTTTAGCCGAACTTTTCTATCTCGCCATTTGACTGTTTCAGCTTGGTATTTATTGATATTCTCCACAGCTTGAAGCCTGATCCCTTCTAAAGCATCTTTTTCCACAAAACAAGCATCTTCAGGACCTGATTCTGTCGAAGCTACTACTCTTATTGATCCAGTTTTAGCTTCTTCCGGAGTTATTGCTTCGTCACCGAATAATAACTTGAATGGAGTAAAGCCTGTAGACCTTGATGTTGTTGTATTGTGGCTCCACACCACTTTGGTTAACTGATCTGGCCACTTTCCTCTGGGTTGATTGAAGATTAACTTCATTATTCCTGTCATTATAATGCCGTTGGCTCTTTCAACGAGCCCATTTGACTCCGGATGCCTGACTGATGCAAAATGGATCTTCGTACCAATTTGATCACAGAAATTTCTGAAAGCTTCGGAGTCGAACTGTGTTCCATTATCTACAGTGATGGCCTTCGGTACCCCGAAACGACAAACAATATTCTGCCAGAAAAACTTTTGGACAGTGGCCGAAGTTATTGTGGCTAATGGCTTTGCCTCAATCCATTTAGAAAAATACTCCACAGCCACTATAACATATCTTAAATTCCCTTGAGCCGGTGGTAATGGACCTAACAAGTCAAGACCCCACCTTTGCAATGGCCAGATGGGTTGTATGAGCTGTGTTAAAGACGAAGGTTGTTTTTGATCTCTTGCACATTTCTGACAACCTTCGCACTTTTGAACCAATTCCGCTGCATCCGAAGCTGCCTTCGGCCAATAAAACCCTTGACGGAAAACTTTTCCAAGTAACAGCCTAGATCCAATGTGAGATCCACACAGGCCTGCATGTATTTCCTTCATAAACTCTATACCTTCGGTTCTAGATAAACACTTGAGCAGCGGAGCGCAAACTCCATGCTTGTACAACTCCCCTTCTATCATGACATATGGACGAGCTCTTGCCTCTATCCTCCTGTTATAAGCTTCGTCATCTGAAAGGAATTTACCCTGAAGGTAAGAGATGATCTCTGTTCTCCAATCTTCGCTATAAACAGGAGATATATTGAGGACTGCTCTTTCAAGGAGTTCCACTGAAGGTGCCTTTATTGTTTTGAAGAACACATCCGAAGGAAAAGGCAGCCCCTGTGCTGCTGACTTAGCTAGCAAATCAGCATGCTCATTTTGTCCTCGAGGGATATTTTTGACAGAAAATCCTTCAAAGGAAGCTTCGATTCTTCGGACCGTGTCCAGATATTTTTCAAGCTTCGGATCTTTAGCCTTGCAACTCTTGTCGATATGACCCGAAACAACCTGGGAATCAGTTTTAAGAATCGCCCTTCTGATTCCCATTGCCTTTAATTTCCGAAGGCCCAGGAGCAGGGCTTCGTACTCAGTAATATTGTTTGTACAGCTGAAATCAGGTCTTGCCGCATAACAAGTTTTAACTTTGGATGGTGAGACCAACACAGCGGTTGCTCCTGCTCCGAAGGTTCCCCAAGATCCATCGCAAAACACTGTCCACACTTCGGCATCTTTATTTATTTCTTCATCCTGAGCCCCTGGCGTCCAATCGGCAATGAAATCTGCCAACGCTTGAGACTGGATCGAGGATCTATGCACATAATCAATGCAAAATTCATTGAGCTCTGCAGCCCATTTTCCAATCCGTCCAGTAGCTTCTCTATTTCTCATAATATCCTTCAACGGCTGCGAAGAAGGAACGACAATATTGTATGCCTGAAAATAATGCCGAAGCTTCCTGGATGCCATCAAAACGGCATATAATACCTTCTCTAGTTCTGTATAGTTTTTCTTTGATACACTAAGGACTTCAGATACAAAATACACTGGAACCTGCTTCTTGACTTGGCCATCAAGCTTCTCCTGGACAAGTGCCGCACTTACTGCTGAGTGCGAAGCTGCCACGTATAACAACAAAGGAGCCCCTAGCGTTGGTGGGGTTAATGTTGTTAAATCTATCAAATATTGCTTCAGTTCCTCAAAAGCTTTTTGTTGGCTTGGTCCCCATTGAAAGACTTCGGCTGATTTCAGTACTTCGAAGAATGGTAAATTTCTCTCTGCTGATCTGGATATGAATCTATTGAGAGATGCCAGCCTCCCTGTCAATCTTTGGGCCCCCTTTCTTGTAGTTGGTGGCTCCATTCGAAGTATAGCTTCAATTTTACTTGGATTAGCTTCAATTCCCTTTGTTGAAACCAAGCATCCAAGAAATTTCCCCTTCTTTACTCCGAAGACACATTTTTCTGGATTCAACTTTAAGCCAGCTTGTCTGAAACTAGCAAAGGTCTCCTGCAAATCAGCAATATGATTTTCTTGTTTCGTGCTTTTTACAATGATGTCATCAACATAAGTTAGCACGTTTCTGCCTATCTGAGACTGGAGGACCTTCGCAGTCATTCTGCTGAAGCTTCCTCCAGCGTTTTTGAGCCCCTCAGGCATCCGAAGATAGCAATATGTGCCACTTGGGGTTATGAAACTGGTCTTCGGCTCATCTTCCTTCTTCATCCAGATTTGGTGATAGCCTGAGTAGCATACTAGCAGACTCATGAGCTCTGAAGAAGCTGCTGCATCAATTAAAGAGTCTATTCTTGGCAATGGGAATTCGTCCTTCGGACAAGCCTTGTTGAGATCTGTAAAATCGATACACATTCTCCACTTGCCGTTGGCCTTCTTTACCATAACAGTGTTAGCTAGCCACTCTGGGTACTTTACTTCTCTGATAACTCCTGCACTGAGGAGCCTTTTTACTTCATTACGAGCACCTTCGGCCTTATCATCGGACATTTTCCGAAGCCTCTGCTTTCAGGGTCTGAAGGATGGGTCAACATTGAGCGAGTGTTCAATAACATCCCGATTTACTCCGCAGAGATCATTAGCTGACCATGCAAAAACATCTTTGTTGTTGAACAAAAATCTTATCAAGGTTTTCTCCTGGTCTTCGGATAATTGAGAGCCCAACAGCACCTTCTGCTCTGCTATGTCCTCACATAAGAGCATGGGCTTCGACTGATCTGCTGAAGCTGCTTTCTCTCTTCTGAATTTGTACTGTTCACAAGCTTCAGCTCCATCTATGTTATGGATTGCTTTGGAGTCAGTCCAGCTTCCTTCGGCCCTTCTGGCAGCTTCCTGACTTCCATGAATAGCGATGGGTCCTTGATCCGAAGGTATCTTCATGCAAAGATAGGCAGGATGAAGGATCGCTTCGAAAGCATTGAGGGTGCCACGACCAATAATTGCATTGTAAGGGTATTCCATGTCAACAATGTCAAAGACAACCTGCTCAGTTCTAGTGTTGTTGATGAACCCGAAGGTCACTGACATGGTGATCTTGCCCAGCGCTACAATCTGTCTTCCTCCGAAGCCACAGAGAGGGTGCGTAGCATCATGAATCTTATCTTCTGGCTCTTGCATATCAGCTGCACTGCCTGTATCAACCAAGACATTGTGAACCAGAAATCCTTTGATAACACAAGAGATAACCATGGCATCGTTGTGTGGGTAATCCTTGAGTTGAAGGTCCTCTTGAGAGAAGGTAATAGGAATGTGAGACCATCTTGATTTGATGAAGGGTCCTTGCACCCCAACATGCTGTACCCTTCTCTGTGCTTCCTTCTTCTGCTTCTTGTTGGCTGGCTCTGAACATGAACCGCCTGTTATCGGAAACAGCATCTTCGGAGCCGAAGCAGCTCCAGCTTGATTGTTGAACGAAGCCATCAGCTCAAAAAAGTGGAAGTGAGTTCACCGGAGGTGGGCGCCAATGTTGGGGACTTGTTCTCAAATGCTATGAATTAAGAACAAGGCAACACAGAAAAGTTAATGGTTAATGTCCTTCGTCCTTCGAAGTGTTATTTCCCTTAGGATATAACGATCTCGGACGAAGGTTATGAAGGACATACCTTCATCATCACAATTTATATTGACAAAAGAAAAGGCACATGAAACATGAAAGAATACATGAATAATCATATATCATTATTAAGTGTCATCATTATATGATTATGGAGGAATAAGAACAATATTGAATTACATTTGTACCTTCGATTTGTCGGAAGGCAAAAATACAAGCGTGACGCATGAGCGAATACAAGTCAGCGTGAACAGTACGGGGGTACTGTTCATCTATTTATAGACACAGGACACAGCCTGTGAAGAATTACAATTATGCCCCTCATAAAAGTTTACAACATTGACTCAGACCTTTATGGATTAAAAGGTCATTATATCTCTAAGTCGGTTTGTAATACCGAAGCTTCACGAAGAGGAACCTTCGGCCATCTCCTGGGGACAACTTCAGCCGAAGCTGCTTCTTCCTACAAGACCTTCGGCGCAACGAAGCATGGCCCCAACAATAACCTTAGCCCATGGTACATTTCTGCTCCCTACGTCCAATCCGGCAAAATGGTAGTCCTTCCATGTAGTACCACCAAGTGTTGCCCCATATGGATTGGAATCTAAAATATGAATGCACTTCTTCACTGTATTTACAACATACAATGTCCAGTGCCCCCTGCTTACCATGGGAACCATGATCTGACCCTGTAAAAAAACATAAAGATGAACAGTGTAAATGACTTCCACATAACAATGTGATATGTACCATTTAAAAATAAATTATGTTTGTAAAATGAAATACGATTGTTACCGCTTTGCATTTATCCATTTCATCTGTCTCGGGAAATGCATTGTCTAGAAGTGTGTGCAGTACAGATTCATCAAAAGGTTGAGGGTTCCGATTGTGTCGTTCCTGTTCCTCAAAGTTGAGTAGTGACTGCAATAAACAATATAAATGGAGTCAGTATACTTGGGTTCACAGATTGTGTATCTGAATAAGGTGTAAGTATGTTACGATAATTTACCCCAACATTAACATCAAGAATTAATCCGTTCGAACTCATGGAGGGCTGCTGATTTTTGGCATCATCATCAACACACTTGATGAAGCACTGCATGAACACATTGTCGAGACACTTCCCATCGACAAAAGATACATATATATCAGAACATGTCTAAGAATATTCACCATAATCTATTATGGTCCTGGGGAATTTTTTATAACAATTAGTGAGGTCGCGTAAAACTACCAGAATATAAACAGATTTTGATTTTGTCTGTACTTCATACCTGCTGTCACACCCGGATTTCGGGGCACCAAGACCCGGGCGCGAACATAATCACCAGGTGTGCTGGGACCAAGTCTCACACATATGATGAATCATGGCACAGGATCGAATGTCACATCTTTACTACATAACAGGAATTCTATACAAAATAAATAATTACATTATAAGGAGACAACGGTCCAGCAACCCAAGGTTGACTGGGAGACGACGACCTAGACCTCTCACGAACACATCAAAGCATCCTCCAAGCGCCTCATCCTTCGGTACCTGTTCTTGACCTGTGGGGGGGTGTGAGACAGCAAGAGTGAGCTCACATACGTTCATAGCTCAACAAGTTGTGGGGAATAATGTGCATGAACTCGCCAAAGGTGGGAGCTCACGTGAAGTGTAAGGCTTACCAAAGGGAATGGTTAGAGCTAAGCATTGCTTTTAAAGTTGGTCAAAATTTTATTAGCAATTACTAAGTATAAGTAAATACCAACCCAATTAAGTAGTAGAACAAAAGTAACAACATCACCTGCGATGCAATGCATATGACAAAATTGAATTTAGTTCCATAAATTAATCATGTGAGGGTCCGAGCTGCTCATGACCGTGAGCACGGCTAGTATACCAGTTTTACACTCTGCAGAGGTTGCGCATCTTTACCCACAAGTCATGTTACCCATTCGCCACGGGATCGCGACTTCCCATACACCTCTACCGAGGAGGCGAGGCAGGGTAACACTACGAGGCCTTTACAAAGTTCCACTAGCTTTAGAAAACCTGCTACAGTTTATAGGAAGCTCCAATGCAGGGACCCCTCGCATGACCGCCATCGCAGCAAAATCATCCCAAGGGCCTCCCTACACTGACCACTCCCCTACTGCCCTTGCCCCTTTCGGGTAAGGTAGTCTTCCACTAGCTTTCCTAATTAATCAGCCAAGGGCGTCCCATTAAACCCTTGTGGTAGCACTGTTTTCCCGGGTGGTCGCTCCATGTTCCAATTAACATAATGATCTTATCATGAACAGTAATAATAAACAAATAATAAAAGTGTGATCATGAATAATGTATCTTCATACCCAAAACCACATAAAGCACTATCAAGTACTACCCAAAAAGTTCAGTGGTAAACAAGGTATAAAGATAGACAAACTAGGGTAACCTATTGGGTCCCATCAAAATTAACCTATGCAGATCATTATGATTAATTAGAACATGAGTGGGTAAAAAGAAGTGATCAAGGGCACAACTTGCCTGGGACTTGAGATTCCAGGTACCAACTTGCTCTTCAGATGACACGTGTCCTCACGCTAGTCGTAGCATTACAAACAAACAGTGTATAGGCAAAATTAACATTACACCAAACATAAGGATAAACTATATAATTATGATCTACGCGTTGCTACAAGATCGTAGAAACAAGAACTGCTAAATTCGGGGTTACGGTTATGAGGTGATGGTTTTCCGAAGATCCACGTGGTTAAGTATAGAATAAACTAAGTGCAACATTTTAACCTATATTTCATGACAAAAAATTTACCAGATGATAACAAATATTATTGTGAGACTAATGCAACTAGAATGTATCAAAATGGAGTTACAGTTATTGAGTTATGAATTAACAAAGATTTTATGTGTTTGATATGAGATTAATTAGGAGATCAATTTTATTATTGTTTTCATGTCAAAACAGAGGCAATAGGTAATAAACAACATTATTACAAAATTATAGAAATTGGAATGTACCAATTTGGACCTAATATGGATTTTCTATGAATTTAACAAGTTTTTGTAATTATTTTTACTCTAAAAAGTATTTTCCAATTGTATTTATTTGGTTTTCTGTTTTCTGGCCGAGCACATCATTATCAGCAACCCCAGGGACTAAACCATAAAATCATCCCAGACTCAGACTGCACCTCCTTGGACCGTGGGTTTAATAAGGGATTTCCTAGGGTTTCTTACGTAAAAGCTCACTCGTGAAGGGGTATGGAACGACATCCGCCGTACGATCATCACCGGACGTGCCAGATTAGATCGACCTATAACCGAACCGGTACGCAAGGGATGCCATAGGATCGGAATCCGACGACCCAGAATTTATGAAGCTTGATCCACCCTGAACCGTCCGATCAAAGGCGAACGACAGAGATTCAATCGCGTTGCAGCGCTAAGCAACTCTAATCCTAGCCGTTCAACTATGAACCAGCGTCCGAGATCCGTTTGCCCCAGCTGACCGGACTCCAGCGGCGGAGCGATGTCCCTGTGGCGGTGCGCCATGGCCGGAACTCCAAATCGGCCCTTGGTGCACGATTCCACTGAAAGCTAGGTGCTACACGAAGCCTATACGCTGGCGAATACGATAAGGATGTTCTTACCGGCTCTCCGAGGTTGTAGTGGTGATGTCCACGAAGAGTAGCGGACGGAGGCGATGTCCAGACTCTGACGAGGAATTCCTGCGTCTATGCCACCCAATCGCGCCCGACGTGGCCATGAACTTCTTCCTGGGGACCAGGCGACTTGCCTGGACCGCACACCAAGCCCAGAGCAGTGCCGCCGGTGAGCTGTCCACGCGCGGCCTATTTCTTCATCCGCGGACATGGTGGCGCAACATCACGGTGATTTTCGAATTTCAGCGATGGATTTCGGTGGCTTCAATCAAATCCCGTGCCCAACAGAGGTGTTTGTTCCTTCCCCAAGGCTGTGCCAAGCACCTACAGCCAACCCCTAGGGCAAAGCGACGTCGTTATTTTCTCTCTCTCCCTCACCGCTCCACTCGATGGAGGTGCTCGAGTCTGATGGAGGGGGAAGGAGGGGTACAGAACTTCGGCTTATATGCACCTTCGCAAAGTCCGTGCAGTGGAAACCAAATGGCGAGCACTGTGGCGAGGATCCGCAGATCACGGACGGCAGGTCAGCGGAAGTCTAAGCTATGAAACCGGTGCATTCAGTTGAGAAGATGACCTTGCCAAGGTGGCCCACCTGCAGTGGAACAACGGCGCGAGTGAGCTGGTTTCCAAGACATGATGGGTGCCCTTCGATCAGGTCCCACAGTGTCAGCCGCACAGAAAAAAAAACAGGGCGAGCTGATGGGCCACTAGGAGGTATTTGGCCCATCCGACCGATGAAGGGGAAAATGAGGGAACGCAGCCCAGCGCCAGGACTACTCCCTTTTCTTTTATAATTCCTAGTTGTTTACCTTTCCCTTATTTCAATTTTCAAATTTCATCTTTGAGTTTGAATAGTTTTCAACCCTTAATATTTCAAGTATTCCAATTAAGTGCACAACTCAAGAAAATCCAGCATGATGCATAATCTAATATATCGATTAGCATGTAAAAAGGAGTATATATGCCTTACAAGTAATGCATGGGCTAGCATAAATCTTAATTTTGTTTCCCACAGAACCTATTAATATAATATCATCATGCATATACTTATAATTAAGTTTTAGGGGTCTACAAATCCTACCCCCCTTAACAGAAATCTCGCCCCCGAGATTTGCAAGAAAAGGGATACAATAGGTTTGGTTTAAAATTTTAGTTTCTCATTGGGTTTTGGAAATCAAAGATTTGTTCTAGTTTTTTTTCATAACAGTTAGTAGACGATTTGGAATATATGTATATTGTATGTCTATCCATATATTATGTCACATGAGGCACGGTTATGGCAAGGGTATAATAAGGACAGACTTCATCCAGAACTGTGGATCTTGATTCCGCTGGCGATTCAACTTGATCTTTGAAGACTTGAGTTGATGCTTATGCTTCTTTGACGTGGTTGGTCTTCTTTGGCCTTTCTTCTTGGAGTTGCCATCCGAGTTAAGGACATATAGTTAGGATAGCCAGGGTACACGAGGTAGGTAGGTTTGAACAAAGTTTTACTTTGCTTTTAGGACAAATGGACTAAGTAGCCTGTGAGGTAGGTTATGTTGTTTGTTTACGGACGAGTTGGTCTGTCGTTCTTAATTTAGTGCAGAGTGCAATAATTTAAAATATGTTTTATAGGGGTAGAGTCTCATTTATTTTACCACTATCAACTGGTTAAATGATTGACCTTAGGTTAGCTCAACTTAAGGTTAGACTTCGTTAGGTTAGATTAATCCATCACATTAGATCAGATCTATGTTAATTGTTATGACTAAATAAGATCTCATTAATTTGGATTAGTTCATGGTTGTTACTTTAGGATGAGATAAGCAAAGTTGTTAGGATAAGACGAATCTGTCAAGGTGAGATGAATTTATTGAGATAAGAGAGAATCTTTTAAGCCAAGATGGATCTATTTAAACACAGATACACTTTAATCAAGGATAATAAAGATTGTTTAGTTATCTTATGAATTTTATTTATTTATATTTATGCCTATATGTATATGCAGATGTAATTGTGGACATTACTCCACAACTCATCACACTCAATCAGAGATCCAAATCAAACAAGTATCATAAGAACAAACATTCAAGCACATAGATACCAATAAAAATAAATTTGTTTTTGTTCCTAAGAGTATGTCTCCTATTCCTAAAGTCACTTTAAGCACAAGATTTCAAAGTGTGAAATCCACATTTGTCTTTAGAACAAAAAGGTAAGAATAATCAGAGTAAAGCGGAAATAGATGAGAAAAGATTAAGAAAAGTTTAGAAAAGAATCAGAGTAGCAAAGGTAAGAAGACAATGGTTGTCCAGTTCTATCTAGGTTTCGTCCTACAGTCAACATTCCTCTGATACCACTTCTGTCACACCCGGATTTCGGGGCACCAAGACCCGGGCGCGAACATAATCACCAGGTGTGCTGGGACCAAGTCTCACACATATGATGAATCATGGCACAGGATCGAATGTCACATCTTTACTACATAACAGGAATTCTATACAAAATAAATAATTACATTATAAGGAGATAATGGTCCAGCAACCCAAAGTTGACTGGGAGACGACGGCCTAGACCTCTCACGAACACATCAAAGCATCCTCCAAGCGCCTCATCCTTCGGTACCTGTTCTTGACCTATGGGGGGGTGTGAGACAGCAAGAGTGAGCTCACATACGTTCATAGCTCAACAAGTTGTGGGGAATAATGTGCATGAACTCGCCAAAGGTGGGAGCTCACGTGAAGTGTAAGGCTTACCAAAGGGAATGGTTAGAGCTGAGCATTGCTTTTAAAGTTGGTCAAAATTTTATTAGCGATTACTAAGTATAAGTAAATATCAACCCAATTAAGTAGTAGAACAAAAGTAACAACATCACCTGCGATGCAATGCATATGACAAAATTGAATTTAGTTCCATAAATTAATCATGTGAGGGTCCGAGCTGCTCATGACCGTGAGCACGGCTAGTATACCAGTTTTACACTCTGCAGAGGTTGCGCATCTTTACCCACAAGTCAGGTTACCCATCCGCCACGGGATCGCGACTTCCCATACACCTCTACCGAGGAGGCGAGGCAGGGTAACACTACGAGGCCTTTACAAAGTTCCACTAGCTTCAGAAAACCCGCTACAGTTTATAGGAAGCTCCAATGCAGGGACCCCTCGCATGACCGCCATCGCAGCAAAATCATCCCAAGGGCCTCCCTACACTGACCACTCCCCTACTGCCCTTGCCCCTTTCGGGTAAGGTAGTCTTCCACTAGCTTTCCTAATTAATCAGCCAAGGGCGTCCCATTAAACCCTTGTGGTAGCACTGTTTTCCCAGGTGGTCGCTCCATGTTCCAATTAACATAATGATCTTATCATGAACAATAATAATAAACAAATAATAAAAGTGTGATCATGAATAATGTATCTTCATACCCAAAACCACATAAAGCACTAGCAAGTACTACCCAAAAAGTTCAGTGGTAAACAAGGTATAAAGATAGACAAACTAGGGTAACCTATTGGGTCCCATCAAAATTAACCTATGCAGATCATTATGATTAATTAGAACATGAGTGGGTAAAAAGAAGTGATCAAGGGCACAACTTGCTTGGGACTTGAGATTCCAGGTACCAACTTGCTCTTTAGATGACACGTGTCCTCACGCTAGTCGTAGCATTACAAACAAATAGTGTATAGGCAAAATTAACATTACACCAAACATAAGGATAAACTGTATAATTATGATCTACGCGTTGCTACAAGATCGTAGAAACAAGAACTGCTAAATTCGGGGTTACGGTTATGAGGTGATGGTTTTCCGAAGATCCACGTGGTTAAGTATAGAATAAACTAAGTGCAACATTTTAACCTATATTTCATGACAAAAAAATTACCAGATGATAACAAATATTATTGTGAGACTAATGCAACTAAAATGTATCAAAATGGAGTTACAGTTATTGAGTTATGAATTTACAAAGATTTTATGTGTTTGATATGAGATTAATTAGGAGATCAATTTTATTATTGTTTTCATGTCAAAACAAGGGCAATAGGTAATAAACAACATTATTACAAAATTATAGAAATTGGAATGTACCAATTTGGACCTAATATGGATTTTCTATGAATTTAACAAGTTTTTGTAATTATTTTTACTCAAAAAAGTATTTTCCAATTGTATTTATTTGGTTTTCTGTTTTCTGGCCGAGCACATCATTATCAGCAACCCCAGGGACTAAACCATAAAATCATCCCAGACTCAGACTGCACCTCCTTGGACCACGGGTTTAATAAGGGATTTCCTAGGGTTTCTTACGTAAAAGCTCACTCGTGAAGGGGTATGGAACGACATCCGCCGTCCGATCATCACCGGACGTGCCAGATTAGATCGACCTATAACCGAACCGGTACGCAAGGTATGCCACAGGATCGGAATCCGACGACCCAGAATTTATGAAGCTTGATCCACCCTGAACCGTCCGATCAAAGGCGAACGACAGAGATTCAATCGCGTTGCAGCGCTAAGCAACTCTAATCCTAGCCGTTCAACTACGAACCAGCGTCTAAGATCCGTTTGCCCCAGCTGACCGGACTCCAGCGGTGGAGCGATGTCCCTGTGGCGGTGCGCCATGGCCGGAACTCCAAATTGGCCCTTGGTGCACGATTCCACTGAAAGCTAGGTGCTACACGAAGCCTATACGCTGGCGAATACGATAAGGATGTTCTTACCGGCTCTCCGAGGTTGTAGTGGTGATGTCCACGAAGAGTAGCGGACGGCGGCGATGTCCAGACTCCGACGAGGAATTCCTGCGTCGATGCCACCCAATCGCGCCCGACGTGGCCATGAACTTCTTCCTGGGGACCAGGCGACTTGCCTGGACCGCACACCAAGCCCAGAGCAGTGCCGCCGGTGAGCTGTCCACGTGCGGCCTGTTTCTTCATCCGCAGACATGGTGGCGCAACATCACGGTGATTTTCGAATTTCAGCGATGGATTTCGGTGGCTTCGATCAAATCCCGCGCCCAACAGAGGTGTTTGTTCCTTCCCCAAGGCTGTGCCAAGCACCTACAGCCAACCTCGAGGGCAAAGCGACGGTGTTATTTTCTCTCTCTCCCTCACCGCTCCGCACGATGGAGGTGCTCGGGTCTGATGGAGGGGGAAGGAGGGGTACAGAACTTCGACTTATATGCACCTTGGCGAAGTCCGTGCAGTGGAAACCAAACGGCGAGCACTACGGCGAGGATTCGCAGATCACGGACGGCAGGTCAGAGGAAATCTAAGCTAGGAAACCGGCGCATTCAGTTGAGAAGATGACCCTGCCAAGGTGGCCCACCTGCAGTGGAACAACGGCGCGAGTGAGCTGGTTTCCAAGACATGATGGGCGCCCTTCGATCAGGTCCCACAGTGTCAGCCGCACAGAAAAAAAAAACAGGGCGAGCTGATGGGCCACTAGGAGGTATTTGGCCCATCCGACCGATAAAGGGGAAAATGAGGGAACGCGGCCCAGCGCCAGGACTACTCCCTTTTCTTTTATAATTCCTAGTTGTTTACCTTTCCCTTATTTCAATTTTCAAATTTCATCTTTGAGTTTGAATAGTTTTCAACCCTTAATATTTCAAGTCTTCCAATTAAGTGCACAACTCAAGAAAATCCAGCATGATGCATAATCTAATATATCGATTAGCATGTAAAAAGGAGTATATATGCCTTACAAGTAATGCATGGGCTAGCATAAATCTTAATTTTGTTTCCCACAGAACCTATTAATATAATATCATCATGCATATACTTATAATTAAGTTTTAGGGGTCTACACCTGCTGGTGTTAGATTGTGTACCACACAAATATTCGCGTAGAGCTAACACAGTTTGCATCTCCGAATCAAGGGAAACCTGGTCAACCTGAGGAGTGTTTGTAGCTGGATCGGTTTCGACAGAAACCTAAAAAGATATATGAAAATATATATATATATATATAAATCTGTGAACAGTTTTGACAACTATAATGAAAATGAAAATTATTGAGCTGACATAAACTGGCATAAACGTATGTGGAATCAAGTGTCATAAACTGGCATAAAATTACTGAGCTGACATTACTGATCCAAATCAAGTGTCATAAATATGCTTGCAAACTAGCATAAACGTATGTAGAATTTATCATAAGCAATTAACAGTTATGCAGCAAACTGAATGTACATCTACTTCGCATACATGTTTGTGCAAATATGCATAACACTGCGTTGTGTAATGCATAAACTAGTCAGACTGTGAAGCATGACTGTACAAAATCTGTGAACAGTTTTGACAACTATAATGAAAATGAAAATTACTGAGCTGACATGTTCAGATGGAGTCTGATCAAAGCATGGACCACTGTCGGGGAGATCTATTTCTGCCGCTTGTTGGACGCCGCCAGTAGACTAACAATAATGGTATAAATGGATTAGAAGTTTAGTAAACTACTAATAATAATATAGAAAAACAACGAGGCGGTGTACTCATACCTTTATTTGCGGCGTCGCATCAAATATCAGCGCGGAAGATTCCGTATGTGGTGTTGCTTTAGGAGTGACGTTTGTGTTGGTCGGCATGTTATTGCCACCGTCACCATGTTTACCCTGAAAAAAATGTAATGGTTATATGCTATTTAAAGAAAACGATGAATACAACCCTTCAATGAAAAATACAAGTAATAAGAAAAACATTACCATTGGGGTTGTAGGTGTTTTGTTCTGTTTCGTTATATTTGTATGAACCAGTGGATGAATATCAGCTTCATCGGGGCAACTTTCTAATAGTACACGAATATGCTATTGCCTTAACAGTAATTCATGTACCTGTGTGTCTGTCAACTGCGTATCCTGCTGGGATGCTGGAGTAGACATATCAGGTACAGTTTGGGGGGCCGGACACGTACATCCTTCTTTATGTATCATGTAAACAAAAAAACATTGTTTAAAATAATGGCATCAAAACGATATCGACAAATGATTACATAACTTTTTTATATTGACGTAAAGACCATAAAACTGACTAACCTGCCGTCTGGGGAAGAATATCATCTGATTTTGTAGTTGTTTTCTGCACATCATAACCATCTTCATTGTCCCCCGACTCAGCACGGAGGACCTCATCAATTAACTCGCCAAAAACATCAGATAGATTGTATTGTTTCTCAACAATCTGCTGAAGAGTCTGTTTAATAACTGAACACGCCTTACCAACCTCCGTATCATAATGTGACAACTTCTCTATGAAACCCAGGCGGTGGCGGGATGGAAGCTGATTCAGCTTGCTTGATATCAAATCCCTGATGAGCGGGAGTTCGATGTGAATTGTGTGCTATCCAGATGGGTCAGGACGAGGTACATCAAAAGTGTTTGTCCTGGTCTTATGCTGTTGTAAATTGAAAATTACTAAGTAAATATATAGCGTATCACTGAATATTATGTTGAAATTCTATGACAAAAAATATATAAATAGAATCTTGCCTTAAATTGTGCTTCAACAGGTGGTACAGCTGTGTAGCAGGTCTCTGTGGTGCTTCGGAACTAAAAACAGGCGCGAAAGATGGAGTAAAACTTATACACACATATATATAGTGGAGTTTGATTTGTAAATATAAACGACACTGCTTCTATCCATGTACCATATATAAGGCAAATTAAAATTGATAAATGTGATTCATATGTTTAATTGACAATGCACAGAAAGCATCATAAATATGCTTACAAACTGGCATAAAGGTATGTGAAAGTTATCATATGCAGATAAAAAAATATGATAGACACATAAAAAAATACTGAACAATGTCCAAATGGTTCTTGTCCTTTGTGTATCTTGCCCTTGTCAGCTCTTGTCAGTGCTTGAATAATATTCCTATCAAAATATTTGATGCGTGGTGTTCCACGTTTATTCTGAGGTGCCGCTGAGTCATGAAGATGATCCAAATAATACAGCTGCAAAAATCATAACATGAATCCTTGTGAGACATAACAAGGCATAATCAACGTGTATATAGATTTTGCATAAAAAATTTGGCTACATATAACAGACAAAAAAAGGATATGCTTACAAGAATGATGATGGAACATCCGTAAATGGTTGTAGAAACGTTTGTAACGCTCCTAGTATGCCACTTCTTGGCAGCTTGGCATAAATCATTGAAAATAAGCTGGCACCAGTCCATCTGGTGGAAACGATCCATCTCCTCAGTTAAAAGAACCTCATGGTTGGTTATTCCCCAGCTGGTAGTAGGGAACAACAACCTATTGAACAGTATCAGGAAGAAGGATCTGATGCTTAGATCATCGTCAGACCCTTTCCTCAGATGATCTTAAAGAGCTACAACCCTAAAATCTTCTTTCGATAAACCAAGTTCAGCCCTTAAATTGTTGGCAGCAACAGCTTCATCAATGCCCAATGCCGTTCCTCCACCAGCATTTGGTAACCCCAAAATAAGGTGCACCGTATCCTTTGTAATTTTGAGCTCCTTCCCTGGGCCGGCTCGAATTGTCATGTCATTATGGTCAAGCTTTTCCATCAGCCAAGCTAAATGAGATCTACTACCGAGTGCACCAACTCTCATATCAAGAATATTGGAGAACCCCCTCCATGCAATAGTTTGGCGCTGTCTGTCATTTAATATCTGGATGCTTACTAATACGTCTTGGGGATTGCATCTCACATTAAGCCTCTGCTGAAAAATGTATACAATGAATAGCGTAAACATTTACATCTACATAATCGCAACTCAATGTTTAAATCAAACCTCAACACAACATAATTTCACGCAGAAAATGATATATTGCCATTGACCATAAATTCTAACCTGTCGGGGGGGTCCACTACTTTCCTCCGCTTTGTAACTATCTTCTTCAAGACTTTTGGAGGACTGTCATCAAAGTTACGCTTCTTCGATAATGGCATAAAGTCATCATCCTCATCAGTAGCCTGCCTTGTTCTGTGTCTAACAGTTTCCGCCGGAACACGGGGTATGTCGACACTAAAGCACTCTTGAGTAGACTGAATTATAATCCGTTTTGGATTAGATGGAGGTCGGTCTACGTTCTTCATGTATGATGTTCCTGCCAAATCAAACAACACATATATATAAAAACGTAAAGGAGCAATAAAAAGATAAGCGCAAATAAATTCGGTTCAATCCATGACCATGGATTACATTACTACACAAAAAAGCATGCAGCAGCACTACTAACATCTATGCATGTTGTGCAAAATACTAACAAAGGGGGCCGAGGAGCACTGCTAGGGCCCACTAGGAAGGGTTTGGAGGTAGGGATAGGGAGACGTGCTGCTGCGTTCTCCATATATGATGTTCGAGCAAAATCAAACAACACATATACATAAAAAACGTAATGGATCAATAAAAATTCTGCTCATATGCGATGTCCATTTAATGTATAATTTGGCTATTTTGTGCGTGTTGGCCCTAATTGAACAGCGAGATGTTTATGGCATAACATATTGATGTATATATCATAATTTTGTCAACAAAGCAGCATAAACACGGTATTGTAAAGTGCATAAACGTGTGAGACGTTGAATAGTATAAATTTGTATATCCGTTTAACAATAAATTTATGCTGAATTGTTTTTTGATAAATCAAACAATTGAGTTAATAATAAGGTGAAACTGATTTACGATTCAGATTGTGTAAATATGCAAATGTAAGAGTAGGTTGTTGAGGACTTACCCGAGTGTGTATGTGCCTGGAGGCCGGCTGATTTCGGGACCCTCTGCAGGGGAGAAGCCCAAGGCGACGCGCGGCTCGGTCAATGCGTAGGGGACGCTGAAGTTGACGGCCGGTCGGACTCGTCGTTGGAGATGGAGCTCGCGACGACGGGTGGATTGCCTAGGGTTCGGCCACCGCGGTGGAGAAGAACGAGGGCTCGATCTCTGTGGTGGAGAAGAACGAGGGGGCGGCGCCACCGCCTCTGCGATTCCGGGTCCCTTCCCAGGTGAAGAAGAACAAGGCGACGGCGTCTCTGCAGTGGAGAAGGCGATTCCGAGTCTCTGCGGTGGAGAAGGTGAATGCGACGGCGGTGGAACGATGGGGGAGAATCTCTATAGGTTCGGCGGCCGCGGTAGAGAAGAAGCTCACGGCGGCGATTAATCTAGGGTTCGGCAGCTGCGGTGGAGAAGAAGCAGACGACGGCGATTGAGCTAGGGTTCGGTCGCCGCGAGCGTTACGGGTGAGGTGAGCTGAAAAAAATGCGTGCTCGGTTGCTGGATTCGTGGGCCCGATACACGTAAACTGCTGGCGAAATCAACGCGAAGGCCCATGGACCGACACGTGGATTACTGTATCGTAAACGGAAACATAAGACATCGTAATATCAATATTTATGTGGGGACTAGTACGGCTGCCCAGATTGTGGGAACACAATCTTCTCGTGGGCCCGGATACCCGAAACATGCGCATACCAAAAAAGTGTGTAAACCGTAACATGATTGAGCATAACACGTAGTTATAATTGACGTAAGTAGGTGGTACAGTGAGCCAAAAAGCCTGCGCACCTGGTCGGTACGGTGTGGTCCGCGCACCTGGTCGGTTGCTGGTCGGGGCTTCCATTAGTTAGAGGAGAGCCCAGGGCTCTAAATACTATGTATATATAGTTTATCTATTAAGAGCCCTGGGCTCTATATATAACTGTGGAGAGCCCCAGCCATCAAATCTGCAAACCCACGTCCGATCACGTTTTATGCAAGCGAACTGATATAGCGTAAACGGAAACCCTTTTTTAGCGTAAACAGAGTAAACAACAGTGGGCCCTCGTTCCAGAAATAGCGGCTTAGGCCCACTCTCCACGTGATCAACCATATCTCCATTAGTCAACACGTGTTTACACTATTCCATTCGTCTGTTTATACACAATAGAGAATTAGCGTAAATATTTCAGCCGACCCACGTTCCCGAAATTTAGGAATTGGCCCACTACCCCACTTCCCACTCGGTCAAACATTTCTATACCCTAACCCCCGCACAGTCAACCTCCCTGGCCGACTCGCCGCGATTATTTAGGCGACGCCAGGGCGATTCCCCTTCCTGCTCTCCCGCCAGGGCGATTCGCCGTCCTCCGCCGCCACTCGCCCTCAACCCTAATCGGCGCCGCCGTTGTTAGTGTCTTGGAGCCGCCCGCCGCTGACAATCCTCCGCGCACGTGTCACATTGTTCTTGTACACGCTCGACGACGGTTGTCCTGCTTCCCAAGGTGCTCGAGTTCTCTGTAATTTTTATGCATACACTGCTACTTCCTAATCTCCCCATTCATATGCTTCATTTTCTTATGCATCGTGTGCCGTATTCTAGGTGCCCAACTCCATCAACCTCTGTCGGATTTTCTGGCTGTCAATAACAAAGAAATCACAGGTGATATATTTACGCTAAATTATTTTTTGTTTACTTCATAAATGTTTTTTGTTTGTCCATATATGAATGCTTATTCTAGTACTGTATAAATATTTATTTTTGTTTTGTTTCTTTTTCTTTGTCCAAACCCAGCAGTTCTAGTTCAAATTTATTGCTTCACATCTAGCAGTTTAAACCCATCAGATCCAGTTACAATTGGTACATTTTCTTTATCATCATTGTGTGACTGCAGAAATTGTATTGTAAAAATACAGTGATCTCTTTGGAACATCAATTTTCAAAGAAAAAAATAATACCAAACATTGATAATAACAGTGTGGGAATTATACTAATATTTGCCCAAAAGCTTTTGCTCTGCTGGTATTTTTTGTAATCTCTACCTTTTTTTATAACCTTGTTAATGCGATGGATGTAAATATTTATGACCTGAAACTGAAAGCTGCATTCGGCATTTTATTCAAGGTTACAATAAGCGCTAGGCGTTAGGCGGGCATTAGGCCACTGTTTAGCGCCTAGAGAGCTTAGGCGTATATTAATCGTGCTTAAGCGTTTGTAGGAATATACAATATAATATATATATATTTGCACAGAAAAAACAGTTTTAGCTAGGAATTAGGGGTACTTACCTGGAATAATGAATAAAAGTATAGAACAGAAGAGATGGAGGAGCAGAGCAAAAGCAAAGGAGGGAGAGGGAGAGCACGCCTGGATAGCTAGGGAAAAGGAGCAGAGAGGCGATGACCCCGGCGGCCTGGACGACTTGACCAGAAGGGGAAGAGGACACCGACGGTGGCAGCCCTGGATGGCTGGGGAAGAGGACCAGTCTGTCGGCGGTCCTGTTTTCCTCCTCTCCCATGCAACAGCAGTTGCAGCTCCCAACCTGTTTCACTCTCTCCCGGTCAACAACAGTTCCCGCCTCTTTCCCTCCTATTCACTTTATATTCCTGCGCAGCAGCTTCCGTGCTCATCTTTTCCCCGCGCGCCGAACCCTGCTTCCACACGCCTCGTTTCCGCCTTAGCGCGCATAGCGCAAATCATGCGCCGCGTGCATGCGCCCACAGCGGAAACCACCGCCCAGGTCCTAAGCGCAGCGCTAACATGCCGCTTAGCGTCTAATTGTGTTTAGGCGGGCGCTTAATTGCGCTTTTTTGAACATTGCTTTTATTTGAACCCACCAAACCAATCTTGAAAACTGCATTGCAGTGTTCACGGTGCAGCTCATTAATATTTTCATATTATTCATATATAAAATGTAACCAGGATACTAGAGAAATGATGATCAGCCCAAGGCACTTGGATCATTTTTAGCAGTTAGCAAGTTATTTTAGTCAATTCAAACAGGTTAGCATGACAAACACCTCATATGCATATGATTCGGGTAGATCATTTTTTTGGCGCCTTGTGGATCTGTGTGCATGTTAGGTATTCGAAGATAAATGTTTTCAGTTATTTGAAATGTGCGTCTCTCAGGACCTTAGCAAAGCTATATAGCAAGTGGCTTCAGTCAAACATAATAAGTAGGAAACCCTTAACAACACGCATGTTGCCAAGTTGGTTTTAGTAAGGGATAGCATGTTTTCTTTCTGTCGTCTCAGTAGGCACGCTAAGATCTATTCACGCTAAATTGGTGATCTACTTACGCTAAATTGTTTTTTGTTTACTGCATAAATGTATTTTTTTGTTTGTCGGGATATGAATGTTTATTCTTGTACTGTATAAATGTTTATTTTGTTGCTTAGTCACTACTACTACTACTACTGCATAACTGTTTATTTTGCTGGTTAAATACTGTTTTAGATGAACATACTGTTGGTATGCATAGATGTATATGGCAATTTGTACAATGGAATGATACATCTTTTTTGATGTTTTGTTCACTTACCATCTATGTTGGTAGGCCCATATAACACAATTGATGTGAATTATACATACCTTTATGAAGCAGTGGTTGATATTTTGATGTGCAAACAAGTGTGCTGCTCATGACTTCGTGCTACTATATATTATTTAGATAAACTGAAATTCAATTCATTTGTTTTAGTCATATATAAATGTTTATGTTGATGCTTATTAACTATTACTAATGCATAAATATATATTTTTCTGAGTAAATATTGTTTTATATTAACAGTCTGTTGGTTTGCATATATGTATATGGCAATTTCTATAATGCAATGATACAATTTTTTTGATGTTTGACTGTGTTGACATTTATTTCGTTAGGGTCATATAACACAATTAATGACATTTTTTCAATTAGTTCGTATAATCATTGGTGTATATGTTGTTCTAACTCAATGAAGCGCATAAGTTTTACATTGTTCTTTTGCAGGCTGCTGCTTCAATAATGCGGAAGGTTGATCGACCCCCAACCAATCCGAAGCGTTTAATCATTGAGTCAAGTCAAGAATGTTTCAGTGTTGACATTCCACGCTCGACTGACATGGCAGACCCTACAAATACGCCGTCTGATGGTGATCCTCCTCAGCATAGAAAGAGGGGTGTTGCAGCTGCTGCTAAAAACATTGCTATGCCTAATGTGGATGATGATGATGACTTTGAGCCACCCAAAAAGAAGTGCAATATCTCAATGGATGCCCCAAATAAGACGCAGGTGAGTTTACAACATTGCAGAAATTAATCGTTTCCAATATTTTAATCATGCATCTAATCTCAATACATACCTTATGTGCTGAAAGATATAGCTTTCTACATTACCTTAGCTCATTAATCCAAAACAGTCATAGTACAAGTAACTTTGTATAAATAAGAAAGCATAAATTGTGATATTTAAGTATTCACATATTTATCCATCTATCTACCTTTTCATTTCAGAGGCTCAACATCAGATGCAACCCAGGAGATGTTCTTGCGTCCATTCAGATATTGAATGAAAGGCAACGTCAAGCTATAGTCAGAAAAGGATTTTCTAGTATTCTTGACATGACAATTGATGCAATTGGATGTCGAACACTTCTCTGTTGGCTCATGCAGAAGCTAGACCCCAGAGACATGACTCTTCGTATTGGTCCAGACAAAGAACTCAAAATCACCAAGTAGACTGTCCATCAGATATTGGGTCTTCCAAATTTGGGTGGTGGAAAGCCCCTTAATATTGATGAAGCGAACGCTGTGGCAACACTTCGGGCCTCATTGAATATTAGCAAGGATGAGTTTGTTATTTCAAAGCTCCAAGACAGATTGAGGCTAGGCCAGGATGATGATCTTTCTATCAGATGTTTTTTTCTCATTCTCTTCAACCGGCTGCTATTCCCAACAGCTAGCTGGTCTATTTCTTTCAATGAGGTTCTACTTACAGAAGAAATGGAGCGATTCCCTCAAATTGATTGGTGCCATCTAATTTTTAGTGACTTATGTGAGGCTGCCCAGAGATGGCACAACAGGAGCATTAACAATGTGTCGACGACGATATATGGCTGTTCCATCATTGTTCTTGTAAGTTTCAAAATTAATTTGGCAAATCTTTTATTAGATTATTCAATTGCAATTTGAAAATACATATACATATTATGTGTTTACGTTCATTTGTATATGACTCTCATGAAATATTTATATTATGTAGCTGTATTATTTGGATCATTTGTATTATGCTGCTGCTCCAAACAAAAAAATGGCACTCCGCGCATAAAGTATTTTAATAAGAATATTATAAGGGCATTGTCAATGGCCGATAAGCGGAAGCCTCGCCAGGGTGGTGAACCATTTGGTGTTTGCCCTGTGAGTCTTCATTTCTTCTATCATAATTTTCATGTTCTTTATAACAATGTTATTTACAACTAGTGACAAACCAATGATTTTAGTAGTCATATAACGATCTCAATTCATGCCATGAGTCAATCCATATACATAATTATTAATTTTGATTCTGTTTCATCAGTTTCGGAGCAGCAGTGAGACATGTTATGTCTAAAATCGCCATCTACTTGTCAGATTGAGGTTAGGTCATATACCCACTATGATCTTTGTTTGTCTGTTGCTTTACCATACTTATCATATCATTATTATCTTTTTTTACTTCAGTTTCCAATGAGGCCAGAAACTTTTGATAAAGACCCAAATCAACATGGTCGACTTCCAAATATAATCATCCAACTCCCTCTTATGCAAGACCTGATGGCAAATAAGATTCAGATGCTTCCTGTACATCAATGCCAGAAGTTCCAAGCTACATTGATTGATTATGACTTAGAGGTTGGCAAAATATTTGCCTCTATCAAGCAATGTTTGAATACTATTGGTACAAAGCAGTCCAATCTAGCTGCTACATTTGGAGATTTGATTGATGAGGTTCTTCGGGCCGATGAATCTGTTACACCAAATACTGTTAGTATTTAAGCTTGACTTATATATCTTTTCTGTCTTCATATCTTGCATTTCATGTTTACATATTATGATTAACGTATACTTCATCTTTTTTGTGCAGCAAGATCAGACAGTGGTAGGTGGCACAGTTGACCATGATTCTGGACCAGTATTTGACAAGACTCCTATTGGGAGTGTTTCTGCACCAGGCCTCTTCTTATCTGAATTAGAATGTGCTCGCGCTCTTCGGGCATACTTGTGTTCTAGGTTCATTGAATTGGACAGGTACATACTTTTCAATTTGTTTGACTTGGCATAATTTTTAATTCTTTTTAATTCTGATTGAACAACATCGTGGCAATGGTATTGATACTATTAAGTTTTATTCAATCTTTGTACCCAAAGATTTAGCCTTGAATAGAAGAGAAAGGAAAATAGCTATACACATGACTGAACTTTGAGTTGTAGCTTCTATAGGAGTTCAACTATAGGTCTCTTGTTGTTAAAGAGAAAAAAAAACTAGTTCAAAGCCTAGTGACTTAAAGCCTGCAATGATCTATTTCTAGACGCATACCAGGGTACTGAATCAAAGCTTGTGTCCCCCCATTCTTCTAAAAATAGCAATTTTTTGGACTGAACCAAATGATGAGAACACCTGTAGCCACGTTGTCATAGTTAGAAGAGAAAATAACAATAAAATTAAGGATATTTTAAATTGTATTCACAATTTTACTTACAGTTTTTAGAACGTCTACAGTAACAACATATTGCATATTCTCATTTGATGCAAGAAGAACATTGCCTTGAGCCTCCCCTTTCCTTCCGTCAGCTCCAACAGCAGGCTGTGCCAGACAATCAAAAGGCAAAACAGCAAGTTTACATAAAAGAGAAAAATAGAAAATTGAAATACTAGAATGCCCATGGTCTTCTGAAAAAGTAATAAATACCTGTAATGTACCATCCATGGTAGCATAATTAGGCAAGTGTTTATCTGCATGGGTTTAATTCTGGGACCCACGTGTCGGTTGATGGTTGCGATATTTTTTAATGGATATATGGATAGAAGTTACTAGTCCTGGGAGAAATCGAGGAGTGCGTGCCTAATTTGGTTGGCGGCTGCGGCGGCGGCGATGCGGGGTAGGTAAATCTGGTTTCCATGGTCACTCACTGTTGGGCTGAGGAAGGATTTTGTGGACCTACTTGCCAGTGAACTGTTACCTTTGCCGGCTGGTGGTTGCACTGGTTCTGTGTGTTCAGGTGTTTCACTGTTTATATTTGAACTTATGGAACCATGCGAGAGGATTAGACTTCTTCTGATCTTCTCCAGGTCATGCATGTAAACTTATTAGCTTTAATCCATTGCTAACTGGTCAAGAGTTCCAATCTTCGTTAAAACTTTTGAGCATGATCACCTTTATAACTTGTTGCATGACCTAGATCTGTTAAGGATTTTGCAGCCTACACAGGTGATCCATCCTAGTACGTGTGGCTCATCAGTCATCAGGGCGTAATTGAGTCGATTGCAGCACATCTTGGTTGTTTATCTTGGATGACAACAGATGAGAAAGCCAATTTCGTTTAAAGTATCTAAAAGTTGCATTAATTAATGCCCACGTTTGGAGTTTAGATCTTGTCAAATATTTCTCCTGGGGTACAAAACAACGTGCTCCCCCAGCCGCTTAGTCAAATTGTCATTTGTATAATTCCTCCTTGACACCCTTTTATATTTGATGACATGCATGCTTTCCTCCTTTATCTCCGTCAAAAAGGCTTACTGTATTTACTGACTGCGGTGTTGCCAGCTAGTTCACCTGGTGCTTTCATTCCATAGTTAGAAGTGGCTGGGAGAGAGGGTGGAGCAGCAGTGCCACCGCATAGAAGTGGCTGGGAGAGAGAGGGAGAGGGCTCGGAGACAGAGAGAGGGTGGTGGCTGAATGGCTGAGAGAGGGTGGTCAAGTTGCATATTATGTAATTTTGTATCTCATTATTCCCATATAGTACCTTCAATTCAATGGTCAAGTTGCATATATATTATGTAATTTTATATCTCATTTATACAAATAACATTTGTTTCTATTGTTGTATGTTCAATCTTTTCATATGTAGAAATATAATTGACTTTGGTGAATATCGTGCCAATTGTTGTGACATACAACAATCTTTTGCTGATGGCGCATGTCTCGACAACGTGTTTATGCAATGTTTCATTGAGTGTGTCCACGATGACTGGTCTAAACATATTCCTCCACTGAATGCTCACCAGCTCATTCTAGATGTTAATGTTGGGGTATGACTTCTACATTTATACCTCTTTTTTAAATGCATAGCATATATGGAAATTACATAATACTTCTCTATCCTATTAGGCTATATTGAACTTTGAGGAGCAGGAGCAACATAGTAAGTCTCCTCGTCCATTTGACCCTTCAGTTTTGGAGAGTTACCTATTGAATACACTGCCTTCATTCAAGCAGCTGGATGACTACAAATCAGTTAATTTCTGTTCCTTCACCCATCACACTCTCACTTCATTTTTCTGCATTTAAATTTTAATCTAATCATCCATATCAACCATAGTGTATTCAACATTTGTTATTTCCATTTTGTGTGCATGTAGATAATGGTACCCATGCTACGATCTGGACATTGGACATTGTATGTTGTTAATCTTCAGATTGGACGCATACATGTGTTAGCTTCCAACCCATATGGACCAGAGATGGGTGGGACTATCTGGAAAAATTACCATTGTATACCTATGGATATGGGTGATAGGAAGGTTTCATGGGCCAGGTTAATAATGAGTAGGCTCAATCTAGCCATTCAAAATGCTCGACCAAGATCAGCCCTCCCTGCTTTTTTGAAGTACCCTATTGAACTCATGAATAATTGCCCAACAATGAAATTGGGGTCTAATGATTGTGGATTCTTTGTCATGAGATATATGCAGCACTACGACTACATGGTTGGAGCTATGAATGCAGTCATTGATCCGGTACATAATACATAGATAGTATTTTTGTTGTTATGACATAATGTATGTAAAGTTATGTCTAACTCACCTTTTCCTTATATTTGTTTGCAGGATAATTCAGAGGACGTTCGCTCTCTTGTACTGCATTACCTAATATTCCATCGACTAAACAGAAACAGCTCCGTGGTTTCCCATCTGGAAAGATTCAAGTTCTCTCACTAGTAGCCTAGTATAGTTTACTCTCTTAATAGTAGTATGAACATCATGGTCTGATGGCTTTTGGTGGCTTCAAGGTATCTCAGTACTAGCTTAGTTTAGGGTAGTGTCACTAAATAGTGTTGATGTACATATTGGTTTGTTGGCTTATGTTAGGATTCAGATAATACTTATGTCCATATGCAGCTCTTAGCAAACTCTTATATATGTCGTACCAGATATGTTTTAGATGGATATATTTATATATGATAGTTATGCACTTTATCATTTGTCTTATGGTTTTTATATCTTCTTCAGTGATGTTCTTCAATGCATCGGATGTTTTATTCCGTTATCTACTGTATGCGCCTGATTATCCAGTGCCAATGCGCTGCCTTTCTAAGTTCATTTATATACAGTATTTTCAGTTATTCTCTGTATTGATTATGCAAAAACTGATACTGTTTATGCATATAACTGAACATGTTTACGTTTTTTATATACTTATTTACTGTATGCGCCTGTTTATCCAGTGTCATTGTGCTGCCTATCTTTGTTCAGTTATGTACAATATTTTCAGTTTTTCCTTGTATTGATTATGCAAAAATCCGATACTGTTTATACATATAACTGAACAGGTTTACGTCCTTTAATGTACTTATTTACTGAATGCGCCTGTTTATCCAGTGTCAATGTGATGCCTATCTTTGTTCAGTTATGCACAAATCTGATACTGTTTGTGCATATAATTGAACATGTTTACGCTTATTCATTCATTTTTTCGTTTGGCGCCAGCCCATACATATTGACTTCATTTCGCCGGATGTTCGATTTTTTCAACATAAATACTGTACGAGATGCAGTGAATATATGATTATATAGCCAAACAAACCCATCAGTAGCATAGCTCATAAGAAATAATTACGTCGCATTAATAGATATAATCCATACAATGAGCTTTTAACGTAAATATTCATATTCATCAAATAGTATCATGATCATAACATTTCAATATCATCCATTATTTATGTATAAATGTTTTACAATCATGCCAAATTATCGTCATCCGAACCATGTTCTTCACAATCGGTATGTTTATGTTTTTTTTGATGTGGATGTCTCATTCCACTGCGGGGCCATTGTTGAATTTTTGTTTCTAGACCCAGGCGGTCGTCCTCTTTTTCTATCAGCAAGGCTAGCCAATTTTACCCTATTTTCCTCTATAGACAAGCAGGTTCGACTGTTGTGTCCATCAGCAATGCCACATTTTTGGCACTTTCGAGTCTTCTTCTTTTCTCCTTTCGCACCCAGTTTCAGAACTCTTTGTTCACTAGTTTTTATCGTTTTTCCCTTTGGCCTTGCATTATTTGGGCGCACTAAGCTTATGCCATCTACATCATATTCTAGTCTCTACATGCAATAAAAAAGAAGTATTTATAGGTACAAATGTTATTATGTCAGATTATAAATACTTAATAACATTAAATATACAAAATATATGCAATTTAATAAATTTAGAATTCATACCTTTCTAACATCCCCATATTGTGTTCCTTCACAATCATCATTTCCAACAAGCGTCATTTGCAGTTCAGATTGATGATGTTCATCAATATTTAAGCCTCCATCCTACTCATTAGTGCATTATAGTCAATATTACAAATAATGTATAAATCATCCCATTTATTTGCATTATACATAAATTACATTGTTTTTTGCCATAATATTACCTGTTGTCGTGAATGTACTGCCACATGCTCCTCGTTATCACATTGCGATACATGTTCACCTTCAGTGTTTCCAACAGCATCCTCTTCGCCCTGCAACGTTTAATTTTTACAATTAGCAATAATTAAGTTCTGAATAAAATGTTCAACAATTTTATATAAAAGAACACCCACCAGCATCTTCACATCCTATATCTGGCTCTAAACGCCCAAGCATCTCCAATAGTTCATCCATTGTGTCCAAGGCCTTATCACTCCCTGCCTTTGACATACTAGCTTGGTTTACTACCTTCATTGCCTTTTTAAGCAACATTTTTTGCCTATATGATTTTGTTTCTCCATCTTTTCCACTCATTTTCCTGTCATCTCTTGAAAATACCACATCTTGCCTAGCTGAGTATGTGTAACTTTGTAGAATGTATTCCTTAGGTATCCTTTCTAGCTGAATGTGCATGAATGTTCGGATTAGATGCACACAAAATAGTCCTGCATTTAAACAAGGGTGCAACATTTCACATTCACCTTTAATTATTAGAGTATAAATAATATGACGTTATATCTTAACTCTTGCTTACCTGTGTGTTCCCACTGTTTGCATTCACATTTAAACATTCCTGCCTCAACATCCGCCTTCACTTTGAACTGGTGTTGCCCCCACACGATTCTTTTCGATCTTGATGTATGCTGCACCAACCAATCATTTGCGCCTCCATCTGGATCAAGTGTTATCCTATATGCAGTAGCGTATTTCATTGACTCCTCGAACCTATTCATCACAGCCCTTGTGTATGCCCTTGCAACCCTAATTTCAAACATATATAGTGTTGTGGTTTCTTTTTGACCCTGCATATAAAATAATTAGTTACGTCTTGCGAGCCTACTAAATAGCATAATGCATAAATAATATTACATACCATACATCCTAGTGTTTCCTTTCCTTCTTGCATCTTCCTGCTATGCAGTAGTTTCAATATTTGCTTCGCAAACTCATGAAGTGGGGTGTTTGAATCGACATGAGCGCTCTTCACGAGTTTGTTCATGCTCTCGCTACGTTGCGTAGACACCATAAGCCCACAATAGTCATGTTTGAAAAAAACAGGAATCCATTCCTTACACATTGCATATAATTTTCTAAGTGTTCCATCTTCATGCAGGTTGAATTCATCAATCAACATTTTCCATGCAGCCTCAAACTCTATTTTAGTTAATGGATGATGTAATATAGACTGGAATTTTGTCTTAAAATCTGCTTCAGCATATCGTGCATACAACTCATTTAGAAATGGCATGTACCTATTTTGCACATGCCATAGACACAACTTGTGGACTGTGTTTGGGAAGACCCGACGTAATGCCACTGGCATTGCAGGGTCTTGATCTGTAAATATACATTGTCTGACATTATTAGATGCATATTTTTATGTAAACATTGTATGGTACTGTCGGCGTTTCGAGACCGGGGGTCCCTAAGCCGACGAGTGAGTGTGCCGCGTGCCCCAACCCAGATGGGTCGAGCGCGTGGGCGAGCGCGAAGGGGGGAAAAGCGAGGTGGCCGGAGACGAGTCGTGAGAGAGGTTGGAATCCTGCGGCCTTCGTGTTCGACCCGCGCCTAGGTCGGGTGCGCTTGCAGTAGGGGGTTACAAGCGTCCACGCGGGTGAGGGAAGCGAGCGGCCCCAAGAGAGCGCCTGCCCCGTCCTCGTCCCCGCGCGGCCAACCTTTTCTAAGAAGGCCCTGGTCCTTCCTTTTATAGGCGTAAGGAGAGGATCCAGGTGTACAATGGGGGTGTAGCAAGGTGCTACGTGTCTAGCGGGGGTGAGCTAGCGCCCTAAGTACATGCCAGTGTGGCAGCCGGAGAAATCTTGGCACCAAGCTGGTGTGGTGTCGTGGCTGTCGGAGGAGCAACGGAGCCTGGTGGAGGGACAGCTGTCGGAGCGGTTGGGCCCTTGCTGACGCCCCCCTGCTTCCGTAAGGGAGCTGAGAGCCGCCGTCGTCATGGGTCTGGCGGGGTGCCATCATTGCCTATCTGGCGGAGCTAGCCAGATGGGACACCGGTCTTGTTCCCTGCGGCCCGAGTCGGCTCGGGGTAGGGTGATGATGGCGCTTCCTGTTGACGTGGCGGACTTGTGTCCTAGGTCGGGCGACGTGGAGGCTCCTCCGAAGCCGAGGTCGAGTCTGTCCTGCATGGTCGAGGCCGAGCCCGAGCTCCTGGGTCGGGCGAGGCGGAGGTCGTTCGGCAGAGGCTAGGGCGGAGTCCGACCCCTGGGGTCGGGCGAAGCGGAGTTCGTCGTCTTCTGGGGCCTAGCCCGAGTCCGAGCCCTGGGTCGGGCGGAGCGGAGTTCGCCGTCTTCCGGGGCCTTAGCCCGAGTCCAAGCCCTGGGTCGGGCGGAGCGGAGTTCGCCGTCTTCCGGGGCCTTAGCCCGAGTCCGAGCCCTGGGTCGGGCGGAGCGGAGTTCGCCGTCTTCTGGGGCCTTAGCCCGAGTCCGAGCCCTGGGTCGGGCGGAGCGGAGTTCACCGTCTTCCGGGGCCTTAGCCTGAGTCCGAGCCCTGGGTCGGGCGGAGCGGAGTTCGCCGTCTTCCGGGGTCTTAGCCTGAGTCCGAGCCCTGGGTCGGGCGGAGTTTCCTATGGCGCCTTTGGCAAGGCCTGACTGCCTGTCAGTCTCACTCTGTCAAGTGGCACTGCAGTCGGAATGGCGCAGGCGGCGCTGTCCTTCTGTCAGACCGGTCAGTGGAGCAGCGAAGTGACGGCGGTCACTTCGGCTCTGCCGGGGGGCACGCGTCAGGATAAAGGTGTCAGGCTACCTTTGCGTTAAATGCCCCTGCGACTCGGTCGGTCGGCGCGGCGATTTAGTCAGGGTTGCTTCTTAGCGAAGGCAAGGCCTCGGGCGAGCCGGAGATGTGTCTGCCGTTAAAAGGGGGCCTCGGGCGAGACGGAAACATCTCGGGGTCGGCTGCCCTTGCCCGAGGCTAGGCTCGGGCGAGGCGTGATCGAGTCGCTCGTATGGACTGATCCCTGACTTAATCGCACCCATCAGGCCTCTGCAGCTTTATGCTGATGGGGGTTACCAGCTGAGAATTAGGCGTCTTGAGGGTACCCCTAATTATGGTCCCCGACAGTAGCCCCCGAGCCTCGAAGGGAGTGTTAGCACTCGCTTGGAGGCTTTCGTCGCACTTTTTTGCAAGGGGACCAGCCTTTCTCGGTTGCATTTTATTCCGGTGGGTGCGCGCGAGCGCACCCGCCGGGTGTAGCCCCCGAGGCCTCGGAGGAGTGGTTTCACTCCTTCGAGGTCTTAATGCCTTGCGTAATGCTTCGGCTGGTCTGGTGGTTCCCTCATGCGAACTGGCCGTAGCCCGGGTGCACGGTCGGGGCCCAAGTTCTTGGGCTGGTATGTTGACGCTGTCAACGGTTTGGCCGGAGCCGGGTTTGCGAGAGCAGCCCCCGAGCCTCCGCACAGGGCGAGAGGACGATCAGGGACAGACTCGGCTTTTTTACATACGCCCCTACGTCGCCTTTCCGCAAGGATGAGGGGGGGAGAGCGCCATGTTACCCTCGATGGGCACCGAACATGGTGTCTCCGGTGAGCTGCAAGCGGGTAATCCGAGTGGACGTCCGTGCCCCGTTCGTTGGGGGTCGGCTAGGGGCCCAGAGGCACGCCCAAAAGTACCTGCGGGTGATATGCCGGACCCGGTCCCCTAGCGACGGGGTCCGAGGGCTTGATGCCTCCCTCCGATGGGATTCCGTTACAAAATCGCTCCCGCTGGTCTCGGAAATGTCCTAGGGTACCTCGGGAGCGCAGCCCGAGCCTCGGTTATGTATCGAACGTACCCCTGGTCATCCCTCGCTCGGTGTCTGAGGCGACTGTGAACCCTTCGGGGGCCAGCCTTCGAACCCCTGATCAGTAATGGGCGCGGAGCCCGAGTAGCCTGAGGCGGCCGTGAAACCCTTCGGGGGGCCGGCCATCGAACCTCTAACCAGTAGTGGGTGTGGGGCCCACGCGATCTGAGGCGGCTGTTGAACCCCCCGGGGGGCCAGCCTTCGAACCCCTGATCAGTAAGGAGGCTCGGAGCCTAGTTCCTTCACGGGGAAGGATCACTTTCGGGGTATCCCCCTTTCCCGGTCCCTGTCGCAAGAGATAGAGAAAGAGGAAAAAAGGAAAAAGGATACGAAACCGAACGACGCGGCGTACCTTTTTTTTGGCGCGGTTGTTGGGGGCGAAGGCGAAGCGTTGCCCGCTGCTCCTGCCAGAAGCGCCGCCTGTCCAGCCGCGGAGTTGATGCAACGGGGCGAGTAGTTGGCAGGGCTGCCGTTGCGCGTGCGCGAGCCATTCGAGGAACGGATCACGGGCGCGTTGTCTTCACGCCGTGAGAGGGGGCTCTCTCGCGGCCTCCGGATGGGACGTGAGCTTGGCTGACGACGTGACCGCTGCTCCCGCGCGCCTGCCACCGTCATTACTGCCGGCCCACCTTTGGCCGCGTTGGCCGCTGCGTCAGGCTGGCGCTGCTGGGTCGCACGCTGGGTCGCCTCGAGTCGCGGTATTGGTTCCGCGATCGAGGAGGCGCGGTGGTGGCGCAAGTGGTACAGTTGCTTGCATGCTGCATCCGGCGCGCCGGTCGCGCGACGCGTGGGCCTGGGCCTCCATGCTGGCGTGTCGGAAGTCGGAGAAGCGCGTCCACTTGGCGCGGTTGCATGCCGCCTGCATGGCTGCCCGCCCCTTTTGCCCGTTGGTCTGGGCAAAAGTGGAGGGTCACTTGTAACCGCTGGGCGGCTGCGAGCACCACGCACGGCGGTTTGGCTTCTTCTGCTTGGAGCCGGTCTGCATGACATGCGGGACCCAGCCCCCGCGCCGCAGGGGAGGGCTTTGGAGCGTGTTGGAGAAGACTCAGCCCGTGACGGTTGGGGGCGCAAGCAGGGAGAGTCGCCTTTAAAAGGAGGGCGACCCCTTTCGTAAGGCGACCATGTCTTCTTCCTCCCTTATGCACCGTGTCTTTCCACCTTCCAAGCCCCCGGATGGGGGAAACCGCCGTCTTTTCGCCTCATCGTTGGAGGAACGCAACTCCGTGGGAGTTGGTACCTTTCAGCCATCGTTCGGCTTCAAGGATTTTCATCACATAGCCCGGTTGCTCCCCTCCGCTGGTGGTCACCCAAGACGGTGACCTCCAGCTCCTGGATGGGGAGAGGCAAACCGGGCTGTGATCCCGGTCCCGCCCTCAGTGTTGAGGGTGTTCGTCATCCTCGCTAGGGCGGGGGGCGAGGCGAGCCGGGGCTCCACCTCCTGCGCGGGTCGGCGGACCACCTCTTCTTCCAGCTTCTGGTGGTGGCAATCGCCCTTTAGCCCTACGGCGGAGACATCCTCCAGCCATGCCGGGGAAGGCGAACTGTTGCTGCCCAGCTAGGATGCAACATTCCGTCTTCTTCCTCGCATTCGCGGCGAGGACGGCTGCGAGGATCTGCCGGGATGCTCGGGGGCGTCCCGCGTTTTGCTGGTGATTCGCCCAGAGCTTGTCGCTCCACGGGCTTCCCTGGCGGGGAGGTTGTCCATACCCGTGGAGACGGAACCGGAGTTCCGTTTGTAATGGCACTTCGAATGCCAGGGTTTTTTGTTCATTTCGGCTTTCGGGGCCTGAACATGTATGTAACTTCGGCACGGAGCCGTGTTTTTTCCTCATTCTTGAGCACTAAGACTCGTCTGTTGACTATCTGAACCGCTTCACCAAGCATGAGTCGCCCCATGTCAAGGTGACGAGTGAGGTATCCGTATCCCGGAGGCGTAGGAGTCCCTTGGCTCGGTCGGACCTGCTGTCCGAGGCTCCTCTAGCTTAGTTAGAGAGACCCCTCGGCCGCTCTTCGACGAGCCGAGGCCAGGGGTAGCGATATCAGTATGAACAGAGGCGGAGTTGGCTCGAAAATGAAACCTGGTTGGCCGGAGCCTAGCCGGGTTGTCCGTTGGCAGGATCGACGTCGGAGTTGATCAGCCGAGGCTTCGGACCGGGCTGGCGCCCTCGGAAGATGGTTGGCCGAGGCCCCAGGGGTGACCGGCTGAGCCGCCTGCTCGGGCCGGATTCCCGGAGAAGTCCCTGGCAGCGATTGCCCGGGCGTGGTGATGACGTCGTCCTTCGGAGCGGAGACCCTCGGACCACGTCGCCGTCCGAGGCTAGGTCGGGCCTCGCCGAAGGTGCCGTCGATGCCGAGGGTGTTGCTGCCCCCTTCCAGCGTCAAGACCCAAGCCTGCAGGATCAGATTGTCTTGTAGCGTGTGCCTTGTGCGGCCGTCGAGGCCAGAACACACATCCTCGCTGCGTTGTAAAGCTGCGTCTCTTTTCCTCTTGTTTCGAGTATCTGGACTTTTTGTCGGTAACAGGGATGTTTGTGCGAGCGAGAGTTGCTTCTCGCGGAAGGTGATGAGTGAGGTATCCATATCCCGGAGGCGTAGGAGTCCCTCGGCCCGGTCGGCCTTGCCGCTTACGCGTACTTTCACCCATCCATGAGGCCCTGTCACCAACTCGGTCGAGAAGGCTCGAAGGATCGCTTCGGCAGAAGGGCTTCCGAACGTAAAGACTTGTTCGATCCGCGGAGACACTTTATCCGAACGCGAGTTACTTATCGCAGAAGGTGATGAGTGAGGTATCCGTATCCCGGAGGCGTAGGAGTCCCTCGGCTCGGTCAGCCTTGGCTGCTTACGTGTACTCCGTCGTTTCCAGGACCCACTTTTCGAAGTAGTCAAAAAGCACGAAAGATATTCTGGTAGAAGAGATTTTTTTTGAGGAAAATTTTGACGCAGAGGGGGTTTCCCCCCTTTTAGCCCCCGAGGGAGGGTCGGGCTTTGCCGAGGCGAGGCCGACCCTTCCTTGTTGACTAAACTTTGCGTGGGTGCGGGGTATATGAACAACTTGGAAACATCTTAAGGGTAGAAGCGACGTAGCTGTTGGATGTTCCAAGCGTTGCTGTAGACCTCGCCTTGACTGTTGGCCAGCTTGTACGTTCCGGGCTTCAGAACTTTGGCGATGACGAATGGCCCCTCCTAGGGGGGCGTGAGCTTGTGCCTCCCTCGGGCGTCTTGCCGCAGCCGAAGCACCAGGTCGCCCACCTGGAGGTCTCGGGGTCGGACCCCTCGGGCGTGGTAGCGTCGTAGGGACTGCTGGTACCGCGCCGAGTGTAGTAAGGCCCTGTCCCAAGCCTCTTCCAGCTGGTCCAGCGAGTCTTCTCGGCTAGCTTGGTTGCTTTCATCGTCGTAGGCCCTCGTCCTCGGGGAGCCGTATTCCAGGTCAGTGGGCAAGACGGCCTCGGCCCTGTAGACCAGGAAGAACGACGTGAAACCCGTGGCTCGGCTCGGCGTTGTCCTCAGGCTCCAGACCACCGAGGGGAGTTCCTTCATCCATCGCTTGCCGAACTTGTTGAGGTCGTTGTAAATCCGAGGCTTGAGCCCTTGTAGAATCATGCCGTTGGCACACTCTACTTGCCCATTCGACATGGGATGAGCTACGGCAGCCCAGTCCACCCGGATGTGGTGATCCTCGCAAAAATCCAAGAATTTTCTGCCGGTGAACTGGGTGCCGTTGTCGGTGATGATGGAGTTTGGGACCCCAAAGCGATGGATGATGTTGGTGAAGAACGCCACCGCCTGCTCGGACCTGATGCTGTTCAGGGGTCGGACCTCGATCCACTTGGAGAATTTGTCGACGGCGACCAGCAGGTGCGTGTAGCCCCCGGGCGCCTTCTGCAGAGGGCCGACGAGGTCCAGACCCCACACAGCGAAGGGCCAGGTGATGGGTATCGTCCGCAGAGCCTGAGCGGGCAGGTGGGTCTGCTTCGCATAGAATTGACACCCTTCGCAGGTGCGGACGATTCTAGTGGCGTCAGCCACCGCCGTCGGCCAGTAGAAGCCTTGCCGGAAAGCGTTCCCGACGAGGGCTCGGGGCGCTGCATGATGGCCGCAAGCCCCCGAGTGTATCTCTTGCAGGAGTTCCTGACCTTCGGCGATGGAGATGCATCGCTGGAGGATGCCTGAGGGGCTGTGGTGGTAAAGCTCCTTCTCATCGCCCAGCAGGACGAACGACTTGGCGCGTCGCGCTACCCGCCGAGCCTCGGCTTGGTCGAGGGGTAGCTCTCCTTGGCGGAGATAGTGCAGGTACGGGGTCTTCCAATCTTGATCAGGCGTGACCTCGCTCCGCTCCTCCTCGATGCGCAGCGCCTCGCCCTCGGGAGCCGAGGGTACCTCGGGCTGAACCGAGGACGCCTCGGGATGGGCCGAGGGTACCTCGGACTGAACCGAGGACGCCTCGGGCTGGGCCGAGGGTACCTCGGACTCGGGCGTGTCGTCGATCTTGACGGAGGGTTGGTGCAGATCCCGGGAGAAGACGTCCGGGGGAACCATCGTTCGCCCCGAGGCTATCTTTGCCAGCTCGTCCGCAGTCTCGTTGTAGCGCCGGGCGATGTGGTTAAGCTCGAGCCCGTAGAACTTGTCTTCCAGGCACCGAACCTCATCGCAGTAGGCCTCCATCTTCGGGTCGCGGCAGTGGGAGTTCTTCATGACTTGGTCGATGACGAGCTGCGAGTCGCCGCGAGCGTCGAGGCGTCGGACCCCTAGCTCGATGGCGATTCGCAATCCGTTGATCAGAGCTTCGTACTCAGCCACATTGTTGGACGCCGGGAAATGGAGGCGCATCACGTAGCGTAGGTGTTTCCCGAGGGGCGAGACGAAGAGCAGGCCCGCGTCGGCTCCCGTCTTCGTCAGCGACCCGTCGAAAAACATGGTCCAGAGCTCCGGTTGGATCAGAGCTGTCGGCAGCTGGGTGTCGACCCATTCGGCTACGAAGTCCGCCAGTACCTGGGACTTAATGGCCTTCCGGGGGGCGAACGAGATTGTCTCGCCCATGATTTCCACCGCCCACTTTGCGATCCTGCCCGAGGCCTCTCGGCACTGGATGATCTCCCCCAGGGGGAAGGATGACACCACAGTTACCGGATGAGACTCGAAGTAATGTCGCAACTTTCGCCTCGTCAGGATTACTGCATACAGTAGCTTCTGAACTTGTGGGTAGCGGATCTTGGTTTCGGACAGCACCTCGCTGACGAAGTAAACTGGCCTATGAACGGGCAATGCATGCCCCTCTTCTTGCCTTTCGACCACAATCGTGGCGCTAACCACCTGAGTGGTCGCGGCGACATAGACCAAGAGGGCTTCTCCATCAGCTGGGGTACCAAGATAGGCGCCTTGGTGAGGAGTGCCTTCAGGTTCCCGAGAGCTTCCTCGGCCTTAGGGGTCCAAGTGAAGCACTCGGCCTTCCTTAAGAGGCGGTACAGAGGCAGACCTCTTTCGCCGAGGCGTGAGATGAAACGGCTCAAGGCCGCGAGACATCCCATGACCCTCTGTACACCTTTTAAGTCCTTGATGGGCCCCATGCTGGTGATGGCTGCGACTTTCTCTGGGTTGGCTTCGATGCCCCGCTTGGAGACGATGAACCCCAGGAGCATGCCTCGGGGCACCCCGAAGACACACTTCTCGGGATTGAGCTTGACGTCCTTTGCCTTGAGACACCGGAATGTCACTTCAAGGTCGGAGAGGAGGTCGGAGGCTTTCCTTGTCTTGACTATGATGTCATCGACGTAGGCCTCTACCGTGCGACCGATGTGTTCGCCGAACACATGGTTCATGCACCGCTGGTACGTCGCACCCGCGTTCCTCAAACCGAACGGCATGGTGACATAGCAGTACATGCCGAAGGGCGTGATGAAAGAAGTCACGAGCTGGTCGGACTCTTTCATCTTGATTTGATGATACCCTGAGTAGGCATCGAGGAAAGACAGGGTTTCGCACCCAGCAGTGGAATCCACGATTTGATCGATGCGAGGTAGAGGGTAGGGAACCTTCGGACATGCTTTGTTGAGACCAGTGTAGTCTACACACATCCGCCATTTCCCCCCTTTCTTTCTCACAAGCACAGGGTTGGCAAGCCATTCGGGATGGAATACCTCTTTGATGAACCCTGCTGCCATTAGCTTGTGGATCTCCTCGCCTATCACTCTGCGCTTCTCCTCGTCGAATCGGCGCAGAGGCTGCCTGACCGGTCGGGCTCCGGCCCGAATATCCAGCGAGTGCTCGGTGACATCCCTCGGTATGCCGGGCATGTCCGAGGGACTCCGCGCAAAGACGTCGGCGTTTGCGCGGAGAAAGTCGACGAGCACTGCTTCCTATTTGGGGTCGAGCCCGGAACCGATCCGGACCTGCTTGGAGGTGTCGCCACTGGGGTCGAGAGGGACGGCCTTAACCGTCTCCGCTGGCTCGAAATTGCCGGTGTGTCGCTTCACGTCTGGCACCTCTCTGGAGAGGTTCTCCAGGTCGGCGATGAGGGCCTCGGACTCGGCGAGGGCCTCGGCGTACTCCACGCACTCCACGTCGCATTCGAACGCGTGTTTGTACGTGGGGCCGACGGTGATGACCCCGTTGGGGCCCGGCATCTTGAGCTTCAGGTAGGTGTAGTTGTGGACGGCCATGAACTTCGCGTAGCATGGCCTCCCCAATACCGCATGGTAGGTTCCTCGGAACCCGACCACCTCGAACGTCAAAGTCTCCCTTCGGAAGTTGGAGGGCGTTCCGAAGCAGACAGGAAGGTCGAGCTGTCCGAGGGGCTGGACGCGCTTCCCAGGAATGATCCCGTGGAAGGGCGCAGCTCCTGCTCGGATGGAGGACAGATCGACGCGCAGGAGCCTGAGGGTCTCGGCGTAGATGATGTTGAGGCAGCTGCCCCCATCCATCAGGACCTTGGTGAGCCTGACGTCGCCGATGATGGGATCGACGACGAGCGGGTATTTCCTCGGGCTCGGCACGTGGTCGGGGTGGTCAGCTCGGTCGAAGGTGATGGGCTTGTCGGACCAGTCTAGGTAGACTGGCGCCGCCACCTTCACCGAGCAGACCTCCCGACGCTCTCGCTTGTGATGCCGAGCCGAGGCATTTGCCGCATGCCCTCCGTAGATCATGAAGCAGTCGCGGACCTCGGGGAACTCTCCTGCTTGGTGATCTTCCTTTTTGTCGTCGTCGCAGGCCCTGCCACCTTCTGCGGGTGGCCCGGCCCTGTGGAAGTGGTGCCGAAGCATGACGCACTCCTCGAGGGTGTGCTTGACGGGCCCCTGATGGTAAGGGCACGTCTCCTTGAGCATCTTGTCGAAGAGGTTAGCACCTCCGGGGGGCTTCCGAGGGTTCTTGTACTCGGCAGCGGCGATAAGGTCCGCGTCGGCGGCGTCGCGTTTCGCTTGCGACTTCTTCTTGCCTTTCTTCTTGGCGCCGCGCGGAGTAGACGCCTCGGGAGCATCTTCCGACGGGCAGCCCTGGGGCTGCTTGTCCTTTCGAAAGATGGCCTCGACCGCCTCCTGGCCAGAGGCGAACTTGGTGGCGATGTCCATCAGCTCGCTCGCCCTGGTGGGGGTCTTGCGACCCAACTTGCTCACCAGGTCACGGCAGGTGGTGCCGGCAAGGAACGCGCCGATGACATCGGAGTCGGTGATGTTGGGCAGCTCGGTGCGCTGCTTCGAGAATCGTCGGATGTAGTCCCGAAGAGACTCTCCCGGCTGTTGCCGGCAGCTTCGGAGGTCCCAGGAATTCCCGGGGCGCACGTACGTGCCCTGGAAATTGCCGGCGAAGGCCTGGACCAACTCCTCCCAGTTGGAGATCTGCCCTGGAGGCAGGTGCTCCAACCAGGCGCGAGCAGTGTCGGAGAGGAACAGGGGGAGGTTGCGGATGATGAGGTTGTCATCGTCCATTCCACCCAGTTGGCAGGCGAGGCGGTAGTCTGCGAGCCACAATTCCGGTCTCGTCTCCCCCGAGTACTTTGTGATAGTAGTCGGGGGTCGGAAACGGGCCGGAAACGGCGCCCGCCGGATGGCCCGGCTGAAGGCCTGCGGACCGGGTGGTTCGGGCAAGGGACTCCGATCCTCCCCACTGTCGTAGCGTCCCCCACGCCTGGGGTGGTAGCCTCGGCGCACCCTTTCGTCAAGGCGGGCCCGACGGTCGCGACGATGGTGCTCGTTGCCGAGGTGGCCCGGGGCCGCAGGCGCGGTGTTGTGCGTGCGCCCGGTGTAGACCGAGGCTTCCCGCATGAATCGGGAAGTCGCGGCATGAGGTTCCGAGGGGTACCCCTGCCTTCGGGAGGCAGAGCTATCGGCCCGCCGAGCCGCAGCACCTTCCAGGAGATTCTTGAGCTCTCCCTGGATTCGCCGACCCTCGGTGGTTGATGGCTCCGGCATCGCGCGGAGGAGCATCGCTGCGGCTGCTAGGTTCTGACCGACCCCGCTGGATGCGGGTGGCGGCCTGTCCCTGACATCGTTGGCGACGCAGTGCTAGAAACCCTGGGGCAGATGACGTGTTTCTCCGGCCGGGGGTTGGCCCGCCCATACCTGCCCGACGTCCCGGCGGATCGACTCGAGCGCTCCTGCTCCCTCGTCGAGCCTGGCCTGCGCCCCACGGACTTGCTCGAGCTATGGGTCGTGACCCCCCGCCGGAACGGGGACCACAGCTAGCTCCCACAGGATGTCGGCGCGAGGCACCGGCCTATGGAGATCGCCGCCCTCCGGCATGCCGAGATGGTTGCCTTCGGAGGGATCCCCTAGCTCGACGTGGAAACATTCGCGGCTCGGGCCGCAGTCCTTGTCGTCAAGGCTGCGGCTGCCGTCGGAACAGTCGGAGAGGCAGTAGTCACATGCGGTCATAAAGTCCCGCATGGCACTGGGGTTGCCAAATCCAGAGAAATCCCAGCAGATGCTGGGATCGTCATCTTCCTCGGACCCAGATGGCCCGTAGGTCGAGACGTCCGTCAATCGGTCCCAAGGCGACCTTACACGAAACCCCAGAGGGGTTGCACTCGCCTCAACGTGAGCGCCCGCCAAAGCGAGGTCGCTAGGCGGGTTGAGGCCGAGTCGAAATGACGTAGGATGGGAGTCAGTCGGTACCTTTTGGTCGACGAGGAGCGACATAGTCACGTCGGGGACTGATTGCGCCGTCGTCTTGGGTACGAGGGCGACGTCCTGCAGGCCCTCCGCGAGCGTGCTGGTGTCGTCCACTTGCTCGGGGTTGGCGTGTCGCGGGGGGACGGCGCTCGCCTTCGTCTCAAACGCGAGGTCGACGCCCGACGCGTCCTCCGTTGGGGCGCTGGGGACGTCGGTTCGCTCGACAGCCGACGGAGCGTGGCCTCCCGCTCGGCCCTGGTTGCCCCGCCTCCTCCTCCGATGGCGGGGGAGAGGACGGGGCGAGCTCGAATGTTGTTCTTCCACCACGCGGGGAAGACGTCGTCGATTCCGCCGCCGGCGGGCGGGCTGTCGGCCGCCATTGTCGTCGTCGCGCGGCGGTGGAAGGAGTATCATGTCGTAGCTGCCGTCGAGAGACATGAACTCGAGACTCCCGAAACGGAGCACCGTCCCGGGTTGGAGAGGTCGTTGGAGACTGCCCATCTGGAGCTTGACGGGAAACTGCTCGTCAACACGCAGCAGGCCCCTACCTGGCGCGCCAACTGTCGGCGTTTCGAGACCGGGGGGTCCCTAAGCCGACGAGTGAGTGTGCCGCGTGCCCCAGCCCAGATGGGTCGAGCGCGTGGGCGAGCGCGAAGGGGGGAAAAGCGAGGTGGCCGGAGACGAGTCGTGAGAGAGGTGGGAATCCCGCGGCCTTCGTGTTCGACCCGCGCCCAGGTCGGGTGCGCTTGCAGTAGGGGGTTACAAGCGTCCACGCGGGTGAGGGAAGCGAGCGGCCCCAAGAGAGCGCCTGCCCCGTCCTCGTCCCCGCGCGGCCAACCTTTTCTAAGAAGGCCCTGGTCCTTCCTTTTATAGGCGTAAGGAGAGGATCCAGGTGTACAATGGGGGTGTAGCAAGGTGCTACGTGTCTAGCGGGGGTGAGCTAGCGCCCTAAGTACATGCCAGTGTGGCAGCCGGAGAAATCTTGGCACCCAGCTGGTGTGGTGTCGTGGCTGTCGGAGGAGCAACGGAGCCTGGTGGAGGGACAGCTGTCGGAGCGGTTGGGCCCTTGCTGACGTCCCCCTGCTTCCGTAAGGGAGCTGAGAGCCGCCGTCGTCATGGGTCTGGCGGGGCGCCATCATTGCCTATCTGGCGGAGCTAGCCAGATGGGACACCGGTCTTGTTCCCTGCGGCCCGAGTCGGCTCGGGGTAGGGTGATGATGGCGCTTCCTGTTGACGTGGCGGACTTGTGTCCTAGGTCGGGCGACGTGGAGGCTCCTCCGAAGCCGAGTTCGAGTCTGTCCTGCATGGCCGAGGCCGAGCCCGAGCTCCTGGGTCGGGCGAGGCGGAGGTCGTTTGGCAGAGGCCAGGGCGGAGTCCGACCCCTGGGGTCGGGCGAAGCGGAGTTCGTCGTCTTCTGGGGCCTTGCCCGAGTCCGAGCCCTGGGTCGGGCGGAGCGGAGTTCGCCGTCTTCCGGGGCCTTAGCCCGAGTCCGAGCCCTGGGTCGGGCGGAGCGAAGTTCGCCGTCTTCCGGGGCCTTAGCCCGAGTCTGAGCCCTGGGTCGGGCGGAGCGGAGTTCGCCGTCTTCCGGGGCCTTAGCCCGAGTCCGAGCCCTGGGTCGGGCGGAGCGGAGTTCGCCGTCTTCCGGGGCCATAGCCCGAGTCCGAGCCCTGGGTCGGGCGGAGCGGAGTTCGCCGTCTTCCGGGGCCTTAGCCCGAGTCCGAGCCCTGGGTCGGGCGGAGCGGAGTTCGCCGTCTTCCGGGGCCTTAGCCCGAGTCCGAGCCCTGGGTCGGGCGGAGTTTCCTATGGCGCCTTTGGCAAGGCCTGACTGCCTGTCAGTCTCACTCTATCAAGTGGCACTGCAGTCGGAATGGCGCAGGCGGCGCTGTCCTTCTCTCAGACCGGTCAGTGGAGCAGCGAAGTGACGGCGGTCACTTCGGCTCTGCCGGGGGGCGCGCGTCAGGATAAAGGTGTCAGGCTACCTTTGCGTTAAATGCCCCTGCGACTCGGTCGGTCGGCGCGACGATTTAGTCAGGGTTGCTTCTTAGCGAAGGCAAGGCCTCGGGCGAGCCGGAGATGTGTCTGCCGTTAAAAGGGGGCCTCGGGCGAGACGGAAACATCTCGGGGTCGGCTGCCCTTGCCCGAGGCTAGGCTCGGGCGAGGCGTGATCGAGTCGCTCGTATGGACTGATCCCTGACTTAATCGCACCCATCAGGCCTCTGCAGCTTTATGCTGATGGGGGTTACCAGCTGAGAATTAGGCGTCTTGAGGGTACCCCTAATTATGGTCCCCGACAGGTACATAACAAAACAAGACTCACATGCATTGTAAATATGCACAAGATATTGAATTTATATTGCATGTACTTCGAGTTTATAGTTATTATATATACATAAATCATACCTGTCAACATGACTCTTGGTCCTTCAGTTCCCATGCATGTCTTGAATGCATTAAATACCCACTGAAATGTTTCAACAGTTTCATCTCCCAATAATGAGAACCCAAACACTGTGCATTGTAGGTGTTGGTTTGCACCAACAAACATTCCTAGGGGTTTTCCATACAAATTAGTCTTATGAGTTGTATCAAAGGTAATTGCATCCCCAAAATCAACATACTCTCCTTGCTGACTAGCATGAGACCAAAAAATACTCAATATTTTTCCTTCGTTGTCTAACTGGAAATCAGAGAAAAATTGTGGATTATCCCTTTTGCATAATGAAAAAAAGCCAAAATCTTAGACACATCATTGGCATTCTTTTCTCGTTGCTTTGCCTGTTTCCTGTATAGTTCAACAAAAAATTGTAATTATTACTCATTAACTTGACATGGATTTAAAAATTTATATAATAAATTCATAAAGAAAATGATTCTTACAAATTAGCAATGTCCTTTGCTGTAATTGGTACGTTTTCAGGACCACCATGTATCTCAGACACGAAGAACATGATACAGTGTTGCGGGATTTTGCTTTGCTGAATTGAACTAAGAAACTCCATGTACTCAGGATCATGAGTCTTGTTGCATTGTAGGTGTTTCTTTAAAGTATCCTTCTTAATAAAATCATGATTATGTTCTAAGTGGACCAGATCGATTCTTACGGCTACAATATTTTCTTTTGAGTCATCATAGATTTTTTAGTTTCGAACCAGCCTTGCATTGTGTTCTCCTCGATGATGTATTACGGATTCTAGGATTACTAGCTAACCTTTCTGTATTTCTACCCTCCATTGAACAATTTAACCACTTACAGTTCTTTCTCTCCCTATACTTTTTAAGTGGAAAACCAACCTCATATGTGTAACGACGGTAAAAATTGTATGCCTCATCGACATTTCCAAATGTCATACCGATCCTAGGCACCATGGTTGAATCAATACTTTCAGGCTGTGAATTAACATAATCATAAATACAATTAATTTTATATTAGTTACACTCTTAATGTTATTTAAATTGTATAATAGACATAACCAAAGATAAATAACTTAGATGACTTCGGAGGATATTAGGTGTATCTTGTTCATGATCACTAATGGTCCTCATAGGCACCATTTGATTTGCTGCTACCATTGTTTCAATTACTGTTGTATTGCCATCATTGATCCCTGGCGCTCGTAATTCTGCAGGTGGTGTTACTATATTTATCCGTGGACTCGCACCACAGTTTGGAGATATAATTCTTGATGTGGGCGCTGCTGGTAGACCACTGCATGTGTCTGCAAGCCGGCCATCATATTTGTCTAATTATTTTATGAACTGAAGTAATTATACAATTGCAAATGTACCTGGTGCAGCTCTGTGCAATGACGCAGAACTATCATCGCCTGCTTCTTCTTCTCTGTCGTCAGCCATTGTAAACAATGCAACACAATCAGCCGCCAGTTCCTTTTTATATGCCCTGAGCTAACCAATCCCGGGTACAATGTTTACGCTATTTTGTTCGGTCAATTACGATCTATAAAGTTTGTTCCTGCATGCCAGGAGATATTGTCGGACTGGTGATAACAACTCGAGAGAATTTATCTCGGTTTGTTGAAATAGATTTATATTTACTCAAGTATATGTATCCAGTTACGCAATTGTATGTACATATTTATACCTCGCTTTTCTGCTTACGTGCATGCTGGGCGATATTTTCGGGAGGCTTCAGTTATGGTTCGTGATTTTATCGCGTATACCTTTTTACGCTAAAATACACACGGGTTTACGTTCTGTTAGCTTATGATTTACGTTGTGGTTCGACCAGACCAGTAAACCGCCGAACAAACCTGCGGTCTGCCCGGTTCCGTCTAATTGGCTGGGGCTTCCCGATACTAATACGTCAGGGGAGCAGAGTCGGTCAGAATCCCAAGCCAGTTGAGAAGGAAGAGGTGAGCTAGCTAGGGGGAGATAATGAGCGACGACAGGAGTACGGTAGCGTACGATGCTGAAGCCGGCGACGGTCATGAGAGGCAAGGTATGTTGTTCAAGAATTAGTAGTCATCGTCATGGCACATTCATTTCAAGTTGCATGCACATGAATTACACGTACTAGCTGTTGTGATCTGATCGTCAAATTGATCTTGATGGATCTGGATAACACATGCTGAATGCATGCACACGAACTCGGTTTCAGTTCATCTTGATATAGTATGGGTCCATCGTGCCGCCCATCAGTTTGGTCTGCAGGAGCAGGGCTAAGCTAGCTTATACAGTATTGCGCTAGAACGAACGGATATAACAAACAGCTCAGCTGTGCACTGGATGCATGCTGCGTGGACAGCAGGGACGGTGTGGACGGCGACGTCGCACATCGTCGCCGTGGTGGCGGGCTCCGGCGTGCTGGCGCTGCCGTGGACGGTGGCGCAGCTGGGGTGGGTGCTGGGCCCCCTCGTCCTGGTGGGCTTCTCCTGCGTCACCTACTACACCTCCGCGCTCCTCGCCGACTGCTACCGCTACCCGGACCCCGTCCACGGCGCCGTCGTCAACCGCCAGTACGTCGACGCTGTCCGCTGCTACCTGCAGGGTATGCTATGGATCGATGCATCGTACTCCGTATATATCAAATCTTCATGTCGTCTGACGGCTTCTCGTTCAATGCTCCATGGACGACGACGACGACGATATATATGTACGTAAAGACCGGAAGAACGTGGTGCTGTGCGGGTGCGCGCAGTACGTGAACCTATGGGCCACTCTCGTCGGCTACACCATCACCGCCAGCGCCAGTATGATGTGAGTACTTCACGGATCGATCGATCATATGAAAATGAAATGCCTGCCGCCCGGTGGAAAACTGCATCTATGTTTTGTTTTGTACTGTGCAGCGCGGTGAAGCGCGTCAACTGCTTCCACCGCCACGGCTACGGCGCGGCCGGCTGCAGCGACGACCCGTCGGGAATGAGCACGTACATGGCGGTGTTCGGCCTCGTCCAGCTGCTGCTGTCGCAGCTGCCGAGCCTGCACAACGTCGCCTGGCTGTCCGCGGTCGCCGTCGCCACCTCCCTCGGCTACTCCTTCGTCAGCCTGGGCCTGTGCGCCGCCAAGTGGGCGGCCCACGGCGACGTCCGGGGCACGCTGGCCGGGGCCGCCGCCGTCAACGACGACGTCAAGGGCGCCTTCAACGTGTTCCTCGCGCTCGGCAACGTCGCCTTCTCCTACACCTTCGCCGACGTGCTCATCGAGATCCAGGACACGCTGCGGCGGCCGCCGCCCGCGGAGAACCAGGCCATGAAGCGGGCCTCTTTCTACGGCCTCGGCGCCGCCACCGCCTTCTACATCGCGCTGGGCTGCGCCGGCTACGCCGCCTTCGGGGACGACGCGCCGGGGAACGTCCTCACGGGCTTCGCCTTCCACGAGCCCTCCTGGCTCGTCGACGCCGCCAACGCCTGCGTCGTCCTGCACCTCGTCGGCGCCTACCAGGTGTTCGCGCAGCCCATCTTCGCGAGGCTCGAGAGCTGCGCCGCGTGCCGCTGGCCCGACGCCAAGCTCGTCAACGCCACCTACTACGTGCGCGTGCCGCCGTTCCTCCTGTGCTCCGCGTCGTCGCCGCCCACCGTGGCCGTGGCGCCGCTCAAGCTCGTGCTGCGCACCATCGTCATCATGTTCACGACGCTCGTGGCCATGCTGCTGCCCTTCTTCAACGCCGTGCTGGGCCTCATCGGCGCGCTGGGATTCTGGCCGCTCTCCGTCTACTTCCCCGTCAGCATGCACATGGCCAGGCTCAACATCCGCCGCGGCGAGCTCCGGTGGTGGGCGCTGCAGGCCATGAGCTTCGTCTGCCTCCTCGTCTCCATCGGCGCCAGCATCGGCTCCGTGCAGGACATCGTGCACAACCTCAAGGCCGCCGCGCCATTCAAGACCGTAAATTGATCAACTCGCTGGTCTCTCTCTCTTCTTTGTCTTTTGACAATAATATTTTCCAAAACTCCTGGTCGTATTATCCGCTAGTGTTGTGTAACTCACATAATAAACAGATAATATTATTAATTGCTATCTCTATTTTTGTGGTAACCAATGCAGGGACAATGTTCCTTGACTATGATTTCTACTAAATTGCTTAATGTACTTGCACTACCACAAAATCATTAGTGGCATGTTGCTCTTGCACAAATTCTTTAAAAAACGGATGCACACAAATTAAAGGTAGTAAAAAACGGATGCACAAAATCGTTAGTTTGCGGTTTTAATGACTTGTCACTGATTATGTGGCATAAATTGCGTCTATTTCAGTTCTGTCTTTTAGTATCCAAAGTTTATATAATTTTACACACAAATCATTAATTAGGTATTATATTTGTCCTAAATTTTCTGAAATTTTAGAAGTAACAGTTTAATTAGTAAAATAAAAAAAACTACCTAAAAAATCTTAATATTTTTGTCCCTAATTTATTTTTTATCTTTTGAGGCTAAAAAATTTAGTAGAGCTAAATAATACTATTAATAATGACTAAATTTTTTGTTAAGTTTATTAGCAAGTTAAGTGGTCTTTGTGCTAATCACTAACTAAATCAGTTTATATTTGTTTTTAGAAACACTTAGGAAATAATAATAATAATACGATTTCCAATTTTTACACAAACTTTCTCTTAGATAAATTAACGTACACAAATATTTTAAAAATTTTCTTAGAAATTTGAATTTGGACTCATTATTTACATAAATATTTTTGAGAACTTTATATGTTTCTAGATTTAAAGTTCTAAGAAACTTTTGGAAATATTTGTTTATGTTAGTTTAGCTAGAAAAAGGTCTGTGTAAAAATTTCATCATTTTATTACTGTATGCTAAGTGTTTCTAAAAACAAAATTTTAAAATAATTTAGGGGCTATTTATTTGAGATTATAATCTATCCAGATTATATAATCTAGCAATTTTGAATAAGTGTTAATTTAAAATTTGTTAGATTATGTAATCTAGACAGGTTATAAGCGCAAACAAACACCCGCCTTAGTTACTAACTAGAAGAAAGATCACTTAACTTACTTAATGAAATTAACAAAAAATTAGTAGTTTGGTAATAGTATTATTTGTATGTAGTTTTTTATTTTTAGTAATGAACCCGCTATTTCTAAAATTACGGGAAAATCAGGGCAAATGTAATATCTAACTATCAATTTTTTAATAAAATTATATAATTTTGGGTATTAGTAGAAGACAGAATTAAAAAAGACAAAATGAATGCCACTTAAATTAATGTCATGTTATCAAAATCGTCAACTAAATTGTCTAGAAGGTTTTTAATTTGTCTGGTTTCTGTAAAACTGAAGGGATTGGAAGTTATGTAGACTTTTTCCCCTACCGAGTGCAGGCACAGTCCCTATAGTCAACACACCTAGTTTTGTGTGTATGGGAAAAGAGGGAACGAACACGTTGGCACGTTGCACTACTCTACCGCATCCACTTTTATGTTTTATCTCTTTATCATGGATACATATTCCCACCACATGTTGCACAATCAAAGATAGGTTTGCTCTAGAACGATATAATTTAAACATAGTATATTAGCTTAAGGAACATTAATCAATTGTATCTTTGCTGGCAGGTATCCTTCCTTTACCGCTGTTTGCTGTTGGACATCGAATCCAATAGAGTATTAGTTCGTGTTACAAGAGAGAGATTCAGTTTGCATATCAGCTAGCTAGAGTATCGCAATCTATGATATGTATAGAATCAGTATAATTTAGATTATTGATGATTACAGTCGAAGTGTTTGGGTTTTAGGATTGTTATAATATATATGGCGTTTTTAATCCACATCCACACCATAATTTAGCTTGTTTATTGTATCACAAGCGGATTCCATTACCTGATTATTAAATAGATACAACCTCCTAATGCTATGATTGAAAGGATAAATAATATTTAGTAGCGTCTGTGCATAGGCTAATAAATCTACAATTCTAAAATCGACAGCGCATTAAATACCAAGTACAAGTACGTGAAAAATTTGAACCTACTCGTTTTTTTACCGTGATACTAGGAAAGTTCTGCCACGGTCCAAATTTCGAGACCCAAGAATAATCCAATCTACGAAATCAGCTACTAAAAACAGTTTACTGTACATGTAGAGGAGTGAGTTTTTATATGGTATCTTATCAATAAGATAGCTCTTACCAAAACAACCTAGCAAAAAAGCAATGGAAATGAAGTCTAAAATGTGTTGCATGTATTTTAAATGAGCCCATTCAACACCTTTTTTCAATTGCTATATTGCTAGATGTGTATGACGGTGTGTTCAAGTTTCTTTTAATATCTTACCACGTAGAAGCATTAAAAACATATTTGGACATTGGCTTGAAGGGGTAGAGGGGAACTTTAGGAACAAAATTTGGTTTGGAGCCTGTGCCTTTTGTTGGGCAATTTGGTTATGTAGAAATGATGTTATTCTTAACAATGCACAAGTGCCTACTTTAATGCAGGTAGTCTTCAGGGGAATGTATCGGATGAGACAGTGGGCAATACTGCTAAAAAAATAAGACGAATCACACCTCTAGAAAGTTCCTTTTCACTTGTACAACCGTGAGTCTCTGTAACTATGATGCTTAGCAGCATCTATATCACTATATAATCTATTAGTTCAAATTTTATAAAACACACCTAACCAAATCCTCCCCATACCCATAACCTCCACTAAATCTACCAAACAAATTGCATCTATACTTAACATATCATCAAAACTAATAGTTTAGATCGCTGAATAATCCTATTTTTCTTGATCAATGAGAAGTGTGCTTGGACGTTTTCCTTCCACTGCTGTCAAAAAGGTTTCAAAGAGCCAGATAAATAAGGGAATAGTTTTATTATATAATAATGTGGCTTAAAATATAATTGTTTGTTTGTGATGGTTGGTTCCAAAGAGTGGATCAAAAGTCATTCCAAATCTGAAATGTGGTGTCAATCAAGACAACATCCACCAAAAACATTTGTAATCCATGATAGGCCGATCATGGGCCCAAAAGAAATTAGTTATATGACCAGTTGACTTATCTATTTGTCGGCGTTTCGACCCCGGGGGTCCCTGGACCGACGAGTAAATTGTCGTTGCGTGTCCCAGCCCAGATGGGTCGGCGCGAGACGGAACACAAGGGGGAAAGACAGTAGCTCGTGTTGTCCTACGCCCAGGGCGGATGCGCTTGCAGTAGGAGGTTACAAGCGTTCTCGAGGGAGAGAGAGAATCTGCTCGTCAGCCCGTCCTCCCGCACGGCCACCTTTTTCGTACGAGGGCCCTGGACCTTCCTTTTATAGACGTAAGGAGAGGGCCCAGGTGTACAATGGGGGTGTAGCAGTGTGCTAACGTGTCCGGCAAAGAGGAGCCAGAGTCCTATGTACATGCCGACGTGGCTGTCGGAGAGGTGTTGGTGCCCTGTTCATGTGATGTCGTGGCCATCGGAGGAGCGCTTAAACCCTGTAGAAGCACAGCTGTCGGGGCTGTCGGGACCTTGCTGACGTCTCCTTGCTTCCGTAGGGGGCTGAGAACCGCCGTCGTCATGGAGCACGTGGGGTATCATCATTACTTGTTTTACTGGGGCGAGTCAGATGGGACGCCGGTCTTGTTCCCCGTAGCCTGAGCTAGCTAGGGGTAGGGTAATGATGTACCCCTCTGCGACGTGGTCGGCCCGAGCCCAAGGTCGGGCGAGGCGGAGGCTTCTCCGAGGTCGAGGCTGAGTCCGAGCCCTAGGGTCGGACGAGGCGGAGACCGTCGTCCGGGGTCGAGGTTGAGTCCGAGCCTTGGGGTCGGGCGAGGTGGAGACCGTCGTCCGGGGTCGAGGTTGAGTCCGAGCCCTGGGGTCGGGCGAGACGGAGACCGTCTTCCGTGGTCGAGGTTGAGTCCGAGCCCTGGGGTCGGGCGAGGCGGAGACCGTCTTCCAGGGTCGAGGTTGAGTCCGAGCCCTGGGGTCGGGCGAGGCGGAGACCGTCTTCCGGGGTCGAGGTTGAGTCCGAGCCCTGGGGTCGGGCGAGGCAGAGACCGTCTTCTGGGGTCGCGGTTGAGTCCGAGCCCTGGGGTCAGGCGAGGCGGAGCTTCCTATGGCGCCCGAGGCTGGACTTGGCTGCTGTTAGCCTCACCCGAGCGGGTGGCACAGTAGTCGGAGTAGTGCAGGCGGCGCTATTTTCCTGTCAGGTCAGTCAGTGGAGGGGCAAAGTGACTGCGGTCACTTCTGTCTTGTCGACTGAGGAGCGCACGTCAGGATAAGGTGTCAGGCGATCCTTTCATTGAATGCTCCTGCAGTGCGGTTGGTTGGCGTGGCGATCTGGCCAAGGTTGCTTCACCGCGAAGCCTGCCCGAACTGGGCCTCGAGCGAGTCGAAGGTGCGCCCGTTACTTGAGGATGCCCTCGGGCGAGGCGTGAATCTGCCTTGGTCTACTGTTCCTGCCCGAGGCTGGGCTCGGGCGAGGCGAGATCGTGTCCCTTGAGTGGACGGAGCCTTGACCTGAATTGCGCCCATCAGGCCTTTGCAGCTTTGTGCTGATGGTGGTTACCAGCCGAGCTTAGGAGTCTTGGGGGTACCCCTAATTATGGTCCCCGACAGTAGCCCCCAAGCCTCAAAGGGAGTGTTGGTACTCGCTTGGAGGCTTTGTCGCAACTTTTTGCAAGGGGACCGGCCTTTCTTGGTCACACTTCGTTCCGGTGGGTGCGCGCGAGCGCACCCGCTGGGTGTAGCCCCCGAGGCCTCGGAGGAGTGGTTTGACTCCTTCGAGGTCTTAGTGCCTTTCGTGATGCCTCGGCCGGTCTGGTTGTTCCCTCATGCGATCTGATCATAGTCCGGGTGCATGGTCAGGTTCCGAGTTCTCGGGCTAGTATGTTGACGCTGTCAACGGTTTGGCCGGAGCCGGGTTCGCGAGAGCAGCCCCCAAGCCTCTGCACACGGCGAGAGGACGGTCAGGGACTGACTCGGCTTTTTTCATACGCCCCTTCGTCGCCTTTCCACAAGGAGGAGGGGGGGAAGCGCCATGTTGCCCTCGGAGGGCGCCGAACATGGTGTCTCCAGTGAGTTGCTAACGGGTGATCCGAGTGGACGCCCGTGCCCCATTCGATAAGGGTCGGCTAGTGGCCCAGAGGCGCGCTCCAAAAGTACCTGCAGGTGATTTGTCGGACCCGGTCCCATTCGATAGGGTCCGAGGGCTCGATGCCTCCCTCTGATGGGATTCCGTTACAGAATCGCTCCTGCTGGTCTCGGAAATGTCCTAGGGTACCTCAGGAGCGTAGCCCGAGCCTTGGTTATGTATCGAAGTACCTAGAGTCATCCCTCACTCTGCATGTTCTGGGGCGACTGTCGAACCCTTCGAGGGGCCAGCCTACGAACCCCTGATCAGTAGTGGGCGCGGAGCCCGAGCGGCCTGAGGCAGCTGTCGAACCCTTCCGAGGGGCCAGCCTTCGAACCTCTAACCAGAAGTGGGCGCGGAGCCCGAATGCTCTGAGGCGGCTGTCGAACCCTTCCGAGGGGCCAGCCTTCGAACCTCTGATCAGTAGGAGGGCTCGGGGCCCGCTTCCTTCGCGGAGAAGGATCCCTTTCGGAGTATCCCCTTTCCCGGTCCCTGTAGCAAGAGAGAGAAAGGGAAAAGGAAAAGGATACGAAATTGAACGACGTGGCACACCTTTTTTTGACACGGTCATTATGGCGGAGGTGAAGCGTCGCCCGCTTCGCCTGCCAAAGGTATCGCCTGCCCTGCCGCGGAGTTAATGCGATGGGACGAGTGGTTCGCGGGGCGGTCGTCGTGCATGCGCGAGCCGTTCGAGGAACGGGACACGGGCGTGTCGTCTTCATGCCGTGGGAGAGGGCTCTCCTGCTGCTCTAGGAGGGGACGTGAGCCTGTAGACGATTTGACCGCCGCTTCCGCTCGCCTGCTGCCGCCATTACTGTCGGCCCACTTCTGGCCATATCGACCATCGCGCCTTCTCCCGTGGCTGACTGACCCGTGACCGGCGTGTTTGGCTGGCACTGCTGGTCCACGCGTAGGGTTGCCTCGAATCGCGGTACCGGTTCTGCAGTCGAGAAGGCGCGGCGCTGGCGCAAGTGGCGCTGCAGTTTTTTGCACGTAGTAACCGGCGCGCCGGTTACATGACTTGTGGGCCTGGGACTCCATGCTAGATGCGTTGAAGTCGAAAGGGTGCATCCCCATGGCACAGTTGCATGCTGCCTGTATGGCGGTCCGCCCTTTCACCCGCTGGTTTAGGCGAAGACGGAGGAATGCTTGTAACCGCTGGGCGGTTACACGCTCCGCACGCGGCGGTTTGGCTTCTTCTGTCTTGGGCCAGCTTGCATGTCGTGTGGGACCCAGCCCCCGTGTCGTAGGGGGAGGACCTTTGAGCGCGTTGGTGAAGACAGCCCGCAATGCCTGAGGACGCGGGTGGGGTGAGTTGCCTTTAAAAAGGGAAAGGCTCCCTAGGTGGCAGTCACGCCTCCGCATTCTCTTCATGCATTGCGCCCTTCCACCTTCCGAGCCCCCAGATGGGGTGTGCCCACGTTGCCTTCGTCTTGCTGCCGTTGGGGGAGCGCGATCTCGTGGAGATCGGTACCTTTCAGCCATCGTTCGGCTTCAAGGATTTTCGTCGGGCAGCCCAGCTGCATCTCCTCACCAATGGTCACCCAGGACGGTGACCATCAGTTCGATGGTGGGGAGAAGCAAGCTGGGCTGCGGCCTCTGCCCCGCCCTCAGCTTCAAGGATCTTCATCATCCTTGCTGGGGCGGAGGGCGAGCTGAGCCGGAGCTCTACCTCCCGCACGGGTCGGCGGGCCACTTGAAAGTTATCGTCCCGCAGGCCCTCCGATGTGGAGGTTGTTCATACCCGCGGGAACGGAACCGGAGTCCCATTTGTAATGGCATCTTGAGTGCTGGTGTATGTTCATTGCGGCTGTCGGGGCCTGAACATCTGTGTACGTGGGCGTAAAGCCGTGTTTCTTCCCCATTTCGGGCACCGGGTCTCGCGTGTCGGCTAGCTGAACCGCTTAACCAAGTGTGAGTTGCCCTGCGCGGAAGGTGACGAGTGAGGTATCCGTATCCCGGAGGCGTAGGAGTCCCTCGGCTCGGTCGGCCTTGCCACTCAAGGCTTCTCTTGCCCAGTTAAGGAAACCCTCGGCTGCTCTGCGATGAGCCAGAGCCGAAGGCCGCGGTGTCAGCATGGACAGAGGCAGAGTTGGCTCAAAAAGGGGGCTTCATCGGCCCAGGCCGAGGAGGTGTAGCGGCGGTGGCCGGAGCCTGGCCGGGTCGTCTACTGGCAGGACCAACCCCGGAGTCGGGCTGCCGAGGCCACGAGCCGGGCTAGTGTCCTCGGGGGACAGCTGGCTGAGGCCACGAAGCGGCCGGACAAGCCGTCTGTTTGGGCCGAGTTCCTGGAGGAGACCCTGGCGGCGATGGCCCAGGCGTGGTGCTGACATCTTCCTTCGAGGTGGAGATCCTTCGCCCGTGTTGCCGTCCGAGGCCGGGTCGGATTCCGCCGAAGGTGGAGACGATGCCGAGGGTGCTGCCGCTCCCCCTATTGATGTCTGAACCTGTAGGAACAGTTTGTCTGTAGTGTGCGTATGTTTTTTGCGGCCGCCGAGGCCCAAACATGTCATTGTCGTGTTATAAAGCTGCGTTTCTTTTCCTCTTATTTCGAGTATCAGGACTTGCTTGTCGGTAGTAGAATTGTTTATCCGAGCGAGAGTTACTTATCGCGGAAGGTGATGAGTGAGGTATCCGTATCCCGGAGGCATAGGAGTCCCTCGGCTCGATCGACCTTCGTCGCTTACGTGTACTCTTGCTCGTCCGCAGGATTCTATTATCGATATAGTTGAGAAGGCACGAAAAAACGTTTTGGCAGAGAAATTTTCGAGCGTTAAGACTTGTTCGGTTAGCAGAATCGCTTATCCGAGCGTGAGTTACTTATCGCAGAAGGTGATGAGTGAGGTATCCGTATCTCGGAGGCGTAAGAGTCCCTCGGCTCGGTCGGCCTTGCCGCTTATGTGTACTCCGTCGTTTTCTGGATCCCACTATCGACGTAGTCGAAAAGCACGAAAGATGTTCTGGCCGAAAGACTTTTTCCAAGGAAAATTTTGACACAGAGGGGGTTCCCCCCTTCTAGCCCCCGAGGGAGGGTCGGGCTTTGCCGAGGCAAGGCTGACCCTTCTTTGACGGTTAGACTTTACTTGTGTATGTAAACGAGGTATATGAACGACTTGAAAGCATCTTAAGGGTAGAAGCGATGTAGCTGTCGGATGTTCCAAGCGTTGTTGTAGACCTCGCCTTGACTGTTGGCCAGCTTGTATGTTTCGGGCTTCAAAGTCTAGGCGATGATAATGGCTCTTCCCAGGGAGGCGTGAGCTTGTGGCACCCTCGGGCGTCTTGTCGTAGCCGAAGCACCAAGTCGCCCACCTGGAGGTCTTGGGACCGAACCCCTCGGGCGTGGTAGCGTCGCAGGAACTGCTGATACCGCGCCGACTGTAGTAAGGCCATGTCCTGAGCCTCTTCCAACTAGTCCAGTGAGTCTTATCGGTTGGTCTGGTTGCTTCGGGCGTCGTATGCCCTCGTCCTTGGGGAGCCGTATTCTAAGTCTGTGGGCAAGATAGTCTCGGCCCCATAGACTAGAAAAAACGGCGTGAAGCCCGTGGCTCGGCTTAGCGTCGTCCTCAGACTCCAGACCACCGAGGGGAGTTCCTTCATCCATCGCCTGCCGAACTTGTTGAGATCGTTGTAGATCCTCGGCTTGAGTCCCTGTAGAATCATGCCGATGGCATGCTCTACCTGCCCATTCGTCATGGGGTGAGCTACGGCAGCCCAGTCCACCCGGATGTGGTGGTCCTCGTAGAAGTCCAGGAACTTCCTACCGGTGAACTGGGTGCTGTTGTCGGTGATGATGGAGTTCGGGACTCCAAAGCGATGGATGATGTTGGTGAAGAACGCCACGGCCTGTTCGGACCTGATGCTGTTTAGGGGTCGGACTTCAATCTACTTGGAGAATTTGTCGATAGCGACCAGCAGGTGCGTGAAGCCCCCGGGTGCCTTCTGCAAGGGACCGACGAGGTCCAGACCCCACACAGCAAACGCCCAGGTGATGGGTATTGTTTGCAGAGCCTGAGCGGGCAAGTGGGTCTGCCTTGCATAGAATTGACACCCTTGGCAGGTGCGTACAATCCTAGTGGCGTTGGCCACCACGGTTGGCCAGTAGAAACCATGTCGGAAGGCGTTTCCAACAAGGGCTCAAGGCGCTGCGTGGTGACCGCAAGCCCCGAGTGTATTTCTTGCAATAACTCCTGACCTTCGGCGATGGATATGCATCGCTGGAGGATGCCTGAGGGGCTGCGGTGGTAGAGCTCCTTTCCGTCACCCAGCAAGAATGACTTGGCACGCCGCGCCAATCGCCAAGCCTCGGTTCCGTCGAAGGGTAGCTCTCCTCGGTGGAGATATTGTAGGTACGGGGTCTGCCAGTTTCGATTAGGCGGGACCCCATTCTGCTCCTCCTCGACGGGCAGTGCCTCACCCTCGGCGACCGAGGGTGCCTCGGGCAGGGCCGAGGGTGCCTCGGGCTAAGCCGAGGCCTTCTCGGGCTCGGGCGTGTCGTCGGTCTTGACGGAGGGTTGATGTAGGTCTCGGGAGAAGACGTCCGGGGGGACCGTTGTCCGCCCCGAGGCTATTTTAGCCAGCTCGTCCGCAGTCTTGTTGTACCGTCAGGTGACGTGGTTGAGCTCGAGCCTGTAGAACTTGTCTTCCAGGCGCCGAACCTCGTCGCAGTAGGCTTCCATCTTCGGGTCGCGGCAGTGGGAGTTCTTCATGACTTGGTAGATGACAAGCTGCGAGTCGCCACGAGCGTCGAGGCGCCGAACCCCTAGCTCGATGGCGATGCACAACCCGTTAACCAGAGCCTCGTACTCGGCCACGTTGTTGGACGCCGGGAAATGGAGGCGCAGCACGTAGCGGAGGTGCTTTCTGAGGGGTGAGATGAAGAGCAGGCCCGCGCCCGCTCCTGTTTTCATCTGCGACCCGTCGAAAAACATGGTCCAGAGTTCCGGTTGGATCGAGCTGCTGGAAGCTGGGTGTCGACCCATTCTGCCACGAAATCCGCCAAGACTTGGGATTTGATGGCCTTCCGAGGGGCGAATGAGATTGTCTCGCCCATGATCTCCACCGCCCACTTCACAATCCTACCCGAGGCCTCTCGGCACTGGATGATCTCCCCCAGGGGGGAGGATGACACCACAGTCACCGGATGAGACTCGAAGTAGTGTCGCAACTTTTGCCGCGTCAGAATTACCGCGTACAGTAGCTTCTGAATTTGCGGGTAGCGGATTTTGGTCTCGGATAGTACCTCACTGATCAAGTAGACCGGCCTCTGGACGAGCAATGCATGCCCTTCTTCTCGTCTCTCGACTACGATCGCGACGCTGACCACCTGAGTGGTTGCAGCTACGTAGATCAGGCGAGCTTCTCCGGTAGTGGGGGGCACCAGGATGGGCGCGCTTGTAAGGAGCGCCTTCAAGTTCCCGAGGGCTTCCTCGGCCTCGGGGGTCCAAGTGAAGCGCTCGGTCTTCCTTAAGAGGCGGTATAGGGGCAGGCCTCTTTCGCCGAGGCGCGAGATGAAGTGGCTCAGAGCCGCAAGACATCCCATGACCCTCTGTACTACTATCAAGTCCTTGATAGGCCCCATGTTGGTGATGGCCGCGATTTTCTCCGGGTTGGCCTCAATGCCCCGCTCGGAGACGATGAACCCCAGGAGCATGCCTCGGGGGACTCCGAAGACACACTTCTCGGGATTGAGTTTTACGCCTTTCGCTTTGAGACACTTGAATGTCGTTTCAAGGTCGGAGAGGAGGTCGGAGGCTTTCCTTGTCTTGACTACGATGTCATCGACGTAAGCCTCGACCGTTCGGCCAATGTGCTGTCCGAACACTTGGTTCATGCACCTTTGGTATGTCGTGCCTGCATTCCTTAAACCGAATGGCATAGTAATATAGCAGTACATGCCAAAGGGTGTGATGAAAGAAGTCACGAGCTGGTCGGACTCTTTCATCCTGATTTGGTGATACCCTGAGTAGGCATCAAGGAATGATAGGGTTTCGCACCCAGCAGTGGAATCCACGATTTGATCGATGCGAGGCAGAGGGTAGGGAACCTTCGGACATGCTTTGTTTAGACCAGTGTAGTCTACACACATCCGCCATTTCCCACCTTTCTTTTTCACAAGCACTGGGTTGGCTAGCCATTCGGGATGATTACCTCTTTGATGAACCCTACAGCCATCAGCTTGTGGATCTCCTCGCCTATGGCTCTGCACTTTTCTTCGTCGAATCGGCGCAGAGGCTGCTTCACGGGCCGGGCTCCAGCTCGGATATCCAGCGAGTGCTCGGCAACATCCCTCGGTATGCCAGGCATGTCCGAGGGACTCCACGCAAAAACCTCAGTGTTTGCACGGAGAAAGTCGACGAGCACTGCTTCCTATTTGGGGTCGAGCTCGGAGCCGATCCATACTTGCTTGGAGGCGTCGTTGCTGGGGTCGAGAGGGACGGACTTAACCGCCTCTGTTGGCTCGAAGTTGTCGGCGTGGCGTTTCGCATCTGGCACCTCCTTGGAGAGGCTCTCTAGGTCAGCGATGAGGGCCTTGGACTAGGCGAGGGCCTCAGCGTACTCCACACATTCCACGTCGCATTCGTACACGTGTCGGTATGTGGATCCGACGGTGATGACCCCGTTGGGGCCCGGCATCTTGAGCTTGAGGTAGGTGTAGTTGGGGACAGCCATGAACTTGGCGTAGCATGGTCTCCCTAGCACAGCGTGGTAGGTTCCTCGGAACCCGACCACCTCGAACGTGAGGGTTTCCTTTTGGAAGTTGGAGGGAGTCCCGAAGCAGACGGGCAGATCGAGTTGCCCAAGGGGTTGGACGCGCTTCCCGAGGATGATCCCATGAAAGGGCGTCGCACCGGCCCGAATCATGGACAAATCGATCTGCAAGAGCCCGAGGGTCTCGGCGTAGATGATGTTGAGGCTGCTGCCTCCGTCCATGAGGACCTTGGTAAGCCTGACGTTGCCGATGACGGGATCGACAACAAGCAGGTACTTCCCCAGGCTCGGCACGCGGTCGGGGTGGTCGCCTTGGTCGAAGGTGATGGGCTTGTCGGACCAGTCTAGGTAGACTGGCGCCGCCACCTTCACCGAGCAGACCTCCCGACGCTCCTGCTTGCGGTGCCGTGCCGAGGCGTTCGCCACCCGCCCACCGTAGATCATGAAGCAGTCATAGACCTCGGGGAACTCCTCTGCCTTGTGGCCTTCCTTCTTGTCGTTGTCGTGGGCTTTGCCACCTTCCGCCGGTGGCCCGGCCTTGTGGAAGTAGCGCCGAAGCATGACGCACTCCTCAAGGGTGTGCTTGACGAGACCCTGATGATAGGGGCATGACTCCTTGAGCATCTTGTCGAACAGGTTGGCCCCTCCGGGAGGCTTTCAGGGGTTCCTGTGCTCGGCTGCGGCGACAAGATCTGCGTCGGCGGCGTCGCGTTTCGCTTGTGACTTCTTCTTACCATTCTTCTTCGTGCTGCGCTGAGCGGACGCCTCGGGGACGTCTTCCTTCGGGCGCCCCTGAGGCTTCTTGTCCTTCCGGAAGATGGCCTCGACCGCCTCCTGGCCAGAGGCGAACTAGGTGGCGATGTCCATCAGCTCGCTCGCCTTGGTGGGAGTCTTGCGACCCAGCTTGCTCACCAGGTCACGGCAAGTGGTGCCGGCGAGGAACGCGCCGATGACATCTGAGTCGGTGATGTTGGGTAGCTCGGTGCGCTGCTTCGAAAATCACCGGATGTAGTCCCGCAGGGACTCTCTCGGCTGCTGGCGGCAGCTTCGGAGATCCCAGGAGTTCCTAGGGCGCACGTATGTGCCCTGGAAGTTTCCGGCGATGGCTTTGACCAGGTCGTCCCAGTTGGAGATCTACGCAGGAGGCAGATGCTCGAGCTAGGCTCGGGCGGCGTCGGAGAGGAACAGGGGGAGGTTGCGGATGATGAGGTCGTCATCGTCCGTTCCGCCCAGCTGGCAGGCCAGTCGGTAGTCCGCGAGCCACAGTTCCGGCTTTGTTTCCCCCGAGTACTTGGTGATGGTAGTCGAGGTCCGGAACTGGGTCGGGAACGGCGCCCGTCGTATAGCCCGGCCGAAAGCTTGCGGATTGGGTGGTTCGGGCGAGGGGCTCCGATCCTCCCCGCTGTCGTAGCGTCCCCCACGCCTGGGGTGGTAGCCTCGACGCACCTTCTCGTTGAGGTGGGCTCGACGGTCACGGCGATGGTGCTCGTTGCCGAGGCGACCCGGGGCCGCAGGCGCTGTGTCCTACGTGCGCCCGGTGTGGACCGAGGCTTCCCGCACGAAACGGGAAGTCGCAGCGTGATGCTCCGGGGGGTACCCCTGCCTTCGGGAGGCAGAGCTTTCGGCCCGTCGGACCGCGGCATCCTCCAGGAGATTCTTGAGTTCTCCCTAGATACGCCGTCCCTTAGTGGTGGATGGTTCTGGCATCGCTCGGAGTAGTATTGCTGCTGCAGCCAGGTTCTGGCCGACCCCACTGGAAGCCAGGGGCAGCCTTGCCCTAGCATCATCAACGATGCGGTGTTGGACGTCCTGGGGCAGATGACGTGCTTCTTCGGCTGGTGCTCGGCCTACCCACTCCTGCCCGACGTTCTGCCGGAGCTACACAAGTTGTCCTGCTTCCTCGTCGAGCCTGGCCTGCATCTCGCGGATTTGCTCGAGCTGTGCGTCCTGACCCCCCGCAGGGACTGGGACCACAGCTAGCTCCCGAAGGATGTCAACGCGAGGCACAGGCCTAGGGGGATCGCCGCCCTCCAGCATACCAAGGTGGTTGCCTTCGTCGAGACCCCCTAGATCGACACGGAAACATTCGCGACTTGGGCCACAGTCCTCGTCGCCGAGGCTATGGCTATCATCGGAGCAATCGGAGAGGCAGTAGTCACATGCGGTCATGAAGTCCCGCATGGCACTGGGGTTCCCGAGCCCGGAGAAATCCCAACCATAGTCGGGCTCGTCATCTTCCTCGGAACCCGGGGGCCCGTAGGTCGAGACGGCCGTCAATCGGCCCCAGGTTGACCACATATGATACCCCGGAAGGTTCGGATATGCCTTTATGAAAGCGTCCACCGAAGCGGGGTCGCTTGGTGGGTCGAAACTGAATCTAAAAGGCAAAGGGTGGAAAACGGACGGTACCTCTTGATCGATGGATGGTGACGGAGTCGCGTCGGGGGCGGACTGCACCGTTATCTCAGGTACGAGGCTAACGCCCAGCAGGTCCTTCGCGAGCGTGCTGGCGTCATTCGTCTGCTTGGGGTTGGCGTGTCGCGGGGAAACAACGCCTGTCTTCGTCTCAGACGCGAGGTTGACGCCCGACGTATCCCCCGCTGGGGCGCTGGCATCGTCGACTCGCTCGACAGCCGACGAGGTGCCGCCTCCTGCTTGGCCATGGTTGCCCTGCCTCCTCCTTCGTCGACGGGGAAGGTGACGGGACAGACTCGGATGCTGTTCTTCCGCCACGCGGGGAAGACATCGTCGATTCTGCCGCCGACGGGCAGGCTGACGGCCGCCATTGTCGTTGTCGCGCGGCGGAGGAAGGAGTACCATGTCGTAGCTGTTGTCGAGGGACATGAACTCGAGACTCCCGAAACGGAGCAGCGTCCCGGGCTGGAGAGGTTGCTGGAGACTACCCATCTGGAGCTTGACGGGAAGCTGTTCGTCAACACGCAGCAGGCCCCTACCTGGCGCGCCAACTATCGGCGTTTCGACCCCGGGGGGTCCCTGGACCGACGAGTAAATTGTCGCTGTGTGTCCCAGCCCAGATGGGTCGGCGCGAGACGGAACATAAGGGGGAAAGATAGTAAGGGGAATCGCGGCTCGTGTTGTCCTGCGCCCAGGACGGATGCGCTTGCAGTAGGGGGTTACAAGCGTTCGCGGGGGAGAGAGAGAGCCTGCTCGTCAGCCCGTCCTCCCGCGCGGCCACCTTTTTCGTACGAGGGCCCTAGACCTTCCTTTTATAGATGTAAGGAGAGGGCCCAGGTGTACAATGGGGGGTGTAGCAGTGTGCTAACGTGTCTGGCAAAGAGGAGCCAGAGTCCTATGTACATGCGGACGTGGCTGTCCGAGAGGTGTTGGTGCCCTGTTCATGTGATGTCGTGGCCATCGGAGGAGCGCTTAAACCCTGTAGAAGCACAGCTGTCGGGGCTGTCGGGACCTTGCTGACGTCTCCTTGCTTCCGTAGGGGGCTGAGATCCACCGTCGTCATGGAGCACGCGGGGTGTCATCATTACTTGTTTTACCGGGGCGAGCCAGATGGGACGCCGGTCTTGTTACCCGTAGCCTGAGCTAGCTAGGGGTAGGGTAATGATGTACCCCTCTGCGACGTGGTCGGCTCGAGCCCAAGGTCGGGCGAGGCGGAGGCTTCTCCGAGGTCGAGGCTGAGTCCGAGCCCTGGGGCCGGGCGAGGCGGAGACCGTCGTCCGGGGTCGAGGTTGAGTCCGAGCCCTAGGGTCGGGCGAGGCGGAGACCGTCGTCCGGGGTCGAGGTTGAGTCCGAGCCCTGGGGTCGGGCGAGGCGGAGACCGTCGTCCGGGGTCGAGGTTGAGTCCGAGCCCTGGGGTCGGGCGAGGCAGAGACCGTCGTCCGGGGTCGAGGTTGAGTCCGAGCCCTGGGGTCGGGCGAGGCGGAGACCGTCTTTCGGGGTCGAGGTTGAGTCCGAGCCCTAGGGTCGGGCGAGGCGAAGACCGTCTTCCGGGGTTGAGGTTGAGTCCGAGCCCTGGGGTCGGGCGAGGCGGAGACCGTCTTCCGGGGTCGAGGTTGAGTCCGAGCCCTGGGGTCGGGCGAGGCGGAGCTTCCTATGGCGCCCGAGGCTGGACTTGGCTGCTGTCAGCCTCACCCGAGCGGGTGGCACAGCAGTCAAAGCAGTGCAGACGTCGCTGTTTTCCTGTAAGGTCAGTCAGTGGAGGGGCGAAGTGACTGCGGTCACTTCTGTCTTGTCGACTGAGGAGCGCGCGTCAGGATAAGGTGTCAGGCAATCCTTGCATTGAATGCTCCTGCGGTGCGGTCGGTTGGCGTGGCGATCTGGCCAAGGTTGCTTCACTACGAAGCCTGCCCGAACTGGGCCTCGGGCGAGTCGAAGGTGCGCCCGTTACTTGAGGATGCCCTCGGGCGAGGCATGAATCTGCCTTGGTCTACTGTTCCTACCCGAGGCTGGGCTCGGGCGAGGCGAGATCGTGTCCCTTGAGTGGACAGAGCCTTAACCTGAATTGCGCCCATCAGGCCTTTGCAGCTTTGTGTTGATGGTGGTTACCAGCCGAGCTTAGGAGTCTTGAGGGTACCCCTAGTTATGGTCCCCGACACTATTTGAGTGACATAAAATTACAGGATCCTCATTCTGCTTTCTCTTCAAATATCGCAACAATGTCTATGCATCATTGGATTCTAAATATTTCTTTCGCTCTCGACCAATCTCATTAGTGCAACCTGCCTTAGAGAATGGAATACTTTTAGCAACAACATAAAGTTACTTTATGAATTCATACACGTGTGATGGTTTCATCTCGACTTCCGTGTTTGAGCAATTAGTAGTTTGTACGCTTCTATAACATGTGGTCGAGATCTTAGCTTGCACATCATCTTACTTGGACTAGTTAGATAATGGTTGTGCTCAGGTAGAATATTTAGAATGTCCAAACCCCTTCTTTGCTGGCATCAAACCGAATTGTAACATTGCAACCTATCCTTGTAGTACCAAATCCTCGTTTGCTACAAGCTAAGAGGTTTGAATATATGGTTTTATCTGCTCGACTCTTTGTATCACTCCTTCTAACGCTGGGTCAAACCTTACCAGCATAGGTGTATTGTATATCTCATAAGCATCTTCCTCGGACTCAAACAACATTCCAACTTTAGGAACCACAACAGTTCGTCCATCTTTTTCATCAACCTATCGTAAGATGTGTTTGAATGAAAATCACATTACTAGAGTATAGTTTAATTTTCTTAAATATTAAGAACTATTTTGTTACCTCATTTGATGTTGCTTCATCGAATTGCTAAAGACAGTCTTACATCCCATCGGCATCACCGTTGTTATGCTACACGTCTCTAAAATTAATGGTCTACCGCGCAGTCCACAGTGATAGTCGACCACCGGTTTTCGGTTTGTGAACAGGAAAGCTGGCTTCCCTGCTCCGGCTCCTTTGAATACCATAGCATGGAATCAGATCCAGTAGAGGCGCCCTCCGAGACGACGAGCTGCAGCTGCTTGTCTGCATCGAACACTACCGAAATCAGCTCCTTTGCCGTGTGTCTCAAACACACGGCAAAGGCAATCTTACACTCGGCAAATGCTTTGCCGAGTGTTACACTCAGCAAAGAATGCTCGGTGAACTGTACATCGGCAATAGCCTCTTTGCCGAGTACTATTTGTCGGGCACTCGGCAAAGACTTTGCCGAGTGCCAAATGGCACTCGGCAAAGAAAAGTCACCGTCACGGCGCCAAGTAATGGTGACGGATCCTTTGCCGAGTGTCGTCTGTGGCACTCGGCAAAGAGGTCAATGTTGCCGAGTGTTTGCTCGAGAGGCCCTCGGCAAAGACTGACCCAGTGGGCCCCACTGCCAGTCCCTGTGCCGAGAGCTCTAGTAGGCACTCGGCAAAGGAGGCTTCTTTACCGAGTGTCTGTTGGACAGGTACTCGGCAAAGAACCCTCCAGTGGGCCCCTTTGCCAGTCCCTTTGCCGAGTGCCTTGGCAATGGCACTCGGCAAAGATGTCTTTGCCGGTTCCTAGGTTTCCTTCTTTGCCGAGTGCCATTGTCAGCACTCGGCAAAGATGGCTTTACCGGTTCCCAGGTTGCCTTCTTTGCCGAGTGCCATGGTCATAGCACTCGGCAAAGCGCCCCTTTGCCGAGTGTTACACTCGGCAAAGTGACCAGAATGTCCCTTTTTTATTTGCTTTTGTTGTTCCATCCAAACAAACAAAAGATATATATGATTCACATCACATTATATATCAATCACATCACAGAATGAACACATTTATCATCAACACCATATATATCACAAAGTCTCACTAAAGTCTCACAAATATAAGTAAGGATCATCACAAAACAGATATAAGTCTGCGTCATCACTAACATCACCAAGTATCTCACAAGATAAAGTTTAACTAACATCACCAACACTCATAAAGGTAAGTCTGGATCATCACAAAACAGATCATCAACGAGGTGGGCATCTGGACTGGTTCGGCGAAGGGCTGGACGAAGCATGAGGGTTGTTCGACGCCGTCGATTGACCCTGCACAGAGAAGAGATTGTATGTGTGAGAACATATGAATAAATATCATGCAGTACTAAAATTTTGATACTCACAGGAGTAGTGAACTCTGTAGGGTCAGCTGCAGGGAACAACGGAGGTGGTGGAGCATGACCCTGTGCGGCGCCAAGGCTCTGCATGTACGCGAACATCTCCGCCATCCTCTTCTCCAGCTCCTCACGTTGCCTCCTCTCATCATCTAGCTGAGTCTGTAATATTTCGCCCTAATGTTACGATAATGCAAAGAGAAGATATATAAAAATCAATGAACGATGAATAGATAATTAATAACCTGGAGTTGCTGGATACGATGCTGTGAGGTGTCCTGCCGAGGTCGTATGGCTGGGCTCGCGCTCGTGCTCCTTGCTCGCACCTGAGAGAGAGTGGGAGTGGAGGACGAGTCGATTGCCCCGTCGGCAATCCAGTACCGCCCATGCCTCTTGCCTCCTCCGACCCTCATGAGGACATCTCCGTCGATGTCCTCGGTCCTCGGATCGTAATCTGGCCCATGGACCTCCTTGGCCATGGCGGTGTACTCACTGAGTCAGCTGTGGATGGCGGGGTTGGTGTACGCCTCGGGCCCGTCATCCGGGTTGTAGGTGACGTCGGACGTTGCCTTCCCCTTGTGGGCCATGGCATATGCCGAGAACGTGGAGCAAGGCGCGCCACCATGTGCCGCCGACTGCGAGAAAACCAACGATATGGTTAGAAATCATGTCTAATCGAAAGTTATATACCTAAATAAAAAAGAGCGCGTACCCATGCTTCCGCGTATTTGCCCAGGCTACGGCTGCCTTGATGGTGGGAGGGACCTTGCATCAGCAAATGCCGTTCTCGGCTAGCGTTGTGCGCCTCGTCCCACTCAGCCGAGCACCACCTCTGCACCATCTTCTCCCAGCACTCAGGATGCGCGGCGCACCAATGAGGAATCATCTAAAAAAATATAAGTACACCGCATATCAGAAGATAAGAATAAGCATATTTAGTACCAATAATAAAGTTTTGTATTTACCTGCAAGTACTGGTCCGCAGTCAATGACATGGTTCGGGCGTCCTTCTTGTTCACCTTCTCCCCAAGGACGGAGCCGTGGTAAGTGACGATGGCCTGGATGCGCGCCTCGTAGTGCATGTCCACGATGAGCTTCTTACAGCACGTCGTAGACACCACATCCGCCCTGGCCTCGTATCCAGCATCACACCTGAAGAAATCCTACATACAAAGACGATGTATCCATACATTATTTCAAGAATATGCAACAAATGCGACTTATTAAACAATATAGTGCGAGGAAGACTTACCCACAGCTCTTGCTTCACCCGCTCCGCCTTGTTGTTGAATTGTCTGCCGTCCCGATCTACTGCATCGGGGGCGACGGCGTAGTGGTCGAAGGTGTATGCTGGGCTCGTCACTCCGGCGTACTCGACAAGTCCAGGGAAGTGTTCCCGGCATAGAAGGCCGAGGATGCCATTGGGGTTGCGGCCGTGACCCCCTGCAGTCTCCAAAACCATCCAAGACCTGTCGAAGTGATTAAGATGAAGTATTAGTTTCTATTATTAATTTGAACATATAATATGAAAAAGCAGCAACAACATCTAAAGTTACCTACCTCTCTCCATCGGGTCATATCAGCGGACGTCTGTCACGAAGTATGGGTCGCTTAGGTAGGCTCGCGGGACCTCGCAGGTAGATACTCCTCGAACCTGAGGAGCCAGAACCTGAGACGTCCTGCTGAGCGGCGTCGTCGTCGTCATCGTCCTGCTGCGCCGCATCGTCGTCGTCCTGCTGTGCCGCATCGACAGCGGCTTGCTGCTCCACCTGCTGCTGTACGGCGTCGTCCTGCTGCGCCTCCTCCTCCGTCCTACGGGTGCTCCTCCTCCCCCTCCCCCTCCCCCTCCTCGTCCTCGTCCCACCGCCCACCATCTTTGTCCAACAACCTGCAATTAAGAGTAAACAATTAAGCACAGATAAAAAAATATGTATTTAGAAACATATGCAAAATAAATGAAATATAGCATTACATCGATTAAAAATAATCTTCATATGTGTCCGGGTTAGCCGGATCATAAGTGTCATCATCACTATCAACCATTTCATAGTCAACATCATCTGAAGGCGCAATTTCGTCATTGGCATTGCCTTCAAGTATTTCTAAGTCATTCTCATTTTGCACCTCATCATCCTCGTCATCAACAACCATTTCAATATCTACTTCCATTCCGATCGCTTCGGTTAAGTCTATCTCAAATTGCCCTTCGAGCCCATCTTCTTGGAAGAACTCTCCGTCATTTGTGTCCGGGTCTAAGTTATAATCTTCATCGTTTGGAATAGGTAATTTAGCGTGCGGTGATACCTTATACACAACATCCCAACCCTTAAGATGTTGTTTCGTTTGGCACGCATATGGAAGATAATACACTTGTGTGGCCTGTTGGGCCACAATATAGACATCGTCTCCTGTTAAGGTGGAATCCTGTCAAATTTCGACTATCCCAAGATTAGAATGTGTCCGTCTCGTAACTTCAGGGTCAAACCAATGACATTTGAATATCACTGGAGTAAGAGGTTTGGAACCATAAAAATTGAGTTCATATATTTCTTCAATTCTTCCATAATACTCGACCTCGTCAAGCCCGGGCGTAAAGACTCCAGAACACGTGGTTTTTTGATTGGGCCGACTTTGGTCGTAGCTTGTTGTGCGAAAACGGTATCCATTGACGTCATACCCAGAAAATTTCCTGACCCTATAGGCAAAGCCATTGGCTACTTGTCTCAACTCGGCACTCATAGACGACTCTCTTTGGCCCTGCAAGTTCAAACACGCTAGATTGTTATATTATTCACACGTAAGAGCAACTTGGAATAACAAACTAAGCACGTACCTTATGTTTAAACCAGGAAATGAAATCGGGCAATCCATTTCCCGCACCCTTTCTAAGAAGGGTATCATATTCCTGTGGAGTTGGGTCCCTTGATCGACGCCAGAATTCATGAAGAAATTGCTCCATGTATGGCGTCACCTCTTCAAGGTTGGTCAATACATATAGCATGATATGGCGCCACTCTTCATGTCTCAGGGTCTTGGTGGTCGAACCACTCGCGCTTCCGAGTTGCCCTCGAAAAATGCTGAGGTTCGATTCATTGCCGCCATCATTGTAACGAGGGGGTGGATTATGCACGCTCGGCAGTTTGTCACCATAGTAAGTTGTTGTGAAGTTTGACACCTCCTCCAGTATGCATGCCTCTGCAATGGAAGCCTCGATTTTGCATTTATTTCTACATTTCTTTCGGATACTCTTTAGACATCTCTCGATTGGATAGCACCAACGTCCCTGCACGGGCCCCCCCATTCGTGCCTCATACGGGAGATGAATAATCAAATGCTGCATCGGATTGAAGAAGCCGGGTGGAAAGATCTTCTCCAGCTTACACAGTAACACGGGTGCCATCCTTTCCAAGTCTGCAATCATGGTCCGAGCTAACTCTTTTGCACAAAGCTGGCGGAAGAAATAGCTCAACTCTGCAAGCGCTAGCCAGACATGCTCAGGGACATAGCCTCGAACCATCGCCAGAAGAATTCGTTCAATCCATATGTGGAAGTCATGACTCTTCATCCCTAAGACTCGCAGAGTAGATAAGTTCACCCCCCTACTAAGGTTAGCTGCATACCCATCAGGGAACATTAACATCTTGATCCATTGTAGTACTTCCTTCCTCTGGGCCCTGCTCAGGACGAAATCGGCCTTAGGCCTTCTCCATGTCTTACCACCACTAGGCGGCTTCATCTCTTGGTTTGGTCTATCACATAACTCTGCCAGATCCACTCTTGCCTTTACGTTATCCTTTGACTTATCAGGAATCTCCATAATTGTCGCCCAAAGTGCCTCGGCGACATTCTTTTCAGTGTGCATCACGTCAATGTTGTGTGGAAGGAGCAGGTCATCATAATAGGGGAGCCAAGTCAAGCCCGACTTATGTGTCCACATATGTTGCTCACCATATCCCACAAAACCACCTTCTGGGTTGGCCACGAGACCATCTATCTGTTCGTGATCTTCGGCACCAGTCATCATTGCAGGTGGGCGGTCTGTCACCACGACACCTTTCGTAAAGTTCTTGATGTCTAGTCGGAATGCATGGTCAGGAGGGAGAAATTGTCGATGTTTATCGAATGACGAATATTTGCCACCCTTCTTCAACCAAATGAACCTAAGAGCTTCCTTGCAAACTGGGCATGGGAACTTACCGTGAACACACCAGGCGCAAAATAGCCCATACGCCGGAAAGTCATGCATGGAGTACTGGTACCAAACATGCATTTTGAAGTTTGTCTTCATAGCTCGGTCGTACGTCCATACCCCTTCCTCCCAAGCACGGACCAATTCATCAATCAAAGGCTCCATGTACACGCCCATTTTATTCCCCGGGTGTCCAGGAATTATCAACGACACGAATATGTTCTGTCTTTGAAAGCATACGCCGGGGGGGGAGATTGATGGGGATAATGAACACGGGCCAACATGTGTATGGGGCAGCGGTCATTCCATAGGGATTGAACCCATCTGTGGCCAGCGCAACACGAACATTACGAGCCTCTTTGGCTTTCTCATGGTGAATGGCATCAAAGTGGGTCCATGCTTCACCATCGGATGCGTGAACCATCTTGTCAGGATTGTATCGTTTGCCTTTTTTGTGCCATGTCATCTGTTTCGCGGATTCCTCTGTCATGTATAGACGCTGGATCCTCGGTATGAACGGAAGGTGGCGTAGGATTGTCACGGGGATGTCGAGCTGCCTCTTCTGTCCATCACCAGAGTCTACCTCCATGAACCTAGATGATTTACACTTCGGACAGTACTTTGCCTCAGTGTGTTCTTTCCTAAATAGGACGCAGCCCTTCGGACAAGCATGTATCTGCTCATACGTCATCTTGAGTGCACGAAGGAGTTTCTGTGCCTCGTACATGCTCTTTGGCAGAACGTGATCCTCCGGAAGCAGGCTGCCAATAACTGTCAACAAACCATCGAATGCGTCTCGACTCATGCTATACTGCGACTTGAACGCCATTATACGCCCAATGGCATCCAGTTGAGAAACCTTTGTCTTGCCGTGAAGGGGTTTCTGTGCCGCGTCAAACATGTCGTAGAATGCCTTTGCGGTCGCCTCTGGCTCGTCCTCCGTACGTCCTTCGGCGAACTGTGCCTCGTGATAGTCGTTCAACATGTCTCCTACCCCGGCATCAGCATCGTAATCCTCGACGCGTTGTCTCACCACCTCCTCTCTCGTGCGATGCGCTTCACCATGGAACATCCACCGAGTATAGTCCGGCGTAAATCCATTCTTCCAAATATGTTCTACCATGGCCTTCTTTGGTTTTCTTTTCTGGTTGTCACATTTGCTGCACGGACAAGGGACTAGGCTAGCTCCTTTAGCAGCTTCGCCATATGCCCGTTCCACGAAAGCATCGGTCTTCCTAATCCATTCAGGGGTGACATCATTACGTCGAACGCGGCCCGTGTACATCCACTCACGGTCCTCCATCCTCTAACATATATAACCGAGTATAGTTTAATATAGACATGTAATGCATGTACACTACGTTCCTACCTTCTAATAGGTGATGATAGGTCCTAATCCCACCCGCGGTTGCATAGATGGAGTTAGTTTCCATGCTCTACTCCGATCCGAGATAGAATTTCGGCAGCACCTCCCCGCTGTTCTCCGGATACACGTCCTGGCAGGTAGAGTGTACTGTCCGAAGAACAACAGGGAGGTGACGCCGAAACTCTATCTCGGACCGGAGTAGAGCATGAAACTAACACCATCTACGCAACCGCGGGTTGTCCAAAAAACGTGGACAATCCAAAACTGATACATTTGTAGATATGCAAAGATCTGCATATCTACACCGTATCTCTTTCGAACGGGAGACGCCTAACTGGGTTACGTGATCTACGACCATGATGCGGACATAGAGGTCATACCTAGGGTGGCGGTGGAGTCAGGCTAGCAGGGCTGTGGCGGGTTGGTGCAGTGGCGACGCGACGCGGTGCAGGCAGACCCGCAGTGGCTAGGAAGACAAGTATCTTCTCTATAAAAAATAAACAAGCATGTCAAAAAAAATCGGCAGCACTTCCCCTGTATGGGGAGGTTTTCAAAACCTGCAAATAGATCTAACAGCACGATGGCTGACACGCACATATACAAACGACACGATGAATGCAAGTCACATCTAAGTGAGAGAGAGTGAGCGGGTGAGTGACTGAGAGTGAGACGACGGTGGGCGCGACGACGGCGAGCGAGCGGGTGAGTGAGTGAGAGTGAGACGACGGCGGCAACCAAACTCACTTAATAGCAAACCTAACAATTTCATATAACCATAGCGGGAGATTTCAAATAACAATTTCAAACCTAACAATTTCATATAACAATTTCAAACCTAACAATTTCATATAACAATTTCATAGATCGTATAACAATTTCATATAACATTTTCAAGATCGTATAACAATTTCATATAAAAATTTATCGTATACCTTAGCCGGAGTGACAGTGGTTGGCGGAGATGGCCGGAGCGGGGGGATGGCGGAGATGGCCGGAGCGGGGAGGATGGCCGGGCCGGAGCGATGGCGTGGCCGGCGGCGGAGGGCGTGGCCGGCGGTGGAGGGCGTGGCCGGCGGCGGAGGATGGCGTGGCCGGTGGTGGAGGTCGCAGGGGCGGCGCACGTGGGGGCGGCGCGTGGGATGGCGGGGCGCGCGGGCTGGCGGCGCGCGTGGCCGGCGGCGCGCGAGGGACGGCGGCAGGAGCGGCGCGGCGGGAGCGGCGCGGCGCGCGGTGGAAATAGACAGAGAGAGTGTGAGGAAGAGAAGAAGAGAGGAAGACGACCGGTTTATTATTCAACGGCTTTGCCGAGTGCCAGATCGCGGGCACTCGGCAAAGATTTTTTAAAAATATTAAAATATTCTTTGCCGAGTGCCAGATCGCGGGCACTCGACAAAGATTTTTTAAAAATATTAAAATATTCTTTGCCGAGTGTCAGCTGGACGTCACTCGGCAAAGAATCTTTTACTACCCTTTGCCGAGTGTCAGCTATCTAGCACTCGGCAAAGACAGTCTTTGCCGAGTGTCCTATGTAGACACTCGGCAAAGCATATTTTTATTTTTTTTATTTTGGTCACCAAACTTTTTGTGGTATGTTCCTACACTATGTAGACCTACATGTACCATTTTGGGACAATTATAACAATGTTTTCTATAGCTAGTACATTTAGTTTGTTTATTTGAATTTCTTCGGAAAATTCAGATTTGAACTGCAGGTCACTCGAAACTTGGAAAACCGTGCATGCAAAAATGATATCCATGCTACTTAGCACAAATTACGACCGATTTCAGGAGCGGACCGAAAACTTCGAGCACGATGCTCACTCAACATGACCGTAAACTTGCCATCCAGGTGTTTAAAAATTGTATAAAACAGAAAAAAGTCAGAAAATCATGAAACTTGTGTACGTTTCATGATATCATATGTAGAGTCTGTGATAAAAAATTTAGAATGTTTGGAGAAAGTTGTGAGACATTATGTGTAGAAACCTAAGAGAACCACACATGAAATCATAGAGTTTCAATGTGGATCTCTTAGGTTTGTACACATAGTGCGTTACACCTTTCTCGAAACTTTTTCAAATTTTTATCACAGCCTCTACATATGATATTATGACACATGGACAAGTTTCATGATTTTCTGACTTTTTTCTGTTTTATACAATTTTTAAACACCTGGATGACAAGTTTACGGTCATGTTGAGTGAGCATGGTGCTCGACGTTTCCGGTCCGCTCCTGAAATCGGTCGTAACTTGTGCTAAGTAGCATGGATATCATTTTTGCATGCACGGTTTTCCAAGTTTCGAGTGACCTGCAGTTCAAATCTGAATTTTCCGAAGAAATTCAAATAAACAAACTAAATGTACTAGCTATAGAAAATATTGTTATAATTGTCCCAAAATGGTACATATAGGTCTACATAGTGTAGGAACATACCACAAAAAGTTTGGTGACCAAAATAAAAAAAATAAAAATATGTTTGCCGAGTGTCTACGTAGGACACTCGGCAAAGACTGTCTTTGCCGAGTGCTAGATATTTAACACTCGGCAAAGACTGACGGCCGTCAGTGGTAGACGGTCGCTAATGGCCCTTTGCCGAGAGCCATGTTTGCCGAGTGCTTGACCCTCGGCACAACAGTCTTTGCCGAGTGCTTGGCGGTACCGAGTGCCCGGCACTCGGTAAACAATCTCTTTACCGAGCGCAGGACTTGCCGAGTGCCCGATAAAAAGCACTCGACAAAGCCTCCGGCACTCGGCAAAGGGCCGGATTCCGGTGGTGGAAGATCAACAGCCAATCGCGCGCGCGGTCCATCATACGTCTTTGACTCTGAGGTCCACAGTCATCGCAACATGGTTCGCACGCGGCAGAAGAATCGTTGACGACGCCGCCGGCTGTTACTGTCGGCGGCAACAAGTACGTACGTACACGGCTGCTGCCTTCGTCGCTGTCGCCGCGTCTGAAGTCTAAAGTCTAAACAATCAATCAAGTCGACGTACACGACCAGTTGAGAGCTCTAGCCTGACTTGACTTGTGGCTGCGCAGCGGAGAGCACGCACCAACCGCCACCACCGCGACCTACAAATTGAAGAGCGAGGCACCATGGCTGGCTGCACTGCACACCTCCACGTACGAAAGACGGACAGCATAGAGATAGAGAGAGCCGGCCGGCCGGCCGGCGCACAGCAACAAGATAAAAATGGAGGCGCCTCGCCGTCCCTGCTCCTCGCTGGTACTTCTGCTGCGTTTCTTGGCGATCTTGGCAGCGGCGGCGTCCTTCATCGTTCTCGCCATGCACGTTGAGCCTGTGCAAGGTACTACCTACTATTACTACTGGCCGGTTCCTTCAGTTCACAAGCTGCATGCTAGAACGTTCAGCTACACGTTGAGATTAAGCAGCTGGCTCTGCTGTGCGTGCGTGCAGGAGGGAGGCAGCCGAACCCACCGCCATCTCCGGAGCCACATCCAACCCCGCAATCACATTGCTGCAACCGTAGGTGAAACAAATTAAGAGAGGCCGCGCTATACGATTGGGATGTGCGTCTCTTATTTGGTGGGAGCCAGCAGTGTCCAATTTAAACCTTGTGATCTTATTAGACCATCTTAATTTAAAAGTTTTTTTTTTCTAAAGCTCTCTCTCTAAATTATTGTTTACAATGTCATTATATAAAAATCGTTCTCTATAGTTTTTTATGTCTACCTGGAGTGGTTACAGCATATGTTGACAGGTTTTAAGAAATAATATTTGCACATCATGCATGAGATGTTCTAATCCTAGACACCGTTGTCAAAATGTTTAAAAGAAACATATTCTTATAAACGTAAAAAAAGCTAGACCGCCATGCCTTGTTCGATTGTGTCCGGATCAAAGGTGATTGGAAGGGATTAAAATCCCCTCCCCCTTTATTCAATTTTTGCTAAGGAGTGATTTAATTCCCTACAATCACCTACGATCTAGACGCAACCGAACAAGCTCTAAGGAAACAACATACCCCTTCTAAGACTCACTCCAACCCTGCACCGAATAACCCTCGAAACGTGCGGGGCGTATTGTTCATCTGAAGGCCTCCAATCGTTCCCTATACAACCTCTCGGTATATGGAGGGTTGAGAGATTCCCCCGCATATGTATTGGGGAGAAGACAAGTGTGGAAAGCAGTCGCCATGCTGGAGTTCTGCGCGTGAATGTTCCATCGGGTCGGATCGAAGACGCACACGGCGGGTCTAGCGGAGTCAATCATAGGCGCTGGATGATGAGGGCGACACCGGTGGAGTTGGAGGACCAACGTTTTTGGTGCTTCTCTGTCCGCAGAAGGAAGATTGGAGAGTTGGTGATGACAAAGTTTATCCTGTGCTCCGACCAAATCAACAAAGAGGCCACGATTGAGGTACTGCTTCCCCCTGCATCATAGCGTTTGATTGCGATTTTGGCTCAACAATCATGCAAATTTTGGAGAGAGGACATATAGGGTTACTTGTGTATGTTGTCGATTTATGAGCGAAAGATTGATTGTTGTGACTGCTATCGATTCACGAGAGAAAGAGAGAATCTCGAGCGTCTCCTCCTAACTCTAGTCTCACTCTACGCTCGCCTCTACCATGGCGACTATGTTCTGCAGCCTCCATCGTCGTCATCCTCAACTTCATATCGAAATCAGATGAGGCTCCAGTTCATCCTCAACGTAGCCAACATCCACTCCTCCATCGTCCTCCCGCCCCTAGTACTAGTAGCCCTTGACCTTTACCTCATCAAGGTTAGGATTGTTCCACCTCTACCTCATTAAAGATCATTCCACCCCTACCTCTATCTATTGATTGTGGTTTGTGTACAAGGCTCGCCCATTGCTTGATCTATGGATTTGTTTGTTGCATTGATGTTATTAGGGTTTAGATTTTGGGGATTTGATATGTGAATGATTACTGACCTGTAAAACAAAATATTCATGCTTCACATTGACACCCCTCAACACAATTGATTCATCTATATGTGGAGGGTTGGGAGAGATGACTTGTTCAATAGGTTGTCCATCATGGACTACCAAAGAATCTTGGATCACTCTTGAACACCCATATCATATCCTTTAGCCATGGTCTTTGTGCCTACTTTTCCTATAATCAACCAACAAAGCACCATTCTTCATAATTCCACCTATTATAGGCGACAATAAGATAAGCAGTTTGGGAAAGAACTCGAGACAAAATATTGGCAAGTAAACATAATATTTTCTTCCACGAGATAAAGGACAATAAGAACATTCAAACATTGTATAGAAGCCAACTTCCTTTGAGATAGTGCATCGGTTCTGAGAAAGTGCATAGAAGCCAACTTCCTTTACATTAATAATTCTATGATAATTTTGTAATTTATGAACAAGTGTCAACAAAATCAATGATCAATAATTTACTTGCATGTATAAAATGGATCTTGAGATAATAAGGACCATAAAGTCCATTGGATCCCTACTTGATGTCTTGGAAGTTGGCACGACCCACATACGACATCTTGCTATCAACAACCTGAATCCACTACCCATTCCTAAGGTTGAAAAGCACGAATCAAGAACTGTTGGACATTGATTCTCTAGCCACTAACTAGGACCATTTACGATAGAGTCGATCCTAACGATGTCATTGGTCGGATGAAAAGTTGAACTAGATCTCGATCATCTCGTTAAGTGATAATCTTATCTACAGATGCAGGAGTCGAATGCCACTTTTGGAGATAAAGACTTTGCTACATCCACATAGCGGTGTAGGTAACACGGACTCTGGCAATATGGGGGCTTCACTAGTATTAGGCCAAGTCTGAAGGCTCCAAAAACACAAGCCTTCAACGAGGGCTCAGCTTTCCCAAAGGCGAAGGCCCCCTAAGGACCCTCCATTATTGACGACCTCTAAGAAAAGGCCACTTCAGTCGAAGCGGAGCCCCCAAGCTATGTGAAGGGCCCCCACCCCCTTGTCGTGGGCTCGTGAGGCAGTCCAAGGAGGCGGCCAAGAATACTTCAAACTGACGACCTCAAGATGAGTGCCCCAAGACGAAGACCTCGAGACGAAAGCCTCCCAAGACTTTGGCTGAAAGGCCAAGAGCAAGCAACCGAGGCAGGGTGGGTCTCCCTCAATGAGCCAATCAGGCCCACCTACCAACCTCCCTCATGGGTACAAATTCCAATGTAATTAAGTCGAGGTCGATATTGTTATATAATTACCCTATTATATAGTATATTCTGAGAATGTAGTAGGTAACCAGGGGTACAAAAGTATTTAGGCCCCCTGGTTACCCTATAAATAACTCCATTTGGAACAAGATTGAGGGACGCTTGACAAGACCCAACCTCCCGATTTGTTGAGCATTGCCTCACTTGCTCCTCAGTGCTTGGGTCCATGTGTCAAGGCCCAACATTTAGCACCCACCATCTTCGCTTCGACAACCAATGCCATGATGGCTCCCAAGAAGATAAACACCAGGTCAAACTCCCCACTCGGATGGGGCTACTAAGGTAGTCTCTGTCGACAACACTAAGAAAACCAAGGTCACCTTTGAGTAGAGATGGCAATTGGGCGGGTAGTACACGAATATATAGTTTGTGAATTCATACCCGCGAGACAAAACTCAACCCATACCCGTACCCATAAATGTTCGTGGGTATGGATCTATATCCATACCCGTACTCGTCGGGTATCTGCTATCCGGTGGATACCTATTACCCGCTCGCCCACTATAATTTTAGCATTCAACACCAAACAAAAATTTTATCACATTTCAAAAAATTACCATTCCATCAGCATCAAATGATAATTTCAGCACCAAACAACATGTCATGGATAAAAATTGAAAAATGTGAATTTAGGATAATATATTAAATCTGGTTGGCCGACATGTCAGATATCCATCGGGTAACGGGTATGTATACTGGATATATCCATACCCGCAAAAAAATATCTGCGAATACCTTATTATATCCATAACCATACCCGTGGATACCAAATTCCACCATACCCATATTCAATGGATAATTATCCGCGGTTATTTACCCATACATGTACTTATTGCCATCCCTACCTTTGAGGCACACAAAATAAGGGTGCTAATAGATCGGAGTCTGAACGATATATTTAATAATCTAGATAGGGATGGCAAAGGGTCGAGTTCGGGGTGAGTGGGGCTAAAACCCGCCCTCAATTGCACCCAGGAACTCTAGCTAAATCCACGAGTGCAATTCCAAACTCGCACCAAACCCGTCGGGTTTTGGGCCACTTGCGGGTTTTACTCACTGTACACTTTTAAACAATAATTTCAGTTATAAGCAATTAAGTACCAACAATAATTGAATTATATATATAAACCTTCTCACGTTGAGTAGTTTCATGAATCATTAGCCGAGTTACTTATTCAAAACAATTATTACTGTATCTCAATCATTTTTGTGCAAAATAAAGAATGAACTAAATTTCAGGTCGGGTGTGGGTCACCCGCATGTTGAAATAGAAACTCGCACCACGCTCGCAAAACTTCGGGTTGAGTGTGGGTGCATTCGTGGTTCAAAATCTTCACCCACGCGCATCCATCGGGTTGGGTACCCGTTGTAAACCCTAAAAATAAGTTATGAGTTCTTGTATTTCTTTTGTGTCTTTTATAGGAAGTAATACTAATAAATTGAGTAAACATAAGACAAAAACCTCTTCACTCTAGTAGGATAAGTTATTCTTCTCATGAAATTTAAAGAATGCTCTTAAATAAAAATATATTCAAGATTAAGTTACTCTTGCTAAAAGAGAATATATTATTTTTTTATAAGTAAGGTAATGGATATCAATTTTAGTTAACTTGAAATTCGATAACATACTCAAAAGTAAATTCTTCCCTAAAAATGAAATAAAATGTGTGCATGTCACATTTGCATCTTTAACTAAACAAAAGAATAAAATAATTAAAATAAATATATAATTTTATAAATATATATATTTGCATTCATACTAGTGTTTTATTTTGTGCATCTAAATGTAAAAGTTTGGAATACAAACTTTAAATCGATTTGAATTTAAAATAGAAATTGGAAAATAAAAAAAAGACCTCACTCTGTGCCCTTTGGGCCGAATTTCACGCCCGGCCCAACTACCCCCACTCTTCCCCACAGCCCACCAAGCACCGTAACACTGACCACGTGGGACCGCTCTGTAAGGTGCACTGCGTTGCTGTGTCGTGTGGGCCGCCAAGCTGAATCTGGCCCATTACCTGTTTTCTCCTCGTGCGTCGCTGGCCCATCCAACCCAACGCGGTTGCTTTTGGTGGGCGCTGACAGGCGGGCCCCAGGGGCCAGGTCCCTCGCCTCCGCGTGCTGGCCAGTCTCTGGAAATCGTGGACCCACTGCTCGGTTTCCAATGTCGCGCTCTGGTCCTACTCTCACGGACATGTGGGGCCATGATGTCAGACTTATCCCCTCCAATCCGTTGCTGAAACCGCGATTTTCCCTGCGCAACCTCCGGTGACGGCTACCGGCTGGGGCCTATCTTCTACCCTGCGATCTCGGTAACAGACGCGGCGCCAGTAGATAAATGAAGACCCTGCGCTCCCGCCATTAGTAATCGGACCGATAGCAGAAGTAGTAGCCGTCGTGAAGCTATGTGCGCACTGAAACAATAAGATCCACTGCCACCGTTATGTGCTCTGCGCAATCGCTCGAGCTTTCACTAGAGTCCTTAGATCATCTCTGGATCACCAGGAAGATGCTCGTGACCTCAGTCAGCGAAATCAATGGCGGGGGATCCCGGTATTGCTCGTCGTCTTTGGATTTGGCCACAAGGCCGCATCACGGCATGGCCAAGCTCCTTCACAAATCCGCGGCAGGTGAGAATCCATCCATGTACTTTGCCTTACCTCTCTGCTTGGGTAGCACCCGTTCGTTTGAAGATCTCGCACTAGGTGCCGCTTGGGGCGTTGGTCGGCCATGGCGCCACCGTGCGGACCTCGCGCCGCCGCAGTTGGGTCGCGGGGGATGGAAGACGGGTCAGTGGCCGTCGATCTCAAGATGGGTGGCTAGGATTAGAGGACGCATAACGTTTCGTTGTATAGAACCGTGATCGTTAGATGCGCATCTAAGGACCCCGGTTGCATCTGGGCATGGACAACTCGTGACCTTCGGATCTGATCTGGCACACTGGATTCTAATCGTGTGGCTCAAGATCACGCATACCCCTTCAGGGCTTGTTCGGTTATTTTCAATCCATATGGATTGAAGGGGATTGATACGGATTGGAGGGGATTTTGACTTACTAGGGATCAAAACCCCCTCAATCCCCCTCAATCCATATGGATTGGGGTAGAATCGAACAAGCCCTCACCGAGCCTTTATGCAAAAGAGACCCTGGGGTTTTACAAAACTAACCCGCCGTCCATATGGGGATTAGCCTGTGTCTGGTAGCTTTTGCGAATTAAACCCCGAGCTTCTGGTAAATTGCACTCGCAACCCAGGAATGGATTAAATCAAGTAATTAATAAAGAAAAATAGTTTTAGTACAAAAATAACTCTAGAAACTTGTGAAATTCATAGTTAATTAACTCTAACTCCAAATTGAGTCATTCCAGTTGCAATAATTTTGTATTAATATTGTTTATCACCTAGTACCTTTGTTTAGCCATGAAACTTGAATTAAAATTGTTCATTTAAATTAATCTATCCTAGGTGCTTAATAACTTCGAAAATTCATAACTCAGTAATCGTAACTCCGATTTTAGTAGTTCTCGAACCCACGATCTTGTAGTGACACGTAGAATATTCTTACGCAGTTTATTCTTATGTTTGGTGTAATGTTGATTTTGCCTATACCATGTTTGTCTGTATTGCTACGTTTAGCGGTGAGGACACGTGTCATCTGAAGAGCAAGTTGGTACCTGGAATCTCAAGTCCCAGGCAAGTTGTGCCCTTGATCACTTCTTTTTACCCACTCATGTTCTAATTAATCATAATGATCTGCATAGGTTAATTTTGATGGGACCCAATAGGATACCCTAGTCTGTCTATCTTTATACCTTGTTTACCACTGAACTTTCTGGGTAGTACTTGCTAGTGCTATATGTGGTTTTGGGTATGGCGATACATTATTCATGATTACACTTTTGTTATCAGTTGTTATTTACTGTTCATGATAAGATCATTATGTTAATTGGAACATGGAGAACCACCCGGGAAAACAGTGCTACCACAAGGGTTTAATGGGACGCCCTTGGCTGATTAATTAGGAAAGCTAGTGGATGACTACCTTACCCGAAAGGGGCAAGGGCAGTAGGGGAGTGGTCAGTGTAGGGAGGCCCTTGGGATGATTTTGCTGCGAGGCGGTCATGCGAAGGATTCCTGCATTGGAGCTTCCTATAAACTGTAGCGGGTTTTCTGAAGCTAGTGGAACTTTGTAAAGGCCTCGTAGTGTTACCCTGCCTCGCCTCCTCGGAAGAGGTGTATGGGATTGGCCGTCTCTTGGCAGATGGGTAACATGACTTGTGGGTAAAGATGTGCAACCTCTGCAGAGTGTAAAACTGGTATACTAGCCATGCTCATGGTCATGAGCAGCTCGGACACTCACATGATTAAATTATGGAACTAAATTCAATTTGTCATATGCATTGCATCGTAGGTGAGGTTGTTACTTTTGTTCTACTCTTAATTGGGTTGGTATTTACTTATACTTAGTAATTGCTAATAAAATTTTGACCAACTTTAAAAGCAATGCTCAGCTTCAACCATCCTCTTTGGTAAGCCTTACACTTCACGTGAGCTCCCACCTTTGGCGAGTTCATGCACATTATTCCCCACAACTTGTTGAGCTATGAACGTATGTGAGCTCACTCTTGCTGTCTCACACCCCCCTCAGGTCAAGAACAGGTACCGCAGGATGAGGCGCTTGGAGGATGCTGTGAGGTGTTCGTGAGAGGTCTAGGCCGTCGTCTCCCAGTCAACTTTGGGTTGCTGGACCGTTGTCTCCTTATAATGTAATTGTTTATTTTGTATAGAACTTCTGTTATATAGTAAAGATGTGACATTCGATCCTGTGCCATGATTCATTATATGTGTGAGACTTGGTCCCAGCACACCTGGTGATTATGTTCGCGCCCGAGTCTTGGTACTCCGAAACCCGGGTGTGACACCCGTTAGGTTTGTGGGTTAAATTCCTAAATTTAGAGGTCGTTGTAAGAAAAGAAAAGTGGGCCATGGGGTTGTTAGAATATCACATTGACTTCGAATCAAGAAATGTCATAAAGTCCCAAGTCCTGGCAGATGTCAAAGTTGACTGGACTGGGCCAACCAACCTTCTGCGGTCAGCCCTAAAGACAATTTGGACTATCCATAGCGATGGTGCCTAGGGCCATGCCGGTGCGGGAGCCACTGCAGTTCTCACCCACCCTCGAGTGCCAAATATAAATATGTAGAGTGCCTAAGCTTGACCTCAAACTCCGACAAATGCACCAAAAATATAGAAGAGTACAAAGCCATCATTCTTGGAATTCGCAAGCTTAGAGCCCTTAGGGTCAAAACTAACTCTAGATTAGTGGATGGACAGGTACAAAAATGTTGCATAGTCCAAGAGCCGATGTTGCTACTATACCTCTTAGTCGTGCGAAGTCTAAAGCAGCAGTACCATGGTTTCATGGTCTAGTACATTGAAAGGGGCAAACATGAAGGGGCAGACATGTTGGCGAATGCAACAACAAGATGTGAACTCCTACCATTAGACATGTTCTATCAAGTCATAGAAACACCGTCCATTAGGCACTGCGATAAAGGCCAGAAGGCTGTCAACATTATCATGAACGAAGATTAGAGGGCCCCAAAAATGCTATAATTGTGAGGGCACTACGAACCCTTAGACAATGATGAAGCAACTAGGCTCAAGTACAAAATTCATGAGTACATGATAATCGATGACAGTCTATACATGAAAGACATTGTTCAGTCTCTCCTTAAGTGCATCACCCATGTCGAAGGCAAGGGAATCCTACACAAAGTCCATAGAGGATTTCATGGCTACCACGTAGGCCCAAGGGCCCTCGCCTCAAAAGTCATGCACCAAGGTTTCTTTTGGCTAGGAACCATCAGGGACGCTCTAAGCGTGACACAATAATGCATGGCATGCCAAAAAATTTCCTCACAAAGGGAAACCCCTTCATAACTAACAAAACTAATAGCACCCATGTGACCCCTGCAACCATGGGGCATTGACATTGTTGGCCTCCGCCGATGGCTCAAGGCAACCTCAAGCATGCCTTTGTCTTCATCGAAGATTTCACCAAGTGGACATAGGCGAAGAAGGTATCCACAATTACATTAAAGATGACACATAAGTTTTTCTAGCAAAATAAAATATGTCGTTTTAGAGTCCCCTCCAAGATCACAATGGACAATGACAAGTAGTTTGATAACCAAGAGTTCAGATACTTCTACAGATCGCTCGGGACAAAAGTCATCTTCGCCTTCATTTACCACCCCAATCAAATGTGGTCGTCGAGAGACCAAATGGGTGACTAGCTCTCCGAGTTCCTTTGGGGCTTGAAGCAATGACCCCATAAGAGTTTTACACCCTTCGAGCTCATGTACAGGGCTCAAGCAATTGCCCCGTAAGAGTTAAAATACGAAGCTCTCCACACCAATACAGACTTTATTCAAGATCTGGATGAGCAAGCATCAAAAGACCTACTTGAAACCTACAGAGTCCAAGCCCTCGACGACCTCAATAAATATCAAATCACAACAAAGGTATGGAGGGACAGAAAAGTCACTCAAAGGAATTTGACGAGGGTGACTTGGTCCTCATCCCCATAGTGAGAACAGAAGGTAAAGGCAAGCTCAAGCTAAAGTGAGAATGCCCCTTTATCGTCAGTATGAAGACTTCACCAAATGCCTATGGGCTAGCGAGCCAAACAGGAATAGGACTCGAACATAGCTCGAATATAGATAACCTTAGAAAATTCTTTGTTTAGCAAATCTAGCTAAGTAGGGCCTTAGAAACGTCGTTGTAACTTCTTCTTTTACATTCTTGTACGCAGGCCCTTACTCTTTTCCTAACGATGGGGTGAGGTTTTAAATGAGGTGGTGCCTTGTAATAATAAATTTTATCCCTCACAAAAATCGTCTCAAGGTTCGAAAGGATTGAACTCAAGCCCGATATTTGACTCTTAACACCAGTCACCGCATGATTGAATATGTACATAAAGTCTCACTGACAGCATGTGACGAAGACACCTAATGGTGTAAATGATTCATGAATCAATTTGAAGTCGCTTAAGGGCGCAGTCGAATCAAGATACTATCTAAGCGAAGACACACCTAAGGGCATAAATGAATCACAAATCTATTCGAAGTCTCCTAGGGCACAACCAGATCAAGGTAAGATCTAAGTGAAGACACACATAATGGTGTAAACGAATCACGAAATGATTCAAAGTCACGTGATGGCACAACCACATCAAGATAAGATCTGAGAAAAGACACATCTAAGGGTGTAAACGAATCAGAAATTGATTCAAAGTCGCCTCAGGACACAGCCGGATCAAGATAACGTCTGAGCGAAGACACCTAAGGGTGTATAAGAATCACAAATTGATTCGAAGCTACCTAAGGGCGTAGGCAGATCAAAAATAAGATTTTACCAAAGCACACCTAAAGGTACAAACAAATTATGAAACAACTCGAAATCGCCAAAAGAAAACTAGATCAACAAAACAATCTGGTCAAAGACACCGAAAACATTGTTCCATGTCTTTGCAATTAGAAACCAATCGACAAGGGGCGAGGGTAGCGTCCCACTAGCAGTCATGTCGATCGACGCCCTTTGCAAACATAGAACCATATAAAACAAAAAACATTTTATTACACTCAAAGTATAACTAATCCTCACTGACAAACAAGCATGGGTGGCTCCATTATTTTGGACTTATTGGCTCCATCTTTACAAAAATAACCTGCTCCAAATACGCATGGTACAACATATCAAATTCTACTTCACTCAAGCTAAGAGACATAAGATAATCCTAATGAATCCAAGGATGTAGATGGAGACTAGTTAGCTTACCCGACATAACAATATGCCTCGCCCTCCTCACGATGGGGTCCTTTGAAATCTTTATCACCACAATGTCTTTCGAGGTCCCCGCCTTGATGATATCCTTCAAAGTCCTTGTTGTGACAATGTGCTTCGAATTCATGATACCATTATATGATCGCCTTCGCGCCCTCTGACCCCTCCCCTAGCTTTTGTAGGTTGCATCCCCTGGGTATGACTAGAGGGGCCGAAGACATTTTGTCTAGCGCCACAAAATCAGCCAAATAGTCTTTGATATCCAAAAACTTCTTTGAATTAAAAAATTTATACAATTCCTCAGAGTCTATCGATGGACTTCAATGACTTAACAGAGTAACACACATAATAAACTTTGATGGCTCTCCCTTCATTTCAAAATTAGCATCAATGTCATTGCCTTGCATAGGCCTCGTTATAGGAACTAGTGCAAAGCACCAAGTTTAAACATACATCAACGTTTTTACATCAAAATGCCATAAGGGTGACCAAACACTAAGATCTAAACCTAAGAGACCTCTCTAGTGTAGGCACATATATCCCCTTTGCTAGACTTCGCTCCATGTATCATCGATGTTATTGGCGTTGTCGAGGCAGCCACCACTAGGGGAGCCTGTGACGCCAAAGGGTTCACTACCTCCAAGTGAGCCCTCCCCACCATAGCCACGGGATCCTGTCTCACCTGAAAAGAAAAGACCGATAAGCAAGCTCCAACAACACCATCACAAGAGATGAACCCTCAGAAACATACCTATTCTAGCTCTGCTAGCGACCGCTGCTGCACATCCTTGAGCCTAAAGGCTTCCCACATACAATCCAGCATCCCATCAATCGCCTCGCTCGTGGCAGAGCAGACATCTATGTAAACGTTGTGGTCAACAATGAAGTCCTCTGGCACTAGACGACCAATGTCACTGCACCCTTTGTGGGCCAATGCCTTAAAGCTACACTCATATGTAACATGGATATAAAAGGTCATTAGGCCTTGAATGACGTTGGGCAGACCCCTTATCTTGGTCCACAGCCATTCCATGAAGCGATCGAAGAGGCCCTCACCGTCAAGCTTGAGGGGTCAATTAGCTGCCCCAAGGATTCGTACACCCTATGGAAATCCTCGAAGATTTCCTCGACAGAAGCTTTAAGGGTATAGTTGAACCCTTCAGTGTGGAGCTAGTGCTCCAACAACACCTTCACCATAGACTCCCCCTTCATGTGGAGGTTCCCTACTCCCAATGCATGCCCTTGCTCACCTCCTTCATCTCAGTCACCTGTTGTTCCAAAAAATAGGCCTCGACCTCTGCAATTTCTAGCCTCCTCTTGTTTTCCTTCGCCTCTGACTTCAATCGAGCCTACTCCAAGCTTAGTGCATTGTTATCACTCTAGAGTCGACTCAGGGTCTCACGGGTTTTGCTGTCATAGCCAGTGGTTCGACAACGCCCAACTAATTCAAATCCTAGTCAGCGTCTAGAAACAACTCAAAATGTGAAAGTGAGTTATGGCATACTTAAGGACATCCTCTATAATATCGAAGGCATCCACTCGGCTCCTGGTCTAAACAGAGGCAAATCTTCTCCCATGCCTAGACGTCAGGCACGCAACCAATGAGGACTTCGATGGCACCAATGCAAGGTCATTTGAATACATCGAAGCACAAACAAAACGTCTTAACACAACAAAAACAAACTTAGAATACCAACCTACCTCAGACGTAGTCCCTGTTTCAGTCCCTGCCTTGAGCTTAATGTCAGACTTTGTAGTCCATAAAAGATAAATTTGCAGCACGACCGGAGTCATTAGGCACGGCCCCCACAGATGCCACGATTGGAGAACCCAAGGGGCTACTGTAGCCACTTCTGTCGCCATCGCGGTTGCAGCCTCTATCATCTTCGTCGTCGTTGTGGTACGACCTGCACCACCTCAGTTGGCACGACAGACCTCACCACACCCTCAGTTGCCTAGGCCCTTCGCTTCCTTGACCACCCCATCACATTCACGACACCATATACTGGTATTGGTTCCTCTCCCTTCGACAATTCCATTGTGGATGCCATGACATGCTCAATGTTATGCGAGTATGGATAAATGTTCAACGACCTCTCTATTCTAGCTAGCGCAACGTATTCACACCCATAGGCTACAGATGTGTATATAACTACCCACCACTTTGCACTCGATGAACCAACTCCCCTACACACTAAATCTTTCCCAAACTTACCCTAGTCACCTTCTCTGTGAAGGTATCGTCACCGACATCGAGATCATGCGGTGCGCTCGCAAGTGATACACACATGCTGCTCAAATCAGTGGTGAAGGAACCAGAAATGGTCTCTGCATCAACATCACTTATGCCCTTGGTTGAGGTCCCTTTAGGCAGCTGAAACTGGACGCGAGGCCTCTTAGCCTTCAAATCTGACTTTCCCGCCTTCCACTTGACTCCAGTGGCTGCCCCCACTCTCGCCTTTAACGCTAATAACATGAAGGCCGTAAGACACACCTATCAACCCAAAAAATCATTTCACCCGAATAGGTCTCTTTCGAATCTCCAAATTTCTAGCAATTTTATTGTTCGTAAACAAACCAACAAGCTTGGTGGCTTCGCTCTCAACAGCTTGGTGGCTTCGCTCTCAACTTCCTTGATGAAACCCCTACCTAATCTCCCTTTTGAATCCACACTTAAGGGCTTGTTCAATTATTTTCAGTCCATATAGATCAGAGGGGATTGATACGGATTGAGAGAAATTTTGACTTATTAGGGATTGAAAGTCACTCAATCCCCCTCAATCCATATGGATTGGGGTACAACCGAACAAGCCCTAAGGGGGGCTTTGCACCTGCTTGGTCAGGTTCGATATATCACGGTGGTCACCTCCCCAATAGCCTAATCATGACTCAACAACCATATTCCACGTGTTAGGTATTCTTTGACAAGGTCCCAACCCCCGCTGGCAACTATGGCATACCCAAATGCCTTCTCAGTCAAATCATCATCCCCCATAATGAATCAGAGGGAAGGCATCATTGTTGAACGAAGTCATTTCACTCACTTGTGGCCAGCCTATGGCACCTTCGCCTTCTCCACCCCGTACATAGAACCAAAAATCTGTCCAACTCCCCCATCGATTCTTTGCACAAGGGACCGATTCAATCACCTTTCCCTTTGTTTTCTCGGATTTTAGGGTAAATGTGCAGCTACCAAACTGTTGCACATGTTTTTTGTCAGTCTTCTTTTATTAGTGCATACAATAATGTTTGAGGAAGACCTCCACCGATGGAGTCCCCCATATGTTGTTGTCACCCACACAAACTTGCTCAATCTAACAATAGCATTCAGAGTCAACTGATGTATCTAGACACCAAATTTCTCTAGAACATCCACTACAAAATCATGGCAGGGCAAGAAAAGCCCAGCAATGAAACAAATTCTTGAACGCTAGACTTCACGATGTGGCTTGAGCATGATCTCCTATCTCGAGGCCCTCCTAGACCCCATTGGGAGGTACCACAACCTATCCATCTCCCACACCTAGTGTTCGAAGGTCTTCAATCGACCTATCTCGAAAAGTCTTCCCACCCATGACCACTCGGCTTCCTATGGCATTATCCCATGATGATATGGCTGTAGCACTTGAGCTCGTAGAGGGTGAACCTACTGTAAGGGTGATTTTGTCCACCGATGCTGGAGGCATCGTATTGCTCGAGTTAGTCAGAGAAGAAGACATGTCGGTGGCGTACCGAGGGTGGTGGCGCATGTTATTCTTGAATCGTCGGTGATGATAGCAAGTGGCGCATGTGGAAGAGAGAGACAGAGAGAGTCGACTGAGAAAACAAAAGGCTTGGAAAGCGCAAAACCCCTAGCAACAATCATTCCCCTTTTATAATCATAGTAAAATAAAGGCAATGATAATAACATCAGTCGTTTCACGCACTATACAAACTTTGAGAATGTAGCAAGTAACCAGGGGTTCAAACGTACTTAGACTCCCTGGTTACCCTATAAATACTTCCATCTGCCCCCAGATGATAAACACTTGACAAAACATTCATGCCCCCTAGCCTCCTGATTTGTTGAGCATTGTTGCCTCACTTGCTCCCAAGTGCTTGGGCCCACATGTCACTATCCAACAATCATGCTAACTAATTGGGTACCAATTTATGACTGTACACCCTATGGTTCTGACAACTCATACCACCATGTCAATATCGACCATGATAATGATCCATGAGTGTTGTTGGTGTCACCCCGTGATAGATGAGTGCTTATGTTATGAGCTATTGGGAACTATAGTCTCGATGCTTGAAGCCAGTCTGTAATTCAAAGTTTTGTCACATGTTTTAGTAGTTTAACATGAACAATAACTTTGTAGTTTGTTGAATCTATGTGTAAATTAACTACTTAAATTATCTAATGTGTTTCTATCCTTGAATTATTGAGTACTTGAGTATATCATTGCATTAGCAAAGTAATGTGTGGTTATGATTGGTGCCTATTTCAGTGTCTCCTAAGTACTATATTTGTTGCACTTCAATGTTGTATGAAGTATACACTTTGATTGTTGTTGCATCAAATACAGGAGCAAATTGGACCCAATTTGGATGAACACTTTGATGCAGACATCCACAAGTGAATAGGACTCTGAGTCCATACAAACTTCATGTAAACACCTAACAGACATGGTATCAATTCTTCAGGACATGCTCCTCAACCTACAAGCACTCATATCATGCCATCATCTACTAGTCCAAGTCTAGGAAATATTAGGGTGGCATTGAAAACCAAACTTCCGAATTTCTCAATTAGCAAAGATCTTACACTTATTTCCTACTGGGTAAACATGAGCCTAAACCTAGTGGTTGGTAAGTAGGTAAACATAGTTTTTTGGAATGTGGTATGACCTTAGTACGTTGATCATTAATGTATCACATTGTCAGAATATCTAGTTGTAGGTACGAGACAACATAAGTCTTCCTTCTGGAAAGGCATATAAAGAGAGTACAAAACCTTAAGGGAGCATCATACCCCAACTAAAAAATATGTAGCTTGGAAGGCAAATGGGAACTTAGCAAAGAGCAAGTGACCAAGTTCATGTCGTACCACTGCCAAGTCATAAACAAAAATGGCAGTGGCCTATCAGATGTCGACTAGGTAACGTAACATGATTTTGGTGTATTATGCATGAAAGTAGTACCTTGTACATGATAATAGTGACATGTTTTATTTTGTAGACTGTTTTCCATGACCTTGTACAATAACTTAGAGAAAAGAACCTTCTCTATTTCTCATTGTTGGGATGTTCTAAAGAATGAAGCAAAATGGTTAGACTTGGAGCAGGGCTCACAAAATGTTGATGTGTTGGTGGACGAAGGTGCATATTATGTCCCTATGGGCAATGGTAAAAGCATCTGGTTTCTTAATCTAATAACAAGAGTCGACTCAAGAGAGACAATGACAAGGCTACCAATAAGAAGACATCAACATACCCGACATTTGGCAGCACTCAGTACATCTCCAAGATGTCGAATTTGACAATGAAGAAGATTGAGTACTTGGAGAGGTCCGATGGAACACTTGGCACTAACATTCACTAACTTGTTCAAATAAAGGAAAAGAAGATGGAAATGGAGAAAGGGTGTCTAACCATCAATGCCAATAAGGAGGAGAGTGAAGTTGAGCTCACGACAATGGCAAGGGCCAAGGAAGACGAGCATATCATGGGAATTGACCTAGAATCTTGCAATCTAGCACAATAATCATTTTATGATGCCATGAAACATGACATTCTAGCAAGATGGGTGGCTACCACGAAGTGAGTGTAGCATTATGTATTACGTTCTCATTTGTTCATCAATTGCAACAACTATTTGCTAAACTCTTTGCATTTTGTAATAATTGTAGTGTGGTCGCATGATCAGACTATGTTTGCTTTCTAAAACACTCATGCCTTAGTTTATAGGTCGTGTACACTTATTTAAGTTGTTGGTTGATTAAGATCTAGGCTTGAAGTGCATTTGCACTTAGTGTGTTCATAAACTGGATTGTTTGTGCTCCAAGTTTGTGTTATTCATGGTTATGACATGGTTATCTACCATGATCATAGGAAAACAATGTTTATTTATTTTGATAACACACTAATGGTTGCTTCACACACACAAACAGACACTATAGAATACACACCTAAGTTCATAGCTTGACTCATAAATCTAATTGTTGCTTTGGAGGCATAAACTATTGGTCACTGTCAGAGGGAAATCTTCCAGCCAGGTGATGGAATGCACCTGCCTTGATTCTCAAATGAGAAGGGGCTTTGAGGTTTGCATGACTGGAAGGATGAACACAAGCACACAAGGATTTAGAGTGGTTCAGGCAACCAGAGCGTTATACCCTACATCCACTATGAGTTGTATTGCTTGAGAGCTTGAGTGTCATGGGTCTGAATCGAGCTCAGATCCCCTTTGTATAGCAAGTGCCCTCCCTTTTATGGTCCAAGGGGGGCACGTTACAAGGGAGCTGGACCCCGATAGGTGGGCCCAGGAGTTACTATAATATGAAGCGTGAGGCGTTGGGTAGAGCTGGTGGTGTTAGATCTTCTGGATGCTTATCTTCCCTTGATCGCCATGCGGGCTCCTGGCATCCTACTCTCTTGCCCTATCTAATCGGAACACATGTGTAGTCCTTGGCGTAGTCAGTACATTGCCGTGTGTAGGGGTGTATGGACGGTTTTGTCCTGTCCCCTTTGCTTATTCCACCCCCATCTTGGTAACACATGGGGCACAGTTGGAGGCATAATGAGGGGCACCCATGTGGCGCATTGAGTCAATGTCATGCCTTGGTAATGCGCGGGTAACAGTGTAGCCCATGCGTTGCGGACTAGGCGTGTCGCGTGCATTTAATGCGGGGCGCATGCCACCTAGCACTATCATGGGCAAGTGTGCATCCTATCCGCACTTAATGCTAGTGGGCCCCATGTCAGAGGCTTATGTTAGTTGTCGCCCGATGGTTTACTTCAGGCGTCCCCAGCCACTCACCGGCATAGAACCTCTGCCTGGGAAGGGAGCAGACTCGGGAACATGTGGCAACGTGGCACCCCCGGACCTCGCCTGACTAGGGTCCGGAACATGCTTGAGGTGGTGCGGGCCCCAGCAGTAATGGTTCGGACACGTGACGACACCAGACCTCACCTAGATTGAGGTCTGAATGACACATGTGGGGTCCAGAACCACTCCTGGGGGTCCAAAACCGATCTTATAGTCAAGAGAGTGCTTTTACTCCAGGGATATGGAAATGCTCTGGACCCAGTATTCGTGGATCCGGTGGTCCCATGTGGAGGTCTAGGTCCCAACATGGGGACACAGACCTATGGTCAAAGTTGCTAATTACTCCCTTCTATGGGACTTGTGGTGATGTTGGTCTAGCCCAGGAAATGAACCCAGCTGCCCCAAAGCCACATATGGTGGGCCCTAGCCTTGAGTCGGGCTGGCCAGCCATTAGATCTGTGGCTATGGGTAGCCATAGGGGTCTCACCTTGACCCAGCAGGAGTGGGTACCCCATATTTAGGGTACCAATAGTCAACATACAAGTTCAAAACATGCTTTATTAGGTCATGCTTCAATCTAGCATGAGTAACCCTATCCCTAAGACAACGAAGAGTTGCAATGAACTCGGCTTCCTCCTATGTACCACTTAGCAATAATGGATTGATGTTGCTGTCATTACTATCGTAGGAGTATGACAAGTTGGTGCCGCACTCATCCTCTATGATCATGCTATGCATGATAATGCAAGCCCTCAAAATTTGTTGGAGATTGTGGTGCTTTCAACCAAGCAAGGTACCGATTAATCCTCGTTGGTGCCCCTACTCGAAGGATAGCCACGCGAGGGCTAAGCACCACTGATGAGTAACTCCATAGAGAGCCACGGGCCTTCTCCACTCGTAAGTGGTGCTCCGCTTCTGGCTCCTCTCGGACGCTCCTCGTCGTCTCCACTATCGAGCTTCCGGCCGAAACTTCGCGGACCTTGTTCCCTCCGGTACAAGATGGCGGTTGTGATATGAAAGGGAATTAGGCTTACACCTATTTCCTAAACTAATTTTGGTGGTTGAATTGCCCAACACAAATAATTGGACTAACTAGTTTGCCGAAGTCTATAAGATCTACAGGTACCAAAGGTTCACAATAAGCCAATAAAAAGATCAAGAGAAAGGGTTCAAACAAAGGAGCAAAGGGACAACCGAAGGCACCCTGGTCGGGCGCACCGGACTGTCCGGTGTACCAGGGGACACCAAGCTGAACTTCACACCTTCAGGAATTCTCAGAGTCATCGCGCTATAATTCACCGGACTGTCCGGTGTACACCGGACAGTGTCCAGTGCTCCAAGGATGAAGATACTCTGAACTCGCTAGCCTCGGGAATTCGCATCGCTTGCTCCGCTATAATTCACCGGACATGTCCGGTGTACACCGGACTGTCTGGTGTAACTACGGGGCAACGGCTACTTCGACGCCAACGGCTACCTGCAGGCGCATTAAATGTGCGCTAGCGCGCGCAGAAGTCAGGCACGCCCATGCTAGCGCACCGGACACTCTACAGTGCATGTCCGGTGCGCCACCGGACATCCAGGCGGGCCCAGCAGTCAGAGCTCCAACGGTCAGAACCCTAACGGCCGAGTGACGTGGCTAGGGCACCGGACATGTCCGGTGTGCACCGAACTGTCCGGTGCGCCATACGACAGACAGCCTCCACCAAACAGCTAGTTTGGTGGTTGGGGCTATAAATAACCCCAACCACCCCACATTCAAGTCATCCAAGTTTTCCACTTCTCAACCACTTACAAGAGCTAGGCATTCAATTCTGGACACACTCAAGTGATCAAATCCTCTCCAATTCCACACAAGGCTTTAGTGATTAGCGAGAGAGATTTGCCGTGTTCTTTTGAGCTCTTGCACTTGGATTGCTTCTTTTCTTTCTCACTTGTTCTTGTGATCAAAACTCCATTGTAATCGAGGCAAGCGACACCAATTGTGTGGTGGTCCTTGCGGGGAAGTTTTGTTCCCGGTTTGATTTGAGAAGAGAAGCTCACTCGGTCCGAGGGATCGTTTGAGAGAGGGTAAGGGTTGAAAGAGACCCGGCCTTTGTGGCCTCCTCAACGGGGAGTAGGTTTGCAAGAACCGAACCTCGATAAAACAAATCCGCGTGTCACACTCTTGATTCGCTTGCGATTTGTTTTGCGCCCTCTCTCTTGGACTCACTATTATTTCTAACGCTAACCCGGCTTGTAGTTGTGATTAATTTTGTAAATTTCAGTTTCGCCCTATTCACCCCCCCCTCTAGGCGACTTTCAATTGGTATCAGAGCCCGGTGCTTCATTAGAGCCTAATCGCTCGAAGTGATGTCGGGAGATCACACCAAGAGGGAGATGGAGACCGGCGACAAGCCCACTACGAGTCACGGGAGCACTTCATCAGAAGAGTCCCGCACCAAGAGGAAGGAGAAGAAGAAGAGCTCCTCCAACAAAGGGAAGGGGAAGGAGAAGAAATCCTCTTCCCACAAGTCACATCGGAGAGGCGACAAGCACAAGAGGATGAGGAAAGTGGTCTACTACGAGACCGACACTTCATCAACATCGACCTCCGACTCCGACGCACCGTCCGTCACTTCTAAGCGCCAAGAGCGCAAGAAGTATAGTAAGATTCCCCTACGTTACCCCTCAAAACGTACTCCTTTACTCTCCGTTCCATTAGGCAAACCACCGGTTTTTGACGGTGAAGATTATAACATGTGGAGTGACAAAATGAGGCACCATCTAACCTCACTCCACACAAGCATATGGAATGTTGTTGAGTTTGGTGTACAGGTGCCATCCGTAGGGGATGAAGACTATGACTCGGACGAAGTGGCCCAAATCCACCACTTTAACTCCCAAGCAACCACTATACTCCTCACCTCTCTAAGTCGAGAGGAGTATAACAAGGTGCAAGGGTTAAAAAGTGCGAAGGAAATTTGGGACGTACTCAAGACCGCGCACGAAGGAGACGAGGTGACAAAAATCACCAAGCGGGAGACGATCGAGGGGGAGCTCGGTCGCTTCATGCTTCACCAAGGGGAAGATCCACAAGCTATGTACAACCGCTTGAAGACCTTGGTGAACTAAGTGTGCAACCTCGGGAGCGAAAAATGGGATGACCATGAGATGGTCAAGGTTATTCTTAGATCCCTCGTATTTCTTAACCCTACACAAGTTCAATTAATTCGAGGTGATCCTAGATATAAGCTAATGTCTCCCGAGGAAGTTATAGGAAAATTTGTAAGCTTTGAGCTAATGATTGAAGGCTCAAAGAAAATCATCGAGCAAGGCGCTTCCTCCACACCCGACGCACAACCGGTCGCATTCAAGGCGACAGAGGAGAAGAAGGAGTCTACACCAAGTAGACAACCCATCGACGCCTCCAAGCTCGACAATGAGGAAATGGCGCTCATCATCGAGAGTTTCCGCCAAATCCTCAAGCAAAGGAGGGGGAAAGACTACAAGCCCCGCTCCAAGAAAGTATGCTACAAATGTGGTAAGCCCGGTCATTTTATTGCTAAATGTCCATTATCTAGTGATAGTGACAGGGGCGATGACAAGAAGGGGAGAAGAAAAGACAAGAAGAGACACTACAAGAAGAAGGGCGGCGATGCCCACGTGTGCCGCGAGTGGGACTCCGACGAGAGCTCCACCGACTCCTCCGACGAGGATGCCGCCAACATCGCCGTCACCAAGGGACTTCTCTTCCCCAACGTCGGCCACAAGTGCCTTATGGCAAAGGACGGCAAAAGGAAGAAGGTTAAATCTAAATCCTCCACTAAATATGAGTCCTCTAGTGATGATAATGCTAGTGATGAGGAAGATAATTTGCGTACCCTTTTTGCCGACCTCAACATGCAACAAAAGGAAAAACTAAATGAGCTAATTAGTGCCATCCATGAGAAGGATGATCTCTTGCTCCCAAGAGGACTTCCTAATCAAGGAAAATAAAAAGCATGTTAAGGTTAAAAATGCTTATGCTCTAGAAATAGAAAAATGTGAAAAATTATCTAGTGAGCTAAGCACTTGCCATGAGACTATTGACAACCTTAGAAATGAAAATGCTAGATTAACTACTAAGGTTGATTCACATGTTTGTGATGTTTCAATTCGCAATCTTAGAAATGATAATGATGATTTGCATGCTAAGATTAAGGAATTGAATGATTCTCTTGCTAGCCTTAGGATTGAAAATGAAAAATTAATTACTAAGGCTAAAGATTTTGATGTTTGCAATGTTACTATTTCTAACCTTAGAAATGAGAATGACATACTTCATGCTAAGGTTGTAGAATTAAAATCTTGCAAACCCTCTACATCTACCGTTGAGCATGTTTCCATTTGCACTAGATGTAGAGATGTTGATATTGATGTTATTCATGATCACATGGTCTTAATTAAACAACAAAATGATCATATAGCAAAATTAGATGCTAAGATTGCCGAGCATAACTTAGAAAATGAAAAGTTTAAATTTGCTAGAAGTATGCTCTATAATGGGAGACGCCCTGGCATCAAGGATGGCATTGGCTACCAAAGGGGAGACAATGTCAAACTTAGTGCCCCTCCTAAAAGATTGTCTAACTTTGTTAAGGGCAAGGCTCACATGCCTCAGGATAACGAGGGTTACATTTTGTACCCTGCCGGTTATCCCGAGAGCAAAATTAGGAGAATTCATTCTAGGAAGTCTCACTTTGGCCCTAATTATGCTTTTATGTATAAGGGTGAGACATCTAGTTCTAGGCAACCAACCCGTGCTAAGTTGCCTAAGAAGAAAACTCCTAATGCATCAAATGATCATGACATTTCATTCAAAACTTTTGATGCATCATATGTGCTTACTAACAAATTCGGCAAGGTAGTTGCCAAGGTTGTTGGGGGCAAACACAAGGGCTCCAAGACTTGTGTTTGGGTACCCAAAGTTCTTGTTTCTAATGCCAAAGGACCCAAAACCGTTTGGGTACCTAAAGTCAAGAACTAAAATTGTTTTGTAGGTTTATGCATCCGGGGGCACAAGTTGGATCATCGATAGCGGGTGCACAAACCACATGACAGGGGAGAAGAAGATGTTCTCCTCCTACGAGAAAAACCAAGATCCCCAACGAGCTATCACATTCGGGGATGGAAACCAAGGTTTGGTCAAAGGTTTGGGTAAAATTGCTATATCTCCTGACCATTCCATTTCCAATGTTTTTCTTGTTGATTCATTAGATTACAATTTGCTTTCCGTATCTCAATTATGTCAAATGGGCTACAACTGTCTATTCACTGATGTAGGTGTCACTGTCTTTAGAAGAAGTGATGATTTAATAGCATTTAAGGGAGTGTTAGAGGGTCAGCTATACTTGGTAGATTTTGATAGAGCTGAACTCGACACTTGCTTAATTGCTAAGACTAACATGGGTTGGCTCTCACACCGCCGACTAGCCCATGTTGGAATGAAGAATCTTCACAAGCTTCTAAAGGGTGAACACATTTTAGGACTAACAAATGTTCATTTTGAGAAAGACAGGGTTTGTAGCGCATGCCAAGCCGGAAAGCAAGTTGGCACTCATCATCCACACAAGAACATCATGACGACTGACAGGCCACTGGAGCTCCTACGCATGGATTTATTCGGCCCGATCGCTTACATAAGCATCGGCGGGAGTAAGTACTGTCTAGTTATTGTGGATGATTATTCTCGCTTCACTTGGGTGTTCTTTTTGCAGGAAAAATCCCATACCCAAGAGACCTTAAAGGGATTCTTGAGACGAGCTCAAAATGAGTTCGGCTTGAGGATCAAGAAAATTAGAAGCGACAACGGGACGGAATTCAAGAACTCACAAATAGAAGGCTTCCTAGAGGAGGAGGGCATCAAGCATGAGTTCTCTTCTCCCTACACCCCACAACAATGGTGTAGTGGAGAGGAAGAATCGAACTCTATTGGACATGGCAAGAACCATGCTTGATGAGTACAAGACACTGGATCGGTTTTGGGCCGAGGCGGTCAACACCGCCTGCTACGCCATCAACCGGTTATATCTACACCGAATCCTCAAGAAGACATCCTATGAACTCCTAACCGGTAAAAAGCCCAATATTTCATATTTTAGAGTTTTTGGTAGCAAATGCTTTATTCTTGTTAAAAGAGGTAGAAAATCTAAATTTGCTCCTAAAACTGTAGATGGCTTTTTACTAGGATATGACTCAAACACAAGGGCATATAGAGTCTTTAACAAGTCCTCAGGACTTGTTGAAGTTTCTTGTGACGTTGTGTTTGATGAAACTAACGGCTCTCAAGTAGAGCAAGTTGATCTTGATGAGATAGGTGAAGAACAGGCTCCGTGCATCACGCTAAGGAACATGTCCATTGGGGATGTGTGCCCTAAGGAATCCAAAGAGCCTCCACATGCACAAGATCAACCATCCTCCTCCACACAAGCATCTCCACCAACCCAAAATGAGGACGAGGCTCAAGTTGATGAAGGGGAAGATCAAAGAGATGAGCCACCTCAAGATGACGGAAATGATCAAGGGGGAGATTCAAATGATCAAGACAAGGAGGATGAAGAACCAAGGCCGCCACACCCAAGAGTCCACCAAGCAATCCAACGAGATCACCCCGTCGACACCATCCTCGGCGACATTCATAAGGGGGTAACCACTAGATCTTGTGTTGCACATTTTTGTGAGCATTACTCTTTTGTTTCCTCTATTGAGCCACACAGGGTAGAGGAAGCACTTCAAGATTCGGATTGGGTGATGGCGATGCAAGAGGAGCTCAACAACTTTACTAGAAATGAGGTATGGCATTTAGTTCCACGTCCTAATCAAAATGTTGTAGGAACCAAGTGGGTCTTCCGCAACAAGCAAGACGAGCATGGTGTGGTGACAAGGAACAAAGCTCGACTTGTGGCCAAGGGATACTCCCAAGTCGAAGGTTTGGATTTCGGTGAAACCTATGCACCCATAGCTAGGCTTGAGTCAATTCGTATATTATTAGCCTATGCTACTTACCATGGCTTCAAGCTTTATCAAATGGACGTGAAGAGTGCCTTCCTCAATGGACCAATCAAGGAAGAGGTCTACGTTGAGCAACCTCCCGGCTTTGAAGATAGTGAGTACCCTAATCATGTCTATAGGCTCTGTAAGGCGCTTTATGGGCTCAAGCAAGCCCCAAGAGCATGGTATGAATGCCTAAGAGATTTCCTTATTGCTAATGGCTTCAAAGTCGGCAAGGCCGATCCTACTTTATTCACTAAAACTCTTGACAATGATTTGTTTGTATGCCAAATTTATGTTGATGATATCATATTTGGGTCTACTAACGAATCTACATGTGAAGAATTTAGTAGGATCATGACACAAAAATTCGAGATGTCTATGATGGGGGAGTTGAAGTATTTTCTAGGATTCCATGTCAAGCAACTCCAAGAGGGCACCTTCATTAGCCAAACAAAGTATACTCAAGACATTCTAACCAAGTTTGGAATGAAGGATGCCAAGCCCATCAAGACACCCATGGGAACCAATGGGCATCTCGACCTCGACACGGGAGGTAAATCCGTCGATCAAAGGTATACCAGTCGATGATTGGTTCATTGCTTTATTTATGAGCATCTCGACCGGACATTATGCTTTCCGTATGCATGTGTGCAAGATTCCAATCCGACCCTAAGGAATCTCACCTTACGGCCGTAAAACGAATCTTGAGATATTTGGCTTATACTCCTAAGTTTGGGCTTTGGTACCCTCGGGGATCCACATTTGATTTGATTGGTTATTCGGATGCCGATTCGGCGGGGTGTAAGATTAATAGAAAGAGCACATCGGGGACTTGCCAGTTCTTGGGAAGATCCTTGGTGTCTTGGGCTTCAAAGAAGCAAAATTCGGTCGCTCTTTCTACCACCGAAGCCGAGTATATTGCCGCAGGCCATTGTGAAAGGGAAATGTGCCCTTGGGCCATTTCTAAGTATTTTGGTTATTGAGTGCCACCGCAAGTGTTTTTGTGTTGATCTATGCAATATGGTGAACAAAGTGCAAATCAAGTCAAAAGGTATGTTTCTAGACTTAGTACATTGTTTTATGGACTAATGTATTGTGTCTAAGTGCTGGAAATAGGAAAAGTCGAGCTGGAAATGAGATGGCTTTGTTCAGCCAAAGTCTGCTCAGTCTGGGTGCACCGGACTGTCCGGTGGAGCACCGGACAGTGTCCGGTGCGCCAGGCTGGCTCTGGCGAACAGGCTGCTCTCGGGACTTCAACGGCGGTGTATGGCTAAAATTCACCGGTCTGTCCGGTGGTGCACCGGACTGTCCGGTGAGCCGTTCACAGGCGAACTCGTCGCTCTCGGGAGATGATTAACGGTGTACGGCTAAAATTCACCGGTCTGTCCGGTGGTGCACCGGACTGTCCGGTGGTGCACCGGACTGTCCGGTGAGTCAACAGTCAGCCGGGGCAACGGTCGGCCAGAGGATTCCGCACGTGACGTGTGGCCGAGCCAACGGTCACATTGGTGCACCGGACTGTCCGGTGTGCACCGGACAGTGTCCGGTGCGCCAACGGCTCTCAAACTCCAACGGTCGGCTTCGCCAAATAAGGAAGGATATCCGCACCGGACAGTGTCCGGTGGTGCACCGGATTGTCCGGTGCGCCAGTCGACAGAAGGCAAGATCTGCCTTCCAGGATTGCTCTCAACGGCTCCTAGCTGCCTTGGGGCTATAAAAGGGACCCCTAGGCGCATGGAGGATGAGACCAAGCATTCCTTGAGCACTCTTGATCACTCACACTTCATTCTTGCGCACTTGTTCAACATTCTAGTGATTTGAGCTCCGTTCTAGTGTGCTAGTCTTTTGAGCTTAAGTCTGGACAATTGTGTGTGCGTGTTCGCTGTGATCTTTGTGTCTTGTGTGAGTTGCTAATCCCTCCCTTGCTCCGTGCTTCTTTGTGAACTTCAAGTGTAAGGGCGAGAGGCTCCAAGTTGTGGAGATTCCTCGCAAACAGGATTAAGAAAAGCAAGCAAAACACCGTGGTATTCAAGTGGGTCTTTGGACCGCTTGAGAGGGGTTGATTGCAACCCTCGTCCGTTGGGACGCCACAACGTGGAGTAGGCAAGCGTTGGTCTTGGCCGAACCATGGGATAACCACTGTGCCATCTCTGTGATTGATATCTCTGTGGTTATTGTGTTTTTGTCAAGACTCCTCTCTAGCCACTTGGCAATTATTGTGCTAACACTTAACCAAGTTTTGTGGCTTAAGTTTCAAGTTTCACAGGATCACCTATTCACCCCCCCTCTAGGTGCTCTCAATTGGTATCAGAGTCGTTCTCTTCACAAGGGACTAATCGCCCGAAGATATGGATCCTAAGGGGAAGGGAATCGTAATCAACGACAAAGAGAAGGAGTCCTTCGTCAACGAGCCTAAGGATGATAAGCCTACTGACTCGGGCTCGGGCCACAGACGCAAAGATGGAAGGAAGAAGAAGATGAGACGCATCAAGGAGATTGTCTACTACGACGACAGTGATGAGTCCACTTCTTCCCATAAGGACAACGACAACGACTACGACAAACGAAAGACGGTTAACTCAAACTTTTCTTTCGATTATTCGCGTATTCCTCAAAGTTCAAATTCACATTTACTTTCCATTCCTCTCGGCAAGCCTCCACACTTTGATGGGGAGGACTACGGATTTTGGAGCCACAAAGTGCGTAGTCATTTGTTCTCTCTCCATCCAAGCATATGGGAGATTATTGAGAATGGAATGAAGTTTGATAGCTCGGATAGTCCTATTTTTATTAATGAACAGATTCATAGAAATGCACAAGCTACTACTGTGTTGCTAGCCTCCTTGTGCAGGGACGAGTACCATAAGGTGAGCGGCTTGGACAATGCCAAGCAAATCTGGGACACCCTCAAGATCTCTCATGAGGGGAATGACGTCACCTTGCTCACCAAGATGGAGTTGGTAGAAGGCGAGCTCGGAAGATTTGCGATGATAAGGGGCGAGGAGCCAACCCAAACATACAATCGGCTCAAGACCCTTATCAACAAAATAAGGAGCTACAGAAGCACGCGATGGACGGACCACGACGTCGTCCGACTAATGCTAAGGTCCTTTACCGTTCTTGATCCACATTTGGTGAATAATATTCGTGAGAATCCGAGGTACACCAAAATGTCGCCCGAAGAAGTCCTTGGAAAATTCGTAAGCGGGCGAATGATGATCAAGGAGGCGAGGTACGTGGACGACGCACTGAATGGTCCAATCAATGAGCCTCAACCCGTTGCTCTCAAGGCAACGAGAAGCAAGGAGGCGTTACCTAGCAAGGTGGCGCAAGTAGAGGCGGCAGGGCTCAATGATGAAGAGATGGCCCTCATCATCAAGCGCTTCAAGACGATGCTTAAAGGTCGCAAGGGACAGCCAAGCAAGACCAAGACGAAGGGGAAGCGCTCATGCTTCAAATGTGGTAAGCTTGGTCATTTTATTGCTAACTGTCCCGATAATGAAAGTGACCAGGAAAAAGGGAACAAGAGAGAGAAGAAGAAGAATTACAAGAAGGCCAAGGGCGAGGCACATATCGGAAAGGAGTGGGATTCGGATTGCTCCTCCTCTGACTCCGATAATGAAGGACTCGCCGCCACTGCCTTCAACAAGTCATTCCTCTTCCCCAACGAGCATCACACATGCCTCATGGCGAAGGAGAAGAAGGTATGTACTCGGGATATCACTTATGCTTCTTCAAGTGATGATTCTAGTGATGACGATGAGATAAACTATTCTAGTTTATTTAAAGGTTTGGATAGAATTAAAATTGGCAAAATTAATGAGTTAATTGATGCCTTGAATGAAAAGGATAGACTTTTAGAAAAGCAAGAGGATTTGTTGTATGATGAACATGATAAATTTGTAGAGGCACAAAAAGCTCATGCCTTAGAAGTTAAAAGAAATGAAATGCTTTCTTATGAACTATCTACTTGTCATGAAACCATTGCTACTTTAAGAGGTGTTAATGATGATTTAAATGCTAAACTAGAAGTAGCTAGTAAATCTAACTCTTGTGTAGAACATGTCATGATTTGCACTAGGTGTAAAGATTTTGATATTGATGCTTGTAGTGAACACCTAGTCTCAATTTCCAAACTAAATGATGAATTGGCTAGTCTTAATGCCCAACTTAAGACTAGCAAAAGTGAATTTGACAAACTAAAATTTGCAAGGGATGCCTACACAATTGGTAGACACCCCTCAATTAACGATGGTCTTGGCTTCAAGAGGGAAGCCAAGAACTTGACAAGCCATAAGGCTCCCATCTCCGCCAAGGAGAAAGGGAAGGCCCTTATGGCTAGTAGTGTGCAAAAGAACCATGCTTTTATGTACCATGATAGGAGACAATCTAGAAATGCTTATAGGAGTTGGAATGCTTATGATGCTTTTGATTCTCATGCCATGCTTGCTTCTAGCTCTTCCTATGTGCATGATAGAAATGTTGGTAGGAGAAATGTTGTTCATAATATGCCTAGGAGAAATGTTGTCAATGTTCCTAGGAAAGTTAATGAACCTTCTACAATATATCATGCTTGCAATGCTTCTTTTGCCATTTATAGAAAGAATAAGAAGGTGATTGCTAGGAAGCTAGGGGCCAAATGTAAGGGAGATAAAACTTGCATTTGGGTCCCTAAGACAATTGTAACTAACCTTGTAGGACCCAACAAGAGTTGGGTACCTAAGACCCAAGCCTAAATTTGCCTTGCAGGTTTATGCATCTGGGGGTTCAAGCTGGATTATCGACAGCGGATGCACAAACCACATGACAGGGGAAAAGAGGATGTTCTCTTCCTACGTCAAGAACAAGGATCCCCAAGATTCAATAATATTCGGTGATGGGAACCAAGGCAAGGTAAAAGGGTTAGGTAAAATTGCTATTTCATCCGAGCACTCTATTTCTAATGTGTTTTTAGTTGAGTCGCTTGGATATAATTTGTTATATGTTAGTCAATTATGCAATATGGGATATAATTGTCTATTCACAAATGTAGATGTGTCTGTCTTTAGAAGATGTGATGGTTCACTAGCTTTTAAGGGTGTACTAGACGGCAAACTTTATTTGGTTGATTTTGCAAAAGAAGAGGCTGGTCTAGATGCATGCTTAATGGCTAAGACTTGCATGGGCTGGTTGTGGCATCGCTGCTTAGCACATGTGGGGATGAAAAACCTCCACAAGCTTCTAAAGGGAGACACGTGATAGGTCTAACCAATGTACATTTTGAAAAAGATAGACCTTGTGCAGCTTGTCAAGCAGGGAAACAGGTGGGAGGCTCTCATCACACCAAAAATGTGATGACCACATCAAGACCCTTGGAGATGCTTCATATGGACCTCTTCGGACCCGTCGCCTATCTAAGCATAGGAGGAAGATAAATCTGAAACCCAAGGGACCCTCAAGCGCTTCCTCAGGAGAGCTCAAAATGAGTTTGAGCTCAAGGTGAAGAAGATAAGAAGCGACAACGGGTCCGATTTCAAGAATCTTCAAGTGGAGGAGTTCCTTGAGGTGGAGGGGATCAAGCATGAGTTCTCCGCTCCCTACACACCTCAGCAAAATGGTGTGGTAGAGAGGAAGAACAGGACGCTCATCGATATGGCGAGGACTATGCTTGGAGAGTTCAAGACCCTCGAGCGCTTTTGGTCGGAAGCCGTGAACACGGCTTGCCACGCCATCAACCGGGTCTACCTTCACCGCCTCCTCAAGAAGACTTCATATGAGCTGCTAACTGGTAACAAACCCAATGTGTCTTATTTTCATGTATTTGGGAGCAAGTGTTATATTCTTGTGAAGAAAGGTAGAACTTCTAAATTTGCTCCCAAAGCTGTAGAAGGATTTTTATTAAGTTATGACTCAAATACAAAGGCGTATAGGGTCTTCAACAAATCATCGGGTTTGGTTGAAGTCTCTAGCGACGTTGTATTTGATGAGACTAATGGCTCTCCAAGAGAGCAAGTTGTTGATCTTGATGATGTAGATGAAGAAGATGTTCCAACGGCCGTGATACGCACCATGGCAATTGGAGATGTGCGGCCTCAGGAACAATTGGAGCAAGATCAACCATCTTCCTCAACTGTGGTGCATCCCCCAACCCAAGATGACGAACAGGTACCTCAAGTGGAGGCGCATGATCAAGGGGGAGCACAGGATGTTCAAGTTGAAGAGGAAGAAGCACCTCAGGCTCCTCCAACCCAAGTTCGAGCGACGATCCAAAGGGATCATCCCGTCGACCAAATATTGGGTGATATTAGCAAGGGAGTAACTACTCGTTCAAGATTAGTTAATTTTTGTGAACATTACTCCTTTGTCTCTTCTATTGAGCCTTTCAGGGTAGAAGAGGCCTTGCTAGATCCAGACTGGGTATTGGCCATGCAGGAGGAACTCAACAACTTCAAGCGCAATGAAGTTTGGACACTGGTGCCTCATCCCAAGCAAAATGTTGTGGGAACCAAATGGGTGTTCCGCAACAAACAGGACGAGCACGGGTTGGTGACGAGGAACAAGGCTCGACTTGTGGCAAAAGGTTATGCCCAAGTCGCAGGTTTGGACTTTGAGGAGACGTTTGCTCCTGTGGCTAGGCTAGAATCAATTCGTATTTTGCTAGCATATGCCGCTCACCATTCTTTCAGGTTGTACCAAATGGATGTGAAGAGCGCTTTCCTCAACGGGCCGATCAAGGAGGAGGTGTACGTGGAGCAACCCCCTGGCTTCGAGGATGAACGGTACCCCGACCACGTGTGTAAGCTCTCTAAGGCGCTCTATGGACTTAAGCAAGCCCCAAGAGCATGGTATGAATGCCTTAGAGACTTTCTAATTGCTAATGCTTTCAAGGTTGGGAAAGCCGATCCAACTCTTTTCACTAAGACTTGCGATGGTGATCTTTTTGTGTGCCAAATTTATGTCGATGACATAATATTTGGTTCTACTAACCAAAAGTCTTGTGAAGAGTTTAGCAGGGTGATGACGCAAAAATTCGAGATGTCAATGATGGGCGAGTTGAACTATTTCCTTGGGTTCCAAGTGAAGCAACTCAAGGACGGCACTTTCATCTCCCAAACGAAGTACACACAAGACTTGCTAAAGCGGTTTGGGATGAAGGACGCCAAGCCCGCAAAGACGCCGATGGGAACTGACGGACACACCGACCTCAACAAAGGAGGTAAGTCCGTTGATCAAAAAGCATACCGGTCCATGATAGGTTCTTTGCTTTATTTATGTGCTAGTAGACCGGATATTATGCTTAGCGTATGCATGTGTGCTAGATTTCAATCCGATCCTAAGGAGTGTCACTTAGTGGCCGTGAAGCGAATTCTTAGATATTTAGTCGCTACACCTTGCTTCAGGATCTGGTATCCAAAGGGGTCTAACTTTGACTTGATCGGATATTCAGATTCCGACTATGCTGGATGTAAGGTCGATAGGAAGAGTACATCGGGGACGTGCCAATTCTTAGGAAGGTCCCTGGTGTCGTGGAATTCTAATAAACAAACTTCCGTTGCCCTATCCACCGCTGAGGCTGAGTACGTTGTCGCAGGACAGTGTTGTGCGCAACTACTTTGGATGAGGCAAACCCTCCGGGACTTTGGCTACAATCTGAGCAAAGTCCCACTCCTATGTGACAATGAGAGTGCTATCCGAATAGCGGAAAATCCTGTTGAGCACAGCCGCACAAAGCACATTGACATCCGGCATCACTTTTTGAGAGACCACCAGCAAAAGGGAGATATCGAAGTGTTTCATGTTAGCACCGAGAACCAGCTAGCCGATATCTTCACTAAGCCTTTAGATGAAAAGACCGTTTGCAGGCTGCGTAGTGAGCTAAATATCCTAGATTCGTGGAACTTGGATTGATTTATAGCATACATGTGATTATTCCTTTGATCATGTTCCTTATGCATTTTGTTGCTTACTATGGTGCTCAAGTTGTACAATCACTTCCCGGACCTCACAAGTGTAACACCCTGAATTTGGGGGTATAAAATTTCTTTGCTCATATTCACAAATTCAGGTGTTACTTCCCTTTTCTCATCCTTCCCCAATCTTCTCTTTCTCATTTCTATAGGAGAAAAGTGGTTATTTTATTTATAATTATAGTCTATTAGCTCAAACTCCAAGGGAGTATGAATTGTTGCATCATGTTGAACCCTAGATTTCACTTTTGTTTGGTGCATAATTCTCAAAAAGTCTAATTTGAATTTGTGGCTCATTTGAATTTGAATCAAATAGAGAAAATAAAAAGAAAAGAGAAAACAAAAACCAGAATAAAAGAAAAAGGAAAAGAAGCCCGCTTCCCCCCGCCCCCTCGGCCTTTTGGCCCAATCGGCCCATCCCGCGCGCGCGCCCTCCCCCCCCCCCCCCCCCCCCCCCGCTCTCTCTGCCCTGGCGGGCCCACCCGTCGGCGTGGCCGCCGTCTCCGTGCCCGCCCCTCCTCTCTCTCTGCGCCGCGGGCCCACCCGTCAGCGCAACCGTTCCCCGCGCCCGCGCCCGCTTTCCCCTCTCTCTCTGCCCGCGGGCCCCGGCTGTCAGCTTCTCCGTCTTCGCGTAACCGCCGCCCCGGTCCGCGCGTGCCGCGGACTCCGCGCCCACGTCGCGCGTGGGGCTCGCCCCCACCTCGCCCTCGGCCACTTGAGCCCCGAACCTCGCTCGCCATCTCCCCCTCCCTCATTTGCGCACCCGCAGACCCCTCTTCCACCTCTCCCTCGCTGCGCGCACGCCAAAGCGCAGCCGCCATTAAACCGCCGCCGTCCCGAGCTCGTTTCCCGGCCGCCGTTGGAGCTCCGCCGTGTCCATTGCCACGGTGAGCTTCGCCCCGGCGTCCGCAACCCGGGACACGCCCCAATTTTCCCTCTCCCTCCCTGAATTCCTCTGCCCGCGCTCACCCGCCGTTCGCTGCGCAGCCGCCGAGGTCCGCCACCGTCGACTCGGGCTACCGCCGCGTCTCCGTCGCCCCCGAGGAGTCCCCGGAGTTCGCCTTGAGGTAAGGAACCTCCCATGCCCTCTCCCTTCCCCTCTATTGCACTCTGTCGCGCTTAATTCCTCGTCGGAGTTGCTTAACGCCGCCGCCGAGCCGCTCCGCCGTGAACCGCCCCCTCCGGTGCCCCTGCCCCGACCCAGTCCCCACCAGAAGACTCCCCGCGCCCTCCCCAACCTCCCCGGCCATTCAGATCGCCCAAGGACCTGCAGGGCCCCCGCGCCCCTCGTCTCCGGCGAGCTCCTCCGCCGCGGGGACGGGCGCCGCCACCTTAGCTGGCTGGGGAAGGAGACAGAAGCCAGCCGCCCCATCTCTGCCGTCCATCTTAGATCGGACGGCCCTGTTTCAAATAGCCCGAACCCAACCTCAGCCGTTCGCCTGAGATCCGACGGCCCAGAGCCGTTTCCCCCGCGCCCCGCCTCCCTGCCAATTGGGCCCCGCCTGTCAGCCCGCCTGCGCCCCGCGCTGCTCGCCCGACCCCGCCTGTCAGCCCGCCTGCGCCCCGCGCTGCTCGCCCGACCCCGCCGGTCAGCCCGCCTGCGCCCCGCGCTGCTCGCCCGACCCCACCTGTCAGCCCGCCTGCGCCCCGCGCTGCCCGCCCGGTCCCGCCTGTCAGCCGCTCAGGCCGCCGCGCGCTCGCGCGCCCGCCCGCGATCTAATCTCGGGCGTTGATTTGAGATCCAACGGCTATGAAGGCCCGATACCCCTTCACCCGCGCGTTTTCTTAAAGAGACCCCCGGTTTTCTGAAATTTAACCCGCCGTCCCTGGTTTCTCGCAGTTAGGTCCTCGGACCTTTTATTTAATTCAAAATAAGTATTTAGGGTATATTTTTAATCCCTAAACTTGTAAAATTCATAACTTTGCCATATGAACTCCAAATTAGGTGCTTCCAATTGCAAAATGTTCATAATATTATTATCTATCTGTTTATGCAATGTTTCCCTGCTGTTTCTATCTCCCAATTAATAGTTGATCATTAGGGTAAAATTGATGTTATGGGAACCCTATTTGAGATAAGTAAAAGATAGTAGATTTTAATAAAAGTTGGAGCACTTAAGTTTATGGACTTAAACACCTAAGTTTAGGAACTTAAAACCAGATAATGATTTAATCCCACCACTGACTTAAACCTGAGTGGTGGATAATGAATCCTTTTGTATAGTCCTCCACCCTAGACCTAGGGAATACTAGAGTACCAATCCTTTTCTACTATGAACTTGTGATCTCTCTCTGCTGCATATGTTTGGTATATTGTTTTTGTTTGTTATTTCCCAAGTGCATAGTGTGAATGATTACTTTACGTAGACAACGAGCAGTCTGTGTTTCCCGAGGAAGTTGCAGAGGAAGTCCCTGATCAGCAGTTTGGTGAAGGCAAGTGTCCTCTGACCCATTATGTCCTATTCATTTATAACTTACTACCCCGCATTACTTACTTGAAACCTAAGGATTGACTAGCTTTACACTTTACTTTATCCTTGATGACCTTATGGGCTATTATGGTTAGCATTCTGCTACTGCCTTAACTTAATCAATGAACATGATGTGAATATTTATGATACTGTTATCCTGATGATGTTGATGATCTTGTGATACTCTAGGGGGCTCAGGCTGTTTCCTGAGTGCCTCTCCGTAAGGACCTGTTCGTTGAGAGACCACCCGGGATAACAGTGCAACCATGAGGGTGAAATGGGGTGCCCTGAGCTAATTAATTAGAGGAACTAGAGGTGTAGTTGCTTCGCCGTCGTGCCATCAATGGGGTCCAGGCACAGTGCTTGCTCTGCCGAGGCTGAGTGCCGAGGTTCTTTCGTTTTGCTTTTGTTAGTCACTCTCCTGCGGGGAGGAGTACTGTGTTTATCAAACTGGAGAAACCTAACGGGCAGCTATGATCTCTAGGGAATCTTTGTAACAGCTACGTAGTGATACCCTGCCGGACCACCTAGGTAGTGGTCAATGGGGATTAGCTCTCCCCGGGCAGAAAGGGAATCATGACTCATGGGTAAAGTGTGCGACCTCTGCAGAGGGTAGTGAAACTGATATATCAGCCGTGCTCACGGTTAAGAGCAGCCTTGGGATCCTCTTTGATTAGAGATACAGATGGTTCGAGATACAAAGATTATGTTATGGTTTTGGTTCGAATATGATGATGTTGTTCCTCGATGAGGAAATGGTCCATGGGTTGGTTAATGCTAAAATCTGGCTTCTACTAATGATAAATACCTGACCAACTAAAAGCAACTGCTTGAGCCTAACCCCACATAAAGCTAGTCCACTTCAGCCAAATGGGACATTTGCTGAGTACGTTGATGTGTACTCATCCTTGCTTTACCACCAAACACCAGGTTGTCCGCATTGTAACCACTGCTCCGGAGAAGGCGAAGTCGTGGAAGGAGACTTCCAGGAGTTCCAAGACTACGACGAATTCTAGGTGTGGGTTGGCGGCAACCCCCAGTCAGCTGCCTGTGAAGGCCTTATCTTTACTGCGTTTCGCTAGCACTTTGATTTAACTGTTAAGTTGATGACTATGTGGATGTCTATGACTCTGTGATGTAATCAAGTTAATACTTTCTTAAGTTATTATTCGAGCAATGTGCATTGATGTTCATTTATGTAATCGCTGTGTACGTGAGTTCTGATCCTGGCACGTACATAGTTCGCACTTGGTTTGCCTTCCAAAACCGGGTGTGACAACAAGTCCTTGTGCAAGTGATGCACATATTTAGGGGGAGTTGTGCTACAACTTGACCCTTTGAGACTAGCCGTTTGCTTGAGTTTGCTTGTTTTAGTCTCAAAGGAGGTTTGAAAGGGAAAAGGTGGACTTGGACCACGAAAGACTTCCACTGCACTCCGATGAGAGGGTAACTTATTCCAAGTTCATATCATTGCCTTTGTATTCTTATCTGAGGATTTTGGTGAGGCAATGGGGTTAAAGGGCCAAGATTGATCCCGTTTTGGTGCTTGATGCCAAAGGGGGAGAAAATAAAGGCCAAAGCAATAGATGGATCAGCTACCACTTGAGAAATTTTGAAAATAGTAGATTAGAGCTTTTGGTTTGTCAAAACTCTTTTATTGTCTCTTTTGTCAAAAGTTGGCCTCTTGTGGGGAGAAGTGTTGATGATGGGAAAAGGGGGAGTTTTTGAAATCCTTGCTCAATTTCCTTTGGAATACCTCTCTTTATGTCTCTACAAGTGGATTTGACTTAGAGATAGGAATTTGAGTTTGATTTGCAAAAACAAACCAAGTGGTGGCAAAAAGTGATCCATATATGCCAAAATTGATTCAAAACAACTTTTGGTTTTCATTTGCATTGATATTGCACTTGTTCTAGTTGCTTTATGTTGTGTTGGCATAAATCACCAAAAAGGGGGAGATTGAAAGGGAAATGTGCCCTTGGGCCATTTCTAAGTATTTTGGTGATTGAGTGCCAACGCAAGTGTTTTTGTGTTGATCTATGCAATATGGTGAACAAAGTGCAAATCAAGTCAAAAGATATGTTTCTAGACTTAGCACTACAGGAAACGCATAAATTTTCGTGGGCCTAGCTATTTTCGTCGGTTGGCCCACGAAATTACATAGTTATTTTCGTCGGCCCTCGGGACCGACGAAAATTTGGCTTATTTTCGTGGGCCAGTACATATTTTCGTCGGCCTACCCACGAAAATAGGAAAGATATTTTCGTGGGCCCCGAGGCCGACGAAAATAAGCTCTATTTTCGTCGGTCATAGCCAGACCGACGAACATAGTGGTCTGTTAATCGGCCTCAGCCCACTTTCTCTCTCTCGCTCGTCTCGCACTTCCTCTTTGCGCCGCCGCCCGCCCGCCCTCTGTCTCCACGCCGCCTCCGGTCCTCCCTCGCCGCAACGCCGCCCGCCGTCCTCCCTCGCCGCAACGCCGCAACGCCGCCCGCCGTCCTCCCTCGCCGTCACGCGCCGCTGTAAGTCTTTAATCAACATCAAGAAAGTAGATATCTTGGAGTACATGATTTCATCTATTTTCTCAGGTCGTTCAACAATTGAATATTTTATAGCAATAGCAACCGTAGCTCTTGTATTTGCTGCTGGGCTAGACGTGCGTACCTAGAGAGAGATTTCATTAGGATGACAAAGCAATATAGCTGCAATGTGGAGAATAAATTTGCTGGTTAGCCATGTCACACCTCCAAAGCAGGGACTAGTTTTTTTGGTTCAATTAGAGAAATTTTTCCAAAACACTCTGCAACAACATTCCGAACTCCCTCCTCCTCACTTTCACAGTGATTGAAGAGCAATGCCAATATCTTCTCAATGTTTGAATCCTGTAGCTCACTCTGGCTAGTATGATCAACAGATTGTCGCACGATTACCTGGCAGTTTTTTAGTACGAGCATGTGTTAGGCAACAATTAGATGGGGAATGCATTTTAAGATCAAAATTCAAATAGAAATAAACCTCTTTAAGTGAATGGAGCAACAAATATTGCTTCTTCTGTTGATTGTCAATCTGATCCAAAATAAATGGTAAATACTTGGAGAGGTTGCCAACAGCAATGTTTCCAAGTGCATAGGATGCTGCAGACTTAATCTCCTCAAAAGGTGATTGAAACGATTCAATGACGATGTTCTCAATTTGAACATGATTGCTGAGGTCCTTCCTCCTCCCAATTTCTCCCAGACATAATAAGGCCATGTGTTTTTTAGCCTGAGATGAAGATAATACACACTTAGCAGATGAGATTCTTATTTACACACAAAAACCAATCATCCTGATAGCAACTAAAGTTTGGTGAAGCCTACATAGGTATAGAATCAATAGCATGTGTTAATTAATTAACTATAATTGTAAGGGCTAATGCATGCAACAAAACGTTTTATGGATTACCCAATAGCAACCACAGAAATGTGTATGATTAACATACAGCAGATCATATGCCAATAACAAGCTATAAATTCAATTACATAGTTTTTAAACGACCTTCCAAAAACAAATGGATCGTGAAATATCCGTCGCAGGAAAATTACATCACAGGAAATTTCAAAATCAAACAATATCAGAATCAAGATCATGTACTTTCTCATATAACAATTGCCAAGTGTAAGTCCCACAGCCTATGCCCATGAACCACTTTTAAAACACTGATAAGATTACATCAAAGGGTAGAGACATGGCATAGATGAAAATGAGTAAACATATCCTCTCAGGAGCAGGACTTACAGAGTTAGTAGTGCTGTCGTCTTTCAAAATGCCTTTAAGCATTTCAATTGTAGATGCACACTTCTGGTCACCAGCTGCTAAGCATAGAACAACAACACACTTAGCAATAGAAGACAGTGCTTGCTTAGCAAGACTACCTGAATGTGATGGCTTAGCAGCAGAAATAAGGGACTCCAACAAAGCATCAAAGCTAGTATTTGCAGATTGAACAAGTGATGCAAAAAACCTCTGAAGAGACTGTAACAATATTAACATCATATGTTAGTAGTCACCTAAAAATAAAGTGCTCAGATCCTCTCTTTTTTTGTGGGTGGGTGGGGGTACCTGCAGTGCCTGCCCTTGCAACAGGGCACTCCTGATCAAAATATACTTGTAGCATATTGTTTAGCATATACTTGTAGCATATTGTTTAGCATATACTTGTCAACATATTGTTTAGCATATACTGGTCAGCATATTGTTTATTATGTAGCTATCATGTAGTTTTCTGTGTTGGCAACCATCGTGTTGTCGTTTATTTGCAGGTTTTAGAAACATCACTTTATAGGGGAGGTGCTGCCGAATTTTTTATTGACAATAATATTTTTTGTATATAGGTGTTCTTCCGACTTGACCTTCTCCACCGTTAGCTAGACTCGTACATTATTCTCAGGTATACATTGTTTTCGTAATTTCTCATGTATACATTATTCTCAGTTTTAATCGTTAACCGTAGCGAACCGTATGCGTCACCTATTCGGGAACGGCGAACGTCACATTGGCTTGTGAGGTTCGCCGTTCCGGAATTGTCCACGTATTTTGGACAGCCTGAGAGTGTAAGCCGATGCTTGTGATTTGTGACATGTGCCTTACGATTGACGCGGAATTTCAGTTTTGTAACCCAGTTGTTCTCCAACACACCATGTTCAGGCGTGTGCTTGGAGAGCAGCGGGGTTATGCTGCCGAAATTTCGCGGCAATCGTAGGCTACACGTCATAAATCACAAGCATCGGCCTACACTCTTGGGTGGGTTTAGGGCCTTTACCTAATAGGGAGTTCACCTAAATAAGCCACGGACGATCGTTGATGTTCTTTGACTTTTGTTTAGCCTTTGAAATGGACGGTGATCGGAGGGTGATGTATGACGGGTGGAGAAAGGATGGGGCACATTCGAATGAATGGATGGGTGTAACAAAGGATTTTCTTGAGCACGCTTTCAAAGATGCAACTGGTCGTCTAGTGAAGTGTCCTTGCAATCGCTGCGAGAACAAGTGGCCTCAGAAGAAGGAAGAAATGGAGAAACACCTTTGCAAAAGTGGGTTTATGCCGAACTACCTTGTATGGTACCGGCATGGAGAGTCTATTAGACACGTTGACGCGGATGTGGAGCTTGATGACGATCATGATAGGATGGATGATATGTTGCATGATCTTGGTAGGGAGGTTGAAATGAACGCTGAGGAGCCGGAGCAGCTTCCACGCGATGCTCAAGAATTCTTCCGGCTACTCGCCGCAGGAGAAGAGAGACTGCACGAGCACACTTAGATGTCAGTTCTTGGGACTCTCACAAGACTAATGGCGATAAAGTCGAAGCACAACATTTCAAACAGTGCTTACAACGACATCGTCCAACTTATGGGCGAGGTTCTACCGGAGAATCATAAGTTGCCAAAAAAATATGTACTTCGCAAAGAAGATGTTGGCTGGTCTTGGGATGACATGTGAGAAGATCGACGTGTGTCCCAACAGTTGCATGCTATTCTTTGAGGAGGATGACAAGCTGGACCATTGTAAGCATTGTGAAGCTTCTAGATATGTCGAGGTGACAAATGATGAGGGTGAATTGGTAGTTACGAAGGTCGCAGCTAAGCAACTTCGTCGGTTGCCCATCATTCCTCGGCTTTCAAGGTTGTTCCTCAATAAGGAAATAGCTCTGCATATGACGTGGCCCAAGAATGGTGTACGTCTCGTCACTGATCCAGACATAATGGTCCATCCGTCGGACGGTGATGCGTGGAAGGCATTTGACGAGTTTGATCCCGAATTTGCAAACGACCCTAGGAGTGTACGGCTTGGTCTATCGACAGACGGATTCACACCTTTCAATACCAGTGCAAGCCCTTACTCGTGTTGGCCTGTCTTCATTGTGCCATATAATCTTCCTCCTGAGTTGGTCAATAAAGAAGAGTTCATGTTCCTTGCACTAGTCATCCCAGGCCCCGAGCATCCAGGGCCAAAGCTGAATATGTTTGTTCGCCCTTTAATTGAAGAGCTGAAACAATTGTGGAGAGGTGTGAAGGCTTATGACAGCCATACTGAAAAGGAGTTTACCATGCGCGCTGCTTATTTGTGGTCAGTGCATGATCTGCTGGCGTATGGGGATTGGTCTGGATGGTGTGTCCATGGTCGGTTGTGCTGTCCCATATGTATGAATGATACGGATGCATTCAGATTGAAGCATGGTGGGAAAGTGTCATTCTTTGATGCTCATCGACGTTGGACTCCATTCAAGCATGATTTTAGGAATTCGCTTACTGCATTCAGAGGTGGAGCCAAAATCAGAAATGGGCCACCAAAGAGGCAAACTGCACCGCAGATAATGGCATGGCATGCTTGTCTGAAGCAAGGAGAAAATGATAGGTTCCAAGGCTACGGGGAGGACCATAACTGGACCCATATTTCATCAATATGGGAGCTTCCGTATGCAAAAGCCTTGATCATGCCGCACAACATAGACTTGATGCACCAAGAGCGTAACGTTGCTGAAAGCATCATAAGCACATGTTTCGATGTGACTGATAAAACGATAGATAATATGAAGGCAAGAAAAGACATGGCTGAAATTTGTAAGAGGCCGATGCTCGAGTTGAAAGTAAGCGATAAAGGGCATGAAAGTAGGCCGCGAGCTGATTACTGCCTCAAGCCGGATGAAAGGAAAGAAATATTTAAGTGGTTGAAGAATATGAAATTTCCAGATCGGTATGCGGCAAATCTGAAACGGGCAGTCAATCTGAAGACCGGTAAATTGATCGGTTTGAAAAGCCATGACTACCATATTATTATGGAGAGGCTGATGCCCGTGATGTTTCGAGGCTATTTTAAGGATGAGCTTTGGAGCATATTTGCAGAGTTGAGTTACTTCTATAGGGAAGTATGCGCAAAGACGGTATCGAAGAGGTTGATGCAGAAATTTGAGAAAGAAATTCCAATTCTTATTTGTAAATTTGAAAAGGTTTTCCCGCCAGGATTCTTCAATGTGATGCAACATCTAATTGTGCATTTGCCTTGGGAAGCTTTGGTAGGCGGACCAGTGCAATTCAGGTGGATGTATCCTATAGAAAGGGCGTTGAAAAAGCTCAGGGCGTCTGTTCGGAACAAGGCTAGAGTCGAAGGGTGTATTGCGGAGGCTTTTGCCCTTAAGGAGATATCTCAATTCTCAACCAGGTATTTCGCTCGAGCCAACAATGTGTTTGCGCCTTCAGTGCGACTTCATGTCGAAAATGAATCACCCCAAAGCACCCTTCAAATTTTTGTGAATCCGGGTAAAGCAGTTGGAAAAGGGAGTGTACGTCACATTGAAGCATCAGATTTGAACACGCTAATGCTATATATGTATAGCAATATTGACAGCACACAGGAGGCGTTCGAGTAAGTTTTCCTCATAGTTACGTCCATTTTCTCATCTCATAATTTCTATAGTGTGTAATCTCCATGTTTGTAATATGTCCAGCATGTTTGATGAAGAATGTTGGAAATCTACTAGTAAACCTACAGCCATCCAATTAGAAAATCTTCGACGTGATGGGTTGAAAGGTGGACCAAACTTCGTGCAGTGGTTTCGTAATTATGTTAGTAATTGTCGTTCTCTCATTGTCCATACTTAATCTTTGAATTTTGGACTTGGAAGATATAATGCATATACTAATTACTTGTATAGGTTTCCAAAAACTCTGTGCACCCGGACTTGCAGCAAATGGCACATACCTCTGTGTCCGTCCGAAACTATACTCGCTATGATGTAAATGGATATCGCTTCCGAACCGCGAAATTGGAGAAGAGTCAACCATTGGCAGCCACCACCAATAGTGGTGTGTTGGCAAGTTCATATGTTGACGATGACAAAGTAGTGGACTATTACGGTGTTCTTCAAAACATTGTAGAGTTGATTTTCGATGGCCCCAAAGAACTTAAAGTCGTGTTTTTCGAGTGCGACTGGTTTGATGCTCATAGTGGGACTCGTGTCGACAAGTATGGTAATGTCGAGATGAAGCATAGCTCTAGGATTCCGAGCAGTATGAGCGATGTTGTCCTTGCAAATCAGGTAAAACAGGTGTACTACCTGCCATATCCTCACCCAAGCCTTAGGGCTTGGTGGGTTGCAATCAAAGTCAACCCACAAGTCGTCGCTCCAGAGAGTGCTGACTACGTGAGTACAAGCAGGGACAACGATGATGTTGTTTTTCAACCAGAAGCGACGTCGAATCAAGACATAGCTCACCTATTCCATGTGACCAATGGAGAAGGACTTGAAAATCTCTGTTGCAATTCAAGCGACTTAATTGAAGAACCTAGGTCAAAGCGCAAACGACCTGTCGTCGTTAGAAGATCAGTAAGGATCCAACGAAATCAAGAGCGTATGAATAAACAACGAGCCGAAGAAGCATCATCGGATGCGGATGACTTTTGATTAGTATGTTTCTTTTAGTTAATCAATTAAGCTATGTATTCCAATTTCCACATTATTAATTTTCATATTATTTGTTTCATATACTGTGGTTTGACATTAATTTATCTACAGTTGAACATGTTCAAGCATAGGAGATCGAGGAGGAGTGGGGGCAGCGCGGCCAACGAGGACAGCTCGGGCAGTGGGCTTTTTCAGGGCACCTCACAGAGCCGACAGAGGCAGCAGCAACTTCTCGACTGTCTAGACGAAGTGCAGGGTGAGGAGGGTGAGCAGGAGACTCCTCAGCAGGATGCTCATGTGCAGGGTGATGAGGGTGAGCAGGATGAGGAGGGTGAGCAGGATGAGGAGGTTGACCCAATGGGGGCAGGCAGCGCGGGCGACGCGTCAGATGGTTCTACGTCCTTCAGGTATTATTATGCATATTAGTTTAATTGATATTAGTTTCTAATCATTTCATCATATTGAATTTACTTGTATACTTAGGTATAAGAAGAGCAATGCACTTGGTCCGAGACCTGCCGAGAGGAGGCTCATCCGGCCGCATGGAGAATGGTGGGGCTTATTTCTGTTGTGTTAATTTTTTAATGTGAACGTGATTGCACTAGTTTACTTGTTTTATTAATTTTTGTAGGTCATGGGAAGACTTGACTTGGGACGGTACAGGCAGACGTCCCAAGGTGAACGCGGTGTTGGGTAGCCTCTGTCGCTTCTACTACCCGGGCATGGTGGAGCTCAGTGGCGAGAGGTTCGCGGCTATGCAGTGGGCTGACTGGGGTCTAAAGGACTATGTCGAGCCAGGGGAGTCAGGGGAAAGCAGTAGCGGAGGGGGAAGTTCGGAAAAAAACGAAGGACTTGTCAGGTGGCTGTGTGGGACGAGTTCTGGGTGAGTTTACTTTTGTATATAAGCAATTCATTGAATTATTGCTTCTCCTAATCTTACTTTAACTTAACTTCTCGATTGATATGTAGGGGAGGTTCCAATTGCCGGATGACATCGAGGAGGATCAGGCTCAGTGGACACGTGTGAAGAGGCACTTTCGGAAGTGCGCTGATAAGATAATCAAGGATGCCATGTACAATGCTCGCATCGCGGCCGTCAACTACTACTACAAGAAGATAAAGGGTCAGAAAATGAGCAAAGCATTAGGGGCCAATGAGATCTACCTCACAGAGGAGCAGTACCTGGAGAGCGTTGTGGATTGGCTATCGAAGGACATGGAAGCCTGGAGGTGGTTGGCTAAGAGATGGGCGTCGCCTGAGTGGATTGCAGAGTCCAACAAGCACCGTGCCAACCGTGGCACTGAAGGACCGGGGCACAGGTACGGCGCCGATGGACACCTTGGTACCGCACGCCGCATGGTAAGTATATAAATCAAACTTGTATGTTACATCTATGAAAATTATATGGTTTAACTCTTCTTTTTCATGCAGGAAGCTGAAAGTGGAGTTGCTCCAAGTTTTATGGAGGTTTACGTCCGTGGTCACCGTGGCCCTGATCCGGCGAACCCTGATGTGCTATGCAGTGAGGCGGCAAGGGAGAAAATGGTAAACAAGTTTGTATTTACGAATTAAATTACATGTTTTGTGTTTAACTCCAACTCTAACTTTCTTTGCAGAATGCATATGGGGAGGAAATGACTCAACGCCATGGGCCTGACTTCGACTGGATGCATTCAGACTTAGATGCCTCGGCGTTGTACCACAGTGGTGGGGGTAGAAAGCATGGCAGGTGAGGTGTTTGTGTTTGATTCGACGATTTCATTAACAAGAATGTGTCCACTTAATGGCTCAACTATGTGTATCATGCAGGTTTGCCTTTGGCACCGGCGTTGTGGAATATAACAGGACAATAGGTCAAGGGAAGGCATCGTCTTCGGGAGGGAGTTCTCGCTCCTCCAGGTCTGCTCGAGAGGCTCAGCTGGAGGAGGAGACTCGGGCAGCATAGGAGCAGGCTCGAGCAGCACAGGAGCAGGCTCGAGCAGCGCAAGAGCAGGTTGGACAGCTGACGCAATATATGGCTTCTTATTTTCAGGTAATCCATCTATCTCATCACGTGTCGTCGTTGAATTCAAAGTATAATGTTGTGATTCTAACGTTGCATCCATTTGCAGGAAATGACTACTCGACTCGGCCCTGATATGAACTTGCCCGCTTTTCGCCCTCCCCAGGTAACACTATCTGAACACTTCAATTCCATAGCAACTCTTTTTTTATTATCAAAAATGGCTCGCAGGCACAAGGATGGGGACAGTGGCCAGGACAAGCTCCAGCGTCGCAGCCACAGTGGACCGGTGTTGGGTGGACGCAGGCACCTCCAAGCACTTGGACGCCTCCACCCCAAGGATCGCAGCCAGTCCCGGGATGGGTGCCACCGGTCTCCCAGCCACCGGCGGGCTCTCAGCCATTTCAAGCGTGGATGGCACTGCCACCGACGGGGTGGGTGCCACCACCTATGGGGTGGCCAGCACAACAGTACCCGTGGATGCATGCACAACCTCCTCCTCACCATGGATCACAGGTGACTGACCATGTTTAGTTTTATGCAAATATTGACCAAACACAGCAATGTATATGTATACAGCCTTATTTGAATGATTGATGAATTACAGGGTTCAGCGTCACATGCTCATGGATCGGAGGGTGGTGTCAACGTCCAAGACTTCCTCGTCCATGGTGCTGGAGGGAGTGGCCACCATCCTGGTGGCGGAGGAGGGAGTGGCCAAAACTCCCACAGCCCGCCGGAGTGATCAGTGAGGAGTGAGTAGTGAGTAGTTAGTAGCTTATGGACTTATGGATAGACTTATGGACTAGAGTTTTGTGAATTGTGTATTTGAATGGACAATGGACTTTTGGACTTATGGATACTCTAGACTTATTTGAATGGACTATTTATGTATATGTGAATGTGTTTTGTGAATTATGTATTAGGCTTGTGAATCTGTATATGTGAATTGTGATATTGTGTATATTGCTGTGAATTATTAATAGGTGCAGAAAAATCTGTTTTGGGGGGGAACCATCAATTTTCGTCGGCCTCGGTGGTGGCCGACGAAAATATGTTCCCAGGCTATTTTCGTCGGCCACCACCTAGGCCGACGAAAATATGTTCCCAGGATATTTTCGTCGGCCACCACCTAGGCCGACGAAAATATCCTGGCGTATTTTCGGCCACCACCGGCCGACGAAAATAAATTGTCGACTGACTATTTTCGTCGGCCTTGAGAAAACCGACGAAAATAGGTTATTTTCATCGGTACCGACGAAAATAGACGCCTATTTTCGTCGGTACCGACGAAAATAGACGCCTATTTTCGTCGAACTTATTTTCGGCGGCTATTTTCGTCGGCCTGCCGACGAAAATACTATATTTTCGGCGGTTTAGGCTTATTTTCGTGGGTTTTTGGCCCACGAAAATTTAGGCGTTTCCTGTAGTATAGTACATTGTTTTATGGACTAATGTATTGTGTCTAAGTGCTGGAAACAGGAAAAATCGAGCTGGAAATGAGATGGCTTTGTTCAGCCAAAGTCTGCTCAGTCTGGGTGCACCGGACTGTCCGGTGCGCCAGGCTGGCTCTGGCGAACAGGCTACTCTCGGGACTTCGACGGCGGTGTACGGCTAAAATTCACCGGTCTGTCCGGTGGTGCACCGGACTGTCCGGTGAGCCGTTCATAGGCGAACTCGTCGCTCTCGGGAGATGATTAACGGCGTACGGCTAAAATTCACCGGTCTGTCCGGTGGTGCACCGGACTGTCCGGTGAGTCAACAGTCAGCCGGGGCAACGGTCGGCCGAGGATTCCGCGTGTGACACGTAGCCGAGCCAACGGTCACATTGGTGCACCGGACAGTGTCCGGTGCGCCAACGGCTCTCAAACTCTAACGGTCGGCTTCGCCAAATAAGGAAGGATATCCGCACCGGACAATGTCCGGTGGTGCACCGGACTGTCCGGTGCGCCAGTCGACAGAAGGCAAGATCTGCCTTCCAGGATTGCTCTCAACGGCTCCTAGCTGCCTTGGGGCTATAAAAGGGACCCCCTAGGCGCATGGAGGATGAGACCAAGCATTCCTTGAGCACTCTTGATCACTCACACTTCATTCTTGCGCACTTGTTCGACATTCTAGTGATTTGAGCTCCGTTCTAGTGTGCTAGTCTTTTGAGCTTAAGTCTAGGCAATTGTGTGTGCGTGTTCGCTGTGATCTTTGTGTCTTGTGTGAGTTGCTAATCCCTCCCTTGCTCCGTGCTTCTTTGTGAACTTCAAGTGTAAGGGCGAGAGGCTCCAAGTTGTGGAGATTCCTCGCAAACGGGATTAAGAAAAGCAAGCAAAACACCATGGTATTCAAGTGGGTCTTTGGACCGCTTGAGAGGGGTTGATTGCAACCCTCGTTCGTTGGGACGCCACAACGTGGAGTTGGCAAGCGTTGGTCTTGGCCGAACCACGGGATAACCACCGTGCCATCTCTGTGATTGATATCTCTGTGGTTATTGTGTTTTTGTCAAGACTCCTCTCTAGCCACTTGGCAATTATTGTGCTAACACTTAACCAAGTTTTGTGGCTTAAGTTTCAAGTTTCACAGGATCACCTATTCACCCCCCCCCCTCTAGGTGCTCTCACATTGTTGCGCACAATTGCTTTGGATGAGGCAAACCCTGCGGGACTATGGTTACAAATTAACCAAAGTTCCTCTTCTATGTGATAATGAGAGTGCAATCCGCATGGCGGATAATCCTGTTGAGCATAGCCGCACTAAACACATAGCCATTCGGTATCATTTTCTTAGGGATCACCAACAAAAGGGGGATATCGAGATTGCATATATTAATACTAAAGATCAATTAGCCGATATCTTTACCAAGCCACTAGATGAACAAACTTTTACCAAACTTAGGCATGAGCTCAATATTCTTGATTCTAGGAATTTCTTTTGCTAAACCTGCACACATCGCTCATAAGTATACCTTTGATCATGTCTCTTTTATATATGCTATGACTAATGTGTTTTCAAGTGTATTTCAAACCAAGTCATAGGTATATTGAAAGGGAATTGGAGTCTTCGGCGAAGACAAAGGCTTCCACTCCACTCTACTACTCATCCTTTGTCGTCGCTTCGTTTCACTCTCCGTCTTTGGTATAATCTTCACTCATATGTTTTACTTGCCAAAGGGGAGATAGTAGTTAGACAAGGGCTTATATCTCACTCAAAGTATCTGTTTTTGGCGATTCATGCCAAAGGGGGAGAAAGTATGAGCCCAAAGAAAAAGGACCACACCACCACCCTAATTTTTAAAATAATTTTTCAATTGATTAGTATCTTTTTAAGTTCTAAAGGGGAGAAAGTAGTACTTTCAAAATTGATATCTTAAAACCCTCTTGAACACTAAGAGGAGAATTTATTTGAGGGGGAGTTTTGTTTAGTCAAAGGAAAAGCATTTGAAACAAGGGGAGAAATTTCAAACTTGAAAATGCTTCGCAAAATCTTACTCATTTACCTTTGACTATTTTGCAAAAGGACTTTGAAAAGGATTTACAAAAAGAATTTGCAAAAACAAAACATGTGGTGCAAGCGTGGCCCAAAATGTTAAAAATAAAGAAACAATCCATGCATATCTAGTAAGTAATATTTATTGGCTCAAATTCTAAGTAACCTTTGTACTTACATTTAGCAAACTAGTTCAATTCTGCACTTCTATATTTGCTTTGGTTTGTGTTGGCATCAATCACCAAAAAGGGGGAGATTGAAAGGGAATTAGGCTTACACCTATTTCCTAAACTAATTTTGGTGGTTGAATTGCCCAACACAAATAATTGGACTAACTAGTTTGCCCAAGTCTATAAGATCTACAGGTACCAAAGGTTCACAATAAGCCAATAAAAAGATCAAGAGAAAGGGTTCAAACAAAGGAGCAAAGGGACAACCGAAGGCACCCTGGTCGGGCGCACCAGACAGTGTCCGGTGTACCAGGGGACACCAAGCTGAACTTCGCACCTTCGGTAATTCTCAGAGTCATCGCGCTATAATTCACCGGACTGTCCGGTGTACACCGGACAGTGTCCAGTGCTCCAAGGATGAAGATACTCTGAACTCGCCAGCCTCGGGAATTCGCATCGCCTGCTCCGCTATAATTCACTGGACATGTCCGGTGTACACCGGACTGTCCGGTGTAACGATGGGCAATGGCTACTTCGGCGCAAACGGCTACCTGCAGGCGCATTAAATGCGCGCCAGCGCGCGCAGAAGTCTGGCACGCCCATGCTGGCGCACTGGACACTCTACAGTGCATGTCTGGTGCGCCACCGGACATCCAGGCGGGCCCAGCAGTCAGAGCTCCAACGGTCGGAACCCTAACGGCCGGGTGACGTGGCTGGGGCACCGGACATGTCCAGTGTGCACCGGGCTATCCGGTGCGCCATACGACAGACAGCCTCCACCAAACGGCTAGTTTGGTGGTTGGGGCTATAAATAACCCCAACCACCCCACATTCAAGTCATCCAAGTTTTCCACTTCTCAACCACTTACAAGAGCTAGGCATTCAATTCTAGACACACTCAAGTGATCAAATCCTCTCCAATTCCACACAAGGCTTCAGTGATTAGCGAGAGAGATTTGTCGTGTTCTTGTGAGCTCTTGCGCTTGGATTGCTTCTTTTCTTTCTCACTTGTTCTTGTGATCAAAACTCCATTGTAATCGAGGCAAGCGACACCAATTGTGTGGTGGTCCTTGCGGGGAAGTTTTGTTCCCGGTTTGATTTGAGAAGAGAAGCTCACTCGGTCCGAGGGATCGTTTGAGAGAGGGTAAGGGTTGAAAGAGACCCGGCCTTTGTGGCCTCCTCAACGGGGAGTAGGTTTGCAAGAACTGAACCTCGATAAAACAAATCCGCGTGTCACACTCTTCATTCGCTTGCGATTTGTTTTGCGCCCTCTCTCTCGGACTCACTATTATTTCTAACGCTAACCCGGCTTGTAGTTGTGATTAATTTTGTAAATTTCAGTTTCGCCCTATTCACCCCCCCCCCTCTAGGCGACTTTCATGATACAAACTCGGTTGTCACGGTCTCGCAAAGACTCTCGCCCCACTCGGTACAATATTACAATGGCTCACGCAAGAGCTGAGTGGTTATAGAGTTTTTCTAAACTCACTCAACTAACTAGGATTCACCTAGAGGAAGTGCATAAGTGGTCTAACTAACCTAAGCACTTCACAAAGCACCTACGCTAATTACCGAGTAATTCTATTATGCACTTGGGTGTTTGAGCATGTGTAAATATCTATAGCATGTGTTGGCATGTTGAATGGGCTCCCACACCTTCAAATGGACGGTTGGAGGGGTACAAATAACCTTCCCTTCAATTGTAGTCATTAGACACAAAGCTGATTGCTCTATAGTTGGGCGCACCGGACAGTCCGGTGCACATTGGACATGTCCGGTGCCCTAGCGACGTCAACCGACCATTGAGGGCTGCAACAGTCGACTGTTGATAAAGTTGTAGTCGACCATTGGCCAGCGGATAGTCCGGTGCTACAGTACCTGAGAGTCTAGTTTGTGGACCTCATTACGCAGATTGTCCGGTGCACACTGGACATGTCTGGTGCGCCACCAGAGCGCTGGTTGACTGCCTACTTCTTGGATTTCTTCACTAATTTCTTAGGCTTCTTTTGGTCCTGAGTCTTGGACTTCTATGCATATTTTAGGTCTTCTTTTGAGGTGTTGCATCCTTAGAGCCTCAATCTAATCCTATTCGCATCCTGTGAATTACAAATACAAACACAAACTCATTAATCCATGGGCTATGTTGATCATCAAACACCAAAATTAATTAGTCAAATGGGTCAAGGTCCATTTTCCTTAGATCAAGCCAATTAGGATATATGCCATCAGGAAAGTAGTATCCCATGTTGTGTGTATTTTACTGTTCACTAGAAACTTCGCTGGTGGCACATCCCCACGCACTTGTGTAACACCCTGAATTTGGGGGTATAAATTTCTTCTCCACTATTCACCAAATTCAGGCGTTACTCTCTTTTTCTCTTCGTGTTTTGCTCCTTCCTCCTATTTTCAAAGCAATATAGAGACTGGTGTCTGTATCTCGTGTAACCAAAACCTAACTTGATATTGTTGTTGCATCATGTCGAAGCATATTTATTTTGTCTGATGTTTTGCCTAGGCGTGCGTTCGTCTAGTTTTCGTGTTTGATTCATGGATTGACCTTGATTAGAAGCAGGCGAGATTGAGTAGAGGGAAGTCGGTCTGGCCCACAGCCCTGTCCGGCCCACGGCGCGACCCAGCCCGGTGCTGGACGTGTGGCCCAGGCGCCCCTGCCCCCTCCCCATGCGTGCCCCCTCCCCCATTCTCTCTTTCCCACGCAAAATAACCTCCCTCTCCCTCTTCCACCTCTCTCCCTGCCGCAGGGTGGATCACGGTGAGCGGTTGCTGCCGTCCGTTGAGCCCATGGTGAGTTCCCCTCTCCTCCCTCCCCCTGCGTGGTGCCCCCTAGCCGAGCCCCCTCCCCGGCGCGTGCACGCAGCCCCTGCCTGGCGCGGCGGCCTCGACGCGGTGCGCCCCTGGCGTGGCCCACCCCCGGTGCGCCCCGCCGCAGTGTGCCCTCGCTCGTCGGTGCGGCACCTACGCAGCCCTGGTGTGCAAGACTTCGGCCCTGGCTCGCATCCTTGGCGCGGCCCGGTCCCCGTGCGCACAGCACTAGCACACGTCGTCACGTTTTAAATTCCGTTTAAGTCGCATGTGGTGTCGCGCGCTTTGTCGTGCGACAATCTCTTTATTTTTGTTTAGATCATGCGTTGTGTCGCGCGCTTTGACGCATGATAGTCCTTTTAAATTCCGTTCGAGTAGTGCGTTGTATCGCACGCTTCGTCACGCGATGATCCTATAAATTCACCTAGGATTATGTATAATAATTAAAGTGCGTAGTGTAACTATGATTAATCACACACCGAACTAATTAGGATCTAGTGCTAATTTTATTTATGCATTGCATGATTATCAATTAATGTGATTATGTTGAGATAAGTATTTTAATTCATAGCTGCTGAACGTAATCGCTATGTCTCTCGATCGTAGCTTCGACCGTTTTGTTTTTTTCTCGCATAGTCATGGATGCGAGCCCTGTGCACCACACGTCTGTTTAGTTGTAATATTTTATTATGTGGTTTATTGTTTCTTTCTATGTTAAGATTATGGAATGTATGTTTGAACTCGTATAGATAACGGTCTATTGGTGGAGTCCGAAGGAGTTGCAGGCGAAGACCCTGAGCAGTAGGTGGTTGGTGAAGGCAAGTGACCTCTGACCAATCTATGTCCTATATGTTTTATAATTCACTTCCCCGCATTTACATAATTTATACCTAAAGATTGACTAGTCTCTGTTTATCCTATCCTTGTTCACCTATTTGGGTTAGATCATTTTTGGATTAGCTCTATGCTACCATGAGGGTGGTATGGGACACCCTTAGCTAATTAATTAGAGGAACTGAGGTGTAGTTTGCTTCGCCATCGTGCCGTCAATGGAGCTCGGTGTATGCAGCTCGCTCTGCCAAGGGTGGTTTGCCCCATGGGGAGGAGTGCGGTAAATTTAGGAAACCTAACGAGTGGCTACAGCCTCTAGGAATCTTTGTAAAGGCTTCATAGTGAAACCCTAGCCATTCACCTTGGGAGTGAACAAGGGTCTTGCACGCCCAGGCTAGAGAGGGAATCACGGCTCATGGGTAAAGTGTGCAACCTCTATAGAGTGTTATGAAACTGATATATCAGCCATGCTCACAGCTATGAGTGGCCTTGGGAGCTCCTTTGATTAGAGTTACTATGATTATAGATGATGATGAGGTTAATTATGGTTTTAATGGTGATGATTATGATTATGGTTTCTGTTATTCTTTCTGTTTAGAAGTATTACTTTTGGGTTAATAACTCGAGTTTAATGCTAAAACCTGGCTCTCTACTAGTAATAATTATCTGACCAACTAAAAGCAACTGCTTTGATCTTAACCCCACATAAAGCTAGTCCACCACAGCCAAATGGGACAATTGCTGAGTACGTTGATGTGTACTCACCCTTGCTTTACCACACCAAACCCCCCTAGGTTGTCCACATTGCAACCACTGCTCAGGAGAAGATGAAGTCATGGTGGAGGACTTTCAGGAGTTCCAAGACTATGATGAGTTCTAGGCGTGTTAGCGGCAAACCCAGTCGGCTACCTGTGAAGGCCGTGTATTGCTACGTTTCGTTTTCGCACTTTGATTTGTGTTTAAGACTATGTGGATGTCTCGGGCATCATGATGTAATCAATTAATACTCATTTATGTTATTATTGGAGCACTGTGTGATGATGTCCAACTATGTAACTGTTGTGTACGTGAATTGCTGATCCTGGCACGTACATGGTTTGCATTCGATTGGCCTTCTAAACCTGGGTGTGACATAAGTGGTATCAGAGCTGTGCTGACTGTAGGACCGCTAACCTAGAGTAGAATGGCTGTTCTAAGGATTATAGACCCCTATTCTCATGTTGACCTTGTTATCACTTCAAAAGTTGGTCATCTCGACCAATCCTATGTTCTACTGTATATATTACACCTTGCTAAAATTTTGTTTTATTTTATTTCCTTAATTTTTTATGGTTTACTTGCTGGTCATATTAGTTATGTCCTTACTCTTATGCTTACGGTGTCTTTTGTAGATGGCTCGTCTTAGACACACAGCGTGAAAGTCAGTCATTCCTTTCTTGCCCTCTCATCTTGCGGAGTGTCCACTTCGTCGCCCAGTGAATGGCCAGTCCAGCCACTTGGAGAGGTTGCACCACCGCCTGCACGAGGAGCAGGAGCGTCAGTGCCAGGAGCTGGAGCAGCAGGGCTCTTCCTCCTAGCCTTAGCATGAGGTAGAGTCTGCGAGGCGTTCTCTCATGTGCCCCCACTGGAGGTGTCCCATGCACCACCACCAGGCGCCCCGGCACTAGAGTAGCTGCTGGAGGAGACCTTGGCGATGGAGACAGCGACGACAACAGCTCGAGTTACAGCACCGACCTCTCAAAGGAGAAGGGGCTAGAGGGATGGATCGCCCGACCCATCACTCGTGACGCCTCTCATAGGTGTCACTTCCATGATGTGCTCGATACCTTGCTGCGTCGTGCACTTGACCGGCGCACTTGATCCATCGAGTATCATTGTGTGGTCTACCAGCACAGTCGTGGGGTATACCCGGACCACTGGGAGGCGACTTGCTTGGTGCGCCATCCGGAGGGTGGTCTCCAGGGTGCGGAGGTCAGCTTGGAGCATTATTCTATCTCTGAGCAGGACTCAGCCGAGGCGGCCATGTAGGATCTCGCATGACGTGCGCTTTCTCAGAACTGCTCGGTGCTTGGTGCGGTAGCCAATGGTCATGACCTAAGGTATTACCCCCGCCGTCCATCTGACAGCACCAGAGGTGTGGTTGTCAAACTTGTTGGTGAGGACAATCCCAGGTTGAGCAGCACAGTCAACCTAACCATCGTGCTAAACACGGAGCTGGACCACGCTTTAGACGAGCTGAGTAGGGCTTGTGCTGAGATCACCCAGTTGCGGGCTGAGCGCGTAGAGTGCCGTCACCTAGCGGATGGCTCTCCCGCCCCCGTTGGGACTCAGCACCCTTATCGCTCGCCTCGGCGTGGGCACCATGTCTACGGCAACCCCGACTACAGGACCTGGATAAATTTAGAACCATAGATCGTCAGCATTGGATTTTGTAATTAATGCTTAAAATAGGAGTTTTAGTCTTAGTCTTAGTCAGCCTTAGTTAGTCAGGATAGTTTGCTTATCCTATGTTTTTATGCTTGTCATGATGAATTATGATGGATTTGGATCTTTGTAATGATTGTCACCAGAGTGTGGGTACCACCTGCATTTTGGTTTAGCTGTTAATGTTAATGAAATTAGTTATTTAGTTGGGAAACCTTTTTATCTCTACTTTCCTCTTTATCTGAGAAGCTATGTTTGCCTGTGTTGGGAGTCAGTGAAGATGCTTGTTTGTTCCGTGTTGTGAAGAACTCTATACCCTTTTCTTATGCTGAAAGATTTGCAAGATCAGTTCTGATGTGTGATTGCCTTCTGCAGATGTCAGACAACAGGCGCCGAGGTGGAAGGCATGCTCAATAAGAGCAGTAGGCGCCGTAGGATGAGGCACCCCAGCCGCAGTAGCCTCCGCCACCCCCAATGACAATAGAGCAGATGTTTCTGATGCAGACTCAGGCAGTCCAAGTGACTTTGGCAGCCATGCAACAGGTGCAGCAACAGCAGCCCCCACCTCAACCTCAACTGCAAGTGCAGATGCCGAGGGACAAGCGGACGGAATTCATGAGAGGTCATTCCCCTGTGTTCGCTCACTCTGCTGACCCCATGGATGTTGAAGACTAGCTACGTACAATGGAGCGGGAGTTGCACAACGCTCAGTGCAATGACAGAGAAAAGGTTATGTATGGTCCCCGTCTATTGAGGGGAGCAGCTCAGTCCTGGTGGGAGTCTTACCTCGCCACCCACGCCGACCCTGAATCCATTACTTGGAAGGAATTCAGAGATAATTTCCATCGATGTCATGTTCCAGCAGGTCTGATGATAGTGAAGAAAGAGGGGTTACTAGCACTAAAGTAATGGCCCATGTCAGTCAATGAGTACCGAGACAGGTTTCTACAACTGTCCCACTATGCTCCTAAGGATGTCAATACTGATGCCAAGAGGCAGTACCGTTTCCTGAGAGGCTTATTTGATCCCCTGCACTATCAGCTGATGAATCATACCTTCCCCACCTTTCAGCACCTGATCGACAGAGCAATCCTGACTGAGAAGAAGCGTAAGGAGATGGAAGATCGAAAGCGTAAAATTGGTGGACCTCAGCCTGGGAGCAACAATCGCCCCCATCTCTGAGGTAATCCACCTCAACAGTTCAAGAAGAATCATCCTCAGGGATATCAGCTGCAGACCCAGCGTTCGCCTCAGCAGCAGTTCTAGAGGCAGTACCCTCAGCATCACCAGCAGTATCGCTAGAACAGCCAGCTAGGAGGAAGTTAGTTCTAGAGGTAGAATAATCAAGTACCTCGTCTTCCTGCCCCAGCAACCAACCATAGCAGTCAAGCAGCCCCAGTGCAAGGGGGAGGCAGAGGATGCTTCCATTGTGGAGAGCAGGGCCATTGGACGATGCATTGTTCGAAGAAGGCAACTCAGTAGCATCTGGCCCCCAATGTTCCAGCAAGGTAGAATGTACCTTAGCAAGGAGCAGGCAATCGTGTTTAGACGCACTATAACCATGGGAGGCTGAACCATCTGGAGGCCGAAGCAGTCCAGGAAACACCAGGCATGATAATAGGTACGTTCCCAGTCGAATCCCATCTTGCAGAAGTGTTATTTGATATTGGAGCAACACATTCATTCATTACTACATCATGGGTAGAAGCGCATAATCTCCCAATAACCACCATGACAACACCAATTCAAATTGACTCAACCAGTGGAAAAGTCCGAGTCGATAGTGTATGCTTGAATGTAAGTGTGGAAAAAAGGGGGATAGAGTTCCCCGCTAACCTGATAGTGATGGGTACTTAGGAAATAGATGTTATCCTAGGGATAAATTGGCTAGATAAGTACCAATCAGTTATCAGTTGTTATAAGAGGATGGTGAAGTTGGTGTCCCCTCTAAGAGAGGAAGTGGTGACTGAGCTAGTCTCACCCGAGACAAAGAAAGGAGGTTGTCACCATATGACTATTGATAGCAAAGAGACCGATCCACTCGAGGCTATCAAGGTTGTGTCAAAATTTTTGGACGTGTTCACTAAAGATCTTCCAGGTATGCCACCTGATCGGAAAGTTGAGTTTGCGATAGAGCTTATTCCTGGCACCGCCCCCTATTTCTAAAAGAGCCTACAGGGTATTTGGACCAGAATTGGTTGAGCTCAAGAAGCAGATATATGAGCTATTAGAGAAAGGTTGCATCAGACCAAGTACCTCACCTTGGGCGGCTCCTGTCCTGTTTGTGGAAAAGAAAGACAGCACCAGGAGGATGTGCATCGATTACAGAGCTCTGAATGAGGTCACAATCAAGAACAAGTACCCTCTGCTCAGAATAGAAGATCTGTTCAACCAGTTGAGAGGAGCCAGCGTGTTCTTGAAGATAGATCTGAGGTCAGGTTATCATCAGCTCAGGATCCGACCTTTGGACATCCCGAAGACAACATTTATTACCAAGTATGGGCTATATGAGTACACAATTATGTCTTTTGGCCTAAAGAATGTGCCAGCCTTCTTCATGAATCTGATGAACAGTGTGTTCATGGATTATCTAGACAAGTTTGTGGTGGTGTTCATTGATGACATTCTCATATATTCTCAAAGTGAGGAAGAGCATGTGGATCATCTGAAGATGGTATTGCAGAGGTTGCGACAGCACCAGCTATATGCAAAGTTGAGCAAATGCGAGTTTTGGATTGATGAAGTCCTGTTCTTGGGTCACATAATAAACGAAGATGGATTGGTTGTGGATCCGAAAAAAGTGGCAGACATTCTAAACTGGAAAGCGCCAAGAGATGTTCGAGGAATCAAGAGCTTCATTGGAATGGCCGGATATTATCGGCGATTCATTGAAGGCTTTTTAAAGATCGTGAGACCTATGACAACCCTGTTAGCAAATAAAGTTGAGTTCAAGTGAACCCAGAAGTGCTAAGAGGCCTTTGAAGCGCTGAAAGAGAAGTTGACTACAGCGCATGTCTTAATTCTGCCTGATGTGCACAAGCCCTTCTCGGTGTATTGCGATGCTTCCTACACCGGCTTGGGATGTGTATTGATGCAGGAGGGAAGAGTTGTGGCATACTCGTCCCGATAGCTGAAGGTTCATGAGAAAAATTATCCAATCCATGACCTAGAGTTAGCAGCAGTGGTACATTCATTGAAGACATGGAGGCACTATCTGTACGGGCAAAAGTGTGATGTTTATACAGAACACAAGAGTCTGAAGTACATATTGTCACACCTGGGTTCTAGGGGTCAGAAACCCGGACGCGATAATCACCAAGTGTGTTGGGACCAAGTATTCCACAAATGATAAATCATGGTACAGAAACGAATGTCACATCTTCACTATATAATAGGAGTTCTGTACAAAATAAATAAATAATTACATCATAAGGAGACAACGATCCAGCAACCCAAAGTTGACTGGGAGACGATGGCCTAGACCACTCATGAACTCATCACAACATCCTCCATGCGCCTCATCCTGTGGTACCTGTTCTTGACCTGTGGGGGGTGTGAGACAGCAAGGGTGAGCTCACATACGTTCATCGCTCAACAAGTTGTGGGAAATAATGTGCATGAACTCACCAAAGGTGGGAGCTCATGTGAAGTGTAAGGCTTACCAAAGAGGATGGTTGAAGCTGAGCATTGCTTTTAAAGTTGGTCAAAATTTTATTAGCAGTTACTAAGTGTAAGTAGGTACCAACCCAAATAAGTAATAGTTCAAGATTGATAACAACACCCACGATTCAATGCATATGACAAATTAAGTTTAGTTCCATAAATTACTCATGTGAGGGTCCGAGCTGCTCATGACCGTGAGCACGGCTGATATACCAGTTTTACACTCTGCAGAGGTTACACATCTTTACCCACAAGTCGTGTTACCCATTTACCAAGGGGTCATGAATCCCATACACCTCTACCGAGGAGGCGAGGTAGGGTGACACTACGAGGCCTTTACAAAGTTCCACTAGCTTCAGAAAACCCGCTACGGTTTCTAGGAAGCTCCAATGCAGGGACCCCTCGCCTGACAGCCATCACAGCAAAATCAACCCAAGGGCCTCCCTACACTGACCAGTCCCCAACTTCCCTTGCCCCTTTCGGGTAAGGTAGTCCTCCACTAGCTTTCCTAATTAGTCAGCCAAGGGCGTCCCATACCACCCTTGTGGTAGCACTGTTTTCCCGGGTGGTTCTCCATATTCCAAATAACATAATGATCTTATCATGAACAGTAAATAACAAGCTAATAATAAAAGCATGATCATGAATAATGTGTATCTCAATGCCCAAATCCACATAAAGCACTAGCAAGTACTACCCAAAAGCTCAGTGGTAAACAAGGCATAAAGATAGTCAAACTAGGGTAACCTATTGGGTCCCATCAAAATTAACCTGTGCAGATCATAATGATTAACATGAACATTATTGGGTAAAATAGAACTGATCAAGGGCACAACTTGCCTAGGACTTGAGATTCCATGTACCAACTTGCTCTTCAGGAGATTCGTAACCTCGCTACTAGTCGTAGCAATACAAACAAACATGGTACAGGCAAAATTAACATCACACCAAACATAAGCATAAACTACATAATAATGTTCCATGTATTGTAACGAGATCGTAGGCTCGAGAACCACTAAATTCGGAGTTACGGTTAAAAAGATACGAATTTCTAAAAATTTAATAGTGGTGTAAAAAAAATTAAGTACACAATTTTAGTTTAAGTTTCATAACAAAATAAAGTTACTAGGTGATAAACAATATTAAAATGAACTTAATGCAACTGGAATGGATTAATTTGGAGTTAAAATGGTCAAGATATGAATTATCTAAGTTTTCATCCATTTTTATATACCTTTTTATGCATAAAATAAACTTCAGGGGTGATTTTGTAAAAACCAGGGACCTGCTTGTGATCAGTTTCAACAGAAAAGGATGGCGGACATCAAATCAAATAAACTTAGGGTCTCTTGTGTAAACCGACCATGCCGAAGGGGTATCTTTGATTCCTAGCCGTCTGATCAAAAACCGAGGGCCCAGATTTTAACCTAGCTCATGCGAACGAGTATGCATTACCTACCGTAAGATTTGAGGTAGACGGCTCAGATATTATGAAGCTCGGATACAATCTCGTTCCTTGGTCACGTTATCAACGGTCCCCGTGTATCCAGACCGAACTGTTGTCCCAATTTTAATCTATCTGTTGGCCCCAGATCCAACGACCACGCGCACATCACACTATCATCCATCCGGAGCCGTCGATCACAAGATCAACATCCCAGTGCCTTGTCTTCCTCACGCCGCATCCAGGCGGCGGTGGCGCTAGCCCTACGGCGGAACCCACACCAGCGCGCAGCCGATTTGGCGCCCAAAGTGCCCTAAGCTCCAAGCGGAAGCGTGCTACACGAAGCTAAGAACTAGGCGAACAAATTGGGAAGGTTCTCATCGGCTTTTGATTTGTGAAGGAGTCCGGCCACACAGCCATGCGGTTCAGCGGCCAACTCCAAGTACGGTGAGCAATTGTTCCTCACATCGTGTTTCCCACGCCTGCCCGCTTGCATGGACACGATCCAGGGATGCCCCCGAACCCCGTCGAGCACCACCAAGACCCAGAACACTGGTGTATTTGACAATCGAGCAAGCGGCCATCTCCCATACATCAACCCTTTCGGATGGATCCCATGGCAGGGCTACCGGGGTGACGATAGCGCGCCCAGACTATATTTATAGGAGCGTAGAGTCTGCGGTCGAGGCGAGTTGCCGACCCATCCAGGTGGCGCGATTTTAGCGGATTCTGTTGTCCGCCCGTGGGCATTAGCGCAAGGTGGGTGCCGAACCTGAGCAGTGAGGCCCACAAGTCTGTGGCATGGGGCGCGTGTTCGTGGGACAGAGGGGTTGGACAATGCGGCCCAGACATCAGTCAGATCACGAGCGCGAGAGGGAGAGATGGCGAATCCGCGCGTGAGGGCCTACCATGCAGTGACCATGGCGGCACGCGCACGAGGACGTGTCGGCTAAATGGCGCACGAGGTGAGGTCGACAAGTGGGCCCACCCGGCAGTGGCGCTCCCCGGCCGCGCGCGCGAGTTGGGCTGTGGCGCAATTGGGCCCAAGGCGAGGCATAGCTAGAGTGGGCCGAGGGAAAGAGTTTTGGCCCACGCGCGAGAAGAGGTCCTTTCCTTTTTTCCTTCTATTCTCCATTTAGATTCAAATTCATATTTCCAATTTGGATTTAAATCCTATTTGAGCTTCAGCTTTCCAAATATCCAATAAAAATCCCAACATAAAGATAACACCTATATTTATTTGTTTATAATATATTTTATTTTATTTTCTTTATAGTGTATACTCTTTTCCTATTTCTAGCTTATTTCCAAATTCAAGGATTCAAACTATGTCTAATTTCTTATTTTAAATTTTAGATTTCAAAGATCAACAAATTATGATGTGAATCATACTCCTACAGCCTACAATGACATTATTTATTATTATTATTTATTATTCTCCCTATTGTTTAATTATGAAAGAAAGGAATGACCTTATTAAACTTTCCTTTGTCATTTTCTGTTTTAAATTTTCATTTAAAAATTGTGATCAAAAGTTATGATTTCTTTACTCAAAAAAATAACATCAACATGAGATGCACATTTATTGGTTACTTGACTAATTCGTTGTCATTAAATGAATATAGGAAAGGGAAAGGAACAAATAAATCTCCAAAGGTTTCAAAAATTCCCAAAACCTCCACTTATAATATATTTATTTATTTTATTATTTTTCCCTTATACAAATTTTTGGGCTTTACACATATTCACCCAGTCGGAGCAGAATATGAGGCAGCGAAGATGGTTAGAGTTGATCAAAGACTATAAATTGGAGATTCACTATAAAAGGGAAATAGGGTCAAACCTTTTCCTAAATGATTTTGGTGGTTGAATTGCCCAACACAAATAATTGGACTAACTAGTTTGCCCTAGAATATATGTTCCACAGGTGCCAAAGGTTCACAACAAACCAATACAAAGTTAAAAGAAAGGGTTCAAAACAAAGGAGCAAAAAAACCGAAGGCTGCCCTGGTCTGGCGCACCGGACAGTGTCCGGTGCACCAGAGAGAATCAGCTCGAACTCCTCAGCTTTGGGTTTCTGGAAATTGCTCTTCGCTATAATTCACCGGACTGTCCGGTGTAGCACTGGACTGTCCGGTGTGCCAGCGAGAGCAATGGCTAGCGCGCCAATGGTTGTCTGCAAAAGGTGAATAGTGAGCTACAGTGCGCGGACAGCGCGCGCAGAAGTCAGAGCAGGCGCAGAAGGCGCACCGGACAGTGAACAGGACCTGTCCGGTGCACCACCGGATTGTTCGGTGGCCCAGCTATCAGAAGCTCCAACGGTCGAACCCTAACGGTTGGGCGACGTGGCTGGTGCATCGGACAGTGTCCGGTGGCGCACCGGACTGTCCGGTGCGCCCGTCGACAACAGCCATCCCCAACGGCCGCATTGGTGGTTGGGGCTATAAATACCCCCCAACCACCACACTTCAAGGCATCCAAGTTTTTAGCCATTGCATTCAATACAAGAGCTCTAGACTTCACTCCAAGACACAAACAAGAGATCAAATCCTCTCCCAAGTCCAAAGTTCACTCCAATCAAATAGTGACTAGTGAGAGAGATATACTTGTGTTCATTTGAGTTCTTGCGCTTGGATCGCTTTTCTTCTTCCTTATTTCTTGTTCCCAAGTCATTTGTAATTAAGGCAAGAGACACCAATTGTGTGGTGGTCCTTGTGGGGACTAAGTGTCCCGATAGATTGAGAAGAGAAGCTCACTCGGTCTAGGTGACCGTTTGAGAGAGGGAAAGGGTTGAAAGAGACCCGGTCTTTATGACCACCTCAACAGGGAGTAGGTTTGCAAGAACCAAACCTCGGTAAAACAAATCACTGTGTCACACTCTTCATTTGCTTGTGATTTGTTTTCGCCCTCTCTTTCAGACTCGATTATATTTCTAACGCTAACCCTGGCTTGTAGTTGTGCTTAAAGTTTATAAATTTCAAATTCCGCCTATTTACCCCCTCCCCCCCTCTAGGCGACTTTCAATTGGTATCAGAGCCCGGTACTTCATTAGAGCCTAACCGCTCGAAGTGATGTCGGGAGATCACGCCAAGAAGGAGGTCATGACCAGCGAGAAGCTCGCTACAAGCCACGGGATGGCTCCATCAAGGGAGTCCGGCTCCAAAGGAAAGGGAGAATCACGCTCCCACTACAAGTCGCATCGGAGTGGCAAAAAGAAAAAGAAGATGAAGAAGGTGGTCTACTACGAGACCGATTCTTCATCGCCATCCACCTCCGGCTCCGACGCGTCGTCCGTTACTTCTAAGCGCCATGAGCGCAAGAAGTTTAGTAAGACCCCCCTACTCTGTCCTCACATTTCAAAACACACTCCTTTACTTTCCGTCCCACTAGGCAAACCACCCATTTTTGAGGGCGAAGATTATAACATGTGGAGTGATAAAATGAGGCATCACCTAACCTCACTCCACGCTAGTATTTGGGACGTTGTTGAGTTTCGAGTGCAGGTACCATCGCCGGGGGATGAAGATTATGATTCGAACGACGTTGCCCAAATCCGGCACTTCAACTCCCAAGCCACTACTATACTCCTCTCCTCTCTAAGTCGAGATGAGTATAATAAGGTGCAAGGGTTGAAGAGCGCCAAGGAGATTTGGGACGTTCTCAAGACTACGCACGAAGGAGATGAGGTGACCAAGATCACCAAGAGGGAGACGGTCAAGGGGGAGCTCGGTCGTTTTATGCTCAACCAAGGAGAGGATCCACAAGCTATGTACAACCGGATCAAAGACCTTGGTGAATCAAGTGCGCAACCTCGGGAGCACAAAATGGGATGACCATGAAATGGTCAAGGTTATTCTAAGATCACTAGTTTTTCTTAATCCTACACAAGTTCAATTAATTCATGGTGATCCTAGATACAAGCTAATGTCTCCCGAGGAGGTTATAGGAAAGTTTGTGAGCTTTGAGTTGATGATCAAAGGCTTCAAACAAATCATCGAGCGAGGCGCCACCTCAACACCCAAGGTGCAACCCGTCGCCTTGAAGGCGACGGAGGAAGAAAATAAGGATTCTACACCAAGTAGGGTCCCCATCGAAGCCTCCAAGCTCGACAACGAGGAAATGGCGCTCATCATCAAGAGTTTCCGCCAAATCCTCAAGCAAAGGAGGGGGGAAGGATTACAAGCCCCGCTCCAAGAAGGTTTGCTACAAGTGTGGTAAGCCCTGTCACTTTATAGCAAAATGTCCTATCTCTAGTGACAGTGACAGGGGCGATGACAAGAGGGGAAAGAAGAAAGAGAAGAAGAGATACTACAAGAAGAAGGGCGGCGATGCCCATGTTTGCCGGGAGTGGGACTCCGACGAGAGCTCCACCGACTCCTCCTCCAACGAGGACGCCGCCAACATCGCCGTCAACAAGGGTCTTCTCTTCCCTAACGTCGGCCACAATTGCCTCATGGCAAAGGACGGCAAAAAGAAGTTAAAATCTAGAGCCTCCACTAAATATGCAACATCTAGTGATGAGGATAACTCTAGTGATGATGAAGAAAATTTGTTTGCTCTTTTTGCCAACCTAAACATGCAACAAAAGGAAAATTTGAATGAATTAATTAGTGCCATTCATGAGAAGGATGAACTCTTGGATAGCCAAGAGGACTTCCTTATTAAGGAAAACAAGAAGCATGTTAAGGTTAAAAATGCTTATGCTCAGGAAGTAGAAAAATGTGAAAAATTAACCAGTGAGCTTAGCATTTGCCATGACACTATTTCTAACCTTAGAATTGAGAATGCTAATTTGATTGCTAAGGTTGAAAAGTCAATTGTTTGTGATGATTCAATTACCAATCTTAGAAATGATAATGCTAGTTTAATTGCTAAGATTGATAAATTGAATGCCTCTCTTGCTAGCCTTAAGATTGAGAATGAAAAACTAATTGCTAAGGCTAAGGATTTAAATGTTTGCAGTGATGCTATTTCCAATCTTAGAAATGAAAATGTCATGTTACATGCTAAGATTGATGAATTAAATGTTTGCAAACCCTCTACATCTACTGTTAGTCATGTCTCTATTTGCACTAGATGTAGAGATGTTAATGTTGATGCTATCCATGATCACATTGCTATGATTAAACAACAAAATGATCATATAGCAAAATTAGATGCTAAAATTGTCGAGCATGAACTAGAAAATGAAAATTTTAAATTTGCTCGTAGTATGCTTTATAGTGGGAGACGCCCTGGCATTAAGGATGGCATTGGCTTTTAACAGGGAGGCAATGTCAAGCTAAATGCCCCTAAGAGATTGTCAAATTTTGTTAAGGGCAAGGCTCCCATGCCTCAGGATAACGAGGGCTATATTTTATATCCTGCTGGTTATCCTGAGGATAAGATTAGGAGAATTCATGCTAAGAAGACTCATTCTGTTTCTCACCATGCTTTTATTTATAAGAATGAGGCTTCTAGCTCTAGGTGTTCTACCCATGTTAAAATGCCTAAGAATAAATCTCTTATTGCATCAAATGATCATAACATTTCATTTAAGACTTTTGATGCATCTTATGTGCTCACTAACAAATCAGGCAAAGTAGTTGCCAAATATGTTGGGGGCAAACACAAGGGGTCAAAGACTTGTGTTTTGGTACCCAAGGTGCTTGTTTCTAATATCAAAGGACCCAAGACAGTTTGGGTACCTAAGAACAAGGCCTAAACTTGTTTTGTAGGTTTATGCATCCGGGGGCTCAAGTTGGATCATTGATAGCGGGTGCACAAACCACATGACCGGGGAGAAGAGAATGTTCTCCTCCTATGAGAAAAACCAAGATCCCCAAAGAGCTATCACATTCAGGGATGGAAATCAAGGTTTGGTCAAAGGACTTGGTAAAATTGCTATATCACCTGACCATTCTATTTCCAATGTTTTTCTTGTAGATTTTTTAGACTATAACTTGCTTTCAGTTTCTCAATTATGCAAAATGGGCTACAATTGTCTTTTTACGGATTTATGTGCTACTGTCTTTAGAAGAAGTGATGATTCAGTAGCATTCAAGGGAGTGTTAGAGGGTCAGCTATACCTAGTTGATTTTAATAGAGCTGAACTTGACACTTGCTTAATTACTAAGACTAATATGGGTTGGCTCTGGCATCGCTGACTAGCCCACGTTGGGATGAAGAATCTTCACAAGCTTCTAAAGGGAGAACACATTTTGGGACTAACAAATGTTTATTTTGAGAAAGACAGGATTTGTAGCGCATGTCAAGCAGGGAAGCAAGTTGGTGTTCATCATCCACACAAGAACATCATGACGACCGACAGGCCGCTTGAGCTACTCCACATGGATTTATTCGGCCCGATAGCTTACATAAGTATCGGTGGGAGTAAGTATTGTCTTGTAATTGTGGATGATTATTCTCGCTTCACTTGGGTATTCTTTTTGCAGGATAAATCACAAACCCAAGAGACCTTAAAGGGATTCTTGAGACGAGCTCAAAATGAGTTCGGGTTAAGGATCAAAAAGATTAGAAGCGACAATGGAACGGAGTTCAAGAACTCTCAAATTGAAGGCTTCCTTGAGGAGGAGGGCATCAAGCATGAGTTCTCTTCTCCCTACATGCCTCAACAAAATGGTGTAGTGGAGAGGAAGAATAGAACTCTAATTAACATGGCGAGGACCATGCTTGATGAGTACAAGACACTGGATCGATTTTGGGCCGAGGCGATTAACACCGCCTGCTACTCTATCAACCGGCTATATCTACACCGAATCCTCAAGAAGACATCCTATGAACTCCTCACCGGTAAAAAGCCCAATGTTTCATATTTTAGAGTCTTTGGTAGCAAATGTTTTATTCTTGTTAAAAGAGGTAGAAAATCTAAATTTGCTACTAAGGCTGTAGAAGGCTTTTTACTTGGTTATGATTCAAGCACAAGGGCATATAGAGTCTTTAACAAGTCCAATGGACTAGTTGAAGTTTCTTGTGACATTGTGTTTGATGAGACTAACGGCTCTCAAGTAGAGCAAGTTGATCTTGATGAGCTAGATGATGAAGAGGCTCCGTGCATCGCCCTAAGGAACATGTCCATTGGGGATGTGTGTCCCAAGGAATCCGAAGAGCCTCCACAAGCACAAGATCAACCTTCATCTTTCATACAAGCATCTCCACCAATTCAAGATGAGGATATAGCTCAAGATGATGAAAATGAAGATCAAGAAGATGAGACACCTCAAGAGGAGGACAATGATCAAGGGGGAGATGTCAATGATAAGACAAGGAAGATGAACAAGATCCAAGACAGCCACATCCAAGAGTCCACTAGGCGATTCAAAGAGATCACCCTGTGAACACCATCCTCGGCGATATTCATAAGGGGGTAACCACTCAATCTCGAGTCGCTCATTTTTGTGAACATTACTCTTTTGTTTCCTCTATTGAGCCACACAGGGTAGAGGATGAACTTAAAGATTCGGATTGGGTGCTGGCGATGCAAGAGGAGCTCAACAACTTCACAAGGAATGAGGTATGGCATTTGGTTCCATGTCCTAACCAAAATGTTGTAGGAACCAAGTGGGTCTTCCGCAACAAGCAAGATGAGCATGGTGTGGTGACAAGGAACAAAGCACGACTTGTGGCCAAGGGATATTCACAAGTCAAAGGTTTGGATTTTGGTGAAACCTATGCACCCGTAGCTAGGCTTGAGTCAATTCGTATATTACTTGCCTATGCTACTTACCATGGCTTTAAGCTTTATCAAATGGACGTGAAGAGTGCCTTCCTCAATGGACCAATCAATGAAGAGGTCTATGTTGAGCAACCTCTAGGCTTTGAAGATAGTGAGTACCCTAACCATGTCTATAAACTCTCTAAGGCGCTTTATGGGCTCAAGCAAGCCCCAAGAGCATGGTATGAATGCCTAAGAGATTTTCTTATCACTAATGGCTTCAAAGTCGGAAAAGCCGATCTTACTCTCTTTACTAAAACTATTGCAAATGATTTGTTTGTGTGCCAAATTTATGTTGATGATATCATATTTGGGTCTACTAACAAATCTACTTGTGAAGAGTTTAGTAGGATCATGGTACAAAAATTCGAGATGTCTATGATGGGGGAGTTGAAGTATTTCCTAGGATTTCAAGTCAAGCAACTCCAAGAGGGCACCTTCATCAACCAAACGAAGTACATTCAAGACATACTCACCAAGTTTGGAATGAAGGATGCCAAGCCCATCAAGACACCCATGCGAACCAATGGGCATCTCGATCTCGACACGGAAGGTAAATCCTAAAAGGGAATTAGGCTTACACCTATTTCCTATACTAATTTTGGTGGTTGAATTGCCCAACACAAATAATTGGACTAACTAGTTTGCCCAAGTTTATAAGCTCTACAGGTACAAAGGTTCACCATGAGCCAATAAAAAGACCAAGAAAAAGGGTTCAAACAAAGGAGCAAAGGGACAACCGAAGGCACCCTGGTCGGCCGCACCGGACTGTCCGTTGTGCCACCGGACAGTGTCCGGTGCACCAGGGAAGATCGACTTCAAACTCTTCACCTTCGGGAATTCTCAGAGTCGGCGCGCTATAATTCACCGGACTGTCCGGTGTACACCGGACAGTGTCCGGTGCTCCAAGAGGACGCGGCTCTAAACTCGCCAGTCTCGGGAATTCGCAACGGCTGCTCCGCTATAATTCACTGGACATGTCCGGTGTACACCGGACTGTCCGGTGTAACAGCGGGGCAACGGCTACTTCAGGCGCCAACGGCTACCTGTAGCGCATTAAATGCGCGCCAGCGCGCGCAGAGGTCAGGCACGCCCATGCTGGCGCACCGGACACCCTACAGTTCATGTCCGGTGCGCCACAGGACATCCAGGAGGGCCCAGCGTCAGAGCTCCAACGGTCGGAACCCTAACGGCCTGGTGACGTGGCTGTCGCACCAGACATGTCCGGTGTGCACCGGACTGTCCGGTGCGCCATACGACAGACAGCTTCCACCAAACGGCTAGTTTGGTGGTTGGGGCTATAAATACCCCCAACCACCCCACATTCAAGTTATCCAAGTTTTCCACTTCTCAACCACTTACAAGAGCTAGGCATTCAATTCTAGACACACTCAAGTGATCAAATCCTCTCCAATTCCACACAAGGCTTTAGTGATTAGCGAGAGAGATTTGTCGTGTTCTTTTGAGCTCTTGCGCTTGGATTGCTTCTTTCTTTCTCACTTGTTCTTGTGATCAAAACTCCATTGTAACCAAGGCAAGAGACACCAATTGTGTGGTGGTCCTTGCAGGGAAGTTTTGTTCCCGGTTTTGATTTGAGAAGAGAAGCTCACTCGGTCTGCGGGATCGTTTGTGAGAGGGAAAGGGTTGAAAGAGACCCGGCCTTTGTGGCCTCCTCAACGGGGAGTAGGTTTGCAAGAACCAAACCTCGGTAAAACAAATCCGTGTGTCACTCTTCATTCGTTTGCGATTTGTTTTACGCCCTCTCTCTCGGACTCATTATTATTTCTAGCGCTAACCCGGCTTGTAGTTGTGATTAATTTTGTAAATTTCAGTTTCGTCCTATTCACCCCCCCTCTATGCGACTTTCAATTGGTATCAGAGCCCGGTGCTTCATTAGAGCCTAACCGCTCGAAGTGATGTCGGGAGATCACACCAAGAGGGAGATGGAGACCGGCGACAAGCCCACTACGAGTCACGGGAGCACTTCATCGGAAGAGTCCCGCACCAAGAGGAAGGAGAAGAAGAAGAGCTCCTCCAACAAAGGGAAGGGGAAGGAGAAGAAATCCTCCTCCCACAAGTCGCATCGGAGAGGCGACAAGCACAAGAGGATGAGGAAAGTGGTCTACTACGAGACCGACACTTCATCAACGTCGACCTCCGACTCCGACGCACCGTCCGTCACTTCTAAGCGCCAAGAGCGCAAGAAGTATAGTAAGATCCCCCTACGCTACCCCTCAAAGCGTACTCCTTTACTCTCCGTTCCATTAGGCAAACCACCGGTTTTTGACGGTGAAGATTATAACATGTGGAGTGACAAAATGAGGCACCATCTAACCCCACTCCACACAAGCATATGGAATGTTGTTGAGTTTGGTGTACAGGTACCATCTGTAGGGGATGAAGACTACGACTCGGACGAGGTGGCCCAGATTCACCACTTTAACTCCCAAGCCACCACTATACTCCTTGCCTCTCTAAGTCGAGAGGAGTATAATAAGGTGCAAGGGTTAAAGAGTGCGAAGGAAATTTGGGACGTGCTCAAAACCGCGCACGAGGGAGACGAGGTGACAAAGATCACCAAGCGGGAGACGATCGAGGGGGAGCTCGGTCGCTTCATGCTTCACCAAGGGGAGGATCCACAAGTTATGTACAACCGCTTGAAGACCTTGGTGAACCAAGTGCGCAACCTCGGGAGCGAAAAATGGGATGACCATGAGATGGTCAAGGTTATCTTAGATCCCTCGTATTTCTTAACCCTACACAAGTTCAATTAATTCGAGGTGATCCTAGATATAAGCTAATGTCTCCCGAGGAGGTTATAGGAAAATTTGTGAGCTTTGGGCTAATGATTAAAGGCTCAAAGAAAATCATCGAGCAAGGCACCTCCTCCACGCCCGAGGCACAACCCGTCGCATTCAAGGCGACGGAAGAAAAGAAGGAGGAGGCCACTCCAAGTCGAACACCCATCGACGCCTCCAAGCTCGACAACGAGGAGATGGCGCTCATCATCAAGAGCTTTCGCCAAATCCTCAAGCAAAGGAAGGGGAAAGACTACAAACCCCGCTCCAAGAAAGTATGCTACAAATGTGGTAAGCCCGGTCATTTTATTGCTAAATGTCCATTATCTAGTGATAGTGATAGGGGCGACGACAAGAAGGGGAGAAGAAAGGAGAAGAAGAGACATTACAAGAAGAAGGGCGGTGATGCCCACGTGTGCCGCGAGTGGGACTCCGACGAGAGCTCCACCGACTCCTCCTCCGACGAGGACGCCGCCAACATCGCCGTCACCAAGGGACTTCTCTTCCCCAACATCGGCCACAAGTGCCTCATGGCAAAGGACGGCAAAAAGAAGAAGGTTAAATCCAAATCCTCCACTAAATATGAGTCCTCTAGTGATGATAATGCTAGTGATGAGGAAGATAATTTGCGTACTCTTTTTGCCGACCTCAACATGCAACAAAAGGAAAAATTAAATGAATTGATTAGTGCTATTCATGAGAAGGATGATCTCTTGGACTCTCAAGAGGACTTCCTTATTAAGGAAAACAAAAGGCATGTTAAGGTTAAAAATGCTTATGCTTTACAAGTTGAAAAATGTGAAAATTTGTCTAGTGAGCTAAGCACTTGCCATGAGACTATTGACAACCTTAGAAATGAAAATGCCAAATTAATTGCTAAGGTTAATTCTCATGTTTGCAATATTTCAACTTCCAATCCTAGAGATGATAATGTTGATTTACTTGCTAGGATTGATGAGTTGAATGTTTCTCTTGCTAACCTTAGGATTGAAAATGAAAAATTAATTGCTAAGGCTAAAGATTTTGATGATTGCAATGTTACAATTTCCAATCTTAGAGATAACAATGATATTTTGCGTGCTAAGATTGTTGAACTTAATTCTTGCAAACCGTCTACATCTACCATTGAGCATGTCACTATTTGTACTAGATGTAGAGATATTGATGTTGATGCTATTCATGATCACATGACTTTAATTAAACAACAAAATGATCATATAGCAAAATTAGATGCTAAAATTGCCGAGCATAACTTAGAAAATGAAAAAATTAAATTTGCTAGAAGTATGCTCTATAATGGGAGACGCCCTGGCATCAAGGATGGCATTGGCTTCCAAAGGGGAGACAAGGTCAAACTTAATGCCCCTCCTAAAAATTTGTCTAACTTTGTTAAGGGCAAAGCTCCCATGCCTCAGGATAACGAGGGTTACATTTTGTACCCTACCGGTTATCCCGAGAGCAAAATTAGGAGAATTCATTCTAGGAAGTCTCACTCTGGCCCCAACTATGCTTTTATGTATAAGGGTGAGACATCTAGCTCTAGGAAACCAACCCGTGCTAAGTTGCCTAGAAAGAAAACTCCTAGTGCATCAAATCATCATGGCATTTCATTTAAGACTTTTGATGCATCTTATGTGCTTACTAACAAATCCAGCAAGGTAGTTGCCAAGTTTGTTGGGGGCAAACACAAGGGCTCCAAGACTTGTGTTTGGGTACCCAAAGTTCTTGTTTCTAATGCCAAAGGACCCAAAACCGTTTGGGTACCTAAAGTCAAGAACTAAACTTGTTTTGTAGGTTTATGCATCTGGGGGCTCAAGTTGGATCATCGACAGCGGGTGCACAAACCACATGACAGGGGAGAAGAAGATGTTCTCCTCCTACGAGAAAAACCAAGATCCCCAACGAGCTATCACATTCGGGGATGGAAACCAAGGTTTGGTCAAAGGTTTGGGTAAAATAGCTATATCTCCTGACCATTCCATTTCCAATGTTTTCCTTGTAGATTCAATAGATTACAATTTGCTTTCTGTATCTCAATTATGTCAAATGGGCTACAACTGTCTATTTACTGATGTAGGTGTCACTGTCTTTAGAAGAAGTGATGATTCAATAGCATTTAAGGGAGTGTTAGAGGGTCAGCTATACTTGGTAGATTTTGATAGAGCTGAACTCGACACCTGCTTAATAGCTAAGACTAACATGGGTTGGCTCTGGCACCGCCGACTAGCCCATGTTGGAATGAAGAATCTTCATAAGCTTCTAAAGGGAGAGCACATTTTAGGATTAACAAATGTTCATTTTGAGAAAGACAGGATTTGTAGCGCATGCCAAGCCGGGAAGCAAGTTGGCACTCATCATCCACACAAGAACATCATGACAAGTGACAGGCCACTGGAGCTCCTACACATGGATTTATTCGGCCCGATCGCTTACATAAGCATCGGCGGGAGTAAGTACTGTCTAGTTATTGTGGATGATTATTCTCGCTTCACTTGGGTGTTCTTTTTGCAGGAAAAATCCCATACCCAAGAGACCTTAAAGGGATTCTTGAGACGGGCTCAAAATGAGTTCGGCTTAAGGATCAAGAAAATTAGAAGCGACAACGGGACGGAGTTCAAGAACTCTCAAATTGAAGGCTTCCTTGAGGAGGAGGGCATCAAGCATGAGTTCTCTTCTCCCTACACCCCACAACAAAATGGTGTAGTGGAGAGGAAGAATCGAACTCTCTTGGACAAGGCAAGAACCATGCTTGATGAGTACAAGACACCGGATCGGTTTTGGGCCGAGGCGGTCAACACCGCTTGCTATTCCATCAACCGGTTATATCTACACCGAATCCTCAAGAAGACATCCTATGAACTCCTAACCGGTAAAAAGCCCAACATTTCATAATTTAGAGTTTTTGGTAGCAAATGCTTTATTCTTGTTAAGAGAGGTAGAAAATCTAAATTTGCTCCTAAAACTGTAGAAGGCTTTTTACTAGGATATGACTCAAACACAAGGGCATATAGAGTCTTTAACAAGTCCTCAGGACTTGTTGAAGTTTCTTGTGACATTGTGTTTGATGAAACTAACGGCTCTCAAGTAGAGCAAGTTGATCTTGATGAGATAGGTGAAGAACAGGCTCCGTGCATCGCGCTAAGGAACATGTCCATTGGGGATGTGTGTCCTAAGGAATCCGAAGAGCCTCCACTTGCACAAGATCAACCATCCTCCTCCACGCAAGCATCTCCACCAACCCAAAATGAGGACGAGGCTCAAGTTGATAAAGAGGAAGAACAAAATGATGAGGCACCTCAAGATGACGGCAATGATCAAGGGGGAGATGCAAATGATGAAGACAAGGAGGATGAAAAACCAAGGCCGCCACACCCAAGAGTCCACCAAGCAATACAACGAGATCACCCCGTCGACACCATCCTCGGCGACATTCATAAGGGGGTAACCACTCGATCTCGTGTTGCACATTTTTGTGAGCATTACTCTTTTGTTTCCTCTATTGAGCCACACAGGGTAGAGGAAGCACTTCAAGATTCGGATTGGGTGATGGCGATGCAAGAGGAGCTCAACAACTTCACTAGGAATGAGGTATGGCATTTAGTTCCACGTCCTAATCAAAATGTTGTAGGAACCAAGTGGGTCTTCCACAACAAGCAAGACGAGCATGGTGTGGTGACAAGGAACAAAGCTCGACTTGTGGCCAAGGGATACTCCCAAGTCGAAGGTTTGGATTTCGGTGAAACCTATGCACCCGTAGCTAGGCTTGAGTCAATTCGCATATTATTAGCCTATGCTACTTACCATGGCTTCAAGCTTTATCAAATGGACGTGAAGAGTGCCTTCCTCAACGGACCAATCAAGGAAGAGGTCTATGTTGAGCAACCTCCCGGCTTTGAAGATAGTGAGTACCCTAACCATGTCTATAGGCTCTCTAAGGCGCTTTATGGGCTCAAGCAAGCCCCAAGAGCATGGTATGAATGCCTAAGAGATTTCCTTATTGCAAATGGCTTCAAAGTCGGCAAAGCCGATCCTACTTTATTCACTAAAACTCTTGACAATGATTTGTTTGTATGCCAAATTTATGTTGATGATATCATATTTGGGTTTACTAAAGAATCTACATGTGAAGAATTTAGTAGGATCATGACACAAAAATTCGAGATGTCTATGATGGGGGAGTTGAAGTATTTTCTAGGATTCCAAGTCAAGCAACTCCAAGAGGGCACCTTCCTTAGCCAAACAAAGTACACTCAAGACATTCTAACCAAGTTTGGAATGAAGGATGCCAAGCCCATCAAGACACCCATGGGAACCAATGGGCATCTCGACCTCGACACGGGAGGTAAATCCGTTGATCAAAAGGTATACCGGTCGATGATTGGTTCATTACTTTATTTATATGCATCTCGACCGGATATTATGCTTTCCATATGCATGTGTGCAAGATTCCAAGCCGACCCTAAGGAATCACACCTTACGGCCGTAAAACGAATCTTGAGATATTTGGCTTATACTCCTAAGTTTGGGCTTTGGTACCCTCGGGGATCCACATTTGATTTGATTGGTTGTTCGGATGCCGATTGGGCGGGGTGTAAGATTAATAGGAAGAGCACATCGGGGACTTGCCAGTTCTTGGGAAGATCCTTGGTGTCTTGGGCTTCAAAGAAGCAAAATTCGGTCGCTCTTTCTACCGCCGAAGCCGAGTACATTGTCGCAGGCCATTGTTGCACGCAATTGCTTTGGATGAGGCAAACCCTGCGGGACTATGGTTACAAATTAACCAAAGTTCCTCTTCTATGTGATAATGAGAGTGCAATCCGCATGGTGGATAATCCTGTTGAGCATAGCCGCACTAAACACATAGCCATTCGGTATCATTTTCTTAGGGATCACCAACAAAAGGGGGATATCGAGATTGCATACATTAACACTAAAGATCAACTAGCCGATATCTTTACCAAGCCTCTTGATGAACAAACTTTTACCAAACTTAGGCATGAGCTCAATATTCTTGATTCTAGGAATTTCTTTTGCTAATAGCTCATAAGTATACCTTTGGTCATGTCTCTTTTATATATGCTATGACTAATGTGTGTTCAAGTATATTTCAAACCAAGTCATAGGTATATTGAAAGGGAATTGGAGTCTTCGGCGAAGACAAAGGCTTCCACTCCACTCTATTACTCACCCTTCGCCATCGCTCCGCATCGCTCTCCGTCTTTGGTATAATCTTCACTCTTATGTTTTATTTGCCAAAGGGGAGATAGTAGTTAGAAAAGGGCCTATATTTTATTCCAAGTATCCGTTTTTGGCGATTCATGCCAAAGGGGGAGAAAGTATTGGCCCAAAGCAAAAGGACCGCACCACCCCCTAATTTTAAAATGATTTTCAATTGGTAAAATTCAAATTGGTATCTCTTTGTGTTCTAAAGGGGGAGAAAGTAGTATTTTCAAAATTGATATCTTAAAACCCTCTTGAACACTAAGAGGAGAATTTATTGAGGGGGAGTTTTGTTTAGTCAAAGGAAAAGCATTTCAAAAAAAGGGAAGAAAATTTCAAAACTTGAAAATGCTTCGCAAAATCTTACTCATTTACCTTTGACTATTTTGCAAAAAGACTTTGGAAAGGATTTACAAAAATAATTTGCAAAAACAAAACTTGTGGTGCAAGTGTGGTCTAAGTAACCTTTGTACTTACACTTTGCAAACTAGTTCAATTATGCACTTCTATACTTGCTTTGGTTTGTGTTGGCATCAATCACCAAAAAGGGGGAGATTGAAAGGGAATTAGGCTTACACCTATTTCCTATACTAATTTTGGTGGTTGAATTGCCCAACACAAATAATTGGACTAACTAGTTTGCCCAAGTTTATAAGCTCTACAGGTACAAAGGTTCACCATGAGCCAATAAAAAGACCAAGAAAAAGGGTTCAAACAAAGGAGCAAAGGGACAACTGAAGGCACCCTGGTCGGGCGCACCGGACTATCCGGTGTGCCACCGGACAGTGTCCGGTGCACCAGGGAAGATCGACTTCAAACTCTTCACCTTCGGGAATTCTCAGAGTCGGCGCGCTATAATTCACCGAACTGTCCGGTGTACACCGGACAGTGTCCGGTGCTCCAAGAGGACGCGGCTCTGAACTCGCTAGTCTCGGGAATTCGCAACGGCTGCTCCGCTATAATTCACCGGACATGTCCGGTGTACACCGGACTGTCCGGTGTAACAGCGGGGCAACGGCTACTTCTGGCGCCAACGGCTACGTGCAGCGCATTAAATGCGCGCCAGCGCGCGCAGAGGTCAGGCACGCCCATGCTGGCGCACCGGACACCCTACAGTTCATGTCCGGTGCGCCACAGGACATCCAGGAGGGCCCAGCGTCAGAGCTCCAACGGTCGGAACCCTAACGGCCTGGTGACGTGGCTGTCGCACCAGACATGTTCGGTGTGCACCGAACTGTCCGGTGCACCATACGACAGACAGCTTCCACCAAACGGCTAGTTTGGTGGTTTGGGCTATAAATACCCCCAACCACCCCACATTCAAGTTATCCAAGTTTTCCACTTCTCAACCACTTACAAGAGCTAGGCATTCAATTCTAGACACACTCAAGTGATCAAATCCTCTCCAATTCCACACAAGGCTTTAGTGATTAGCGAGAGAGATTTGTCGTGTTCTTTTGAGCTCTTGCGCTTGGATTGCTTCTTTCTTTCTCACTTGTTCTTGTGATCAAAACTCCATTGTAACCAAGGCAAGAGACACCAATTGTGTGGTGGTCCTTGCGGGGAAGTTTTGTTCCCGGTTTTGATTTGAGAAGAGAAGCTCACTCGGTCCGCGGGATCGTTTGTGAGAGGGAAAGGGTTGAAAGAGACCCGGCCTTTGTGGCCTCCTCAACGGGGAGTAGGTTTGCAAGAACCGAACCTCGGTAAAACAAATCCGCGTGTCACTCTTCATTCGTTTGCGATTTGTTTTACGCCCTCTCTCTCAGACTCATTATTATTTCTAACGCTAACCCAGCTTGTAGTTGTGATTAATTTTGTAAATTTCAGTTTCGCCCCATTCACACCCCCCCTCTAGGCGACTTTCAAATCCGTAGATCAAAAGGTATACCGGTCGATGATAGGATCTCTACTCTATTTATGTGCATCTCGACCGGACATTATGCTTTCCATATGCATGTGTGCAAGATTCCAAGCCGATCCTAAGGAAGTTCACCTTAGGGCCGTGAAGAGAATCTTGAGATATTTAGTTCATACACCTAAGTTTGGTCTTTAGTACCCAAGGGATCCTCTTTTGATTTATTAGGATATTCCGATGCTGATTGGGCAGGGTGTAAAATTGATAGGAAGAGCACATCAGGGACTTGTTAGTTTCTGGGGAGATCCTTGGTGTCTTGGGCTTCAAAGAAACAAAACTCAGTAGCTCTTTCTACCGCTGAAGCCGAGTACATTGCCACAGGCCATTGTTGCGCGCAATTGCTTTAGATGAGGCAAACCCTTAGGGACTATGGCTACAAATTTAGCAAAGTCCTCTCCTATGTGATAATGAGAGTGCAATCCGCATGGCGGATAATCCCGTTGAACACAGCCACACTAAACACATAGCCATTCGGTATCACTTTTTGAGAGATCACCAACAAAGGGGGGATATCGAGATAGCCTATATTAACACCAAAGAACAATTAGCCGATATCTTTACCAAGCCACTAGATGAGAAAACCTTTACCAAACTTAGGAATGAGCTAAACATTCTTGATTCTCGGAATTTTGATTGACACTTTGCACACATAGCTCATTTATATACCTTTGATCATGTCTCTTTTTATGTCTATGACTAATGTGTTTTCAAGAGTATTTTTATGCCTAGTCATAGAATTGAAAGGGAAATGGAGTATTCGGCAAAGACGACGCTTCCACTCAACTCCATCAGTATTATCTACTCTTTGACGGTATTCCGCCATCTCTCCACAATTGGTATAATCTTCACTCATATTTATTAGTTTGCCATTGGGGAGAAAGTTTAAGGGCTTATATTTCACACACAAGTATCCGTTTTTGGCGATTCATGCCAAAGGGGGAGAAAGTATTAGCCCAAAGCAAAAGGACCGCACCACCACCAACAAATTTTAAAAAAATGAAGTTTTCAAATTGGTATCTTAATGAGTTTTCAAAAGGGGGAGAAAAGTTCTAATATCTTCAAAAATTTGTAAAACCCTCTTGAACACTAAGAGTAGAATTTCATTGAGGGGGAGTTTTGTTTGAGTCAAAGGAAAAGCATTTGAAACAGGGGGAGAAAATTTCAAATTTTGAAAATGCTTCTTTCAATCTTATTCATATACCTTTGACTATTTGCAAAAAGAATTTTGAAAAGAATTTACCAAAGAATTTGCAAAAACAAAACTCGTGGTGCAAGCATGGTCCAAAATTTTAAATAAGAAGAAAACAATTCATGCATATATATTGAAATAATTATATTGGTTTTAATTCCAAGCAACCTTTGCACTTACCTTATGCAAACTAGTTCAATTCTGCACTTATACATTTGCTTTGGTTTGTGTTGGCATCAATCACCAAAAAGAGGGAGATTGAAAGGGAAATAGGGTCAAACATTTTCCTAAATGATTTTGGTGGTTGAATTGCCCAACACAAATAATTGGACTAACTAGTTTGCTCTAGAATATATGTTCCACAGGTGCCAAAGGTTCACAACAAACCAATACAAAGTTAAAAGAAATGTTCAAAACAAAGGAGCAAAGAAAACCGAAGGCTGCCCTGGTCTACCTCACCGGACTGTCCGGTGTGCCACCGGACAGTGTTCGGTGCACCACCGGACAGTGTCTGGTGCACCAGGGAGAATCAGCTCGAACTCCTCAGCTTTAGGTTTCTAGAAATTGCTCTCCGCTATAATTCACCGGACTGTCCAGTGTGCCAGCGGGAGCAACGGCTAGCGCGCCAACAGTCGTCTGCAAAAGGTGAACAGTGAGCTACAGTGCGCGGACAGCGCGCGTAGAAGTCAGAGCAGGCACAGAAGGTGCACCGGACAGTGAACAGGACCTGTCCGGTGCACCACCGGACTGTCCGGTGGCCCAGCTGACAGAAGCTCCAACGGTCGAACCCTAACGGTTGGGTGACGTGGCTGGCGCATCGGACAGTGTTCAGTGGCGCACCAGACTGTCCAGTGCGCCCGTCGACAGTAGCCATCCCTAACGGCCGCATTGGTGGTTGGGGCTATAAATACCCCCCAACCACCACACTTCAAGGCATCCAAGTTTTCAGCCATTGCATTCAATACAAGAGCTCTAGACTTCACTCCAAGACACAAACAAGAGATCAAATCCTCTCCCAAGTCCAAAGTTCACTCTAATCAAATAGTGACTAGTGAGAGAGAGATACTTGTGTTCATTTGAGTTCTTGCGCTTGGATCACTTTTCTTCTTCCTTCTTTCTTGTTCCTAAGTCATTTGTAATCAAGGCAAGAGACACCAATTATGTGGTGGTCCTTGTGGGGACTAAGTGTCCCGATAGATTGAGAAGAGAAGCTCACTCGATCTAGGTGACCGTTTGAGAGAGGGAAAGGGTTGAAAGAGACCCGGTCTTTGTGACCACCTCAACGGGAAGTAGGTTTGCAAGAACCGAACCTCGGTAAAACAAATCACCGTGTCACACTCTTCATTTGCTTGTGATTTGTTTTTGCCCTCTCTTTCAGACTCGATTATATTTCTAACGCTAACCCTGGCTTGTAGTTGTGCTTAAAGTTTATAAATTTTAGATTCCGCCTATTCACCCTCCCTCTAGGCGACTTTCACACTACCATCCAAGCAAAGCGAACGTGGTGGCAGATGCTTTAAGCAGAAAAAGTCAAGTCAACATGATGGCCATTCACCCGATGCCTTATTAAGAGCACCTAGAGGGGGGTGAACAGGTGATCCTGAATAAATCAAATACTAATAGCCACAAAACTTGGTTAAGTGTTAGTATGGCTAAGTAGCGAGCTCTTGCGAACACATAAGTAATCACAGAAAAGCAATCACAAGAGACACGCGAGTTTATCCCGTGGTTCGGCCAAGTAACACTTGCCTACTTCCACGTTGTGGCGTCCTAATGGATGAGGGTTGCACTCAACCCCTTTCAAGTGATCCAATGATCAACTTGAATAACATGGTGTTCTTCTTTCTTAGACTTTCTCCCGTTTGCGAGGAATCTCCACAACTTGGAGCCTCTCGCCCTTACAATTGATGATCACAAAGAAGCACGGAAGTAAGGGAGGGGAGAGCAACACACACAAGACTCAAAACGAGAGCACAATCACGCACACAAGTCACAACTCGAGCTCAAAACACAACGCAAGGAGTTCCCAACTCAAATGGAGCTCAAGTCACTATCTCAAAGAATCGAATGCATGAGAATGGAGTCTTGGAGTCTTAGGATCTTTCTTGTAAGCTTGGATGACTCCTCCATGCACCTAGGGGTCCCTTTTATAGCCCTAAGGCAGCTAGGAGCCGTTGAAGATCAACAAGGAAGGCCATTCTTGCCTTCTGTCGGGTGGCGCACCGGACAGTCCGGTGCGCCATCGGACAGTCACTGTAGACGGTCCGGTGCGGATCTCTTTCCTTTTCTGGCGTAGATGACCATTGCACCTCGGCGTCGGTTGGCGCACTGGACACTGTCCGGTGCACACCGGACAGTCCGGTGCCCCTTCCGACCGTTGGTGCGGGCCACGTGTCGCCCGCCGATTTCGCTGCCGACCGTTGCGCAGTCGACCGTTGGCTCACCGGACAGTCCGGTGAATTTTAGCCATACACCGTTGAACTTTCCCGAGAGCGATGACTTCGCCGCGAACGACTCACCAGACAGTCTGGTGCACCACCGGACAGTCCGGTGAATTATAGTCGTACGCCGTCGTCGAGTCCCGAGAGCGGCCGGTTCACCTTGGACTCGTCTGGCGCACCGGACACTGTCCGGTGCACCCAGCCGAGCAGGAGTTGGCTGTAAGCCAACTCTTTTCCAATCTATTTTCTCCTATTTCTAGCACTTAGACACAATACATTAGTACCCAAATCAATGTACTAAGTCTAGAAACGTACCTTGTTACATGATTTGCACTTCTTCAATCTTTGGCATAAATTAACACTTAGAGAATATGTGTTGGGCACTTAATCACCAAAACACTTTAGAAATAGCCCAAGGGCACATTTCCCTTTCAATCTCCCCCTTTTTGGTGATTTATGCCAACACATCCAAAAGCAACCAAAAGAAGTGCAATATCAATGAAAAAGAGAACCAAATTGTTTTTGACTCTAATTTGGCATATTTGGATCATACTTTGCCACCACTTGGTTTGTTTTTGCGAATCAAATTCATTTTCCTATCTCTACAACAAACTCACATGTTTGGGCACAAAGATAGATAATCCAAGAGTAAAATTGATTAAGAGCCAAAAACTCCCCCTTTTTCCCATAGTCATAAATTCTCCCCACAAGAGACCAAATTTTGCAATAAGAGTGTTTTGGACAAATCAAAAAGTTCTAACTCTACTCTTTTCGAAATTTCACAAGTGGTAGCTGATCCATTTGCTTTGGCCTTAATTTCTCCCCCTTTGGCATTAAGCACCAAAACAGGATCATTCTTGGCCCTTTAACCCCATTGCCTCACCAAAATTGTCAATTAAGAGCAAAAAGGCAATAAGAGCATAAATATGAACTTGGAGTTAATACCGGAGTGCAGTGGAAGTCTTTGCATGGTCCAAGTTCACCTTTCTCTTTCAATTCACTTTTGAGACTAAATCAAGTAAACTCAAACACAAAGGTTAGTCTCAAAGGGTCAAGTTGTAGCATGCCTCCCCCTAAATAAGTGCATCACTTGCAAATGGACTTGTGAGGTCCGGGGATCATGTGTACAACTTGAGCACCACAAATGAACAAAAATAGATTGAAATGCATAAATTAACATGATCAAAGGCATAAAACACATTTATGCTATAGATCAATCCAAGTTACGCGAACCTAAGACATTTAGCTCACTACACAACCTGCAAAATCTTTTCTCATCTAAAGGCTTGGTGAAGATATCGGCTAGCTGGTTCTCGATGTTAATATGGTACACCTCGATATCCCCCTTTTGCTGGTGGTCTCTCAGGAAGTGATGCCGGATGTCTATGTGCTTAGTGCGGCTGTGTTCAATAGGATTATCTGCCATGCGGATTGCACTCTCATTGTCACATAGGAGTGGGACTTTGCTTAGATTGTAGCCAAAGTCCCAGAAGGTTTGCCTCATCCAAAGTAGTTGTGCACAGCACTGTCCTGCGGCAACATACTCGGCCTCAGCGGTGGATAGGGCAACGGAAGTCTGTTTCTTTAACCTCCAAGACACCAGGGACCTTCCTAGGAATTGGGACGTCCCTGATGTACTCTTCCTATCAACCTTGCATCCGGTATAATCGGAGTCTGAATATCCAATTAAGTCAAAGGTAGACCCCTTTGGATACCAGATCCCGAAGCAAGGCGTAGCAACTAAATATCTAAGAATCCGCTTAACGGCCACAAGGTGACATTCCTTGGGGTCAGATTGATATCTAGCACACATGCATACACTAAGCATAATATCCGGTCTACTAGCACATAAATAAAGTAATGACCCTATCATAGACCGGTATGCCTTTTGATCAACGGACTTACCTCCTTTGTTGAGGTCGACATGTCCGACAGTTCCCATTGGTGTCTTCGCGGGCTTGGCGTCCTTCATCCCAAACCACTTGAGAAGGTCTTGAGTGTACTTCGTTTGGGAGATGAAGGTGCCGTCCTTGAGTTGCTTCACTTGGAACCCAAGGAAGTAGTTCAACTCGCCCATCATTGACATCTCAAATTTCTGTGTCATCACCCTGCTAAACTCCTCACAAGACTTTTGGTTAGTAGAACCAAATATTATGTCATCGACATAAATTTGGCACACAAAAAGATCACTGTCACAAGTCTTAGTGAAAAGAGTGGGATCGGCTTTCCCAACCTTGAAAGCATTATCAATTAAGAAATCTCTAAGGCATTCATACCATGCTCTTGGGGCTTGCTTAAGTCCATAGAGCGCCTTAGAGAGCTTACACACATGGTTGGGGTACCTTTCATCCTCAAATCCAGGGGGTTGCTCCATGTATACCTCCTCCTTGATTGGCCCATTGAGGAAGCGCTCTTCACATCCATTTGGAACAACCTGAAAAAGTGGTGAGCGGCATAGGCTAATAGAATGCGAATAGACTCTAGCCTAGCCATAGGAGCAAAAGTCTCCTTGAAATCCAAACCTGCGACTTGGGCATAACCTTTTGCCACAAGTCGAGCCTTGTTCCTTGTCACCACCCCATGCTCGTCCTGTTTGTTGCGGAACACCCACTTGGTTCCCACAACATTTTGCTTGGGATGTGGCACCAGGCTCCAAACTTCATTCCTCTTGAAGTTGTTGAGCTCTTCCTGCATGGCCAACACCTAGTCTGAATCTTGCAAGGCCTCTTCTACCCTGAAAGGCTCAATAGAAGAGACAAACGAGTAATGCTCACAAAAATTAGCTAGACGTGAGCGAGTTGTTACTCCCTTGCTTATGTCACCCAATATCTGATCGACGGGGTGATGTCGTTGGATCGTCGCTTGAACTTGAGTTAGAGGGGCCCGTGGTGCTTCTTCCTCCATAACTTGGTCTTCTTGTGCTCCCCCTTGATCACACGCCTCCTCTTGAGGAACCTAATCATCATCTTGAGTTGGGGGGTGCACCGTTGTTGAGGAAGAAGGTTGATCTTGCTCTTGTTGTTCCTGTGGTCGCACATCACCTATCGCCATCGTGTGTATTGCGGCCGTTGGAACATCATCTTCATCTACATCATCAAGATCAACTTGCTCTCTTGGAGAGCCATTAGTTTCATCAAATACAACGTCGCTAGAGACTTCAACCAACCCCGATGATTTGTTGAAGACTCTATACGCCTTTGTATTTGAGTCGTAACCTAGCAAAAACCCTTCTATAGCTTTGGGAGCAAATTTGGAATTTCTACCTTTCTTTACTAGAATGTAACATTTACTCCCAAATATACGAAAGTATGAAACGTTGGGTTTGTTACCAGTTAGAAGTTCATACGAGGTCTTCTTGAGGAGGCGATGAAGGTAGACCCGGTTTATGGCGTGGTAAGCTGTATTCACAGCCTACGACCAAAACCGTCCGGGTGTCTTGAACTCTCCAAGCATCATCCTTGCCATGTCGATAAGTGTCCTATTCTTCCTCTCTACCACACCATTTTGCTGTGGTGTGTAGGGAGCGGAGAACTCGTGCTTGATTCCTTCCTCCTCAAGGTACTCCTCCACTTGCATGTTCTTGAACTCGGACCCGTTGTCGCTTCTTATCTTTTTCACCTTGAGCTCAAATTCATTTTGAGCTCTCCTTAGAAAGCGCTTTAGGGTCCCTTGGGTTTTTGATTTATCCTGCAAAAAGAATACACAAGTGAAGCGGGAAAAATCATCAACAATAACAAGACCATACTTCCCCCGATGCTAAGGTAGGCGACGGGTCCGAAGAGGTATGAAGTAGCTCCAGAGGTCTTGATGTGGTCATCACATTCTTGCTGTGATGAGTGCTTCCCACCTGTGTACCTGCTTGACAAGCTGCACAAGGTCTATCTTTTTTGAAAAATACATTGGTTGGTCCTAACACATGTTCTCCCTTTAGAAGTTTATGAAGGTTCTTCATCCCAACATGTGCTAGACGACGATGCCACAGCCAGCCCATGCTAGTCTTAGCAATTAAGCATGCATCTAGATCAGCCTCCTCTTTCGAAAAATCAACTAAATAGAGTTTGCCGTCTAGTACACCCTTAAAAGCTAATGAACCATCACTCCTTTTAAAGACAGACACATCTACATTGGTAAATAGACAATTATAACCCATATTACATAGTTGACTGACAGACAATAAGTTGTACCCGAGCGATTCAACTAAGAACACATTGGATATGGAATGCTCGGATGAAATGGCTATCTTTCCTAGTCCTTTAACCATGCCTTGGTTCCCATCTCCAAAGATGATCGAGTCCTAGGAATCCTTGTTCTTGACGTAGGAGGTGAACATCTTCTTCTCCCCCGTCATGTGGTTTGTGCATCCGCTGTCGATAATCCAACTTGAACCCCCGGATGCATAAACCTGCAAGGCAATTTACACTTGGGTTTTAGGTACCCAACTTTTGTTGGGTCCTACGAGGTTAGTTACAATAGCCTTTGGGACCCAAATGCAAGTCTTGTCTCCCTTGCATTTGACCCCCAACTTCCTAGCAACCACTTTTTTATTTTTACATGTGAGTACAAAAGTAGTGTTGCACGCATGGAAAACGGTAGCAGATTCATTACGCATTTTCCTAGGTACATGATGCAAAACATGATTTTTTCCTAGGCATATTTCTACCATGCACAAAAGTAGAGCTTGAAGCAATCATAGCATGTGAATCATAAGCATCATAACTCCTATTATAATGAGCATTCCTAGAAAATTTTCTATCATAAATGAAAGCATGATTCCTTTGAATGCTACTAGCCATAGGGGCCTTCCCTTTCTCCTTGTTCGGAATGGGAACCCTTTGGCTTGTTAAGTTCTTGGCTTCCATTCAAAAGCCAAGCCCATCCTTAATTGAGGGGTGTCTACCAACAGTGTAGGCATCCCTAGCAAATTTTAATTTATCAAAGTCACTTTTGCAAGTCTTAAGTTGGTCATTAAGACTTGCCACTTCACCATTTAATTTGGTAATAGAAGTAAGGTGTTCAACACACGCATCAACATCAAAATCCTTACACCTATTACAAATGACAACATGCTCTATACAAGAACTAGATTTATTAACTCCTTCTAGCTTAGTAGTTAATTCATCATTTAAGCTCTTTAGACTAGAAATAGATTCATGGCATGCAGATAATTCATAAGATAGCATTTCATTTCTTTTGATCTCTAAAGCAAGAGATTTTTGCACACTAACAAACTTATCATGCTCTTCATACAAAATATCCTCTTGCTTTTCTAAGAGTCTATTCTTTTCATTTAAAGCATCAATCAATTCATTGATTTTATCTATTTTAGCTCTATCTAAACCTTTGAATAAGCTTGAGTAATCTACTTCATCATCACTAGAATCATCATCACTAGAAGTAGTATACTAAGGGGTTTCTCGAACACTTACCTTCTTTTCCTTGGCCATGAGGCAAGTGTGGCGCTTGTTGGGGAAGAGTGACGATTTGTTGAAGGCTGAGGCAGCGAGTCCTTCGTCGTCGGAGTTGGAAGAAGAGCAGTCTGAATCCCATTCTTTGCTAAGGTGTGCCTCGCCCTTCACCTTCTTGTAGGCCTTCTTCTTCTCCCTCTTCCCGCTCTTTTCTTGTTCCTGGTCATTAGCATTATCGGGACAATTTGCTATAAAGTGACCAGTCTTACCGCACTTGAAGCAGAAGCGCTTTCCCTTTGTTTTGTTCTTGTTGGGGTACTCCTTGCGTCCTTTAAGAGCGGTCTTAAAGCGCTTGATAATGAGCACCATTTCATCCTCGTTGAGCCCGGCAGCCTCTACTTGTGCCACCTTGCTAGGTAGCGCCTCCTTGCTGCTTGTTGCCTTGAGCGCAACGGGCTGCGGCTCGTAGATGGGCATTGGGCCGTTTAATGCATCATCAACATACCTTGCCTCTTTGACCATCATGCGCCCGCTCACAAATTTTTTGAGTATCTCCTCGGGCATCATCCTTGTGTACCTGGGATTTTCACGGATGAGGTTCACAAGATGAGAGTCAATAACAGTAAAAGACCTGAGCATAAGTCGGACAACGTCGTGGTCCATCCATCTTGTGCTTCCATAGCTCCTAATCTTGTTGACCAGGGTCTTGAGCCTATTGTACGTTTGTGTTGGCTCCTCTCCCCTGATCATCGCGAACCTTCCCAGCTCGCCTTCCACCAACTCCATTTTGGTGATCATGGTGGCGTCGTTTCCCTCATGTGATATTTTGAGGGTGTCCCAGATTTGCTTGGCGTTGTCCAAGCCGCTCACCTTGTTGTACTCGTCCCTGCACAAGGATGCTAGCAAAACAGTGGTAGCTTGTGCATTTTTATGAATTTGCTCGTTAATAAATACAGGGTTGTCCGTACTATCAAATTGCATTCCATTTTCAACTATCTCCCATATACTAGGATAGAGAGAAAATAAGTGACTACGCATTTTGTGACTCCAAAAAGCTAGTCCTCTCCATCAAAGTGTGGAGGTTTACCAAGAGGAATTGAAAGCAAATGAGCATTGGAATTAAAAGGAATACGAGAATAATCAAATAAATAATTTGAATTAACCGGTTTCTTTTTCTCGTCGTCGTCGTCTCTTGGTGAAGAAGAAGATTCATCGCTGTCGTAGTAGACGATCTTCTTGATACATCTCTTCTTCTTCCTGTCCTTCTTCTTGTGACTCGAGCCAGAATCAGTGGGCTTGTCGTCCCTTGGCTCATTGAAGATGGACTCCTTCTCCTTATCGTTGACCACCATCCCCTTTCCCTTAGAATCCATCTCTTCAGGCGATTAGTCCCTTACGTGAAGAGAACGGCTCTGATACCAATTGAGAGCACCTAGAGGGGGGTGAATAGGTGATCCTGAATAAATCAAATACTAATAGCCACAAAACTTGGTTAAGTGTTAGTACGGCTAAGTAGCGAGCTCTTGTGAACACACAAGTAATCACAGGAAAGCAATCATAAGAGACATGCGAGTTTATCCCATGGTTCGGCCAAGTAACACTTGCCTACTTCCACGTTGTGGCGTCCTAATGGACGAGGGTTGCACTCAACCCCTTTCAAGTGATCCAATGATCAACTTGAATACCACGGTGTTCTTCTTTCTTAGAATTTCTCCCGTTTGCGAGGAATCTCCACAACTTGGAGCCTCTCGCCCTTACAATTGATGATCACAAAGAAGCACGGAAGTAAGAGAGGGGAGAGCAACACACACACAAGACTCAAAATGAGAGCACAATCACGCACACAAGTCACAACTCGAGCTCAAAACACAACGCAAGGAGTTCTCAACTCAAATGGAGCTCAAGTCACTATCTCAAAGAATCGAATGCGTGAGAATAGAGTCTTGGAGTCTTAGGATCTTTCTTGTAAGCTTGGGTGACTCCTCCATGCGCCTAGGGGTCCCTTTTATAGCCCCAAGGCAGCTAGGAGCCGTTGGAGATCAACAAGGAAGGCCATTCTTGCCTTTTGTCGGGTGGCGCACCGGACAGTCCAGTGCGCCACCGGACAGTCACTGTAGACGGTCCGGTGCAGATCTCCTTCCTTTTCTGGCGCAGACAACCGTTGCACCTCGGCATTGGTTGGCGCACCAAACACTATCCAGTGCACACCAGACAGTTTGGTGCCCTTTCTGATTGTTGGTTTGGGCCTCGTGTCACCCACCGATTTTGTTGTCGACCGTTGCGCAGTCGACCGTTGACTCATCGGACAGTCTGGTGCACCATCGGACAGTCTGGTGAATTTTAGTCGTACACCGTTGAACTTTTCCCGAGAGCGACGACTTCGCCGTGGACGACTCACCAGACATTCCGGTGCACCACCGGACAGTCCGATGAATTATAGCCGTACGCCGCCGTCGAGTCCCGAGAGCGGCCGGTTCACCTTGGACTCGTCTGGCGCACCGGACACTGTCCGGTGCACCACCGGACACTGTTCGGTGCACCACCGGACAGTCCGGTGCACCTAGACCGAGCAGGAGTTGGCTGTACAACTCTTTTCCAATCTATTTTCTCCTGTTTCTAGCACTTAGACACAATACATTAGTACCCAAATCAATGTACTAAGTCTAGAAACGTACCTTGTTACATGATTTGCACTTCTTCAATCTTTGGCATAAATTAACACTTAGAGAATATGTGTTGGGCACTTAATCACCAAAACACTTTAGATATAGCCCAAGGGCACATTTCCCTTTCACTTATGAGTTGGCCAATGAATTTGACAGATTGAGCCTTAGATTTTTGAACAACACGCGAGGAGTAACAGTCGAATTAGAGCCTGAAAGCATCTAGGCCCCTGGTTGGTTTTAGTGATTAATGACAACGTAACATTATATGTGACTAACGTGTGTTTTGCAGAGACAAATGGTAAGTTAGGTCGCATGACAGGTAGAAGTACTACAACGGTGAAAACAATCCCGGAGATAAGAACTCGAAGCGACGGCTAAAACGACGAAACAAAAGGTGAAGGTCTACGGAGTCCGAGTGTCAAGGAGATGTGGACACTCGCGATTTAGTTAGGTCTTTTATTCTCTTTTAGCCATACTATAAAGAGGGGTTGTCGATGAGTAGTTTGACCAAGAGAGTTCTAGGTGCTGTTTGGTTCAAAAAATGTAACGCAAATGGTAATGGTAATGGTTTACGTTCAATTACTGGCGGTAACAGATTTGAATAGGCTGGTATCAATTTTTAGTGTAGTATCTGATTACGGTTGGACTAAAACAAACATGATTTAACGTTATTCGTTACCCATTACGTTACAAATTTGTGAACCAAACGGCACCCTAGTGTAGTGTTGGTGCACAATCACCCTCATACACAGTGCTAGGTGTCACTCTAGAACTCACACTCAAGTTAGAACGAAAACCGATTTGAAAATCAGCTGAAAAACAAGAGTTAGTGTTTCTGGCCTTGGGGCACCGGACTGTCCGGTGTGCACCGGACTGTCCGGTGCACCCTCTGCCAGGTGGGGCCAGGCTGGTCCGCGGCAGAGGCTTCCCCTCCCCAGAAACCCGAGAGCGCAGCTTTCAGAGTTGAATTTTAGTGGCACACCGGACACCGCACCGGACTGTCCGGTGTGCACCGGATAGTGAACTGTTCACTGTCCGGTGCGCCATGAGTCCAACGGCTAGCTGTCAGAACTAGCCGTTGGAAACAACCGTTGGCGCACCGGTGGCGCACCGTTGGCGCACCGGTGGCGCACCGGACTGTCCGGTGCGCCATCGCGCAGTGAAATGCCTGTAACGGCTAGTTGGTGGGTGAGGGCTATTTATACCCCCTCCACCCACCATATTCAATGTCTTGCACTCCACATTTATTCCAGCACATTACTAGAGCTTTGCAAGCACCAAAAGCCTAGTGAGGAGATTAGAGAATCATAATCCGCGTTTGTTCCTCATTAGCGCTAGTGAGAGCCACCTAGAGCACACACCACTTGCATTAGGCTTCTCTTGGTCAAGCGAAAGTCTACGGCTTGTTACTCTTGGTGATCGGCATCACCTAGACGGCTTGGTGGCGTTGGGAGCTCGGTGATCACCGTGAAGATCTTGTTGGTGACCCGACTCAAGTTTGTAAGCGGTCTCGAGGGATCCACCGCGCCGGAGTGGCAAAGGATCATCTCGTAGTGAGCACTTGGTTCTTGCGAGGACCAAGGGGGAGCGATACCCTTGCGCGGGTGCTCCAACGAGGACTAGTGGAGAGTGCCGACTCTTCGATACCTCGGGAAAAATTGGAGGAGTCTTCTAAACTTTGCTTTACATTCCGCACTTAATTCAAGCACTTTACATTGTGTATTTGTTTAGCAAGTATTTGAAGTATTATCTTAGCTTTGTTGCATTTCTAGTATTATATTCTTAGTGCTAGTTGTTGGGGTGAAGTTGGGCTCTTGCTTAGCTCTTGCTTAGGTTTTAATTAGTGTTGATTTTTAGAAAAGCCCAATTCACCCCCCCCCCTCTTGGGCATTGTGATCCTTTCAATTGGTATCAAAGCGTTGTTGCTCATAGATTAGCTTAACCGCTAGAGTTACGATGTCCGGTGGGGATGGACCTCCTCCCGTTTTTGATGGTGACGATTTTCCTTATTGGAAAATTCGTATGGAAGCATACTTAGAGGCTATAGACATTGGTGTCTATAAAGCCGCCACACAAGGGTTCCCCGAACCTAGAAATCCCACAAATCTTGTAGGTGATGAGTTCAATTATGAGAAATGGAATGCTAAGGCCAAAAACACCCTTTTTAGAGGCCTTTGCAAAGATGTGTTCAATAGAGTAAGAAATCATAAAAATGCTCATGATTTGTGGATAGACATTTGTGCTCTACACGAAGGAACTAGAAGTGAACGTGAGGAAAGATATCACATAGCCATGCGAAAGTTAAATTCTTTTGAAATGCTTACTAATGAAAATGCAAATGCTATGTACTCACGACTTAATATTCTTGTAGAGGAAGTTAATGGATTGGGGCTTACTCAAATCTCACAACCGGATGTTGTGAGGAAGATTCTCAGTGTCCTCCCAATAGACAAATATGGACACATTGTCACTGTGCTACATCAAATGGATCTTTCAGTTACCACACCTACACAAATTTTGGGAAAGATCAATGCCCATGAAATGTACATGCACATCAACGACAAAGAAGAATCATCTTCCAAAAGAAAGGATTTGGCTCTCAAAGCAAATCATGAAAGAAAAGGAAAAGCAAAAATACAAGTTGAGGAAGAATCCTCAAGTGATGATGACCTTGATGCAAACATTGCCTTGATGGTAAGGAAGACCACCAAGATGTTGAAGAAGCTAAATAGAGAAGGCATCAAATTTGATTCAAGGAAGAAGAAGTTCTTTTCCAACAAAAGAAAGCCCATTTCTGAGATGGACTGCTACAACTGTGGTGAGCTTGGTCATCTTGCTCATCAATGCAACAAGCCCAAGAAGAACAAGTTCAAGGGCAAGAAAGAACATGACAGCGATGATGAAAAGAAGGAAAAGAAATTCTCCAAGAGAAAGGATGGGAAGCAAAAGAGGTTCCACAAGAAGAAGAATGGAAAGGCATATATTGTTGGCGACTGGCTCACCGACATCGAATCATCAAGTGGGTCTTCTTCAAGTGAAGAAGAGAATGATAAAAAAATTGCCGCCATCGCCGCCACCACCATCGCCATCATCTACTTCTCACCTATGCCTCATGGCTAGGGGTGAACGGAAGGTACAAAATGATATTGCTGATGATAGTGATAGTGATAGTGATGAGGAATTTGCTTCACCTTCATATGATGAGTTAGCTGACTTACTTAACGAATATACTCAAATCATTAGAAAGTCAAAAGCTAAATGTGATAGGTTGAAAAATGAAAATGAATCTTTAAATGCCAAATATGACATAGTTATAAAGGCTAGTGATGAAATAAAAGAAGAGAATAAAACTATGTCATCAACTATAAATGAGCTCACAAACTCCCTAAAAGATGCTAAGGAAAAATATGACAAATTAAATGAAGCTAATAGGGAGATGCAAAATAGACTAGTAAAGATCAAGGAAGATTATACTCAAATTAAATTTGATCATGACAATCTTCTTGTTGAAAATGAACTTTTATCTTGCAAAACACATGAGGCTATTAACACTGTTGTTAAGTTTGATGTAGCAACCTCATGTGATGATTTGATTCAAGAAGAGCAAACTAGTCTACATGCTGAATTGACTGAAAAAGTTGAAGTCCTGACTTTAGACAACCAAAAATTGAAGAATTACTTGACTGATGCAACTACTAGAGGAAAGGTTGCTATTGAGAACAATGATTTCAATAATGAGTTGGCAGTGGATAATCAAAGGCTTAAAAATGAGGTCAAGAAACTAAAAAGTGAAAATGAACATCTTGCAACAAGTGTGCAAAAGTTCAACAAGGGTCAATACCTCCAAAATGAGCTGCTTATGAACAATGTTATGAAAAATAACAAGAGTGGTATTGGATACAATGCTTTTGTGCAAAAGAAAGCTACCACTCAATACAAGCCAAAGCAGACTCACAAGCCTATCAAATGCTTTGAGTGTGGAAATGAAGGTCACTTTGCCCACAACTGCAAAGCCAAACCACCAACTCCCTTGCCTAAGCACTCAAGACCATTTGCTTTCAATGCTCACTATGTTCTAAGAAAGGTTGCAAATGGAAAGGTTAAGGTTACATTCCTAGGTCCACCAAACAAGAGTAGACCTAGACAAATCTGGGTGGCAAAGTCCTTAATTGAGAGAGTCACTGGTCCTATGCAATATAGGGCCCTCAAAACTCAAGCTTGAATTATCTGTGAATGTAGGTGAACTACAAGACCGGTGGGAGCCATTGGGTTATTGACAGTGGATGCACACAACATATGACAGGCAACCCACGGATGTTCACCTCACTAGATGAAAATGTTGATGGTCAAGATAAAATCACATTTGGAGACAATTCAAAAGGAAAAGTGCAAGGACTTGGCAAGGTGGCAATCTCAAATGATTTATCAATATCAAATGTTCTCTTAGTTGCACCTTTGAGCTTCAATTTATTATCAGTGGGTCAACTCTGTGATCTTGGACTTCAATGCTTATTCACTCCAACAGAGGTTATTGTAACAAAGATGGATGATGAATCAATGGTATTCAAGGGATTTAGATACAACAACCTCTACTTAGTGGATTTCACTTCAGAAGATGCAGACTTAAGAACTTGCCTCTTCACCAAAGCTTCTCTTGGATGGCTTTGGCATAGGAGGCTTGCACATGTTGGGATGAGCACACTTAAGAAGGTATTAAAGAAAGATATGGTTAGAGGATTAAAGGATGTGGTGTTTGAAAAAGACAAGCCATGCAGTGCATGTCAAGCTGGAAAGCAAGTTGCTAATACACATCCCACTAAAGCTTTCATGTCAACATCAAGGCCACTGGAACTACTTCATATGGATTTATTTGGACCTACAAATTATGTCAGTGCCGGTGGCAACCTCTACTGTCTAGTGATTGTTGATGACTTCTCAAGATACACTTGGGTGTTCTTTCTCCATGACAAATCTGTAGTTGCATCTATATTCAAGAAGTTTGCCAAGAAAGCACAAAATGAATTTGATTGCAAGATTAAGAATATTAGAAGTGAAAATGGCAAAGAATTTGACAACACCAACATTCATGAGTACTGTGATGAAATTGGGATCAAGCATGAAGTATCTGCCACATACACACCTCAACAAAATGGAGTTGTTGAAAGGAAAAACAGGACCTTGATCACTCTTGCAAGAACAATGATTGATGAGTATAACACACCGGAGAGGTTTTGGGCCGAAGCTGTCAACACTGCTTGTTATGCATCAAACAGGCTATTTCCTCACCGGCTACTTAAGAAGACTCCTTATGAACTGCTAAATGGGAAAAAGCCAGACGTCTCCTTCTTCCGGGTGTTTGGGTGCAAATGCTACATCTACAAGAAACGCCATCACCTAGGGAAGTTTCAAAGACGTTGTGATATTGGTTTTCTTTTGGGTTATTCATTAAAGTCCAAAGCATATCGAGTATTCAACCATGCCACTGGTATGGTAGAAGAAACATATGATGTGGAATTTGATGAGACTAATGGCTCCCAAGGAGCACTTGAAAATCTTGATGATGTAGGTGATGAGCCACTTAGGGAAGCAATGAAGAACATGCCTATTGGAGCTATCAAACCAAAAGAAGATGAAGAAGAGGTGCAAATCATTGACAGACCTTCTTCATCAAATGTACCACAAGATGATGATAAATATGAGAGGCATGCAAATGAAGATACATTTGTCTCTCATGAACAAGCAAGGGTACAAGCCGAAAATGTTGATGCTCCAGGATCTTCTTCCCAAGTGGTCAACAAGAAAAATTCATCACTACTTCAAGATCATCCTCAAAACCAAATCATCGGGAGTCCTTCACAAGGGGTTATTACTCAATCCCATAGAAATGCCTCTTTTATTGAACATCACTCTTTTGTTTCTTGTGTTGAGCCTACTTGTATAGATGAGGCGCTACAGGATCCGGACTGGGTGAATGCCATGCATGAAGAACTCAACAACTTCACCCGTAACGAAGTTTGGACCCTGGAGAAGCCCCCACAAGATGCAAGAATCATTGGAACAAAGTGGGTGTTCAGAAACAAACAAGATGATCAAGGTGTGATTGTAAGAAACAAGGCAAGACTTGTCGCAAAGGGATTCTCTCAAGTTGAAGGCTTAGATTTTGGAGAGACCTTTGCACCGGTTGCTCGACTGGAAGCCATCCGTATCCTACTTGCATATGCATCATGCTATGATATAAAACTTTATCAAATGGATGTAAAAAGTGCATTTTTAAATGGCTTCATAAATGAACTTGTGTATGTTGAGCAACCGCCTGGATTTGAAGACCCTAGATATCCTAACCATGCTTACAGGTTGTCCAAGGCGCTTTATGGGCTAAAGCAAGCTCCAAGGGCTTGGTATGAGCGTCTTCGCGACTTCCTCATCGAAAAGGGCTTCAAGATCGGGACCGTCGACACAACTCTCTTCACAAAGAAACATAACGGTGATATTTTCATTTGTCAAGTATATGTTGATGATATAATCTTTGGCTCGACAAATAACTATCATTGCAAGGAATTTGGTGAGTTGATGTCGAAGGAGTTCGAGATGTCAATGATTGGTGAGCTAACATTCTTCCTCGGCTTTCAAGTCAAGCAAATGAAAGATGGTAACTTTCTCTCACAAGAGAAGTATACCAAAGACTTGTTGAAAAGATTCAACATGGAGAAGTGCAAACCAATCAAGACCCCCATGCCTACAAATGGACATCTCGACTTAGATGAGGGAGGTAACCCGGTTAATCAAACTCTCTACCATTCTATGATTGGTAGTTTATTGTACCTTACCGCATCTAGGCCCGATATTATGTTCAGTGTCTGCATGTGTGCTAGATTTCAATCTAATCCTAAGAAAGCTCATCTTAGCGCTGTTAAGAGAATTCTTAGGTATCTCAGGCACACCACAAGCGTTGGTCTGTGGTATCCCAAAGGAGCTACTTTTGATTTAACTGGCTATTCCGATTCGGATTATGCCGGTTGCAAAATTGATAGGAAAAGTACTTCTGGGGGATGCCATCTGCTTGGTAGATCACTAGTTTCATGGACATCCAAAAAGCAAAATAGTGTTGCCTTGTCAACTGCCGAAGCGGAATACATTGCCGCAGGTGCTTGTTGCACACAAATTTTATGTATGAAACAAACTCTTCTAGACTATGGCATAGTTCTAGAAAAGGTACCTTTGTTGTGTGATAATGAGAGTGCTGTTAAAATTGCTAATAATCCTATACAACACTCTCGCACCAAGCACATTGATATCCGTCATCACTTCCTTAGAGATCATGTTGCTAAAGGAGATATCATTTTAGAAGGAGTGAGGTCGGAAGATCAATTAGCGGATATTTTTACTAAGCCACTTGATAAGACCCGCTTTTGCATGTTGAGGAATGAACTAAATATTCTTGATCTCAGAAATTTTATGTAAAATGTCAAATGGAGTTGTCAAGCCTGCATTGCATGTTTAAATTCCTTGTATTGCATCTAGGGCTTGTCTAACCTAGTTAAGATAACCGCCAACAAAGCGAGTGAAAAAGCTTAACTCGGGTCAAACTTGACAAGTCTTAGTTTTTAAGCTTTTAGCACTTAAATTCTTACCTTTTATGCAATTATTGGTTCTTGAAATATGCATGAGGTACTGCACTTAGGGGGAGTATTCAAAACTCAAATCACTCATGAAAATCCCTATTGCAAGCCAAAATGCAAATTTCACCATTTGCCTATTTTCTCTAAAAATTATCTAGCCTATGGCAAAATATTTTTGAAAAGTATATGAGGGTGCCAATACCTGTCCCAACAAGTGTTATTTTGCGTGATTATAAGTTGGGATTTGGTTTGGTTGGAAGTTAGATAGAAGAATTCAAAATTTTCCAAACTCTCCTCTGTCTGGGCTCACCGGACAGTCCGGTGTGCACCGGACACTGCACTGTGCAATGTCCGGTGCACCGGCAGCCGCGCGCTAAAAATCCGTTTTCCTGTGCGCTGTCCGGTGTGCACCGGACAGGCACTGTAGACTGTCCGGTGCGCCCATATCGCGTTTTTAAAAAAGGCCTCCAGCCCGACCGAGCCAGAGGCTCATCTTTTCACTGCCTAGCTTTCTGTCTCTGGCGTCTCCCTCACTCCGTCGGCGACCTTCCCCCCACCGGCGACTCTCTGGCGACCTGGTGCCCTCGTGCCCCTCTCCTTCCCTCTCCGGTGAGCAGCCCTTCCCCCTCTCCTTCCCTCTTTCATTTTCTCCCCTGCTCTCGGTTTGAGAGGCAGTGTGGCACTCAAGTCTCTACCCCTTGTCCATCTTTCAAATTCTTGTCAAATCCAATGAATCCAAAAGGTGGAATGTGTTCAATTGTCCCCATTGTGCATCCCTGCAGGTTCTTAGCTCCTTCGGGAGGGTTTTCCCACCTCAAATAGCCGTTTCACCGTAAACCTAATTTCCCGCACGCCACGTGCTTGGTGAAATGCCCAAACCAGCCAAAAATGCTCCAATTGAACCCAAATTTTTCAGGCACCTTCACAACACTTCCAGCAACATCCTTGCCAAATTTCACGCCAATCCGAGTTTCCAGGCTTCAATTTCACTCAATTCCCCATTTCGAGCGATCGTTTCCGAGCCGAGTGTCCTAATTCGTTTTTCTTCGCCTAAATTTAAACAAAGCACACACTTCACTCATATTCACCTATATAAACCTAATCGTGAAGTATCGGCTCAATTCCATATCGTTTCGTGCCTCAATTTGAATTCCAAACCTCCTATGGCACTATTTATCCTTCAAACGTCGTTTTCACGGCGTTTGACTTCTCGATCGTCTCATCTTGTGTTTCCTGTGCCACATTTCTCTTGTGTATGTATTTATTCACATTTCATATACTTATGACTATGTGACTAATACGTGCTCACCTCTTCTGTCATTTCAGTGACCTTGGTTGCCCGTGTGCCGTCTCCCGTCCTGCCTGGATCGTCACCTCTCGTGTGAGCTTTCCAGGTAGTCATCTCATCCTTTGCTAAAATCTCTCGGTCATTTTTGCTCTGTGCTTAGTCACTCTCTCTCATCTGCAGACATCAGCTCAGGATGCCGCGCACGAAGAATGTGTCGGCGCCAGGGGGAGGCGATGATAAGGATCCTCGTCGCCCCTTCAGGCAGGTCAAGGGGAAGACTGTTTACTTGGAGCAGCAGGAAGGCCGCAAGAAGCGGCGTACGGACAGAGCAGCCCGTGCAGCGGCAGCAGCTGCAGCAGCCGTTGCGCAGGCCGAGCTTGGAGATCAGCCACAGACTCCATCCGATCAGATTGCATACCGCGTTCGTCGTCTCGCCTCCCGGCATCGCTCCTCCACTCACACCTCTGCTTCCACTCCGCCACCCACTCTGCCTGCTCCCGTCACTCCTATTGCTCCATCCACCTCCACAGCCATACCCACTACATCCACTACGCCAGCTTCCACTGCTCCTCCTCCTCCCTCTCCCGCTTCAGCTCCTCCTGTCCCTCCACCTCGATTCCGGGAGCGCGATGAGACTGAGGTTCGACCCCTGGCTACGGATCCTCGACTGTTTGACCTTTAGCGTGCTACAGCGGCACGGGTACGTAGGTTCAGATACGTACCCGTGGAGTCTTGGCTACCAGCTCAGAGAGACCCTGCAGCAGGTGACCTTTTCAGCACACGTACTCAGGAGTCGTTTTTCAGAGCTCAGATGTCTGCTCAGATAGCTCTGCGAGTGCACCGGCTTTTGGATCTTCCAGCCTTTCTGCTTGCAGCCGGTGCTGACTCTGAGGCGCACCTCACCTATCTGCCTGGCCATCAGACCCTTTTGACTACCAGCGGCAGGTATGTTGAGGAGTGGGTACGAGTCTTCTACGCCTCTGTTTGGATTGACCCGGATCATCACTGGATGAGGTTTCGCTTTGAGCGCGAGGATGTCACCATTACTGCCAGTCAGATCCGCCAGCTTTTTGGATTTCCCGAGTCGACGACTCGTCTTCACAGCCTTTGCTATGGCACTTCTGATCCTCCTCGTCGCCCTCACGGCGGTGTGGCTCCGGGTACAGCTCATGTCGCGGCTCTGTTCCGCCCGCCCTTCACAGATGGGTCGCGACGTTCACCGGCAGATTTTACAACAGCAGCAAAGTACTTATATGAGCTCATCAGACGGACTCTTCTGCCGAGGATGGGATACAGGGAGGCTACCACTCATATTCAGCTTTGGCTCCTTGGTGCCCTGGTCTCCCACTCTGAGTTTGACGTTGTGGACTTCCTGTTTTGTGAGATCGAGGACACCGTTTTGGATGGGATTCGTGCTCGTCGGTAGTTGCCCTATGCTCACTACTTGTGCCACATCTTTGCGCAGCTGATTCAGCCCCCTCGATTTCAGAGCACCCTTGAGGCCTCACGCCTCGTTTTTGGATCATACCGTCCTGCGCCTGAGATTCCTGTGCCAGCTTCTGCTCATGTTTTTGACTCTCAGGCCGAGGATGCAGCTCTTCGATAGTTTGACACTTAGGGTACAGCAGATGATGATGATGATGATGATGATGATGATGATGATGATTTTGGAGTTCCTCCTTCGCCTCCGCCTCCTATGCCTCCACGCTCACATGATCATGAGGCTGGGAGTTCTCGTGCTGCCCCTGCTACTCCTCAGGCTATGGACCCTGCTCTTGCTTCGATTCTCCAGACTCTCACTCAGCAGCAGGCTCACCTAGCAGCCGAGCAGACCTGGTTATCCGAGAGGATGCTCTCGATGTTTCAGAACATGCAGGACAGGCAGGATGCGCTTCAGCAGCAGCTACTTTAGGATCGGGCTGAGAGTAGGGCATTCATGGCTCTCATGCTCCAGCAGTCTGGTGTCTCAGTTCCTCCGGTTCTGTCTGCTCCACCTCCTCCGCTTCACGCTCCTGTGGTGCCATCGATTTTGTCAGGACCCCCTGTTGGTACCTCTCTGCTCCGGCCGGTCACTTTGGCGTTCACCTCTCCGGTTCTCAGCTCTGTCTGCCCACAGCCGCCAATGCCACCAGCATCTGCTGTTACCACTACTGCTGTGGCAGTATCTATGACCGCTTCTGTTCCGGTAGCTCCTGCAGCGCGGCCTCAGTCCGAGTCAGTACCAGCTCCAGCTTCTACCGCAGATCCTGGATCCGAGACTGACTCTGACCCTCCGCCGGCGTTCGCTCTGCTGCCTCGACCGCGACCGGATGCGCCCCCGCCGCCTCCTCCTGCTTCAGATGTTTAGGTTCAGGACCCTTTTGGTGTTTGTCGCCAAAGGGGGAGAGATATGAGTTGTGAGAGCTAGGGGGAGTTAGAGAGTTAGTAGAGAGTCATTTTGGTGTAATATATGTGCTTGCTACTCTCTGTACTAGCTTGATGTTTTTGGCTCACAAACTCGTCATATACTCTCGTTGCTTATGATTGACTGTGTGTATTATGTTTTCACCTTATACTATATTACCAGTCCTCTAGTTCTTGTTTCACTGATTTAACTTCACTTTTATATGAACAAGAATCTGATGATGTGTATGCGCTCACTCTTATTATTATGGTACACGCTCTTTCTGTCAAAAATTACTGAGTATAACTAACCATTCTTTCTATAGACAGAAACTTCAAAACAAACTACTCTCACAAACTTGTAGGGTTGTCATCAATCACCAAAAAGGGGGAGATTGAAAGCATATAGGCCCCTGGCTGGTTTTAGTGATTAATGACAACGTAACGTTATATGTGACTAACGTGTGTTTTGCAGAGACAAATGGTAAGTTAGGTCGCATGACAGGTAGAAGTACTACAATGGTGAAAACAATCCCGGAGATAAGAACTCGAAGCGACGGCTAAAATGACGAAACAAAAGGTGAAGGTCTACGGAGTCCGAGTGTCAAGGAGATGTGGACACTCGCGATTTAGTTAGGTCTTTTATTCTCTTTTAGCCGTACTATAAAGAGGGGTTGTCGATGAGTAGTTTGACCAAGAGAGTTCTAGTGTAGTGTTGGTGCACAATCACACTCATACACAGTGCTAGGTGTCACTCTAGAACTCACACTCAAGTTAGAACGAAAACCGATTTGAAAATCAGCTGAAAAACAAGAGTTAGTGTTTCTGGCCTTGGGGCACCGGACTGTCCGGTGTGCACCGGACTGTCCGGTGCACCCTCTGCCAGGTGGGGCCAGGCTGGTCCACGGCAGAGGCTTCCCCTCCCCAGAAACCCGAGAGCGCAGCTTTCAGAGTTGAATTTTAGTGGCACACCGGACACCGCACCGGACTGTCCGGTGTGCACCGGACAGTGAACTGTTCACTGTCCGGTGCGCCATGAGTCCAACGGCTAGCTGTCAGAACTAGCCGTTGGAAACGACCGTTGGCGCACCGGTGGCGCACCGGACTGTCCGGTGCGCCATCGCGCAGTGAAATGCCTGTAACGGCTAGTTGGTGGGTGAGGGCTATTTATACCCCCTCCACCCACCATATTCAATGTCTTGCACTCCACATTTATTCCAGCACATTGCTAGAGCTTTGCAAGCACCAAAAGCCTAGTAAAGAGATTAGAGAATCATAATTCGCATTTGTTCCTCATTAGCGCTAGTGAGAGCCACCTAGAGCACACACCACTTGCATTAGGCTTCTCTTGGTCAAGCGAAAGTCTACGGCTTGTTACTCTTGGTGATCGGCATCACCTAGACGGCTTGGTGGCGTTGGGAGCTCGGTGATCACCGTGAAGATCTTGTTGGTGACCCGACTCAAGTTTGTAAGCGGTCTCGAGGGATCCACCGCGCCGGAGTGGCAAAGGATCATCTCGTAGTGAGCACTTGGTTCTTGCGAGGACCAAGGGGGAGCGATACCCTTGCGCGGGTGCTCCAACGAGGACTAGTGGAGAGTGCCGACTCTTCGATACCTCGGGAAAAATTGGAGGAGTCTTCTAAACTTTGCTTTACATTCCGCACTTAATTCAAGCACTTTACATTGTGTATTTGTTTAGCAAGTATTTGAAGTATTATCTTAGCTTTGTTGCATTTCTAGTATTATATTCTTAGTGCTAGTTGTTGGGGTGAAGTTGGGCTCTTGCTTAGCTCTTGCTTAGGTTTTAATTAGTGTTGATTTTTAGAAAAGCCCAATTCACCCCCCCCCCCTCTTGGGCATCGTGATCCTTTCAGAGCCCACCTTAGAGCGGAAAATCAAAGAAGCGCAAAAGAACGATGAAAAGATCAATGAAATTCGACAGCTGATTCTAGAAAGAAGAGGCAAGGATTTTTAGGAAGACGTAGAAGGTGTGGTATGGTTCAAAGACCGCTTGTGTATTCCCAATGTCCAATCCATTCGGGAGTTGACTCTTAAGGAAGCTCATGAGACAGCATATTCCATACATCTAGGCAGTGAGAAGATGTATCAGGATATGAAGAAGAAATTCTGGTGGTACAGAATGAAAAGGGAGATCGCAGAGCATGTGGTTATATATGACAGTTGTCGAAGAATCTTGGCAGAGCATCGGAGGCCCGCCGGTTTGTTGCAGTCATTGCAAATTCCTCAACGGAAATGGGATGAGATCAAAATGGACTTCATAGTCGGGTTGCCTCGCACTCGAGCCGGCTAAGATTCTATTTGGGTAGTAGTAGACCGCTTGACCAAGTCAGCCCACTTCATACATATCAAGACTAGCTACAACAGTGCAGTATTGGCAGAGTTGTACATGTCCTGGATTGTTTGTCTTAATGGTGTGCCAAAGAAGATAGTGTCAGACCGAGGAACGCAGTTCACCTCTCTTTTCTAGCAGCAATTGCATGAAGCTTTGGGTACACATTTGAATTTCAGCTTAGCTTATCATCCACAGACAGACGGTTAGACTGAAAGAACTAATAAAGTCCTAAAAGATATGTTGAGAGCTTGCGCGTTGCAAGTTAAGTTAGGATGGGACAAGAGGTTATCTTATGCAGAATTCTCCTATAACAATAGTTACTAGGCTAGTTCGAAGATGTCCCTGTTTCATGCACTTTATGGGAGGAGTTGCAGAACTCCATTGCATTAGGATCAGCCTGGAGAAAAGCAAGTGTTTGGGTCCGACATTTTGCTCAAAGTCGAAGAGAACATCAAGATGGTTCGGGAGAATCTGAAGATAGCGCATTTAAGGCAGCGAAGTTATGCAGACACAATAAGAAGAGAGCTGAGTTTTGAAGTGGGAGATTTTGTCTACCTAAAGGTATCGCCTATCAGAGGAGTCGAAAGGTTCAGAGTCAAAGGAAAGCTAGCACCCCGATATGTTGGTCCGTATTAGATTCTCGCAAAGCATGGAGAAGTGTCCTATCAACTCAATTTACCGGAAGGTTTGTCAGCGGTGCATGATGTCTTTCATGTGTCTCAGATGAAGAAGTGTCTGTGTGTGCTAGAAGAGCAGTTACCAGTGGAGGACCTAGAAGTTCAAGAGGAATTGATCTACCTAGAGAAGCCAACATAGATTCTAGAGACTGCAAATAGGGTCACCCGGAGGAACACTATCAGGATGTGCAAAGTCAGATGGGGCCACCACTCTGAGAAGGAAGCAACTTGCACTAGTACACAGAAGCTCTATAGTGGCGGTTCTAAACCTATTTACACAGGCGTTTTTCAGTACCGCCAGTGCTAGGGGTCAGTGGAAATCAGCATTTCCACTGGCGGTTATTTTGGAACCGCCAGTGAAAAGTGCATTTTCACTGGCGGTTTTCTTAAGGAACCGCCAGTGAAAAGTGCATTTCCACTGGCGGCTGAATAAAGAAAACCGCCAGTGGAAATGCATTTCCACTGGCGGTTTTATAAAGCAAACCGCCAGTGGAAATGCACTTTTCACTGGCGGTTTACTTTATTTAGCCGCCAGTGGAAGTTTTCCCGCCTTTTTTCAAATTTCAAACAATACTGAATTATATATATATTTATTTACACACACACAAACATATATATATATATATAGATCTATATTGATATTGAAAGCAACATACATACATTTATATACATCAAAGTATTCTGTTTACAACCATATATGCTTCATGCATTCTATACATCATAAGTTTTCACCTAAGCTCTAATAACTATCTCGGCTAAGAGATAATCTACTAATTTCTGTTAGTATTCTGAACTCTGGCAAAGCTAATGTCCCGGAAGCATCGTGATATTTTCCTTCTGCGGGAATGACCTCTTTCAATATGAATGTGCAGAGGTCCTCGACTATGCCATACAATGCAGCTTCGGTCAAGTTCTCCGGGTTTCCTCGTTGAAATTGCTGTAAAGGAATTTTATAAACATCATCTATTTATACTCAATAATAACACATTTGCATCTTTAATGACATAAATACATACTTGACTATTACTAATAATACCTTGTCAGGGTTCGTGATGTATCGTCCGTTCACTCTCATGAACTCGCACGCATAGAATCCACATAGGACCGATCCTTGTGGTTGCTTGTGGCACTACATAACGGGAGATTGGTTATTTAGTTGCAACATTATGTATGATATGTATTCATAAAATCACATACTTACCGGCCAGTGATGATGGATGTCTAGTGGCACGCGTTGTTTCGACAGGTCGTACTTTCCACCTCTCATCTTATAGAATCTATAAGCCCTATGATCTCAAATAGAATCACCATGTTATTCTCAAATTTTAATCGATAAAAGTATGCATGCATAGAAAAGGCTTACAGCTCTAAGGTGCTGAGGAATTCTGCATATGTCGAAGGGTCGAAGTTCAAGGAGTCGAGCACCAGCACCTTTCCAACCTTAGGATAAATGAGGAAGCATATCCAGTGGTCCCTGTACGAATCAAATTTGTGATGCATGTGTATTGAAATTATTGATTTTATTTATGCAAAATCACACTTACTTAAAGTTGTATGGGGCTATTATGGCTTCCCTGTCTTGAAATTGAAGCATTGATTGCATGTCCTATATAGGTGGCGTATCGAGCTTCAAAATCCTTCTTCATATCCTTTATACGCTTCTCAACTTCTTCGTCCGTCTTTCCCCGTAATTCATCGTTGTCTTTCCCGATTCTAAAAGTGTGGCTTTCCTCGGATATAAGTATTGGGTTGAGATACCCAACCCTTTTACTGGCACTAGCATTGGGCTTGGTACCGTAAAGAATCTCCTGCTGATCATGTTGCATTCTGCAAGTCACACGTGCATGTCAGATATTGAAATTTTATACAGCTCACTAATAATAACACACATATGTGGAAGTATGAGCGACACTTACAATGCAAACATCGTTACAAGTTGCACGTCGAGTCTCTGAAGGTTCATCATTAACCACATGTCCTCGAATGTAACAACGGCCTTTTGGTCCGAACCAATAAAAGCATGGTCTGGTATATGCACACTGATGGTGTCGATGCCAACCGATGATGCCCGCATGTACCAGTCATGCAACCTTTTAACACCAGCCGGGACCTTTCTTAGTTTCTCAAGAGGTAGCAGAGGTCTGCCCGGCACATATTTTTTAGGCACGTTTTTGTAATCTGCCTTAGTTGGCTTCTTTATTTTTGCGGCCATTGCCTCAGCCTTTTTTGCAGACTCCTCGTGCTTGGCCAAATCAACAGTTTGTGACGTGAGGCTCCGTCCAATCCCTTTCAAAAACCGAGCTGTGCCAGCAGTAGTTGCTTTACTCTTCTTTTTCTGATACGGGGACACCAATTTTGGAATAGGAAGTTTAGATTTCTTTGATGGCCTTGGATCCTTTGATGGTTGTGGAGAAGGTGGATCCCTTGATGGTGGCGTAGACAGTGGGTCACCAAGAGGATGGGGAGGAGAAGGTGGTGGAGCCCTGAATGGTGATGCTTGTGGCAGAGACGGTGGGTCAGAAAAAGGATGAGGAGCAGCATGTGAAGTTTGAGGAGGTGAGGATGATGGATGTACAATAGGAGCAAAAATTTGAGAAGGCGGAGACGGTTGGGCCTGCGACGCCTGCGACGAATTCGACCAATCAAGCAAATCGACATCCCTTCGAGGCCAAAGGATAAAATTATTGATAGCTTGTCCAAGTTTCTCGATACCTTCGGGCCCAGGGATGTCTAGCATGTCGTCCTCGGATCCTTGGACGACCGACGACACTTCTACTTTGCAATAATCATCTGGAATATCATTTCCATGGAACTTACGTCCTGGGATCGCAAGGCCTGTGGCTACTTTCTTTGTACGTTTATTGTTAATACCATATCTTATAACCAGTGTGCACGCCACAGGCCTTGTGATGTCATCAACTGGATAACGGTCCTTATTTCCCGTTGAAGCAACAGAGCTTGGTAATGTCGTACAATCTGTGGAAGCCGACGGTTGAGCTGCTGGAATTATTTGTATTTGTGGAGTGGTCATCTGTTGAACAGACATCGCACTCGCCAACTGTTGCATCAATTCTGGAGGAGGATTCGATAGCATTTGAGACATCATGGCTTTGAACTCTTTCTTGGCCTCCTCCTTAAAATAATCCGCCATCTCTTCCTTGTATCGATCACGTTTCCTGTACAGACTTTCCCACTGTTGTCCGAATCCTTCCTTCCATCCTTCCTTAGACGAGATTCCTCGTACACGGCCAGGATGCTCAGGGTTACCGAGACCAGCCGTTAGGATGTCTCTTTCCCTTTGTGGCTTAAAAGTTCCTTCGCTCTGCTTAGCTGCCATTGTATATATGTTTTTTGCCGCTTCTTCGACAATGGGATCATCAAAAGATACACCGGTCTCGGTTTCCCTTGGTTTTCTAGCACGGAGCCAATTTGCCGCCCTTTCACCAAGTTGCTCGGACAGCGTCGGCAACCCTGCGGCCTTCTTCTCGGCGTCTTCTTGTCTCCATTTAGGAACCTGACGCTTGTAACCACCTGTGCCTAGGTGGTGGCGGTACTTGTTCTTCTTTGATAGTTCTGAATTTGCCTCACTTAGAGATATGAAATCAGGGCTGCTCCTCTGCTCTAGAAATACTGCCCACTGACCTGCTGAGATTTTATATTTTTTGGTCGGGTCCAGACCTTTCTTTGCAAACTTTGTGTTCATCTCAGACCTCCAGTTTCGGAAATTGATTGCAAGCTGCTTCATCGTGTATTCCTTCACGAGTTCTTCTGAACCCCGAGGCAGAACGAACCTCATTAATAGCTTATTCCATATTTGATTCTTGACATCATCTGGCACATCTCTCCACTGTCGTATTGTTATGTCAAGATTATCTCTAACTAAAAACCCAAGTGCATTCCGGAACTTAGGTAGTGCCTCTTCCAGAGCTAGGGGCTGACCTTTCGGGCTCACGTCTGAGATTTTGTATGTTTGGTCGGGAAACTTGTTCAGCCCCCTGTCACCTCTTTTTCGATCGCTTTGCTTCCTTTTCCTTGACGTCTCGGTTGTTGTCTTGGTCTGTTCCGGTGCGTCTTGGGTCGGCTCCGGTACGTCTTCGTTTCGTGCCACGGCTTCTTCGAGTATCGCACGAAATTCAGACACGACTTCCTATTCATGTAATAAAATGCACAAGAGATCATGCATGTGAAATCAGTAGGGTACACATACGAAGCTAAAGATGCGTACTTTTACCTCAGCTTCTTGTGGATCCTAAGTAGGGTCACGTTGCAACTCACGGAGAGCGGCCCTATCTATGCTAGTGGTAGGAAAAGGGTCGCTAGGCGTTTCATATCCTTCACTGCTGGATTGTTCTTGAGCAACACTCTTGTCCATGTGCTCGGGCACTAAATCTTGGTCCTTGATCGGAGAACTCATTGAGCTATATATATACAAATACATAAGCAATAATTAAATACATATTAACACATATTAACGTAAGCAATAATTAAATTCATATTAACAAATAGTATAATTAAATACATCCTCAGGCACTAAACCCTTAACCCTAATCTCTTCTTGGGGTCCTTCAGCATTATAACATCACAGCCATGCTGAAGGACCCCAAGAAGAGATTAAGCCCTGTGGTCTACCACCTCCCGTTATTTGTGGGCTTCACCGAGGGCGGGAAACATTTGGTGACATCAAACGACCTTCGGGCTGTGGACGTCTGCGAGCTTGTTAAGGGGCCAGACGATGGTGAGCCGGTGTACTCTGTCCGGATGTGTGGTCACAAAATTTAAAGCCGCCCCGGCTTCATCTGTGCGCTTCTCTTCTCTTATGTCGGCTACTAAGATCACTTAGCACCCCACCTAAGAGAAGAGAAGCACACACATGCAGCCGGGGCAGCTTTTAATTTTGTGACCACACATCCGGACATAGTACACCGGCTCAACATCGTCTGGCCTCTTAACAAGCTCGCAGACGTCTTCAGCCCGAAGGTCGTTTGCTATCACCAAATGTTTCCAGCCATCGGTGAAGCCCACAAATAACGGGAGGTGGTAGACTACAGGACTTAATCTCTTCTTGGGGTCCTTCAGCATTATAACATCACAGCCATGCTGAAGGACCCCAAGAAGAGATTAAGCCCTGTAGGACCCCAAGAAGAGATTAAGCCCTGTGGTCTACCACCTCCTGTTATTTGTGGGCTTCACCGAGGGCGGGAAACATTTGGTGACATCAAACGACCTTCGGGCTGTGGACGTCTGCGAGCTTGTTAAGGGGCCAGACGATGGTGAGCCGGTGTACTCTGTCCGGATGTGTGGTCACAAAATTTAAAGCCGCCCCGGCTTCATCTGTGCGCTTCTCTTCTCTTATGTCGGCTACTAAGATCACTTAGCACCCCACCTAAGAGAAGAGAAGCACACACATGCAGCCGGGGCAGCTTTTAATTTTGTGACCACACATCCGGACATAGTACACCGGCTCAACATCGTCTGGCCTCTTAACAAGCTCGCAGACGTCTTCAGCCCGAAGGTCGTTTGCTATCACCAAATGTTTCCAGCCATCGGTGAAGCCCACAAATAACGGGAGGTGGTAGACTACAGGGCTTAATCTCTTCTTGGGGTCCTTCAGCATTATAACATCACAGCCATGCTGAAGGACCCCAAGAAGAGATTAAGCCCTGTAGGACCCCAAGAAGAGATTAAGCCCTGTGGTCTACCACCTCCCGTTATTTGTGGGCTTCACCGAGGGCGGGAAACATTTGGTGACATCAAACGACCTTCGGGCTGTGGACGTCTGCGAGCTTGTTAAGGGGCCAGACGATGGTGAGCCGGTGTACTCTGTCCGGATGTGTGGTCACAAAATTTAAAGCCGCCCCGGCTTCATCTGTGCGCTTCTCTTCTCTTATGTCGGCTACTAAGATCACTTAGCACCCCACCTAAGAGAAGAGAAGCACACACATGCAGCCGGGGCAGCTTTTAATTTTGTGACCACACATCCGGACATAGTACACCGGCTCAACATCGTCTGGCCTCTTAACAAGCTCGCAGACGTCTTCAGCCCGAAGGTCGTTTGCTATCACCAAATGTTTCCAGCCATCGGTGAAGCCCACAAATAACGGGAGGTGGTAGACTACAGGGTTTAATCTCTTCTTGGGGTCCTACAGAGAATAGGGATGAGGTAGTCAAGATTGTAGGCGCTAGTGCTCAACTACTAGCATCTATAGATATGGACACAAGTCCAAATTTGGTGCTACTCGGCACCATCGATATCACTAGAAAAAAAAATACATCAAAGAGATACACTTCCCAATAGTACTCGAAGATAGTTCATTGACTTGACACTCTCCAAGAGGTTCATACAAAATACATGGCTGACAAGGAAGGAAGGTAACAATGGAAGTGCTGGTCAGTGGAAACCCAAGATGACACATCGTTCTGATGTGGGCAGTAGTGGCAGTTCTAACAAAGGCAAGCTCACTTCCAAAGGAACTCCGAGGAGGAAAGGGAGGTGCAGAAATTGTGGCATCTATGGTCACTGGACACAAGACTGTAAGCGTCCAAAGAAGGATGAAAAAGAACATAAACCACCAGAGGCAAATATAGCTGTGGGCGGCACTGAACATGCAGCTCTTTTGTTCGCCCAAGTGGAGCAGGCTTCAGGTGGATCTACACTAACATACATTTGAACACATATGAAGTGTTCATGCAAACTGTCTATAATAACAAAATATAAAGGAACTAATAGCAATTACGATCTGCATATTAATACATTATGATCTACATACACTATTTGCATAGAATTATTTACATTACTCAAGTCTAAAAAACAATTCAGTAGCGCAAGAAACACAAATTGACAAGAACTGCTGTACATTTGTAAGTCAAGAACCATAAACGATGAGTATGTCGTAGATTTGTAAGTCAAGAACTGCTGCTAAGTTCACTAATAAGGAGATTAATTTATAATAACAATAGCTTGTGGATGAGTATGTCGTAGATTTGATAAAAAAAGTAAAGGATGCTACACCACCGACACGGCTACACCAGGCACCAGCTACATGCCTAAACAATAAGAACTGTTGTACAAATTGATAAGAATTTTTCCTTGATGCTGGCCGACTGTAGCATGGCTCTCTCCCTCTCTCACCTACACGGCTACACCAAGCACCAGGCATCAAGAAGGGGTCGGAGAGCTGCTGGCCATGGAGCCTGATCCTGATGTGTCTGCTGGTCACGAGCCTGTGGGGGAAGAGCTCGCCGCGCCGGGCTCACCGCGTGGAAGAGAGCAGAGGGGATCAGAGGGAAAGCAGAAGGGAAGAAGAGAGCAGAGAGGAAAGGAACTCACCGCGCCTCTCCCTCCTCTCTCTCTCTCTCCCTCTCGGCGGCGGCGGCGCGTGCGCCCTCCTCTCTCTTCCCTCTCCCTCTCCCTCCTCTCTCTTCCCTCTCCCTCTCCTTCCTCTCTCTTCCTCCCTCTCGGCGGCGGCGCGTGCCCTAGGGTTTACTAAACGCGGCGGCGGCGGCTGCCGGCGCGGTAGACACGGCGGCGGTACGGCAGATTAGGGGAAGAGAAAGAAACCTGGAGACGGCGGTGCGGGGGCGGGAATGGCGGCGTGGGGACGGGCGCGGGGACGATCGCCGGCGAAAACCTCGGGGTCGAAATCCAGCAGCCTGACGGCGTCGTCTTGAAGTGAACTGGCGCCAGGGACTTGTAAATTTTTCGGCTCCCGCGCGCCACCCTTTATATAGGCGCATTTCTACTGGCGGTTGACAATGAAAACCGCCAGTAGAAATCATTTCTACTGGCGGTTGTCATAGAGAACCGCCAGTAGAAATGTCATCCACAGACTGTGGAGGCCATTTCTACTGGCGGTTTTCATCGACAACCGCCAGTAAAAATGTTTTCTACTGGCGGTTTTCATTGTCAACCGCCAGTAGAAATGTTTTTAGTATATTATTTTTTATTGTATATTCATACATTAAGTATATAAATTTTTGTACATATTAAATATATAAATATATATATTTAGTATACATAATATATATTTATATATTACTTCTCTCTCTCTCCCCTCTCTCTCTCCTCTCTCTCCTCTCTCTCCCCTCTCCCTCCTCTCTCTCCCCTCTCCCTCCTCTCTCTTCCCTCTCTCTCCCTCCTCTATCTCTCCCTCTCTCTCTCCTCTCTCTCCTCTCCCTAGCTCCTCTCTCTCTCTCTATCCTCTCTCTCCTCTCTCTCCTCTCCCTAGCTCCTCTCTCTCCCCTCTCCCTCTCTCTCTCTCCTCTCTCTCTCTCTATCCTCTCTCTCTCCTCTCTCTCTCCTCTCTCTCTCCTCTCTCTCCTCTCTCTCTCTCCTCTCTCTCTCCTCTTTCCCTCCTCTCTCTTCCCTCTCTCTCCCTCCTCTGTCACTAGAATGCCCGTTCTTGTAGTGTTTAAATACTACGTCGTCTCCTGGCTTCGCGTCTCTCATCACCATTGGTGTGAAGTTCTTTCACAAGTATCAGATCTGGTAAACATCTTTCCAAGTTCTTTTACAACATGTTCTTTGAAGATGCTTGTTTCTTACTGCCTGATATGTATATATTAGTCGAATAGTCCTCCCTGCTTTTATTTTACCTCGTTCTAGGTGATAAACCATGACGGCGGCACTCCAAAGAAAGCCAAGGTGGTGGTGGAGGATGAGGAAGAGGCGGGGTTGGAGGATGAGGAAGAGGCGACTGTGACACTATCCATGTGCAAAGTGCAAAGTGCTGCATCCGCACAGACGGTAAGTGTTGGACCTGCTCCGAGCGCATTGGCAACAATAGCTCTCTCTCCCTCTCCCTCTCCCTCTCCTCTCTAGAAAGTCGTGTAAAATTACATGCTTCGGTTTGTCGCTAACAATAATCAATTACATGACATGTCCTAACAATAATCAATTACATGACAACTATATAATCTAGGGAGCTATTGTTCTGCCTTGTCCATCGTGGCGTACCCAGGGCATCGAATTGCGTGGGATGCTTCGCTCAACGTTCCTTATCTTGGTTGGATGGTCTATGAAAAGAGACATGTCATTGAACTGGTTAAAATCCTCTAAATCAGATACACCATCAACTCCTATAGCTTGTTGTTTTCCAGGAAAAACTACATGCTTCGGTTTGTCGGTGCTTTTCTTCTCATTGTTAGAAATGATCTGTTCAGCATAGAAGACCTGTGCAGCACGATTAGCAAGGATCCATGGGTCATCTTTGTAACCTACCTTACTTAGATCAAGAACTCTGACCCCATAGTTGTCTACCGTGACATGTTTGTCTTCAACCCATTGACATCGGAAAACCGAGATCTGAAATGTACCATAGTCTAGTTCCCATATGTCCTCAATAAAGCCAAAATATGTAATAATCTCACCAGTTTCATCATCTATGGCTTGGCATCGAACACCACTGTTTTGTGACATGCTCTTTTTGTCCTTGGACTTGGTACAAAATGTGAATCCACTAATGTCATAGGTTTGCCATGTTGTGACCTGGCGTGATGGTCCAGATGCCAAGCCCTTGATGGTTTGTTCTTCTATTGTTTCTCCACGTGGAATGTCCTTCACCATTAGCCATGTGTTGAACCGCTGCTTATGTTGCTTCATTACCCAATCATCCGTATGCCCAGGATTTTGCTCGCGAAGCTCATTGATGTGTTGTTGGATAAATGGCTCCATTATCGTTAGCTGATGTAGGATGCTCTGATGTGCCTCAAGTACTATATCGTAATCCGGTGGGATGAAAGATTTCTGTCCCATCCTCCCGCTTCCATACAGTCTACCCTCGTGTCGTGACGGAGGCAGACCTATTGCAACCTGGTCTTTTAGGATACTATTGCAGAATGGACCTCCGGACTCAATGGCCTCTTCGGTACAGTACCCCTCTATCATGGATGCCTCGGGACGAGCATGGGTTGATACATAGCCATTCAGTATTGACATGAAACGCTCATACGTCCACATTTCATGCAAGTACATAGGACCCAATGCTTCTATTTGTGGCACCAAGTGCACCACAAGGTGCACCATAATATCAAAGAACGATGGAGGGAAACACATCTCAAACTGTGATATTGTCTCCACTGCGAATTCCTGAAGAGATGCCAACTCATCACGGCCAATTACCTTTTGTGAAATCCTGTTGAAAAAGTAGCACAACCGTGTGATTGCCATCTTTAAAAACAAAGGATTTATAGCCCTGATGGCAATAGGTAGGAATGTAGTCAGCATGACATGGCAATCATGTGAGTTGTAGTTGGTGATTGTCAGGTCTTTCATTGACACAATACTCCGTATGCTAGAGCAGAATCCGGATGGGACTTTCAAATTCTTGAGCCAAACACACATCGCATGTTTCTCATCTACATTGAGATTGTAGCTTGCTGCTGGGAGATGGTACTTCCCATTTTCTTGAAGAACGGGATGTAGTTCCTTTTTTATGCCTAAATCTACCAAGTCCATGCGTGAATTGAGCCCTTCTTTTGTTTTGCCCTTTATGTCTAGCAAGGTGCCCATTATGCTTTCAAACACGTTCTTCTGAACGTGCATACCATCGATCGCATGCCGCACATCTAACTCTTTCCAGTAAGGCAAGTACTCGAAGAAAATAGACTTCTTCTTGAATATAGCCCCCGAAGCTGGTTTGACATCCTTCCTTGTTTTTCCATCTTTCGTCTTCTTCCCGAAAACAAACTTGATATTCCTGACTATTTCAAAAACTCTATGACCTCTATTATTACCCGATGGAGCAGTAGAATGTAGTTCACCATTATTGTCGAAGTACTTATCCATCTTTCGCATGCGGTACCTGTGTCCTTCCAATAAAAAGCGTCTGTGCCTCATGTAAACTATCTTCCTAGATGCAGCAAGGGATACGTAAGCAGTTCCATCAATGCATACTGTGCAACCAACCTTTCCCTTAAACTGGCCTGATAATGTGAAGAGAGCAGGGTAATCGTTGATCGTAACAAAAAGAATTGCTCTCAGCGTGAATGAACCTTTACGATACTCATCCAACATTTGAACACCCGTTTCCCACAATATTTTCATATCCTCCATTAAGGGCTCCAAAAATACATCCATGTCAACTCCAGGTTGTGTAGGTCCAGAAATAAGGATGGTTAGCAAAATGTACTTCCGTTTCTGCATCAACCATGGAGGAAGGTTGTATATGGTGAGGATCACCGGCCATGTGCTATGCTTGCTGCTCCTCTCAGCAAATGGGTTCATTCCATCAGTACTCAGTGCGAACCTAACATTTCTCGGTTCATCGGCAAAGTCTCGGTGGTTGTCATTGAAATCTTGCCACTGCTTCCCATCGGCTGGATGTCGAAGCTTCCCATCGTTTTTGTGCTCATCAGAAGCATGCCAGCTCATAAGTCTGGCATCCTCAGGATTAGCGAACAAACACCTCAATCGATCGACGACGGGGAGGTACCACACCACCAAAGCAGGAATCTTTTTGAGCGCATAATAGTCTACTTCTTCTTTTTCTTTGCTCGTGGATTTTGAAGTCTTTTTTTGGGCTTTCTTTCGCTTCTTCCCTTTAGACACGGATGCAACACACTCTTCGTCCTCTCGATAGTCTTTATTCGTCTTGTACCTACTTGCACCGCACTTTGGGCAGCTCTCCAAGTCTTTATAATCATCACCTCGATAAAGGATACAGTGATTTCTACACGCGTGGATCTTCTCCACACCCATAGTGAGCGGACTGATTAGTTTCTTTGCATAGTACGTGTTAGCAGGCACATTGTTCTCCTTTGGAAGCATGTCTGCGATAATACTCAAGAACGCATCGAAGCCAGCATCAGACACACCATATTTAGCTTTTAACATCAACAGCTTTAGCACAGACCGGAGCGTCGTGAACTCTTTGGTACAACCCTTAGACTCGTCGTACAAAGGCTCTTCTGCTGCCTTCTTCAGGGACTCCATACCTTTCATTAAGAACATCGATTGATCTGTATGACGACGCAACATTGCCTCTAGCAACTCTGCATCTTCCTCATCCATAACACTTGGCAGAACATGAGGTCTATCATGTTCATTTCCTCCAGCGTAACCATGATCAGTAACATTTTGCACTACATGTTCGCTCTGTGGAAGAGGTTGGTGTGTCTCGTGAACGAACTGAAATCTGTCGTCGATGTTCTCAGGGTTTCCAGTCGTATAAGGCGAAGAGCTACCCTCTCCATGCTTTGTCCAAATTGTGTAATCCTTCATAAATCCTCGGCATACCAGATGAGATATGATTTGTTCTGTGTCATTAAATACAGCAGCATTTTTGCAGTCCATGCATGGACAATATATGTGTTTTGTCTTTGTTCTCCAAGCATGGTTCGTAGCGACATCAATAAACCTATGGACCTCGGATATGTATGATGGATCTAGCCTTGATAAGTTATACATCCAGGATGTCCTCTCCATCACCACCTGTAAAAAAGTAACATAAAACACATGGTGAAACCCTATATCCAAAAATGTGGCTAAAATGTGAAACCCTCTCTCTCTCTCTCTCTCCTCTCTCTCTCTATCCTCTCTCTCCTCTCTCTCACCTCTTTAACACATGCTTCGGTTTGTCGCTAACACATGCTTCGGTTTGCAAGTCGTGTAAAATTACATGCTTCGGTTTGTCGCTAACAAAATGTAGTTAGACTACTTTATCTCTTCCAATAAAAGTAGTTAGACTACTTTATCTCTAACACATGGTGAAACCCTATATCCAAAATGTGGCTAAAATGGAGGAAAAATGAACAAAATTTGGCAAAAGAAACATAAGCCAAACTTTTTTAGCAACTAATAAACAAAAAAAATTAATACCCAAACCTATCTTTAACACATGGTGAAAGCCTAGTTTCAAAATGTAGTTAAAATTGAGCAAAAATAAACAATAACTGACAATTGAAACATAATTAAACCAACCTTCCATACAACACATTCACCATTCATAAAGCAACTAAATATGTGTTATGGATAAACTTATTTGATAACTAAACATGAAAAAGGAGAGGGAATAGACAAAAACTAACCATCTTAAGCAACCTCATTTGAGGAAATAGAGAAAATTACCTAGCTATACTCTTCTCTCTCACATGTAAAACCCTAGATCCAAAATGTGGCTAAAATTGAGCAAGAATGAACAAAATTTGACAAAGAAACATAAACCAACCTTTCTTATCCACCTTCTTCGAAGAAATGAAGAGCAAAACCTCCCTCCTTATATTTTTTTGAAATCTGGACCTCCAAAATCGCCTCCAATGGAAGCTGGCTGCGAGCATACAGTTCACTGTCAGGGGAAGAAGAGAGCTATTTATAACAGACAGTTCACTGGCGGTTGGCTTGAAAAACCGCCAGTGGAAACCAATTTCCACTGGCGGTTATCTTAACACAACCGCCAGTGGAAATAGGGTATTTCCACTTGCGGTTCGGTTACACCAACCGCCAGTGGAAATTGGTTTTCCACTGGCGGTTATGTTACACCAACCGCCAGTGGAAACATCCTATTTCCACTGGCGGTTGTGTTAAGATAACCGCCAGTGGAAATGTGTTTCCACTGGCGGTTCCAAAGCCGGGCCCGCCTCGTTTTTTTTTACTGGCGCGCGATAACTGAAACCGCCAGTGATAATTTATGGGTGCCGCAGGCTATGAGCTCTTTTCTACTAGTGTTGGGAGCGTGAAGATGATCTGATGGCCAAGTATCCTGAGCTCTTTGCTGGCCAACCTTGAATCTTGAGAGTGAGATTCTTTTAAGGAGGATAGGTTTGTAACGCCCTGAATTTGGGGGTATAAATTTTCTTCTCCACTATTCACCAAATTCAGGCATTACTCTCTTTTTCTCTTCCTGTTTTGCTCCTTCCTCCTATTTTCAAAGCAATACAGAGACTGGTGTCAGTATTGTGTGTAACCCGAACCTAAGTTCATATTGTTGTTGCATCATACTGGAGCATATTTTTTTGTCTGATGTTGTGCTTAGGCGTGCTTTCGTCTAGTTTTGGTTTTCGATTCGTAGATTGATCTTGATTAGAAGCAGGCGAGATTGAGAAGGGGGAAGTCGGCCCGACACGCGGCCCAGCCCGACCCTGGGCGTGTGGCCTAGGCGCCCCTGCCACCCCATGTGCGCCCCTCACCAATTCTCTCTTTCCTGCGCAAAGTAACCTCCCTCTGCCTCTCTCGACCTCTCTCCCTGCCCTAGGGTGGATCCCGGTGAGCGGTTGCTGCCGTCCGTCGAGCCCGTGGTGAGTTCCCCTCTCCTCCCTCCCCTCTCTCTCCTCCCACACCCTACGCGGTGCCCCCTTGGCCGAGCCCCTCCCCGGCGCGACAGCCCCGACGCGGCTCACCCTCGACGCGGTGGCCCCGGCGTGGCTCGCCCCCGGTGCGGCCCTGCCCAGTGCGGCCCCGGCCTCGGCGTGCCCTCCCCCGTCAGCACGGCCCCTGTGCAGCCCCGGCGCGCGCGGCCTTGGAGCATGGCCTCCGCGCGGCCCGGTCCCTGTGCGCGCAGCCCTAGCGCGTGTTGTCGTGTTTTAAATTCCGTTTAAATTGCGTGTGGTGTGGCGCGCTTCGCCGTGTGACAATCTTTTTATTTTTGTTTAGAAAATGTGTTGCGTCACGCGCTTTACTGCACGACAGTCCTTTTAAATTTCATTCGAGTAGTGTGTTGTGTCGCGCAACGATCCTTCTAAATTCACCTAGGATCGCATATAATAATTAAAGTGCGTAGTGTAATGAAGATTAATCAAATACCAAACTAATTAGGACCTAGTGCTAATTTTATTTATGCATTGCACGATTACCAATTAATGTGATTATGTTGAGATAAGTATTTTAATCCATAGCTGCTAAACGTAATCGCTATGTCTCTCGCTTGTAGCTTCGACCGTTGTAGTTTCTTTTCTCTCATAGTCGTGGATGCGACCCCTGCGCACCACGCGTTTGTTTAGTTGTAATATTTTATTGTGTGGTGTATTGTTTCTTTCTATGTTAAGATTATGGAATGTATGTTTGAACTCGTATAGATAACGATCCATTGGCGGAGTCCGAAGGAGTTGTAGGCGAGGACCCTGAGCAGTAGCTGGTTGGTGAAGGCAAGTCTCCTCTAACCTATCTATATCCTATACATTTTATAATTTACCTCCCCATATTTACATAATTTATACCTAAGGATTGACTAGTCTTTGTTTATCCTATCCTTGTTCACCTATTTGGGTTGGATCATTTGTGGATTAGCTCTATGCTAGCGCTTTACTTTAATCAATGAAAATGATGAGATTATTTATAATACGATGTTTACTTTTGATTATGATGATGGCATTGTGACATTTAAGGGGGCTCGAGCTGTTTCTCGAGTGCCTCTCTGTAAGGACTGCTTTATTGGATGACCACCCAGGAAAATAGTACAACCATGAGGGTGGTATGGGACACCCTTAGCTAATTAATTAGAGGAACTGAGGTGTAGTTTGCTTCGCCGTCATGCCGTCAATGGGGCTCGGTGTATACAGCTCGCTCTGCCGAGGGTGGTTTGCCCCTCGGGGAGGAGTGCGATACATTTAGGAAACCTAACGGGCGGCTACAGCCTCAGGGAATCTTTGTAAAGGCTTCATAGTGAATCCCTGGCCATTCACCTCAGGAGTGAACAAGGGTATTGCAAGCCCAGGCTAGAGAGGGAATCACGGCTCGTGGGTACACTGTGCAACCTCTGCGGAGTGTTATGGAACTGATATACCATACGTGCTCACGATTATGAGCGGCCTTGGGAGCTCCTTTGATTAGAGATACTATGATTACAGATGATGATGAGGTTAATTATGGTTTTAATGGTGATGATTATGATTATGGTTTCTGGTATTCTTTCTGTTTGGAAGGAGTACTTTTGGGTTAATAACTCAGGTTTAATGCTAAAACCTGGCTCTCTACTAGTAATAATTATCTGACCAACTAAAAGCAACTGCTTTGATCTTAACCCCACATAAAGCTAGTCCACCACAGCCAAACGAGACAATTGCTGAGTATGTTGATGTGTACTCACCCTTGCTTTACAACACCAACCCTCCAGGTTGTCCACATTGCAACCACTGCTCAGGAGAAAATGAAGTTATGGTGGAGGACTTCCAGGAGTTCCAAGACTATGATGAGTTCTAGGCACAGGTTAGTGGCAAACCCCCAGTCATCTGCCTATGAAGACTGTGTATTGCTATGTTTCGTTTTCACACTTTGATTTATGTTTAAGACTATGTGGATGTCTCGGGCATCATGATGCAATCAAATTAATACTCTTTTACATTATTATTAGAGCATTGTGTGATGATGTTCAACTATGTAACTGATGTGTACGTGAATTGCTGATCCTGACATGTACATGGTTCGCATTCAGTTTGCCTTCTAAAACCGGGTGTGATAGGCTCGCAAAGATCGATGATCGATGCAACACGTTGATGTTGTGTTGCTCTAGGGCATGCCAAATCCATAGGTCATTTGAAGCAACTACCTCTAGAATCATAGAAGGATGATTCCACCGTCCCACAAACATACCTTTCTAAGTAGTAGGGCAGTTACACCACTTCCAATGCATGCAATCAATGCTCCTGAGCATTCTAGGGAAGACTCAAGTTGTGTTTGCCTACAAAAGGTTGCAAACATCCTCTATGGTCAGGGTACACGGGTATTGTGCCCAGAACACATCAACCAATGTCTTGCATAACTTGTTGAGGGATTATATGGCTATGAATTCCGTGATGCACATACTCGTCGACTGTATCCACTAGCACTTTGTATGCAAGTATACACAGTGTGACTATGCACTTCTAAAATGATGATAGACCCATCTTCTCCATTGTATCTGGTTAGCACCTAAACCATGGGTTCCAAAGCTTGGCAGGTTCAACAATCCAGATGAAGAGACTCCTCCCCATCCAGTACCTAAACCATTGGTAATGAATTGGAACTAATGCGTAAGTCATCCACTAATATAATATAGCATGCAAACTTAAAACGATGCCAAGCTAATAACATACCTTCGGCGGAACTAGTAATATGTGTAAACCGGATTCTCGTAGAAGTAGTGAGACGCTATCCTTGCATGTTCGGCACCATGGCCGCAATCGACGACAATGTGTCCAGGAACCGATCCATGCCATCTACAAGTACGCTATTGGATGGACTCCATGTGTTACAAGTACACCATTGATTGCTCGTCATCATCCCCATCGTCCATACAACGTTGAAGCCGACACCGCATCTAGACGAGGATCACCACCAACGTATTGCTCCTGGCTCCTGGCATTGTTACAATCTTTAACTATTGTGGGGTATTGGTTTGTGAGTATATGTTGGGCTTCAAGAGTGAAGTAATGAACCACTTATATAGAGGTGTACCATCCCCATAGCTTCCTTCACAAGCTCGCACATTAATGTCTTCCACTACATGTTGTTGTTTCTTCCTCTGGAAGCTACAATATATCTTCCCAAGCAAGCTATCTTACCATATAAGGTAGGCACCATCCATCATGATTGTGTCCTTACGCAGTTTTGGGGACAATGAGTATTGCCATTTGAATATAACCGCTTCGTTTACAACATACCAAATAAATTAAATTGTAACATGAAAATTGTAACCTAAGTACGTGTACAAGTATGTGTATTGTATGCATGTCTTAATTGGCAAATATATGGTTAAACATATGTGTTAGTTGGTATAGGGGAGATAAATAAAGATGGTGGGAGAAATACTGTAAATAGGAGAGTATCTTTTATGAGGGTGTATTAAAATGGAATAGAAAGTAGATACATAGAGTTGAATAGAGGGAATAGTTGAAGTTAGTCTAATAAGATACCTAACCCAATAATGTATTGATATTTTAAATTAAATAAATTTAAAATGTTTCTTGTTAAAAATGAAAAATAATGTAGTTACCACAGGGGAAAAAAAAGGAAAGAGTAAAACCTTGGGCTTGCTGGAGCAATCCCCAAAGCCGGGTTAGCAGCAGGAGCGACGAGCCCAAACCTTCCTACCCCTCGTCGTCCTCGGCTAATCCGCCGCGCCTCCGATACTCCCAAGGCAGCGCCCGCCAGCTGCAACAACAGCATCAGCAAGCGAGGAGTAGCCACCAGCCCACCACGATCTCATCAGACTCCTCTCAAATCCTCCCGCCCACTCTCCCTTTCCCTCCCCTCTCCCGCCACCCTGCAATGGCCGGTCTCCTCCACCTCCAGTCCACGCTTCTCCCATCGGCGTCCGCGCTCCGCCGCCGTGCAGGCGCGCCGGTGCCGTCCTCGTCCCGCCGCCGATGCCGGGTTGAGGCCAAGATCCGGGAAATCTTCATGCCAGCGCTCAGCTCCACCATGACCGAGGGCAAGATCGTCTCCTGGACCGCCGCCGAGGGCGACCGCCTCGCCAAGGGCGACCCCGTCGTCGTCGTCGAGTCCGACAAGGCCGACATGGACGTCGAGACCTTCCACGACGGCTTCCTCGCCGCCGTCCTCGTGCCCGCTGGCGACTCAGCGCCCGTCGGCTCCGCCATCGCGCTGCTTGCCGAGTCCGAGGAGGACATCCCAGTGGCCCAGTCACAGGCTGCCTCCTTCTCCTCCACCTCCCCCTTACCGCCGCCTCCGCAAGAAACTGCTGCTCAAGAAGCATCCCCTTCCCCGCCGCCACCTCCTCCCCCAGCGCCGGTGTCAGTCTCTGCTCCCACGCCGCCTTTGCCAGCAACACAAGGCGGGCGTGTGGTTGCTTCACCCTACGCCAAGAAGCTCGCCAAGGACCTCGGCGTTGATCTTTTCTCAGTCACGGGGTCAGGCCCCTGTGGGCGAATTGTGGCCAAGGATGTCGAGGCTGCGCTTGCTGCGCTCAAGAAGGCCGCACCAGTGACTGCTCCACGGCCGGATGTGCCATTGGGGTCGACAGTACCATTCACAACAATGCAGGGTGCTGTCAGCAAGAACATGGTGGAGAGCCTTGCCATCCCGACATTCAGGGTCGGATACACCATCACAACTGATGCTCTTGATCAGCTCTACAGAAAAGTGAGCATCTTTGCGCAATATTTAGGACCATTGTTTTATGAATTTGATGATTGAATAAAGGGGTAAGCTCGCATTCGTTTTACAGATTAAGTCGAAGGGGGTTACAATGACAGCACTGTTGGCTAAGGCGACAGCAATGGCGCTGGTTCAGCATCCTGTGGTGAACTCCAGCTGCAGGGATGGGAAGAGCTTCACCTACAGCAGTAGTATCAACATTGCCGTGGCAGTGGCCATAGATGGTGGGTTGATTACACCAGTTCTTCAAGATGCTGATAAGGTCAAACACTTTACCATGCACAATGAGTGTTGATATTTTTGATGATTTTTTTAAATAAGTGGTTACTTGCTGGTTTATGCAGCTTGACATTTATTCATTGTCAAGGAAATGGAAAGAGTTAGTTGATAAGGCGCGAGCAAAGCAGTTGCAGCCCCATGAGTACAACTCTGGTATTTCTTTGCTTCATACACAAATCTGAATATGCAGCACATTGTTGTGTATCTTTTCTAATGTTTTGAATACGATTGTATACTTATAGAGATTCACTTATTAGCAGCAGGATAAAAGAATCTGGTGGTTGCTAGATATTTTTGGTACAATTTACCCTAGCTAAATCTGCTATACGATCAAAAAAAGATGCAATCCTCTGTGTTGTATATGCTTTGTGACTCATATCAAATATGATACCAGATACCTGACAAACTGTACAATTAGCAGGGTACAAATACAGTTTCATTTTGTATAACTTGAGTCCATAGTCACAAAGTTCCTAGATCGGTAGGGTCGAGGAACGTGGTATGCTACATGTGAGAGATTTTTACAAGGTGGGAACGAAAATGACCCTGCGTAACCGGGTCGGGACGACGTTCCCGGGTCGAGGGTCAGTACCACTGTACCCGTTTCTTGTGGCTATGTTGAGTCATTTATAGAAAAGGTTTCGCCCCATCTGCAGTAGGTCGCCTGATTCTTGAACTTTCTGATACCATCACCTACATTGCTCCGCTGCACCTTGCCACCAATGGAGATTTGGAGCTGTCTTGGACTATTGAATGTCACAGCCTAATACAGCTCTTGCTTCCTGTTCATTACTTAATACGAGTGCAATCCTCTTCATGTGGAGAGGAAAGGGATTAACTGCTACAAACTGCTTATGGTTACTTGAATATGTACATATGCATGTTGTCATAGGCGTTTTACTTTGACAATATTTTGTACCAGGTAAACATATAAAACATGGTGATTGGTGTCAATACTCAATATTAAGGATGGTGTTCTTTATTAATGATAATTATTGTGATATTCATTATCATGGTCTAATTTTAGATAATTTATTACCAATGTTCAAGTTTTCTCCATGCCTCTAGTCTAATCAATTTCCATTCTCCTAATCCAATCACAATTTTGTTAGCAGTCTCGTAGGCCAGAAGTGTTTCTTCTAGCTGTGACTTAGTGCTTTTCTTGGATGTGACGTTCTCATAATATAATCTAGGAGTTTGGCCAAACAATAATCTTGGATGTGACTCAATTTTGTTAGCTGTCAGCACATGCTCCATATAGTCCGTATTAGAAGTGTCTTTTGTGGAGGGAAGTTATGCACTGAGACATCTCATCTCACTTGTAAGGTTAAGAAAACTAATATAGCATCAAGTCAATAATTAGTTTATTTTCTTTTATCTAATGTTGCTGGCTTGGAGCGTGCCTCCTCACAGCAGAGCAGAACTTTCTGGAGTAAATATGTAGTTGTTAATATGAAGATGGAGGGTAGGCCATAGAAACAGTGAAATGATTTGTATTGGCTTTAACCAATTGACTGAAGTTTTTTGGATCATTTAAGCCTTATGTCCATTGATAGCCTCTTGGTGTTAACCGATAACCACATCAAACATGTAGAATGCGGTGACCATGTTTTTTTGTGTATGCTAAGAACTGCACATGTTCATCCTGCAGGCACGTTTACTCTCTCGAATCTTGGTATGTTTGGAGTTGATAGGTTTGATGCAATACTGCCACCTGGAACTGTAAGATGCACAGTTTATTTTATTCTCCATTTCTATTTTTCATGCAGTGCTGTATACCTTACTGAAATATGTGTGGGTTACTAAATACAGGGAGCAATCATGGCCGTCGGGGCATCAGAACCCACCATTGTTGGTACAAAAGATGGTAGAATTGGAATCAAGAATCAAATGCAGGTAAGTTTCTTGTGCCTGGCGGAACATGTCCTTTCGCGCCAACTATTTTTTGTTTGATGGTTTTCTTTTTGCTTGGTTTTATACTTCCGCTCACCTGATCAATGCATGTAGGTAAATGTTACCGCCGATCATCGGGTTATTTATGGAGCTGACCTTGCTGCTTTTCTGCAAACACTTGCCAAGATAATCGAGGATCCCAAGGATCTTACGTTCTGAATGTGCCAACTGATTGTTTTTCCCTGAGGCAATCAAAACCGGGTGCTTCTTACCTATCAGTAGATGTGTAGTTTGTCTTCTGTTTATGTGATTAGTTGTTTTAAGCTGTCACCAATGTCAGCATCAGGTAAATTATCCCTGCTGGTTACCTTATTATCATCGGTTTGCGTTTCAATAAAATTCTTTTTTTTTTTGTCTTGCTTAATTAAAATAGGTGTATCTACCATTTTTACCGGAGGTTTCGTGGATAGTGGATTTTGTTGTGCTCCTCAATGCACCGTATCCTTGTGAGATACAAAGAAATGAAATGTACCTTGTACCACCCTGTGGTTGATTTCTCATGCCTGTCAAACAGAAATATGGTTGATGCTCTTGCAAGGGTGCCGACGCGATATCTTCAGGGAGATCTGTAAAAACGGGTCACGTATCTGTTTGTTTTACATGTGAAGGAGACGGATCATGGTTTTTCCAAACCACTCAAATGATGCCAAGGCTGTAGAGTTTCGGATATCCTGACCTGCTGTTTTACATTCCTGGGATAGCTCAAGATAGCGTCCTCCATTTTTTTGTGCAGAAAGCATTCCTATTTCAGCTACTTGTACTCTTAGTCGTCTTCTTCTCTACTTGAAGGATCCTAATAGGCTGGTTCCAACTCTGGTAGACTTGAAGGATCCTATTAGGCTGGTGCCAATGGGGGCGGCAGCGCGGGCTGGAGGGAGACGGTGCTGCTTGGACACGGGCGGGCCGCGGGCGAGAGGCTCAGCTCGGGCCTGGTCAGAGCGAGCGGTATCGTCCCGCTCTCACCCGCGCTGGAGCGTGTGCCCGGACAGGAAGGTGAGGCACTGGTTGGGCGAGAGCGCGGGGCGAGAGCGAGCTGGCGCCATCTCATTGGTCCACGTGACGCGACGTGTGCTAGCCGTTGGTTGCCACTAGTCGGTTTTGACCGTTTGGAGTCCAAAAAGTTCAAAAAATTGCAAAAAATCATAAATTTCATCCTCAATCACTCTATAAATACCTCTATCCGGGTGGAGCTCGTTCCAAACACTATTTTATCTCATTTTTCTCTTCCAAACTCTCTCTTTACACAATGTCGGGTTGGTCCCCAGATTTGAACACCTTCATCGATCTCTTGCAGTCCGATGGGCCCACCTATAACCCTTTCGTTTGATGAGTCTTCTCCACTATATCATCGCTTCGATGTTTCAGGCTCAGTACACGTGCACTATTTTCGCCTGTGCTTCCACCACCATACCCTTATTCCTATCATTTGTATCAATATCCACCGTCTTTGTATGGTCAACCTCCAACTTCCTAAGCTGGAATTCAAGCTTCATTCCCGATACGTCCGTATGTCCATCCCCCACCTATTGCGAATGGAAGTCAAGCTTCTTTTAAGGTACCTTCGTACACCCCTTCTCCATATGCTCCACCTTCGTATGGAGTACCTCCTTATGCTCCATACATATGATCCACCTCCGTATGGAGCACTTTATCCATATGCTCCACCTTCGTATGGAGCACCTCCTCCAGTTGCACCTTTATCTATTGGATCTGAAAATCAAGCTGAGGAAAATCTCGTGGCAAAGGAAAATCGTCCAAAAAGGCTAGACTGGACGACTGTCGACTAGAGATATAGACCCGACTGAAAGATGTACCCATGCCAAGGCCGTAAAGATGGTCGAAAAAGAACTTGGTCTGGTAGATGACGAAGAAGAGGAACCAGAAGCGGAATGTGAAGAGAAGGAAGATGAGGTCGAGGAGTCCGATTAGAGTTATGCAATTCTATTTGAATTATCATGTAATTTTATTTTAATTATTATGCACTTTGTAATTTTTAATTAAAAAAATATTATGTTGTGCGATTTCTAAGCATTGAAATAAATTCAGGTCAATTACTTAATTCTGAAATAAAAAATCTAATTTGGCTATAGGCTGAGGCTGTAGCATGCTGCAGTCTATGTACTGGAGCAGCAGAGGCGAGAAGCCGAGAGTGAAGTTGAGAGCTGACGTGACAGGGTCGAGAGGAAGGTTGTACACTGGAACCAGCCTTAACTCCGGTAGACAACGGCGGTGATGTGGCTAGGTCGGTCGTCGGTATGGACTGCTCTAGCTTTAAGCCTATCTTCAACAACTTACCTATTTATATACTCATATTTAAACAAAACAGTATAAAAACAATGTTTTAGGTAAAATATAGGTAAACTGTTGGACAGGATCAGTTGATTCGATTGCTACTAATTACGTTAGGGCCGGAATTAGTTGTTACTGACTTAGATCCGGTCGGTATCCGTCGACTTCATGTGGCGGTGTTCTGATTTTTAACTAATCGAAGTCTATTTTAAAAAAATCAAAAAACTCTGGAATTTAGTCTATAAATTAGATTTTATTTATGAAATATATAATTTTTTTATTTTTATATTGTGTTATATAGTTTTATTTATGAATTATGTATTTTTCATTTCTATCTTTAAGTTTTGTGGTTTTTAATTATGCTTTTGTGAATTATGTAATTGAATGTATTTTATTTTGATAAAGTAACGTGTTTCATGTTAACTAAAAAATATATAAAAGAAAAAAATAATGTAGCAGTGAAGCGGCTGTAAGCTGAAGTTAAAGATTGTGCATTGCGTTGCGACAGATAAAGGTAAATGGTGGTTAATAGCAGGATCGATATTCGTGACCATAAATATAAACCGGTGGGGCTGTGAACATTACGACATGTACAATCCTACGTAAATTTTAGCTCTCTAAATCACAAATTTAAAAAGTTGTTAAATAACTTTGAAAGTAAAAAAAATGTAAATTCTCCAATAGTTCTCTAAATATACATTATAGTTTGTTTTGTATGGATCCCCATCAAAAAAATGTCACAAATATCATCAATTACCTTAATTGTCTACATAATGCAGTCAACATTTTTGTTTAGAGGGTTGTTAAATGGTTGCCAAATGTAGAGAGGAAATGAGGTTATACGAGAAGTTTCTAAATTTAGGAAGTTTATTTAGATAACAGTTGGAAAGAAGCTTTTATGTTAACTACATAAATTATTGATTTATGAAGTCATTTAGGTCCCGTTTGTTTCCTTTCATTTTGAGGAATTGAAATCTTATTAATGGAATAGTCTATTTTTTTAGAATGTGACATTCCACCACTTTCCAAAGTTATCATATAAGCCTATCTCAAATTCATGGGGTGAGAGATGGAAATAGATTCTATAGATTTATATGTTATTTTTCCGATGTACAACTTATAGTACATTCTTCTACTTATACCGCTATAACATAAATATAGTATATAACTATCTCTCTCATATGATTTAGAATAATATACAAATATATTACATATATAAATATATAAACTTAATTAGTTTTATCTAAATTATAATTATTAAAATAGAATTCAATTCCAACGAAACAAACGGGACCTTAGAGAACTATTAGAGTTGCTCTAAGGCTTGACCAGTTTTCCAAATATAAAGGACATCTAAGAGACTGTATGATATAACTCTTAGCCACTAAATAATAAATAAATTTAAAACATAAAATATATGGAGAGTCGTATAGAGACGGACTTTTCGCGTAAAGTTGTCTCTTGATTTTTTTTTTCACAGAGCCCCTATAGACCCCTCATTAATTAAGTTGTACATGCTGTTAAGCCATGTACATTGGTGTTTAAGGGCATATATAGTGAAGAGACACCATCAAGCACAAGATACAACCAAGATACTCTATTATACAATATAGTGTCTATAAATATAGTCTATTAATAAATGCAGAAGTGAATGCACCTATAGAGCATCCGATCGATATAACAGATGACATATTCATACAAGATAAGTGAAGACGTCTGATGCTACTAGGGTTATGAGTCAGAGACGTCTCTTCACGGAGGTTGACGTAGATTACTTATTTAGGAAATGTAGCCAACACATAAATAATTGTTTACGATAGTTTAAATCTTATTTATAATAGTCTTAAATTGATATAGATTCGTCAGACTCCTGTTATGCTGTCCTCCGATTGCCCATCTATTGCTACGAAACAGTTGGTCATCCTCTACTAAGTGTTTAGACGACCATCCATATATTTTTAGATAGTCCTCTTAAGCCGATCAACTTAGTATGATGTTCTTCGGATGTGGTTTCTATAATATTTTGTCTTTATGGATTACAGCTGAAACAGCTGGAACAGCTGGCCCTAGGCTATATGCTTTCTTGGCATATAGTACAATAGTACCAAGAAAGGTAGAAGGTATCAGACAACGTCTTAGGTTGTCTCCAACAATAGCCGGTAAACCGTTCTATCCACTATATATATAGCGTCTTCTTCCGTCCTGACTCTGTCCAACAATATCCGCTAAAAGATGCGCTACGATTTACAAGGTGCTCGTCGTCCGCCAAACGTAGGGCACAAGCGGTCGTCCTCTATACGCTTCATGTTTCTTTCTCCGACTTTGTTTAGTATTTTTTTTCCTGGACGATCGGCACATGTTGCTTCCTCCGCCTTTGTTTACTATTTATTTGGACGATTGGCGCATATCTACACTGTTTGGTAATTTATGTCTTCAACAGTAATTATTTTAAATATTTGAATTAAGAATTTTGGCACACACGAACGCGGCAACGAACAAATATATAATAGAAATTTCCAGTAATTTGTTAATGCTACTATTGAAAGATGAGTAATTTGGCTATAATAGAATATTCCTGTAGGATATGTTTGGTTGCCTGGCCCAGCCTGAGCCTGGCTCAGTGAGAAGACTAGGCTCAAGAGAGCCTGCATGTACAGAGCCAACCCAAAATGTTTGGTTGCCTGGTCAAAACGAACCTGGCCCATATGACACATTGTTTGGTTCTATTTTTTTAGCTTGGCCCAATTGGGTTGCCACCAGTTTTGATGTTTTAGATGCAGTTCCCGCCAAATTTGTAAATTTTAAGCGCGATTAAACAAATTACAGCAGATTTGAACTAAAAATATGATTTTGACACCCATAGCAACTTACAATTACAGAAAATATGATTTTAAGCGCCATCTGAATATGATTTACACCCATAGCAACTTACAAGTACAAAAAATGACCATGAACATCGTAAACAAATCCTCCTGATGAATTACAGCAGATTTGAACTAAAAATATGATTTTGACCCATAAATTGAACTAATTACAATTATCTGAATTTGATTTATAACCATAGCAACTTACCAGTAGAGAAAAATGACTATGAATTACAATCATCTGAATTAACACAATATGAACTATAGTAGCAACTTAAACACCTCCTGATGGCAGTAAAACTGCTAGAAGAAAAGAGAAGATATAGGAGAAAGAAAACTGCCTCAGATTTGTATGAACTATAGTAACAACTTAAACAGAAGAAAAGAGAAGATATAGTAACAACTTACCATAACAGTAACATCTAAAAAATGTCATATGTGCTCAGGAAACATGTCAGGCATGAACTATAGTATCAAAAAAATGTCAGATTTAGAGAAGGACTGTTTTAGCATAGTTTGCCTCAGGGAAACATGGTCCACCACAAGAAAATCATGTCATATGTGCTCTGCTAGAAGAACCATAACAGTAACATCCAAAAAATGCTACCATAGTAGCAACTTACCATAACCAGAATTGTATGAACTATAGTTTGCCTCAGAAATTATTATCAATTAAAATCACTTGATCAACTCATGAGAGTAATACAATAAATTGCCTTAGATTTGTATGAATAAACACCTCACTTGACCATACATGGGAAAACATAGGGCATATGGAGAAATCAGATTAAAAGATAGAGTATGTTTGGTTGCCTGGCCCAAAATAAAACATAGAAACAGGAAGAAAACCAAGAGCAAGAAAAACAAAGCAGTAAGTCAACCTCCCATGAGTGGTCATCAGTCAAACATATTTCATCACAGGCAATGTTCACAAAATGAGCAAGGAAAACAAAGCAACAAGTCATACTCCCTTGATTGACCATCATTATAAACATATCATCACAGGCAAGTAAAGGCAATATTTCAATAAAAATCATCACATACCAGTAGAAAAGTCTCAGAATTATTAATTATCATCCACAGTTCTAGATTCATGCATAAGACAAGTTGTCATCATCCACAGTGTCATAGGCATAGAGCAAAGTATTAGGCGTAGATCAAAGTATTATGGATAGAGCAAGGTATTAGGCATCATAGGCATAAGACCGGTCTGCTCAAATCCTTGCAAGGTGCTACCTTAGCCAAAGCACACGGTGTTTAGGCTCCATCTTCACAAAGCCATCACCTTGCTTTTTGTTGTCCAATAGGTAGGTAAGGCAAGTTATTAAGTCCTCATCAGTGAAACCTGGAACACCCATGCAAATTTGATACAGATCAGGGTGGACATCTGTGGTCTGGACTACAACAGGTGTTTGGACAGCTTCAACCAATTTGTTCATAGCTCCAGTAAGTCCTGTCATAATCCCCAGCTTTTCATCATTGAGTCTTCTTTCCTTTCCATAGGATCCATAGGAACTACCAGCACCAGCACTAGCAGAACCAGAAGTAGCAGTACCAACAAGACAGGGTTCTTCAGATGCACCAGCACCTTCAGTGATGTCCGAGATGGTGCCAAGGGGCTCATTTGAGGCCATGGCATACCAGCTAGTAGTCTGCCCAGCTCCAAATATAATTTGCATCTACACATAGTTTTCAATTGACACATTGAGGAATTCAGCATCCTTTGGGTTGTCTTTTATGTGGCCCAACAGGTGTTCATCATCAAGGATGATTGTGAATGTATTCTCATCCCAATGAGCACCGCTTAGGTCCTTGAGCCTACAAACCCTGATCCGTTTTTGACGCCACTTCCTCAAATGATTGTAGACCTGGGTGCCTGTGACTTCTTGGCCACTGAATTTATCCATTATCCGTTTTACTCCTTTCCCAACCAAGTCTGCAAACTTCCTCAGGATAAAGGCTAACATCACAGGGGTCCAGCACATGGCAGTCCTTGAGGTACTATGAAGCGTCCCGATCCTTTGGGACTCAAATGTGAAACAATTACTAGTCCCAGGAGGCTAGTAAACACATTCCTTACTTCAAATAGTACAGAGTTTAGATAAATTTATTACAATACCGGGGTACAAGCTCGAGAGAGCCAAATAGAGAAGCGCAGTAGGAAAATACACTAGCCCAAGCCACAGGCAGAACTGGGTGCAGACACAGCCCTCTTAATCAAGCATAGCAGAAAAGAAGTCCTCGGCTGCTGAAAAACATAAATAAATCTGGGTGAATACACTAGGTATTCCGCAAGCCCACCCCGCTCCCGTAGAGAGAAAGAGACCTATGATGTACATGCTCAATTTGGTGGAGTTGTAGTCACTCATCATTTTCTTAGAGAGAGGCAGTTGCTTGAAGGTATTTCCCATGGTCTTAAAAGTAACCAAAAACTCAACCACCACTGAGCTTCCCGCTCCCGTGGCCTTATTTTCTTTTTTTAACACCCATTTAATCACACCTTTTCCTTGTTAAGAAACTTAGTGAAAAAGCTCTAATTGCCATATCATACCGGACTCATCCATACCAGTGGACGCGGACTATTCGAATAGGTTTCAACTCTGCGCAGAGGGGTACACTTTACCCACTAGCCCGGTTTCTGCAATCTCACCGTCGCGAGACCCGAATGCCGGATCTCTTTCCTTACTCGTGCGTCCTAACCTTAACGGTTATCCGGAAGGAGTCAGGCCACCACCATGCCCAAACCGGACAAAACTTTCCCCCTCCTTATCCTCCCGGTGCTCCCCAGCCTTCTTAACCCTGGGGTTGGACCGCACGAATTCGGATTGAGTGACTGCCCACACAGTCTCGAGTGGTTGCACGATAAAAGAGTACAGGTAGTGAAAATGACAAACCGGTCCTTATATGAGGGGACAATCCTTCTGCTCACACCTAAACCAGCTGAGCCAACACCTTAGGCCCTCCCCTAAACCAAGGAGTCCCTGATCATCCCACTCCCAGGGTGATGAGGGTGAGTACCCTTCATCGCAACGCTTTACAAGTAGAGACTTTATTTGGGGGAACACATTGCCCTTCCTTCCAAACCCCATTACGTATCCAGAAAGTATATGTTAATGCGGGCCATCTCTCACTCACGATGCAATATTCCCCCGTGATTCCCGGCCTAGGCAGTGGTAGAGAGAATAGGTAATTTATGCATCAAGGGAAGGATGGACTTGCCTTCGTCGAAGCTTTCCTGGCACAGAAGACCTACTTCCGGAAGTTCGGGCTCTGGTCCCTCTTCCGGGGCTACGGGATCCGGATCTGCGGTTCCCTCTTCTTCTAGGAAACATACAGTAAAACAATACATCAACAGTAGTTCATCAATCATAGTGTGCCATTTCCTAACAACATTATTTTATGTGACCTTGGAAATCCTTTTATATAATTTTTTGTGCATAAAATATTGAGAAAACTATTTAAATGGGAAAAAGGGTGGGAAAGAAAAAAAGAGAAGGGAATTCCTCTCATCTGGGTCGGGGGCATGATTTTTGGCCCACCCCGGGCGCGAGCGCGCGCTGAGGCGCTTTCGGCCCAGCGGCGGCCCACGAGCGAGGGGGGGGAGAACGGCGCGGCCGCGAGGGTGACGGCGTCACATGGGGCCCACTTGCCAGCGAGAGAGAGGGAAAGGGACGGCGTTTCGGCCAGACGGCGGGCGAACCGGCCGAGCGCGGGGGAGGGAAAACCGGCCGCCAGGGAAGCTTGACGGCGGCTTGCCACCGGTGGCCCGGTTCCGGGTCCGGGGGGGGGGGGTTTAGCACGGGCGGCAGTTGGCGATTCTCATGGTAAGCTTAATTTTGGCCAGAGGGGTCGGGAGGGGGGGCTGCCCACGGGGAAGGGGCGGAGTTCCGCGGCGGGGATCGCCGCCGGTGGGCTCTGGGTGGGGAACGGGGGCTGGGAGGTGGCGCTTTGGGTTCGTGGCGACGCGAGGGAGCTGCTCTGCTCACTCAATTCCTTGCCGGTCCAACAGAGAAGGAGAGGGAGGAGAAGGAAGAGACTCACCGGAGAGGAAGACGACGCCGGCGCTTTGCGAATTGGGCTCGGGGAAGGGGAGGAGAGGGATGGCCGAAGCTGGTGCGAGGAAGAAGGAGCTCGGGGCAAGCTTTTTATAGGCGCGCGGGGGCAAGGGGGCGGTGGAGCTCCCTGACTCCGGCGAGCTTCCCGGTGTCGCCATAAATGGCGCACAGCGCCGCCGAGGGGACGCTACGGCGGGGCGGTACCGGCGAGGACGCGGGTCAAGGGGAGGAGGACGGAGCGGTGCCAAACTTTCCTGTGTGGTAGGACGGCAGAGGGGAGGACGGAGGCGACGGCCGGAGGTGACTTCGGCGAGGGGACGGCGGACGGACGACGAAGCAGCTGACCCGTGGGGTCGCTTGGTCAGAGGGAGCGAGCGAGCGAGAGAGCGGGTGGCTGACGGGTGGGGACGCCTTGTCAGCGAGAGGGAGGGCGAGGTGTGGAGCGGCTGCCGCGCGCGCGGAAGCAGGCCGCAGTTGGGCCGAATGCGGGGAAGCGCGGGCGCGTGGGAAGGGGGGGGGGGGGGTTGCGGGTGTTGGGCCGAGATTCGGTCCAACAGGGAAAGGAGAGGGTTTTTCCCTTTTCTTTTTTTCTTTTCAAACTCCATTTTCCTTTTTGCCCCTTTTTCTTTATTCACAAAATATTTTGTGAATACTCTAAGTGTTTAGAAAATAGAAACTAAGTGAGGTGCCTTGTGATCAAACAAAATGTATGCATATGATGAAAGAAAAACTTAGTGGAGGACTTAGAATTAGAGGATGAAGGGAGGGGTAAAAGGTGGATTAGGGTTTCAAACCTAGATTAGGATTTTTGGGATGCTACAAACCTACCCCACTTAAAGGAATCTCGCCCTCGAGATTCAGACGGGGCTCGAGAAAAGGTAAGGGTATTCCTTCCTCAGAGAGTCCTCACTTTCCCAGGTGGCTTCCTCTTCTCCATCTCTGCTCCACTGAACCTTACAGAGCTTCACTTCTGAATTGCGGGTCCTTCTGACTGCTGAGTCGAGAATCTTCACTGGTTTTTCCCGGTACTGGAGATCTTTTTGAATCTGAATTGTTTCTGCCTCGATACGGGTTTCTGGTGTGGTGGAACCGCCCGAATTATTCCAGCTTAAGTGCCCAAGTCGCACCCTTAAGGGCAGCAACACACTTAAACAGGAATAACCCGTCAGTCCCTCGGATCTAGTCCGATAAAGCCACTTATCCAGGATCGAATACCACTAGCTCACTCGAAGGTGAGGCACAGAGAAATGCAATAAAACATAATACCACAAATTTAATAAGTATCATTAGTGATTACATTATCGGAGTTTCAGAAATAATAACCATAAATTTTTAATGCAGCGGAAATAACTAACGGAGAAGAACCGAGCAACATGGCGAAGCCTGGCCACGCTACTCCTCCTGGTCCTCTCCTGCGGAAGCAGTAACCCACTCGACCGTCTATCCCGGTGGCAGGGATGGAGGCCAAGTCACACCATCAACCAATCATCCTAAGGAGTACCTGCAAAAATTGTGCCACAAGCAAGGCTGAGTATACTAATACTCAGCTAGACTTACCCGGTGTGAGGAGTCTATACTCCTCTACCTCTAGACATGCAGCTGTTTGGCTGTGGGGTTTGGTTGCCAAAAGCACTAGCTGAGTCTAAAATCAAGTTTTAGCTTTTCAAGTTTTAGTATGATCCTTTTTACTAGATGTGTACCTAGCTAGTCATACATGGTATCAAACATATTTATCAATCAACATCTTTTGTCAACTCATCATATTTCCACTTGTTACTCAATGCAGTACAATGGATCAAGCAGTCTCATTAGCTGCGAGAAGCAGACGATTCGAATCGAGTTTTTATCCTTGCAAGGTAAACCTAAACACACGACGTGGCGAGGCACTCCGTCCCCACACACATCAACCGTCCCCATCGATTCCCTGGCAACAGATCAGGACTCACCGCCTTGGCGTACAATGCCTCACTGACCCCGACTGGCCGTCGTGCAGTGACCGCACTTGTACCCACCATAACCGGAATGGGAGACCTCGTCTCAGGTCGCGTGAGGGGGTATGTCTGCGGGCAGGTTCACTCAGGTACTAGGCTTACCGATTTACCATATTTCTCGGTATGTGTTTAGTACGTTCAAACGCTTGACACAGGTATCCGCACGTTAATCCTTATTCCAATTTTCATCTCGTAGACCACGCGTCCCCATGGACCGTGTCCACAGACCATCACCATTCTGTTATCAAAGTGGATACAACCAAATCCTGACCTCGCGCGAGTGCTAGAAAAATCACTCGACTTCTACCGAGATCCTACTTAATAAAGCAGCTACTCGACCTAGCATACTAGTATTCATCTCAATAGGATTCCTGAGATCATGCAACTAGGGTTTCAGTCAACTCCTACACTTAAGTGCACAGTACAAGCCTACAAACATTAAGTGTAGTAAAATAGCATATATAAACGGTTATGCATAAACCGGGGCTTGCCTTTATTTTAACACTTAGATAGTGTTTGCTGGGGGAGGGAGGTACTCGCTTGGCGAGCATCCACTGGTTAAGTCCATCAGTCTTTAGGTCGTCCACCAACTGCGTCTTGTGGTTGGCACCACATCACTGGCTCGATCATCATCTCTCGGTCCTATATGAGGTGCAAGATGCATATGTATGAATATAATGAAAAAGTACAAGACACTTTAAGTACACGCTGGCGAATTAAACACTAAGTAGCGAGACATCACGAGCAACCATACCCACTAGCGTTAGCTAACTACATATCATCGAGCGCACAACATTAACACCACAAAAGACGACAAACATTTTGTATATTTACGCAACACAAATACGACCTCATAAGTACAGGCGTTTATTTAATTGGCTACGGCTTTTCGTTAGTTCTTCCATTTATCACACAAAAGCATCCAACACAAGTTTAACCGATGGCCTAGGCATCAATGTCTATGGAAACTTATAACACAATCAACTAAAGAAGAAACATACAAAACTTGACCCACGTACATTATCAAGCTTAGTCATGGCAAGTCTACATTACTTAGGTGTCAACCAAACATTTTTAGCAAATAGGGTGGACTAAACATTCCTTTGCTCACTTGCAGAATTTTGGACAGCAATACAGCCGTTACTTGTTTTAATCATAACTTTTCAAATATTAATCCAAAACTAGCAAACTAGGACTTTCTGGAAAGCTTAGAAAGTGAACTACAACTTTGGTATTTTCATCACAACATGATTCAACACTTAGCAAGGTCAAAACGTGCTAATACAACAGCGCTGTCCAGATTTGGACAGACTCAGACTTATGACTTTAAAAATTCATATCTGAAGATTCAGGCATCCAAACAAGGTGATCCTAGACTTTCTGGAAAGGTAATAAAATTGTCTACATATCACTTATAAACATCTTAAGGTGATTCAATAGTCAACTAAGGATAAAATACACTAGAAGGCTTTGCTGTCCAGAATTGGACAGATTCAGTCTTCAGACTTTAAACATCCATAACTTAATCTTCAGATCACCAAAAATAGTGATCCAAGACTTTTTGGAAAGCTTGGGAAAGGTACTACATAACTTTTATAATCACCAAGAGGTGATTCCAGGTTTAACTAAATCAAACATTTCAGTCTTCGGAATCTGTTCTGTCAGAGGACAGAACACAGCAAGCAGTTTATAAAATTCATAACTCTTAAACTATCAGTCCTGTGGTTATGAAATTTTAACACAAGCAAGATCAGAAAAGCCTCTACAACTTTCTTATAATCGACAAGGACTGACTCTAACATTAACTTAAGCAAACAATACAGTTTCTGAAATCTGTACAGAATCTGGACAGATTCAGTCACTGAATTTGTAAAATACATAACTCCTAAACTGTCAGACCTATGGCTGTCAAATTTTAACACAAGTAAGATAATAGAGTTGTCTACAACTTTATTGTGAATACCAATAACTGATTTCATCATTAACTTAAGCAACCATTGCAATTTCTGAAATCTGTTCTGAAATTCGACTTATTCAGGTGCTGGGCTTGTGAAAAGCGCAACTCCTAAACGATCAGGTTGATGGCTGCCAAATTTTTGTACAAGCAAGATAATCATGTTATCTACAACTCTTCTATAGCACATATCTACAGAAAACACAATTTGGTTCATCAAACATACAGCACACCGAAAACAGTACGTGCAGCCCAAAACAGCAATCAACACATTTCAGCTTCTATACAATTTAAGAATTGCCGCGTTCTAGAGACTTGAATTATTGTGACACTTTACCATTCGTTAGAGTTAAATTAATTAAATGAGGACTCACAAGTAGACCTACTAATTTTTATACAAGTTATTTTGCGCTTAAGAACTACCATGCACAATTAATCAACGCATTCACCACAATCCCCAAATCCGGCATATAGGTATATCAAAGCGTCTTTCACCCACTAGTTTGCATTTTTGCTTAGACACCACATGAGCACTACTACTTCTCATCTGTGATCATAACCATACGCATATAGACTACCATACACAATTCATCGTGACTACGAGCTTAACTAAAGTCATCTAACAAGTTGGTTAACCAGTATAACACTTAGCAAAGTATTTTAGACTTCGCAACTCAAAAACATAGGTGGGAGCAGGTTAATTAGTTTTCCTTAACCACTTTCTCAACTTAAACTGGACAACGCACATGTCACTTAAAACACCATATTTTAGGAGACTTCACATGTCGAGCATCAATTTATAACCTAAGTGACTCAACCTCTATCACGCTTGACAACTACCACATCACCCGATTTATCTATTTGGAACACCGCCTGCCTAGCGTACTACTAGTACCCCGCATTTCGACTCGACATATAAACATAGAGGAGGCGATGACTACTTCGTCATGTCACCACCTCTCTATTTAAGCAAAGACAATTTCCACCTACAACGACTGAACGTTTATGTCGAGCACACTTTATTTTACCCTGTCTCGCATACAACCATGTTGTGGCGTGCACTCGAGACTCTTCGATTCAACTTAACGAAATCACTACTACAACGCAATTCGACATACACGTTTGACAATATCGTGCTCAGACAAACCCACACTTCCAGTCTACTTATCGCAGCTAACCACACCACGTGACCACTATATTCTTATAACCAATTTTAGCACAATTATCTATGACAACTCTTAGCGACTAGACGAGTGAAACACCAACTGATTATTCGTACATCCGCCTTTAAAACACTAATCATATGTGACATAATTTTATATTTTCAACCCACTCTAACCTACCATGATGAATACACAAAATATATTTACATAGACTAACTCATTAGCCGACTGCTGAAACCACCAAACATGCTTTACGTTTTATTAGATTTACCACGACTAACATACTGCTTTATGACGAAGTATTTTAACAAACGACTAATACCATCCACGAACCATCCTCGTGACACATAAATGAATCATCGTAGCCACATATATTCAAACACCAATACACACCACATCGACCAAAACGTATTTAGACAAACTACAAATCGCACACAGCAAACAACTTCTTGTTCTCCAACCGCAAATGCGAACCTACTAATGCGTATAACCAAAACATTTTACACACATCCACACATATGCGTGCACTGCATGACATCAACCAAATCATACGTATGGTAAACTATAAACCAATCAACCTGAATGGGATCGGATTTGAGTTGTGCATGCATGTGGTTCACCCGACCGGTCTTGTATCGAACACGCGTGCGCGACGAATGGCATTGACGGCTAGCTGTGATTAGACACACACACAATCGTTCAACAGTTTTACCGAGCACAAAAATACAAATGTAATAGCAGCAAGGGCAGCGAGGGTTTTCTCACCACGAGTTTCGACGACGGCACGCCGGCGCTGCGCAGACCCGGCGATGCGAGACGCGGAGACGGTCGAACCGCGCAGATCGACGATGTAGTGTGGGGCTGTCCAAACACCCACGCGACGCCTTGGGTCGGGACTGCGCAGATCGGGCCGATGCAAGCAACACGGAGGGGATCTCATGACCGCTGCTCGCTGCGGCATTTCGTCGAGCACGCAGCAAGCACCACGCAAGCAGGGAGGACGCCGATTTGCGAGCCATGGCGGGGAAGATGCAGGGAGGTGCTCCACGGCCGGAAGGGGGAACACAGGGGCTTGTGCGTGCTCACATGGGGGAGGTCGAGCAGCACCCGCACATGGCCAATGGAAGGGGATATCGAGCTATAGGGCTGCTGCGTCACTGAAGCAGATATGGAGGGAATGGCGTCGGCAAATGGGCTTCAACAGTGGAGCGCTCGGTCAGGGAGCTGGACGGCGCGGGGAAGAAAGCTTCTGCGCATAGAGGCGACCGAGCAGGAGATGGGGCGCTGGTTGGGAGTGGGCAGAGGTGGACGAGCTGCTGCTCGCCAGAAGGGGGCGCCGACCATGGAGAGCCTGCTGGCGGCCATGGACAGAGAGGGGCGAGCTGCAGAGGGGCGTCGCTGGGGAAGGGCGCCATGGCTGTGGGGGTGCTCGGCTGCTGTAGAGATGGAGCTCGCCCCTGCAGGAAGGAGCCGAGGGGAGAAGGGAGGCCAGCCGTGGGAGGGAGCTCGGCGACCAGAGGGAAAAGCTCCTGCTGGCGACCCCTGGAGCTCCTGCGCTGGCTGCTGTTGCCGTGGGAGGATTCCTGCGCGAGGTAGAAGAAGACAGGGGGAGAAGGAAGTGGCGGCTAGGGAAAATAGAGGGGTGGGAATGGAAAATTCCCAAGTGAGCACCCCTATTTATAGAAGATGGCTAGGGTTAGGGTTTCCTTAGTGGGCCTAATGGGCTGGGTTTTAAATGGGCTTGGCCCAAAACGTGAATCGGGCTGCGCTAAACATTTTCTGGAATAAAATGTTTCCGCGGAATTTATCTGTACACAGAACAGAGCGAAATAGATTTCGGCGAACGGACGATTGAGCAATTAATTCAGCCGAGAGTTTGACTTGAATTCGCTCGGAAATAATTCCCTACGCGTGATTCGGAAATAAATCGTCCTGAGATTTTTAATCGGAGAAATCGGATCGTGACATTTTAAAATTACAGTCGGTATGGGGTTTTGAATTCGGTTCGGACATGAAATATTTAGCCGAGTCGGATAAATTTGATTAGAAGATGACGTACTGAGTATTCCGTCTGAGAATACGGATCCAGATAAAATAGTCGAACATCGATCGAGGTTCGGGAAATTAGACTCGGGCTCAGATCAAATAACAGTCGTCGAGAGTTTGATTAAACGAGCTTCAGATGAGATTTATAAATCGAGATGGATAATCGAGTTCGCATTCGTGTCGAGGAATAAAAGTTTTAACAGGCTCCAAAATTGACTGTTTCTCGCGATCGATTAACTCTGAATTCGGTGAACTTCCGAGAGAAAGCCTGATAAACAGAGATAGGCATGATCGAGAAATAGAAATTTTCACTGAGCATTCGCGATTAGGATTAATCTCCCGACGTAACGCGGAATAGACACCTGGGGTGTCACAGCCTTCCCCCCTTAAACAGAATCTCGTCCCGAGATTCGAATGAGGATATTTAAGGGTGGAGAAGCATGTAACTCCCAGACTAAAGATAGATGCAAATTCATGAGAGGGTATCTGACAAGATACGAAAGATAGATTTGGGTAGAATATCGCGGCATGTTGAGACAAAATGCAGCGATCACTCTGAGAGGATGTTCACAAAAGAGAGCACATCGGTGTAGTCTTATAATGGATCACAACTATTAACCCTGATACCAGCGCGTGCCGAGTAGCTCAACCATGTGTGCACCATAGTAGGCTCTCGGTTTCGTCACGGCACCATCGGTCGCTAGTCATGACGCCATTACCAAACGCAACCAATAAGAAATTTTCACGTGGCATAAATAGATGGAGCCCATGAGAGTTTGGCTCAGAAAATAAAAATGTGATCGGAGTTGAAGCAGAGACTGCTGACAAAAGAGCATCACATGAGAATTTTCTTTAACTCAGAGAACTATTTTATGATCATCCCGAGGATTATCAGCCAAAGATTGATACGATATTTAATATGAGGAGGAATCAACCAGGAGATTGAGATTGATAAGCTTTTAGAGACATGAGAGATCCAAAGATAACAGCAACATCAATTAATCCATATGGATATGTCGTTTAGGGATAAGTTGATAAAATTAGTGTCATGATCCTCAGAGAAGGGGGCATGAGAATGACCAGAAATAAGAGATTTGGATGATTAAGCCACAACATGATTCACAAGATAAAGGATTATTAGATCCAGGCGAAACGAGAGGTAGGCAAACAGGATCAGCTAGGATGATCAACAGGAATGCTACGAAGTTTTAGGGGCAAGGATTTATGGAAAGAAACATGGCCTTGATAGGGTTTGCGCAACTAGACACCAACAACAATTATATTTTTTTGACACAAGTGCACAAGGAGACTTGGGCTGGTCTAGCGGTCAAGCTATGGGCATCTATAGGTTGTGCGGGTGCATTATCAATAGTGCAACACACAAGGGCTAGAAAACACCAACACAAGCATGCGATTTGATTTTTTTTAAGGGTTTCATTCGCTAACCACTAGGTTTTTTTTTTAAAGTGGGGGTGTATTTTTATGAGGAAACAAACAACACATTTTTTTTTTGCAAAAAGGGTTGAACAATTTCAATACCACCTAGATAGCAAGGCAAGAGAAACACATAACACAACCTAACAAGACTTACCAATCTGACATGAGGCACGACATTTCTAACATAACAGTACATCACATTATTCACAGGTTTTTATTATTGGAATAAAGGTGAGAGAAGCATGTTGATGCGCAAGAGACCATTATAATGCGACAATCAGGATGCATGCTCATTCTAGTCGTCTTCTCAGACCTAACTAAGTCTTCGGGTGCTGCTATAGCATCCCTATTAATAGTAGTAGGAGCCTTTATGGCCTATATAATTAGCCACCTAGCTACCCATCTATTTCCTAAGGCTTCACGTTCTAAGTCTATCCTGATCGTCCTGACGATCTATCCAACATTGGTTTCTAGCAAGTTTTACTTTAGAAAAGGTTGGTAATCATGACTTATTGACTTCTCTGTACTGGTATTCGCTCCGATACCAGCTGTGGCGGAACCGCCCGAATTATTCCAGCTTAAGTGCCCAAGTCGCACCCTTAAGGGCAGCAACACACTTAAACAGGAATAACCCGTCAGTCCCTCGGATCTAGTCCGATAAAGCCACTTATCCAGGATCGAATACCACTAGCTCACTCGAAGGTGAGGCACAGAGAAATGCAATAAAACATAATACCACAAATTTAATAAGTATCATTAGTGATTACATTATCGGAGTTTCAGAAATAATAACCATAAATTTTTAATGCAGCGGAAATAACTAACGGAGAAGAACCGAGCAACATGGCGAAGCCTGGCCACGCTACTCCTCCTGGTCCTCTCCTGCGGAAGCAGTAACCCACTCGACCGTCTATCCCGGTGGCAGGGATGGAGGCCAAGTCACACCATCAACCAATCATCCTAAGGAGTACCTGCAAAAATTGTGCCACAAGCAAGGCTGAGTATACTAATACTCAGCTAGACTTACCCGGTGTGAGGAGTCTATACTCCTCTACCTCTAGACATGCAGCTGTTTGGCTGTGGGGTTTGGTTGCCAAAAGCACTAGCTGAGTCTAAAATCAAGTTTTAGCTTTTCAAGTTTTAGTATGATCCTTTTTACTAGATGTGTACCTAGCTAGTCATACATGGTATCAAACATATTTATCAATCAACATCTTTTGTCAACTCATCATATTTCCACTTGTTACTCAATGCAGTACAATGGATCAAGCAGTCTCATTAGCTGCGAGAAGCAGACGATTCGAATCGAGTTTTTATCCTTGCAAGGTAAACCTAAACACACGACGTGGCGAGGCACTCCGTCCCCACACACATCAACCGTCCCCATCGATTCCCTGGCAACAGATCAGGACTCACCGCCTTGGCGTACAATGCCTCACTGACCCCGACTGGCCGTCGTGCAGTGACCGCACTTGTACCCACCATAACCGGAATGGGAGACCTCGTCTCAGGTCGCGTGAGGGGGTATGTCTGCGGGCAGGTTCACTCAGGTACTAGGCTTACCGATTTACCATATTTCTCGGTATGTGTTTAGTACGTTCAAACGCTTGACACAGGTATCCGCACGTTAATCCTTATTCCAATTTTCATCTCGTAGACCACGCGTCCCCATGGACCGTGTCCACAGACCATCACCATTCTGTTATCAAAGTGGATACAACCAAATCCTGACCTCGCGCGAGTGCTAGAAAAATCACTCGACTTCTACCGAGATCCTACTTAATAAAGCAGCTACTCGACCTAGCATACTAGTATTCATCTCAATAGGATTCCTGAGATCATGCAACTAGGGTTTCAGTCAACTCCTACACTTAAGTGCACAGTACAAGCCTACAAACATTAAGTGTAGTAAAATAGCATATATAAACGGTTATGCATAAACCGGGGCTTGCCTTTATTTTAACACTTAGATAGTGTTTGCTGGGGGAGGGAGGTACTCGCTTGGCGAGCATCCACTGGTTAAGTCCATCAGTCTTTAGGTCGTCCACCAACTGCGTCTTGTGGTTGGCACCACATCACTGGCTCGATCATCATCTCTCGGTCCTATATGAGGTGCAAGATGCATATGTATGAATATAATGAAAAAGTACAAGACACTTTAAGTACACGCTGGCGAATTAAACACTAAGTAGCGAGACATCACGAGCAACCATACCCACTAGCGTTAGCTAACTACATATCATCGAGCGCACAACATTAACACCACAAAAGACGACAAACATTTTGTATATTTACGCAACACAAATACGACCTCATAAGTACAGGCGTTTATTTAATTGGCTACGGCTTTTCGTTAGTTCTTCCATTTATCACACAAAAGCATCCAACACAAGTTTAACCGATGGCCTAGGCATCAATGTCTATGGAAACTTATAACACAATCAACTAAAGAAGAAACATACAAAACTTGACCCACGTACATTATCAAGCTTAGTCATGGCAAGTCTACATTACTTAGGTGTCAACCAAACATTTTTAGCAAATAGGGTGGACTAAACATTCCTTTGCTCACTTGCAGAATTTTGGACAGCAATACAGCCGTTACTTGTTTTAATCATAACTTTTCAAATATTAATCCAAAACTAGCAAACTAGGACTTTCTGGAAAGCTTAGAAAGTGAACTACAACTTTGGTATTTTCATCACAACATGATTCAACACTTAGCAAGGTCAAAACGTGCTAATACAACAGCGCTGTCCAGATTTGGACAGACTCAGACTTATGACTTTAAAAATTCATATCTGAAGATTCAGGCATCCAAACAAGGTGATCCTAGACTTTCTGGAAAGGTAATAAAATTGTCTACATATCACTTATAAACATCTTAAGGTGATTCAATAGTCAACTAAGGATAAAATACACTAGAAGGCTTTGCTGTCCAGAATTGGACAGATTCAGTCTTCAGACTTTAAACATCCATAACTTAATCTTCAGATCACCAAAAATAGTGATCCAAGACTTTTTGGAAAGCTTGGGAAAGGTACTACATAACTTTTATAATCACCAAGAGGTGATTCCAGGTTTAACTAAATCAAACATTTCAGTCTTCGGAATCTGTTCTGTCAGAGGACAGAACACAGCAAGCAGTTTATAAAATTCATAACTCTTAAACTATCAGTCCTGTGGTTATGAAATTTTAACACAAGCAAGATCAGAAAAGCCTCTACAACTTTCTTATAATCGACAAGGACTGACTCTAACATTAACTTAAGCAAACAATACAGTTTCTGAAATCTGTACAGAATCTGGACAGATTCAGTCACTGAATTTGTAAAATACATAACTCCTAAACTGTCAGACCTATGGCTGTCAAATTTTAACACAAGTAAGATAATAGAGTTGTCTACAACTTTATTGTGAATACCAATAACTGATTTCATCATTAACTTAAGCAACCATTGCAATTTCTGAAATCTGTTCTGAAATTCGACTTATTCAGGTGCTGGGCTTGTGAAAAGCGCAACTCCTAAACGATCAGGTTGATGGCTGCCAAATTTTTGTACAAGCAAGATAATCATGTTATCTACAACTCTTCTATAGCACATATCTACAGAAAACACAATTTGGTTCATCAAACATACAGCACACCGAAAACAGTACGTGCAGCCCAAAACAGCAATCAACACATTTCAGCTTCTATACAATTTAAGAATTGCCGCGTTCTAGAGACTTGAATTATTGTGACACTTTACCATTCGTTAGAGTTAAATTAATTAAATGAGGACTCACAAGTAGACCTACTAATTTTTATACAAGTTATTTTGCGCTTAAGAACTACCATGCACAATTAATCAACGCATTCACCACAATCCCCAAATCCGGCATATAGGTATATCAAAGCGTCTTTCACCCACTAGTTTGCATTTTTGCTTAGACACCACATGAGCACTACTACTTCTCATCTGTGATCATAACCATACGCATATAGACTACCATACACAATTCATCGTGACTACGAGCTTAACTAAAGTCATCTAACAAGTTGGTTAACCAGTATAACACTTAGCAAAGTATTTTAGACTTCGCAACTCAAAAACATAGGTGGGAGCAGGTTAATTAGTTTTCCTTAACCACTTTCTCAACTTAAACTGGACAACGCACATGTCACTTAAAACACCATATTTTAGGAGACTTCACATGTCGAGCATCAATTTATAACCTAAGTGACTCAACCTCTATCACGCTTGACAACTACCACATCACCCGATTTATCTATTTGGAACACCGCCTGCCTAGCGTACTACTAGTACCCCGCATTTCGACTCGACATATAAACATAGAGGAGGCGATGACTACTTCGTCATGTCACCACCTCTCTATTTAAGCAAAGACAATTTCCACCTACAACGACTGAACGTTTATGTCGAGCACACTTTATTTTACCCTGTCTCGCATACAACCATGTTGTGGCGTGCACTCGAGACTCTTCGATTCAACTTAACGAAATCACTACTACAACGCAATTCGACATACACGTTTGACAATATCGTGCTCAGACAAACCCACACTTCCAGTCTACTTATCGCAGCTAACCACACCACGTGACCACTATATTCTTATAACCAATTTTAGCACAATTATCTATGACAACTCTTAGCGACTAGACGAGTGAAACACCAACTGATTATTCGTACATCCGCCTTTAAAACACTAATCATATGTGACATAATTTTATATTTTCAACCCACTCTAACCTACCATGATGAATACACAAAATATATTTACATAGACTAACTCATTAGCCGACTGCTGAAACCACCAAACATGCTTTACGTTTTATTAGATTTACCACGACTAACATACTGCTTTATGACGAAGTATTTTAACAAACGACTAATACCATCCACGAACCATCCTCGTGACACATAAATGAATCATCGTAGCCACATATATTCAAACACCAATACACACCACATCGACCAAAACGTATTTAGACAAACTACAAATCGCACACAGCAAACAACTTCTTGTTCTCCAACCGCAAATGCGAACCTACTAATGCGTATAACCAAAACATTTTACACACATCCACACATATGCGTGCACTGCATGACATCAACCAAATCATACGTATGGTAAACTATAAACCAATCAACCTGAATGGGATCGGATTTGAGTTGTGCATGCATGTGGTTCACCCGACCGGTCTTGTATCGAACACGCGTGCGCGACGAATGGCATTGACGGCTAGCTGTGATTAGACACACACACAATCGTTCAACAGTTTTACCGAGCACAAAAATACAAATGTAATAGCAGCAAGGGCAGCGAGGGTTTTCTCACCACGAGTTTCGACGACGGCACGCCGGCGCTGCGCAGACCCGGCGATGCGAGACGCGGAGACGGTCGAACCGCGCAGATCGACGATGTAGTGTGGGGCTGTCCAAACACCCACGCGACGCCTTGGGTCGGGACTGCGCAGATCGGGCCGATGCAAGCAACACGGAGGGGATCTCATGACCGCTGCTCGCTGCGGCATTTCGTCGAGCACGCAGCAAGCACCACGCAAGCAGGGAGGACGCCGATTTGCGAGCCATGGCGGGGAAGATGCAGGGAGGTGCTCCACGGCCGGAAGGGGGAACACAGGGGCTTGTGCGTGCTCACATGGGGGAGGTCGAGCAGCACCCGCACATGGCCAATGGAAGGGGATATCGAGCTATAGGGCTGCTGCGTCACTGAAGCAGATATGGAGGGAATGGCGTCGGCAAATGGGCTTCAACAGTGGAGCGCTCGGTCAGGGAGCTGGACGGCGCGGGGAAGAAAGCTTCTGCGCATAGAGGCGACCGAGCAGGAGATGGGGCGCTGGTTGGGAGTGGGCAGAGGTGGACGAGCTGCTGCTCGCCAGAAGGGGGCGCCGACCATGGAGAGCCTGCTGGCGGCCATGGACAGAGAGGGGCGAGCTGCAGAGGGGCGTCGCTGGGGAAGGGCGCCATGGCTGTGGGGGTGCTCGGCTGCTGTAGAGATGGAGCTCGCCCCTGCAGGAAGGAGCCGAGGGGAGAAGGGAGGCCAGCCGTGGGAGGGAGCTCGGCGACCAGAGGGAAAAGCTCCTGCTGGCGACCCCTGGAGCTCCTGCGCTGGCTGCTGTTGCCGTGGGAGGATTCCTGCGCGAGGTAGAAGAAGACAGGGGGAGAAGGAAGTGGCGGCTAGGGAAAATAGAGGGGTGGGAATGGAAAATTCCCAAGTGAGCACCCCTATTTATAGAAGATGGCTAGGGTTAGGGTTTCCTTAGTGGGCCTAATGGGCTGGGTTTTAAATGGGCTTGGCCCAAAACGTGAATCGGGCTGCGCTAAACATTTTCTGGAATAAAATGTTTCCGCGGAATTTATCTGTACACAGAACAGAGCGAAATAGATTTCGGCGAACGGACGATTGAGCAATTAATTCAGCCGAGAGTTTGACTTGAATTCGCTCGGAAATAATTCCCTACGCGTGATTCGGAAATAAATCGTCCTGAGATTTTTAATCGGAGAAATCGGATCGTGACATTTTAAAATTACAGTCGGTATGGGGTTTTGAATTCGGTTCGGACATGAAATATTTAGCCGAGTCGGATAAATTTGATTAGAAGATGACGTACTGAGTATTCCGTCTGAGAATACGGATCCAGATAAAATAGTCGAACATCGATCGAGGTTCGGGAAATTAGACTCGGGCTCAGATCAAATAACAGTCGTCGAGAGTTTGATTAAACGAGCTTCAGATGAGATTTATAAATCGAGATGGATAATCGAGTTCGCATTCGTGTCGAGGAATAAAAGTTTTAACAGGCTCCAAAATTGACTGTTTCTCGCGATCGATTAACTCTGAATTCGGTGAACTTCCGAGAGAAAGCCTGATAAACAGAGATAGGCATGATCGAGAAATAGAAATTTTCACTGAGCATTCGCGATTAGGATTAATCTCCCGACGTAACGCGGAATAGACACCTGGGGTGTCACATCTGGTACTTTTAGGCATTTGCGGAGTTGAGACACATGGAACACATTGTGAATATCTGACATGGATTCTGGTAGTTCAAGACGGTATGCCACGGGTCCTATTCGGGAAATGACAGGGTAAGGACCGACGAAACGGGGTGCTAGCTTTCCTTTCATCTGGAACCTTTTGACACCACGCATTGGAGAAACCTTGAGATAAACAAAATCTCCTTCCTCAAATCAGAGTTCCCTTCGCCTATTGTCTGCGTAACTCTTCTGTCGACTCTGAGCTTCAAGTAACCTTCTGCGGATCAAAGCAACTTTTTCTTCGGCTTCTTTAACAAAGTCGGGTCCTTCTAGTGTCCTTTCCCCTACATTGGACCACATTAGGGGAGTCTGGCATTTTCTTCCATACAGTGCTTCGAATGGTGACATTTTGATGCTGGCCTGATGGCTATTGTTGTATGAGAATTCGGCGTACGGCAAACTAGACTCCCAATCTCTGTCGAAGGCTAATACGCAGGCTCTGAGTAAATCTTCAAGGACCTTGTTGACTCTCTCTGTTTGACCATCTGACTGGGGGTGATAAGCAGTGCTGAAATCTAGCTTGGTGCCCATTGCTTGCTGAAGGCCCTTCCAAAATTTTGAAGTGAACTGCGTTCCTCTATCTGATATTATCTTCCGTGGAATGCCATGTAGCCTGACTATCTCTTTAAGGTATAATCGGGCGAGGGCTGCTCCTCCAAAAGTGGTCTTTACTGGAATGAAATGGGCCACTTTGGTGAGACGATCGATTATTACCCATATGGAATCATTTCCTCTTTGTGATCTGGGCAGTCCGGTTACGAAATCCATGCCTATTTCTTCCCACTTCCATTCGGGTATTGGGAGGGGTTGAAGTAGGCCTGCAGGCTTCTGATGTTCGGCCTTTGTTCACTGGCAGGTGTCACATCGGGCCACATACTGTGCTATTTCCCTTTTCATCCCTTTCCACCAGTATCTGGTCTTAAGGTCTAAGTACATCTTGGTGGTCCCTGGGTGGATAGAGTAAGCTGAGTTGTGGGCTTCATCGAGCAGGGTTTCTCGTGTTTCTCCCACTGGCACGCACAGGCGATCCTTGAACCAGAGGGCTCCTTGATTATCTGTCCTGAGGTCCGAAAGTTGCTCCTTTCGTGCTCTCTCCATAAGCTTGGTTGTTTCTGCGTCCAGGCGTTGGGCCTTGCATATGAGATCTTCTAGATTTGGCTTGACTTCCAGGCCACCGTTGTCTCCCAGACATGCATTTAGCGCATTTAGCTGAGCTGATTCTTTCTTCCAATCTTCTAGAAAGTTTGCTCCCTTAACCCCGAAGGGTTTTCTGCTGAGGGCGTCTGCTACCACGTTGGCCTTCCCGGGGTGGTAGTGGATTTCGAGGTCATAATCTTTGATCAATTCGAGCCACCTTCTTTGACGGAGGTTGAGGTCCGGTTGCGTGAAGATGTACTTTAGACTCTTGTGATCAGTGAAGATGTGGCATTTGTTCCCAATTAGATAATGCCTCCAAATTTTTAGGGCGTGCACTATGGCTGCCAATTCCAGATCGTGGGTAGGATAGTTCTGTTCGTGCGGCTTGAGTAATCGGGATGCATAAGCAATGACTTTCTCATTTTGCATTAAGACACACCCTAAGCCTTGCTTGGAAGCATCACAGAAGATGACAAAATCCTGGTGTATGTCTGGCAGGGTCAGGACTGGTGCAGTTGTAAGTTTCTCCTTGATGATTTGGAAACTTCCTTCACAATTGGGAGTCCATACAAACTTATTGTCCTTTTTGAGAAGTTCCGTCAAGGGCTTTTCTATGCTGGAGAATCCCTTGATAAAGCGGCGATAATACCCTGCCATTCCCAGAAAGCTTCGAACTTCACTGACGTTGGATGGTTGCTTCCAATTTGAAACAGCTTCTACCTTAGATGGGTCCACTTCTATCCCTTCAACAGTCAAGATATGCCCTAGGAAGGCTATCTTCTCTAACCAGAACTCACACTTGCTGAGCTTAGCATAAAGTTGATGTGCTCTGAGTCTTCCGAGGACGGTTCGAAGGTGCTGCTCATGGCCCTTGCGACTCTTGGAATAGATGAGGATGTCGTCGATAAAAACCACGACAAACTTATCCAATTCTTCCATAAATACCTTATTCATGAGGTTCATGAAAAAGGCGGGTGCGTTGGTTAGTCCAAATGGCATCACTGTGAATTCATATTGCCCGTATCTGGTGACGAATGCAGTTTTCTGAATGTCTGCTTCCTTCATCCTGAGTTGGTGATACCCTGACCTGAGGTCTATCTTGGAGAAGTATTTGGCTCCTTGCAGTTGGTCGAAGAGGTCATCGATCCGGGGAAGGGGGTACTTATTCTTGATTGTAACTTCGTTCAAGGATCGATAATCAATACACATCCTCATACTCCCATCCTTTTTGGTAACGAAAAGAACGGGTGCTCCCCAGGGAGACGAACTGGGACGGATGTACCCTTTTTGTTGTAGTTCTGAAATCTGAAGTTTCAATTCTGCCAACTCAGTGGGGGCCATGCGGTATGGTCTCTTTGCGATGGGTGCGGTGCCGGGAATGAGATCTATATAGAACTCTACTTCTCTTTCTGGTGGCATCCCGGGCAACTCTTCTGGAAATACATCTTCAAACTCCTTGATTACAGACATGCTTTCTACTGCCAGATTAAATATCATTGGATCATTTGCGGGCGGTTGGGCTTGACAGGAAACTGCCTTTCCTTGGTGATCTATGAGAAGAACAGTCTTGCTTGCGCAGCTGATAACACCCTTGTGCTTAGCTAGCCAATCCATTCCTAGGATTACATCAATTCCTTGGGATGGCAAGATGGTTAAGTCTGCCAGGAACACTACCCCACTTAAAAGAATTCTGACTTGTGAACACCTGAGTTTGCACAGGAGGTCTGATCCCGGGGTTCGGGTGACCAAAGGGATAGCTAGAGGTGTAGAGGGTATGCCATGCTTCTCCACAAACTTAGCGGCTATAAATGAATGGGATGCTCCTGAATCAAAAAGCACAGAAGCGGGAGTAAATTCAACGAGGAACTCACCGAGCACTACTCCCGGGGCCTGCTGGGCTTCCTGGGCGTCGACGTGGTTGACCCGGGCCCTGCCCTGGTACTGAGCCCTGCTCTGCTGGCTGCTGGAAGGAAGCGCCTTGGGGGTAGGTGCTGATGGAATCTTGGGGCCATTCACCGAGTTGGAGTAGGTTGGTCCTGGTGCCTTCAACTGAGGGCAGTTGTTCTTGAAGTGACTGGGGTCCCCGCAGTGCCAACAGGCGTTTGCTGGCGGCTGGTTGCTTGCAACGGAGGGTGTCTGATGGGAACTCTGACTCTGCTGACTGTAGCGCGATGGAGAGGGTCCAGATTGCTTATGGAAGCTTGGACCTCTAGGTGGGAGCCCAAAGGGTCGAGCTCTCTGGTGACATTCTTGCTGTTGTGCTCGGAGGACCTGGAACTTTCTCTTGATGTGCCCTTTTTCTTCCTCTTTTGCTCTTTCCACTTGAATAGCTTTGTTGGAAAGGTCAGAGAAGCTGTGGAAGTCCTGGCTGGCGAGGATGGTCTTAAGCTCGGGTCTTAACCCTCTTAGAAAACGGGCCATTTTTCTGGCCTCGGTGCTGACATCCTCGGGCGCGTAGCGGGCCAACTCTGTGAACTTGTGCACATATTCACTGACTGTTCTCCCGCCTTGGGTTAGCTCCCGGAACTCATCCTCCTTGAGTTGAACTATCCCCTGGGGTACGTGGTGCTCACGGAAGGCTGCTTCAAATTCTGCCCATGTAGCATCTCTGATGGCTTCACTGAAAGTGTCCCACCATGCTAAAGCCATTCCTGAAAGCTGATGAGCTGCCAGCTGAACACGCTGATTCTCAGGACAAGCGATGGCTTCCAACTTCCTCTTGATCGTGCGAAGCCAGTCATCTGCATCGAGGGGATTGCTGGACCCTGCGAACGTGGGCGGCTTCAGTCTCAGGAATTCTCCCATCCTGTCCTGGGGCCTTCCACCGCCTGGGCGCTGGTTCTCCAGACTTCGAGTGAGGACTTCAATGAGTCTGGTTTGATTGGCCAGAATTTGGGCTAGGTCTAGTGGTAGTTCTGGAGGTGCGGGGAGGTGGGTCTCACCCCCTTCTCCGCCAGCCTCTCCCTCAGCTCCTAGAGGAAGTCTTGCTCCAATCCCGGAGGCGGTAGGCGTGGTTCTATCCGAAGCCATCTGCCCTGGGAAGAGAGTCACTATTATGCACATGCCATTTTTTTTACTAGTTATTTTATTCATTACATCAAGCCATTACATTACATAGCATACCACTACCACAAGCTCATCACACACGAGTGCTACCTAAGGTACCCCCGAACTCTTTCTCTAAAGTGTCCCCAAATTCCTTGAGAAGGTCATCAAGGCTGGCCAGGGACATGTCCTCGGTGTCGGACTGGTTTCTGGGAGGGTTCTCTTCCTGTTGCTCAGTCTGGCATCCTTGGCTTCTGGTCTTCTTGCGGATTTTCCTTGCGGGGGCGAGCTTCTTCAGTTTCTTGTCGTAGCCCATTTTGAGGGTGCGGTAGGCTTCACGGATATTGGTCTCTTCGCCTTCAGCTATCGAGAGGCTTTCTTGAAGGGACGCTTTTTCTTCTGAAAGTTCCCTGACTTTCTGCTCCAGGCTTTCCACCCGGGAGGTTAGGGAGGTGCAGTGGAGGGCGAGGTCATCATATTGGTTATCAAGGGTATGAAGGTATCCAGCCATGTAGACAATGGTGGGATCATTCTCAATAGGATCTCCTCCTGATAGGGCCTGAAGTCTTTTCCTCCAGGTGGGGGTATTCTTGTTGCTGGGTGGAAAGTAGCGAAGGGGGGTTTCAATGATTACTTTGTTGTAGTTCTGACATAGCTGTCGGAGGGCTTTTCGGGCGACATTTTGGCAAGCATCTAGGAAATGGACTCCGGTAAAAGTGACTTGGAAGGAACGTTGGTTTGGATAGCTTTGGCTTTCCCCCAGATAGACTGCCATAGAGCATCTTATCATTCCGCCCTCGAAATGTTCCGTCCAGACGTATTCCGGCTTCTTGCGGATTCCCATGCGGAGCGCACAGCTTCGCAAGAGGCGTGGGAACCCTTCCACTTCTGAGCAGTAGGATGACTTAATGGCCAGAGAGTCTTCCATCTGGAATAGGAAAAGAAGGGTCTTGTTAAAACCGGGGAAGGGAAGAGAAAACTTTTCTTGAGGCAAGAGGTATTTTCTTTTTAAGGTAGGTTTTAGGGTCGGGGCTGCGACCTACGGCCAGTCCTATGGGCTCCGATACCACCTGAAGCGTCCCGATCCTTTGGGACTCAAATGTGAAACAATTACTAGTCCCAGGAGGCTAGTAAACACATTCCTTACTTCAAATAGTACAGAGTTTAGATAAATTTATTACAATATCGGGGTACAAGCTCGAGAGAGCCAAATAGAGAAGCGCAGTAGGAAAATACACTAGCCCAAGCCACAGGCAGAACTGGGTGCAGACACAGCCCTCTTAATCAAGCATAGCAGAAAAGAAGTCCTCGGCTGCTGAAAAACATAAATAAATCTGGGTGAATACACTAGGTATTCCGCAAGCCCACCCCGCTCCCGTAGAGAGAAAGAGACCTATGATGTACATGCTCAATTTGGTGGAGTTGTAGTCACTCATCATTTTCTTAGAGAGAGGCAGTTGCTTGAAGGTTTTTCCCATGGTCTTAAAAGTAACCAAAAACTCAACCACCACTGAGCTTCCTGCTCCCGTGGCCTTATTTTCTTTTTTTAACACCCATTTAATCACACCTTTTCCTTGTTAAGAAACTTAGTGAAAAAGCTCTAATTGCCATATCATACCGGACTCATCCATACCAGTGGACGCGGACTATTCGAATAGGTTTCAACTCTGCGCAGAGGGGTACACTTTACCCACTAGCCCGGTTTCTGCGATCTCACCGTCGCGAGACCCGAATGCCGGATCTCTTTCCTTACTCGTGCGTCCTAACCTTAACGGTTATCCGGAAGGAGTCAGGCCACCACCATGCCCAAACCGGACAAAACTTTCCCCCTCCTTATCCTCCTGGTGCTCCCCAGCCTTCTTAACCCTGGGGTTGGACCGCACGAATTCGGATTGAGTGACTGCCCACACAGTCTCGAGTGGTTGCACGATAAAAGAGTACAGGTAGTGAAAATGACAAACCAGTCCTTATATGAGGGGACAATCCTTCTGCTCACACCTAAACCAGCTGAGCCAACACCTTAGGCCCTCCCCTAAACCAGGGAGTCCCTGATCATCCCACTCCCAGGGTGATGAGGGTGAGTACCCTTCATCGCAACGCTTTACAAGTAGAGACTTTATTTGGGGGAACACATTGCCCTTCCTTCCAAACCCCATTACGTATCCAGAAAGTATATGTTAATGCGGGCCATCTCTCACTCACGATGCAATATTCCCCCGTGATTCCCGGCCTAGGCAGTGGTAGAGAGAATAGGTAATTTATGCATCAAGGGAAGGATGGACTTGCCTTCGTCGAAGCTTTCCTGGCACAGAAGACCTACTTCCGGAAGTTCGGGCTCTGGTCCCTCTTCCGGGGCTACGGGATCCGGATCTGCGGTTCCCTCTTCTTCTAGGAAACATACAGTAAAACAATACATCAACAGTAGTTCATCAATCATAGTGTGCCATTTCCTAACAACATTATTTTATGTGACCTTGGAAATCCTTTTTGATAATTTTTTGTGCATAAAATATTGAGAAAACTATTTAAATGGGAAAAAGGGTGGGAAAGAAAAAAAGAGAAGGGAATTCCTCTCATCTGGGCCGGGGGCATGATTTTTGGCCCACCCCGGGCGCGAGCGCGCGCTGAGGCGCTTTCGGCCTAGCGGCGGCCCACGAGCGAGGGGGGGGGGGGGGGGGGGAGAACGGCGCGGCCGCGAGGGTGACGGCGTCGCATGGGGCCCACTTGCCAGCGAGAGAGAGGGAAAGGGACGGCGTTTCGGCCAGACGGCGGGCGAACCGGCCGAGCGCGGGGGAGGGAAAACCGGCCGCCGGGGAAGCTTGACGGCGGCTTGCCGCCGGTGGCCCGGTTCCGGGTCCAGGGGGGGTGGTTTAGCACGGGCGGCAGTTGGCGATTCTCATGGTAAGCTTAATTTTGGCCAGAGGGGTCGGGAGGGGGGGCTGCCCACGGGGAAGGGGCGGAGTTCCGCGGCGGGGATCGCCGCCGGTGGGCTCTGGGTGGGGAACGGGGGCTGGGAGGTGGCGCTTTGGGTTCGTGGCGACGCGAGGGAGCTGCTCTGCTCACTCAATTCCTTGCCGGTCCAACAGAGAAGGAGAGGGAGGAGAAGGAAGAGACTCACCGGAGAGGAAGACGACGCCGGCGCTTTGCGAATTGGGCTCGGGGAAGGGGAGGAGAGGGATGGCCGAAGCTGGTGTGAGGAAGAAGGAGCTCGGGGCGAGCTTTTTATAGGCGCGCGGGGGCAAGGGGGGCGGTGGAGCTCCTTGACTCCGGCGAGCTTCCCGGTGCCGCCATAAATGGCGCACAGCGCCGCCGAGGGGACGCTACGGCGGGGCGGTACCGGCGAGGACGCGGGTCAAGGGGAGGAGGACGGAGCGGTGCCAAACTTTCCTGTGTGGCAGGACGGCAGAGGGGAGGACGGAGGCGACGGCCGGAGATGACTTCGGCGAGGGGACGGCGGACGGACGACGAAGCAGCTGACCCGTGGGGTCGCTTGGTCAGAGGGAGCGAGCGAGCGAGAGAGCGGGTGGCTGACGGGTGGGGACGCCTTGTCAGCGAGAGGGAGGGCGAGGTGTGGAGCGGCTACCGCGCGCGCGGAAGCAGGCCGCAGTTGGGCCGAATGCGGGGAAGCGCGGGCACGTGGGAAGGGGGGGGTTGCGGGTGTTGGGCCGAGATTCGGTCCAATAGGGAAAGGAGAGGGTTTTTCCCTTTTCTTTTTTTCTTTTCAAACTCCATTTTCCTTTTTGCCCCTTTTTCTTTATTCACAAAATATTTTGTGAATACTCTAAGTGTTTAGAAAATAGAAACTAAGTGAGGTGCCTTGTGATCAAACAAAATGTATGCATATGATGAAAGAAAAACTTAGTGGAGGACTTAGAATTAGAGGATGAAGGGAGGGGTAAAAGGTGGATTAGGGTTTCAAACCTAGATTAGGATTTTTGGGATGCTACATACTACCAGCAGCAACTTGCTCAACTTCCATAGCCTATATACAATTGATAAGACATTTTTAAATTTGAAGTCATAAGAAGAGGTAATGAAATGGCATCATAGCATAGGACCAGTTTTCTCAACATATAAAAAATAATTAAGTTTCAAAGCAGAAAGTAAAACAACTTCATTGCAGATCACAATTTCTCTCAGCATATAAAAAATATACAATTTCAAGACAACAAACAAAAAACATCACTGCAGATCACAATTTCTCGTAGCATATAAAAATAATTCAGTTCCAAGACATCATACAAAAAACATCACTGCAGAGTACAATGTTTCTCATATTGTAAGGTTGATAACAAAAAACATCACTACAGAGTATAATGTTTCTTAGAATAAAACCACAACGAAATTACACACGGCTAGACCCCCTATGCTGCCACATTTGAGTTGATATAGCATCTCTTTGTTGGGTCCAAGTTTGGTTATCATGAACTGCATCAATGGCACCATCCACATTGGCAATGTTTAGAGCCCAAGTGTTTTCCGAAGCAAAATATGAATCCAGCCCATGTCTAAGAATCTAGTTGTGAAGGATGGTGCATGCTAACACAAGCTTAACTTGTGTCGGATATGATGAAAATGCTTGTTGTATAGAATCCTAAATCTATTCTTCAAGGCACCAAAAGCTCTCTCAATTGTTACTCGGAGGGAAGAATGCCTTAGATTGAAGAGTTCTCTTGGATTGAGTGGATGATTTCCTTCACCAAATTCTCTTAGATGATATCTTGTGCTACGGTATGGAGGTAGAAATCTAGGTCTAACAGCATAACCAGCGTTAACTAAATAGATTTTTCCTAGTTCAAAGAATTCTAGTTAGTTTGATTGTGAAGTAATTTAAAAGCATATTCAAACATGTTATGGAATTACCTGGTGGCACAATGAGGCCATCGGATCTTTCCAATGCATCTGATAGAATCAAGGCATCATGAGCTGAACCTTCCCTGTCAGCAAGAACATAGGTAAATCTCAAATCAAAATCAATAGCTGCTAGAACATTTTGTGTCGTTGTGTCCTTTCTACCCATGAAGGCTACTCTCCTTGAACTAGGAACCCTAGCCAATACATGTGTGCCATCAATGGCACCAACGCAATCCTAAATGTTTAAGTTAAAATGATTAAAACTAAGACAATACTAAAAAGATTTCAATTAAATGGTTAATGTGCTTTCCTAAATGGAATGGAAAGTACCTTGAAGTATGCGTACCATCTTCTACTAACATGAATTTTGGGATGGACAGAGATGGAAGAAGGGGTGATCATCTCAGTGCGTAGCTCACCAATTGCACTTAACACCTCTTAAAAATATCTACTGATAGTCTTAGTAGATCTTTGAAAGGTGAATTTGAGAACCCTAAACCTTTTATTATGACCAACAACATGTAGAAACATTGCAACTTGTTCTTCTACAGAACCATGAATACTATCCCTTAGCAAGTGTCGAGACCGAAACAAACCACAAAGCTCAAAGAAAGGGACCTTAGACATTCTAAGCAGCTCCACACATTGGATATCATCAGATTCATAGATAAATCTAAGATTTGTCTGCCTCTCAATGCCTCTTTGAAACATTGGACCATATGTGACACGAGGATGAAAGAGTCTACGCCTAAGGCATGCAAACAACCAACAAGATATAGCAACAATCAATGCTGATGCTCTCAACTTTAGCAAATGACGATTTGGACCCAACATATCTGAATAAATAAGATAAGGGAAATGTTGAATGAGAAAAAAATATACTCTGCTCAGATTGAAAAAAAACAAGCTAGAGTTGCTACATCTAATGATGTTCCTCCAAACTGGCTTGGTAACATCACTACTCTGCTTAGATTGAAAAAAACAAGCCAGGGTTGCTACATCTAATAATGTTCCTCCAAATTGGCTTGGTAACATCACTGAAAAATTGTACTATGCTCAGATTGAAAAAATCACTAAGAAATTGAGATCTGCTCAGATTGAACAAAAAATATCACTGAAAATTTGTGGTCTGCTCAGATTGAAAAAACATCACTAAAAAATTATGGTATGCTCAGATTTACAGAAAACATCACTGAAAACTGGTCCTAAGCTCAGACTTTAATTAATTTCATCACTCGAAAATGATCAGAATAAAAAGAAGAGAGTTATGGAGGTAGTTATGAAGGTAGCTGCATAATAAAATGCATTAACCACATGCATAGGATAAAAAGAATATAGCTATGGAGGTAGCTGCATAATATAATGCATTAACTAGCTACATAATATAATGCATTAACTAGCTACATAATATAATGCATTAACTACCTACATAGTATAATGTATTAACTAAATGGATTAGCACAAGGTAAGTTTGTTGTAAGGGAAGAGGAAAACAGGGTCAAATGAAGGTAAGAGGGGGGAGAAGAAAAGAGGAACAACTAACTACCTAATATAATAGACAGATTATTCTAATTGCATAATCCATCACAAATAAGCATGTACTTAACTGAACATAAAGTCATGACATCATTTTATAAAATGAACATAAGGACATAACATTATTTTACAAATAAGAAAAATATTATTAAGTGTAGTTCAGCACATCACAAATAAACACATTATTTTTAAGTTCAGTTAAAAGTTAAGAATAGACATGCATATTCTTGTTAAGCACATCACAAATAAGCACATTAATATTAAGTATATTTTAGTACATCACAAATAAGCATGTACTTAACTAAACATAAAATCATGACATCATTATTTTACAAATAAGCACACTATTTATCAAGTCATAACTCTCTTCTTTTAAGTTCAGTTAAGTCAAGAATAATTAGCACATATTTTTATACTATGCAGGTAGTTCAGTTAAGTCACAACTCTCTTCTTTTTATAAACTGAAAATTAGGTTGTTTATCAAGCACGTCACTAAAAAGTTCAGTTAAGTTAGGAATAAGGACATAACATCATTTTACAAACTAAACATGTCATTGCATAATAGAGAAAGGGTTCAGACTTAACATGTCATTGCATAATAGAGAAAGGGTTCAAACTTAACATGTCATTGCATAATAAGGCCATGAGAACAATGAGCACCGACCATGTACACAACAATGACAATAATTAGCACTACACAATCAGGCCAATAACTAAACACAACAGGAAGAGGCTACACAATATGGAAGTCAAGAAATAGAGGAGTATGAGGTAAAGACTAGCCTGTGTATGAGGTAAAGACTGGTCTGTGTATGAGGTATTAGCGAATCTAGGTCAGGCAGTAGATCTAGGTCAGGGGGAGATGACCTTGCAACAAGATCGAAGGATTAGTATAATCGAAGCAAAAAAAATACAAGAAAATGTTAAAGAACAACAGATCTAGATGGGGGACAATCCTGAGAAGATGAAGATGCGATTGTTGGTGCGGTGAGCTGATCTAGGATAGGGGAAAGTGTTCACTCGCAGCTGAGAGCCGATCGAGGTCGTAGGAGAGATCCTTGCAAAAAAGAAATCAATCCTCCAAATCGTCTGCCGGGTCCGCGCGAGCTCATCCGTCGGGTCGAGAGAGAGCATGGTGGCAGAAGAGAGAGGCGAGAGCCGCAGCTAAGGCTGCGAGTGAGAAACCCTAGCGTCGTCGGCTGCGGCTGAGAGAGACGAGAGAGAGAGGTGAGAGCCGCAACTGCGGCTGTGAGTGAAATCCTAGCGTCGTCGGAGGCGTATGCGAGTGACCAGAAAGAGGCGGCTGTGAGTGATGAAAGAGTGACGGGAGTGAACCGAAGTCGGGTCAGGCTACATTGAGAACCGGAAACCTCGCGTTTGTACTCAGCCAGACCCAAAATTGTTTCTGGCTCGCCTCAGTCAGCCTCTCGGGCTGGACCAGATAACCAAACATATCTATACTGTAGGAAACGAGCCTGATTGTGGGTTGGATCAGACAACCAAACACATCGGTAGGGAATATAATTTAGGGAACATTGGTATAGACAGCCTTAAAATACGAGGCACGGTCGTCGCCTCCGCCTCGGGAGGCAGCGCGTGGCTTCCCCGTCTCCTGGTCACGAACAGCAAAAAGGCTAGCACGACATGACGGAAACCCAACAAAGCTAGCAGAGCAACAAAGCAACCGCGTCGGCGTGACTAGGAAATAAATGGACACAACGCACGCCCAACCGGGATCAAGTAACGTGCGTGCGTCTATTCCCGATCGAAAGGTGGGCAGGCAGCAACAAGTTGCAGGTCGTACGTCGCTGCAGCCGCCGCCGGTCGAGCGATGAACACTGCCCGGCCGAGATCGAATCGAACACGCTAGCTAGCTAGCTAGTGACACTGCGCGAGTCAGGCTCAGGTTTAGTGCTTGCTCTCCCACTCTCGCGCGCGCCTCCACGGCCCCGTGTCTGCCATGAAAGCAAAATATCCACCGCGTGACGCGGCTCGGATCGTCGTCGTCGACGACCGGCGCAAAACGAGACGCCTTGATCGCTCGGTGACATGGAATTAATTTGGAACGCGTCAGTAGTGTTTAATCAGTGACTCATGTAAACAAAATGAATATCACTCGATCGGAAGGGGTGTCGTCTGTGGCTATAGTTAGCCATGCAGCTCCAAGCCCGGTAATTTTGGTCAGACCCGAACCTAGCCCGGCCCAGGGGTCATCGGCCTCGGGCTGGCATAACCGAATTTTATACGAGATTATATACATTAAAATCTGAACCACGGCCCACAGTTCATACTCTCATACACATCTACCATTTAATTGTCTTGCGAGGACTATGAAATAACATATGATACTATCTATTAGAACAATCGTATTTTCTATGGTAATATATGACAACTTTGAATTTTGCGAGAAGAAACAACGGGTTGGGAATAGCCTTAGAGTCCGTTTGGCTCTGGCTTTTCTATGGGTTTCCCAGAGCTCACCCAAACACCATTTTTTTAAAAAAATGGCTTATTGCGAAAGGCACAAAAAAGCTAGAGCTATTTTTGTACTACCCAGAAGAAACCACAAATACTAGTTTCATTGCTTTCACTCTGGCTCTAGCATTTTAGTGTAGGGAAATAGCTCTGGCTTTAGGATGAGCCGTTTCTGCCAAACAGTTTGCGAAATGACTTCAGCTCTACCAAAAAAGCTGTTTTTTAGGAAAAGCTAGAGTTAGAGCTGTTTTTAAACAAGCCAGAGTTCTACCAAACAGACCCTTAGATGTCTTTTATATTTACTTTGATAGGTTCTACATGCCCTAATTAATCGTACCCACATTACCATATATAATTAAGGTGTTACGTTGAATTAAACGACAAAAGAACGGTAAGAACCTAACTTAATGCACATGCTAAACAATGGCTAGCTCTAGCTAGAAAGAGATTGGCCAGGTATTACATGCTCCATCCTAAAAAAAAATGGCTAAAGAGAAAAGAATTGGAAAAAAAACAATGCTACCCACCTTCAGTGGCATAAATAACATTCTCGACTGAACATTTTATTCAAAATCCAAATGATAGTCGAAGTTGACAGCGCGAGGGTAACGACTTCCACCACCATGTCGTCGTTTTCGCGCCAAAGTTTACTGTTTAGTTTTTAGGACTAATTTTTAAATTAAAGTTGAATAATTTTTAGTCCCTCTATTTTATTTCATTTAAGTTTCTAAATTATCAAATACGGAAACTAAAACTCTATTTCAGTTTTCGTATTTACCAATTTAGTAACTAAAATAGAATAAAATTGAGGGACTAAAAATTAGTCCCTAGAAACCAAATATCCCCGAGTATACGTCTATATGTAGACCTTCGTGTAATAACTAATTAAGTAACTTCAAAAGAGTAAAGGAGGAATTGATTAATTCACATCCTTTTCATCATCTTTATTAACCCTATCTTTACACATGTATGGAAAACTATCTATACTAGAATGATTAAAGCCACAAGATGTAGTTAGTGGGCATAGAATAAGACTTCCAACAATTATCTCGCAGCCAAGGATGAGGTTGCTGCACTTTGGCCTCTCTCGTGTTGCACACACGCACTAGCTAGCGCAACACACATTGAGGTATGTCTATGCGTTGACATCTGAAATTATGCATAGTGCATAACGTAACAATCTCACCTAAATGATAAACTACAAGTTGCAAGTGAGTTGAGACTGTTTTCTAGCCTCAAGAGGTATATCATTGTTAGTGGTCGAACGCTACTAGGCAAGGGGTCCATTTATAACCACATAAAAGAATCTAGCCATTACCTCTTCATACACAGAAATTTAGAACATCACATATCTGGTGCACCGTCGGTCCATGTACATTGTAGAAATATAATATAAGTGAATTGTTCATCTCTTTCTATTAGCTTAAGTTTTTGGTTGAACTGATCGATGCATACAATCTGTGGAGTGGGCTCATCTATTTGTGGCCAGGGGCACCCCGTGGGCCACATCCTGGTTCTCACCCGCCCCTGGTCCAGCACATCAGCAGCAACGGGGCTTGCTTCGTCGTTCCGACACGGCTCGTCCCTTCCCCAGCAGGCCTTCATCAGTGGGCCCATCGGGCCTGCTTTCACTAGTCACGATGGGCTATCGCCAGGCTAGCATGGCCTTCTTTCTACACTAGTCGGGGCACCGTTCGACTTTAGTATGTTGCTCCCCCGCATGCTAGCGCCGCCATTATGGCTGCCTCCATAGTGTGCCTAGTCGTTGGGACTTGTACAGGCTCCGATAGGGCGGTCTGGAACCGCAACGACCTTGTCCACAACTTCAACACGATAACTCTAATAGTGTAGATGAAGAACTAGGAGTGGTTGGTGTCGGGCTTGGCGTTGGCCATGGACATGTAACACCCTGATTTTGGGGTATAAAATTTCTTTCTAATTATCACCCAAAATCATGTGTTACTGTTCTTTTTCTCACTCTAGGTTTTCTCTCTCTCTAGATTCTTTCTCCCTTTTTCCTTTTGATTAGAAATAGCTTAAACTAGTGGAGGTTAATTATTTATTTTTGCCAAAACCTTATGAGTCATGACATGTTGCATCATGCTGAGTTTAAAATATTCTTTGAAGTGTTGCACAAGTTTGAATTTATTTGAATTTGAAACCTAGTTTGAATTTAGATTTGAAAACCCTATAGAAAAAATGGAAAAGGAATTAGAAAATTCAGAGAAAAAGAAAAAGAGAAAGCAGCCTAGCCAGGCCGCGCGCGCGCCATCTGACAGGCGGACCCCGCCTGTCAGCGGCAGTTCTCCCTCGCGCGCGCCCTCCCTCCCTCCCTCGCTGCCCAGTGGGGCCATGAGAGCACCTAGAGGGGGGGTGAATAGGTGATCCTGTAAAAATCAAATACTTGTAGCCACAAAACTTGGTTAAGTGTTAGTGCAATAGAACCAAGTGACTAAGGACCGAGTTCTTGTGAAACACAATGGTCACAAAGAAAGACAACACACAAGACACGGTGATTTATCCCGTGGTTCGGCCAAGTGAAATACTTGCCTACTCCACGTTGTGGCGTCCCAATGGACGAGGGTTGCACTCAACCCCTTTCAAGTGATCCAATGATCAACTTGAATACCACGGTGTTTTCCTTTCTTATACTTTCTCCCGTTCGCGAGGAATCTCCACAACTTGGAGCCTCTCGCCCTTACACTTGATGATCACAAAGAAGCACGGAAGTAAGGGAGGGGAGAGTAACACACACAAGACTCAAAGCGAGAGCACAATCACGCACACAAGCCACAACTTAAGCTCAAAACACAACGCAAGGAGTTCTCTACTCAAATGGAGCTCAAGTCACTATCTCAAAGAATCGAATGCGTGAGAATGGAGTCTTGGTGCTTTGGAATGATCAAAGAATGCTTAGGTTACTCCTCCATGCGCCTAGGGGTCCCTTTTATAGCTCCAAGGCAGCTAGGAGCCGTTGGAGGCAACTTTGGAAGGCAAATCTTGCCTTCTATCGGGTGGCGCACCGGACAGTCCCTGTAGCTGTCCGGTGCGCGATCTCCTTCCTTTTCTGGCGCATCCGACCGTTGCAGATTTCTGGCAGTTGGTGCACCGGACACTGTCCGGTGCACACCGGACAGTCCGGTGCCCCCTGCCGACCGTTGGCGTGCCCACGCGCCGCGCGTGGATTGCGCGGCCGACCGTTGGAGCAGTCGACCGTTGGCTCACCGGACAGTCCGGTGAATTTTAGCCATACGCCGTTGAACGTTTCCCGAGAGCGACGACTTCGCCGCGAACGACTCACCAGACTGTCCGGTACACCACCGGACAGTCCGGTGATTTATAGCCGTACGCCGCCGTCAGGTCCCGAGAGAGGCCTGTTCACCGGAGGCTGGTCTGGCGCACCGGACACTGTCCGGTGCACCACCAGACACTGTCTGGTGCAGCATCGGACAGTCCGGTGCACCCAGACCGAGCTGCATTTGGCTGTACATAGCCAACTCCATTCCAAACCAATTTCTCCTGTTTCTAGCACTTAGACACAATACATTAGTACCAAAATCAATGTACTAAGTCTTAGGAACGTACCTTGTTGCATAATTTGCACTTCTTCAATCTTTGGCACAAATTAAGACTTAGAGAAAATGTGTTGGGCACTTAATCACCAAAACACTTTAGAAATGGCCCAAGGGCACATTTCCCTTTCAATCTCCCCTTTTTGGTGATTTATGCCAACACATCAAAAAGCAACTAAAAGAAGTGCAACATCAAAGCAATTGAGAACAAGAATTGTTTTTGATTCAAATTTGGCATATTTGGATCATTCTTTGCCACCACTTGGTTTGTTTTTGAAATCAAACTCATCTTCCTATTTCTAAGTCAAACACACTTGTTTAGGCATAAAGAGAGGTATTCCAAGAGAAAAATTGATCAAGAGCCAAAAACTCCCCCTTTTTCCCATAATCCTACATTCTCCCCACAAGAGGCCAAATTTTGCACATAAGAGAATTTTGACAAATCAAAAGTGCTATCTCTACTATTTTCAAATTTCTCAAGTGGTAGCTGATCCATTTGCTTTGGCCTTTAATTTCTCCCCCTTTGGCATTAAGCACCAAAACATGATCATTCTTGGCCCTTTAACCCCATTGCCTCACCAAAATTGTCAATTAAGAGCAAAAGGCAATAAGAGCATAGATATGAACTTGGAGTTAATACCGGAGTGCAGTGGAAGTCTTTGCATGGTCCAAGTTCACCTTTCCCTTTCAATCCATCTTTGAGACTAAAACAAGAACTCAAACACAAGGTTAGTCTCAAAGCGTCAAGTTGTAGCATGCCTCCCCCTAAATGAGTGCATCACTTGCAAATGGACTTGTGAGGTCCGGGGATCATGTTTACAACTTGAGCACCACAAATGAACAAAATAGATTGAAATGCATAAATTACATGATCAAAGGCATAAAACACATATATGCTATAGATCAATCCAAGTTACGCGAATCTAAGACATTTAGCTCACTACGCAACCTGCAAAACCTTTTCTCATCTAAAGGCTTGGTGAAGATATCGGCTAGCTGGTTTTCGGTGTTAATATGGTACACCTCGATATCCCCCTTTTGCTGGTGGTCTCTTAGGAAGTGATGCCGGATGTCTATGTGCTTAGTGCGGCTGTGTTCAACAGGATTATCCGCCATGCGGATTGCACTCTCATTGTCACATAGGAGTGGGACTTTGCTCAGATTGTAGCCAAAGTCCAAGAGGGTTTTCCTCATCCAAAGTAGTTGCGCGCAACGCTGTCCTGCAGCAACATACTCGACCTCAGCGGTGGATAGGGCAACAGAAGTTTGTTTCTTTGAACTCCAAGACACCAGGGACCTTCCTAGGAATTGGCACGTCCCTGATGTACTCTTCCTATCAACCTTGCACCCGGCATAATCGGAGTCTGAATATCCAATCAAGTCAAAGCTAGACCCCTTTGGATACCAGATCCCGAAGCAAGGCGTAGCAACTAAATATCCAAGAATCCGCTTAAAGGCCACAAGGTGACATTCCCTTGGGTCGGATTGATATCTAGCGCACATGCAAACGCTAAGCATAATATCCGGTCTACTAGCACATAAGTGAAGCAAGGAACCTATCATAGACCGGTATGCCTTTTGATCAACGGACTTACCTCCTTTGTTGAGGTCGACATGTCCGTCAGTTCCCATTGGTGTCTTTGCGGGCTTGGCGTCCTTCATCCCGAACCGCTTGAGCAAGTCTTGCGTGTACTTCGTTTGGGAGATGAAGGTGCCGTCCTTGAGTTGCTTCACTTGGAACCCAAGGAAGTAGTTTAACTCGCTCATCATCGACATCTCAAATTTCTGAGTCATCACCCTGCTAAACTCCTCACAATACTTTTGGTTAGTAGAACCAAATATTATGTCATCGACATAAATTTGGCACACAAATAGGTCACCATCACAAGTCTTAGTAAAAAGAGCTGGATCGGCTTTCCCAACCTTGAAAGCATTTGCAATTAGGAAATCTCTAAGGCATTCATACCATGTCTTGGGGCTTGCTTAAGTCCATAGAGCGCCTTAGAGAGCTTACACACATGGTCGGGGTACCGTTCATCCTCAAATCCAGGGGGTTGCTCTACGTACACCTCCTCCTTGATTGGCCCGTTGAGGAAAGCGCTCTTCACATCCATTTGGAACAACCTGAAGGAATGGTGAGCGGCATAGGCTAACAAAATGCGAATAGACTCTAGCCTAGCCACAGGAGCAAAAGTCTCCTCAAAGTCCAAACCTGCGACTTGGGCATAACCTTTTGCCACAAGTCGAGCCTTGTTCCTTGTCACCACCCCGTGCTCGTCCTGTTTGTTGCGAAACACTCACTTGGTTCCCACAATGTTTTGCTTGGGACGTGGCACCAAGGTCCAAACTTCATTTCGCTTGAAGTTGTTGAGCTCTTCCTGCATGGCCAACACCCAGTCCGGATCTAGCAAGGCCTCTTCTACCCTAAAAGGCTCAATAGAAGAGACAAACGAGTAATGCTCACAAAAATTAGCTAGACGTGAGCGAGTTGTTATTCCCTTGCTTATATCACCCAAAATCTGGTCGACGGGATGATTCCTTTGAATCATCGCTCGGACTTGAGTTAGAGGGGCCTATGGTGCTTTTTCCTCCACAACTTGGTCTTCTTGTGCTCCCCCTTGATCACACGCCTCCCCTTGAGGAACCTGTTCATCATCTTGGGTTGAGGGATGCACCATCGTTGAGGAAGAAGGTTGATCTTGCACTTGGTGCTCCCGTGGTCGCACATCTCCAATCACCATGGTGCGAATTGCGTCCGTTGGAACATCATCTTCATCTACATCATCAGGATCAACTTGCTCTCTTAGAGAGCAATTAGTTTCATCAAATATAACATCGCTAGAGACTTCAACCAAACCCGATGATTTGTTGAAGACTCTACACGCCTTTGTATTTGAGTCATAACCTAGCAAAAACCCTTCTACAGCTTTGGGAGCAAATTTGGAATTCCTACCTTTCTTCACTAGAATGTAACATTTACTCCCAAATACACGAAAATATGAAACGTTGGGTTTGTTACCGGTTAGAAGTTTGTACGACGTCTTCTTGAGGAGGCGATGAAGGTAGACCCGGTTTATGGCGTGGCAAGCTGTGTTCACAGCTTCCGACCAAAACCGCTCGGGCGTCTTGAATTCTCCAAGCATCGTCCTTGCCATGTCTATAAGCGTCCTGTTCTTCCTCTCTACCACACCGTTTTGCTGTGGTGTGTAGGGAGCGGAGAACTCGTGCTTGATTCCTTCCTCCTTAAGGTACTCCTCTACTTGTAGGTTCTTGAACTCGGACCCGTTGTCGCTTCTTATCTTCTTCACCTTGAGCTCAAATTCGTTTTGAGCTCTCCTTAGAAAGCGCTTAAGGGTCCCTTGGGTTTCTGATTTATCCTGCAAAAAGAATACCCAAGTGAAGCGGGAAAAATCATCAACAATTACTAGATCATACTTACTTCCCTCGATGCTAAGGTAGGCGACGGGTCCGAAGAGGTCCATGTGAAGTAGCTCCAAAGGTTTTGATGTGGTCATCACATTCTTGCTGTGATGAGCGCTTCCCACCTGTTTATCTGTTTAACAAGCTGCACAAGGTCTATCTTTTTCGAAAAACACATTTGTTAGACCTAACACATGTTCTCCCTTTAGAAGTTTGTGAAGGTTCTTCATCCCAACATGTGCTAGACGGTGATGCCACAGCCAGCCCATGCTAGTCTTAGCAATTAAGCATGCATCTAGATCGGCCTCCTCTTTCAAAAAATCCACTAAGTAGAGTTTGCCATCTAATACACCCTTAAAAGCTAATGAACCATCACTCCTTCTAAAGACAGACACATCTACATTGGTGAATAAACAATTGTAACCCATATTACATAGTTGACTAACGGACAACAAGTTGTACCCGAGCGATTCAACTAAGAACATATTAGATGTGGAATGCTCGGATGAAATAGCTATCATCCCTAGTCCTTTAACCTTGCCTTGATTCCCATCTCCAAAGATGATCGAATCTTGGGAATCTTTGTTCTTGACGTAGGAGGTGAACATCTTCTTCTCCCCCGTCATATGGTTTGTGCATCCACTGTCGATAATCCAGCTTGAGCCCCCGGATGCATAAACCTGCAAGGCAAATTAGGCTTGGGTTTTAGGTACCCAACTCTTGTTGGGTCCTACAAGGTTAGTTACAATAGCCTTTGGGACCCAAATGCAAGTCTTGTCTCCCTTGCATTTGGACCCCATCTTCCTAGCAATCACTTTTTCATTTTTACATGGAAGTACATATGTAGTGTTGCAAGCATGAAAAACAGTGGTAGGTTTATTACACACTTTCCTAGGAGCATGAGACACAAAGTTTCTCCTAGGCCTACCATTAAAGTTAGAACTTGAAGCAATCATAGCATGAGAATCAAAAGCATTACAACTCCTATTATAATGAGAATTTCTAGAAAATTTTCTATCATTATATATGAAAGCATGATTCTTTTGATTGCTACTAGCCATCGGGGCCTTCCCTTTCTCCTTGTTGGGAATGGGAGCCCTTTGGCTTGTTAAGTTCTTGGCTTCCTTTAGAAAGCCAAGTCCATCCTTAATTGAGGGATGTCTACCAATCGTGTAGGCATCCCTAGCAAATTTTAACTTATCAAAGTCACTTTTGCAAGTCTTAAGTTGAGCATTAAGACTTGCTACTTCATCATTCAATTTTGTAATAGCAATGAGATGTTTATTACAAGCATTAACATCAAAATCCTTGCATCTATTGCAGATAACAACATGTTCTACACATGAACTAGATTTATTTGCTACTTCTAGCTTGGCATTTAATTCATCATTAACACTCTTTAAGCTAGAAATAGATTCATGATAAGCAGATATTTCATAAGATAGAATTTCATTCCTTTTAGTTTCTAAAGCAAGAGATTTTTGTACACTAACAAATTTATCATGCTCTTCATACAAAATGTCTTCTTGCTTCTCTAAAAGTCTATCCTTTTCATTTAAGGCATCAATTAATTCATTAATTTTATCTACCCTTGCTCTATCTAAGCCCTTAAATAAATCAGTATAATCTACTTCATCATCACTAGATTCATCATCGCTTGAAGTAGTATACTTAGGAGTTTCTTGAATGCTTACCTTTTTCTCCTTTGCCATGAGACAGGTGTGGCGTTCGTTGGGGAAGAGAGAGGACTTGTTGAAGGCTGAGGCAGCGAGTCCTTCGTCGTCGAAATCAGAAGACGAGCAGTCCGAGTCCCATTCCTTTCCGATGTGTGCCATGCCCTTTGCCTTCCTATAGCTCTTTTTCTTCTCTTTCTTCCCGCCCTTTCCTTGTTCCTGGTCACTAGAGTTATCTAGAAAATTTGCTATGAAATGACCAGTCTTACCACATTTAAAACAGGAGCGCTTTCTGAAAGGGAATTAGGATTACACCTATATTCCTAAATTGATTTTGGTGGTTGAATTGCCCAACACAAATAATTGGACTAACTAGTTTGCCCAAGTCTATAAGTTATACAGGTACCAAAGGTTCACAATAAGCCAATAAAAAGACCAAGAAAAGGGTTCAACAATAGGAGCAAAGGGACAACCGAAGGCACCCTGGTCTAGCGCACCGGACTGTCCGGTGCACCACCGGACATGTCCGGTGCACCAGGGTTCTCCACACGCTGAACTCCTCACCTTCGGGAAAACGCAGAGTCGCTCCACTATAATTCACCGGACTGTCCGGTGCTCTAGGAATGAAGCGACTCTGAACTCGCCAGCTTCGGGAATTCGAAACGGCTACTCCGCTATAATTCACCGGACATGTCCGGTGTACACCGGACTGTCCGGTGTAACAGCGGAGCAACAGCTACTTTGGCGCCAACGGTCACCTACAGGCGCATTTAATGCGCGCCAGAGCGCGCAGAAGTCAGGCACGCGCGTCATGGCGCACCGGACACTCTACAGTACATGTCCGGTGTGCCACCGGACATCTAGGCGGGCCCAGCAGTCAGAGCTCCAACGGTCGGAACCCTAACGGCCAGGTGACGTGGCTGTCGCACCGGACATGTCCGGTGTGCACCGGACTGTCCGGTGCACCATACGACAGACAGCCTCCACCAAACGGCTAGTTTGGTGGTTGGGGCTATAAATACCCCCAACCACCCCACATTCAAGTCATCCAAGTTTTCCACTTCTCAACCACTTACAAGAGCTAGGCATTCAATTCTAGACACACCCAAGTGATCAAATCCTCTCCAATTCCACACAAGGCTTTAGTGATTAGCGAGAGAGATTTGTCGTGTTCTTTTGAGCTCTTGCGCTTGGATTGCTTCTTTTCTTTTTCACTTGCTTTTGTGATCAAATCTCAATTGTAATCGAGGCAAGAGACACCAATTGTGTGATGGTCCTTGCGGGGAAGTTTTTTTCCCGGTTTGATTTGAGAAGAGAAGCTCACTCGGTCCGGGGGACCGTTTGAGAGAGGGTAAGGGTTGAAAGAGACTCGGCCTTTGTGGCCTCCTCAACGGGGAGTAGGTTTGCGAGAACCGAACCTCAGTAAAACAAATCTGTGTGTCACACTCTTCATTCGCTTGCGATTTGTTTTGCGCCCTCTCTCTCGGACTCATTATTATTTCTAACGTTAACCCGGCTTGTAGTTGTGATTAATTTTTGTATATTTCAGTTTCACCCTATTCACCCCCCCTCTAGGCGACTTTCAATTGGTATCAAAGCCCGGTGCTTCAGTAGAGCCTAACCGCTCGAAGTGATGTCGGGAGATCACACCAAGAGGGAGATGGAGACCGGCGACAAGCCCACTACGAGTCACGGGAGCACTTCATCGAAAGAGTCCTGCACCAAGAGGAAGGAGAAGAAGAAGGACTCCTCCAACAAAGGGAAGGGGAAGGAGAAGAAATCTTCTTCCCACAAGTCGCATCGGAGAGGCGACAAGCACAAGAGGATGAGGAAAGTGGTCTACTACGAGACCGACACTTCATCAACGTCGACCTTCGGCTCCGATGCGTCGTCCGTAACTTCTAAGCGCCAAGAGCGCAAGAAGTATAGTAAGATCCCCCTACGCTACCCTCGCATTCCTAAACATACACCTTTACTTTCCGTCCCTTTAGGCAAACCACCAACGTTTGATGGTGGAGATTATGCTAGGTGGAGTGATATGATGCGATATCACCTAACCTCACTCCACAAAAGTATATGGGATGTTGTTGAGTTTGGTGTACAGGTACCATCTGTAGGGGATGAAGATTATGATGCGGACGAAGTGGCCCAAATCGAGCACTTCAACTCCCAAGCCACCACTATACTCCTCACCTCTCTAAGTCGAGAGGAGTATAACAAGGTGCAAGGGTTGAAGAGCGCCAAAGAGATTTGGGACGTGCTAAAGACCGCGCACGAAGGAGATGAGGTGACCAAGATCACCAAACGGGAAACGATCGAGGGGGAGCTCGGTTGCTTCCGTCTTCGCCAAGGGGAGGAGCCACAAGACATGTACAACCGGCTCAAAACCTTGGTGAACCAAGTGCGCAACCTCGGAAGCAAAAAGTGGGATGACCACGAAGTGGTTAAGGTTATTCTAAGATCACTTGTTTTCCTTAACCCTACTCAAGTTCAATTAATTTGTGGCAATCCTAGATATACACAAATGACCCCCGAGGAAGTTATAGGTAATTTTGTGAGCTTTTAGTTGATGATCAAAGGCTCAAATAAGATCAACGAGCTTGATGGCTCCTCCACGTCCGAAGCACAACCGGTCGCATTCAAGGCGACGGAAGAAAAGAAGGAGGATGCTACTCCAAGTCGAACACCCATCGACGCCTCCAAGCTCGACAACGAGGAGATGGCGCTCATCATCAAGAGCTTCCGCCAAATCCTCAAGCAAAGGAGGGGGAAAGACTACAAACCCCGCTCCAAGAAAGTATGCTACAAATGTGGTAAGCCCGGTCATTTTATTGCTAAATGTCCATTATCTAGTGATAGTGACAGGGGCGACGACAAGAAGGGGAGAAGAAAGGAGAAGAAGAGACACTACAAGAAGAAGGGCGGCGATGCCCACGTGTGCCGCGAGTGGGACTCCGACGAGAGCTCCACCGACTCCTCCTCCGACGAGGACGCCGCCAACATCGCCGTCACCAAGGGACTTCTCTTCCCCAACGTCGGCCACAAGTGCCTCATGGCCAAGGAGGGCAAAAATAAGAAGGTAAAATCAAGATCCTCCACTAAATATGAAACCTCTAGTGACGAGGATGATGCTAGCAATGAGGAGGATAACTTGCACACTCTTTTTGCTGACTTAAATACGCAACAAAAAGAAAAATTAAATGAATTGATTAGTGCTATTCATGAGAAGGATGATCTCTTGGACTCTCAAGAGGACTTCCTTATTAAGGAGAACAAAAAGCATGTTAAGATAAAAAATGCTTATGCTATACAAGTTGAAAAATGTGAAAAATTATCTAGTGAGCTAAGCACTTGCCATGAGACTATTGACAACCTTAGAAATGAAAATGCTAGATTAATTGCTAAGGTTGATTCTCATGTTTGTGATGTTTCAATTCCCGATCTTAGAAATGATAATGATGATTTGCTTGCTAAGATTGAAGAATTAAACACCTCTCTTGCTAGCCTTAGGATTGAAAATGAAAAATTAATTGCTAAGGTTAAAGATTTTGATGTTTGCAATGTTACTATTTCTAACCTTAGAAGTGAGAATGATATATTACATACTAAGGTTGTAGAATTAAAATCTTGCAAACCCTCTACATCTACTGTTGAGCATGTTTCTATTTGCACTAGATGTAGAGATGTTGATATTAATGATATTCATGATCATGTGGCTTTAATTAAACAACAAAATGATCATATAGCAATATTAGATGCTAAAATTGCCGAGCATAACTTAGAGAATGAAAAGTTTAAATTTTCTAGAAGTATGCTCTATAGTGGGAGACGCCCTGGCATCAAGGATGGCATTGGATTCCAAAGGGGAGACAATGTCAAACTTAGTGCCCCTCCTAAAAGATTGTCTAATTTTGTTAAGGGCAAGGCTCCCATGCCTCAAGATAACGAGGGTTACATTTTGTACCCTGCCGGTTATCCTGAGAGCAAAATTAGGAGAATTCATTCTAGGAAGTCTCACTCTGGCCCTAACCATGCTTTTATGTATAAGGGTGAGACATCTAGCTCTAGGCAACCAACCCGTGCTAAGTTGCCTAGAAAGAAAACTCCTAATGCATCAAATGATCATAGCATCTCATTTAAAACTTTTGATGCATCTTATGTTTTAACTAGCAAATCTGGCAAGGTAGTTGCCAAATTTGTTGGGGGCAAACACAAGGGCTCCAAGACTTGTGTTTGGGTACCCAAAATTCTTGTGTCTAATGCCAAAGGACCCAAAACCGTTTGGGTACCTAAAGTCAAGAACTAAAATTGTTTTGTAGGTTTATGCATCCGGGGGCACAAGTTGGATCATCGACAGCGGGTGCACAAACCACATGATAGGGGAGAAGAAGATGTTCTCCTCCTACGAGAAAAACCAAGATCCCCAACGAGCTATCACATTCGAGGATGGAAACCAAGGTTTGGTCAAAGGTTTGGGTAAAATAGCTATATCTCCTGACCATTCCATTTCCAATGTTTTTCTTGTTGATTCATTAGATTACAATTTGCTTTCCGTATCTCAATTATATATGTCAAATGGGCTACAACTGTCTCTTTACTGATGTAGGTGTCACTGTCTTTAGAAGAAGTGATGATTCAATAGCGTTTCAGGGAGTGTTAGAGGGTCAGCTATACTTGGTAGATTTTGATAGAGCTGAACTCGACACTTGCTTAATTGCTAAGACTAACATGGGTTGGCTCTGGCACCGCCGACTAGCCCATGTTGGAATGAAGAATCTTCATAAGCTTCTAAAGGGAGAGCACATTTTAGGATTAACAAATGTTCATTTTGAGAAAGACAGGATTTGTAGTGCATGCCAAGCCGGGAAGCAAGTTGGCACTCATCATCCACACAAGAACATCATGACGAGTGACAGGCCACTGGAGCTCCTACACATGGACCTATTCGGCCCGATCGCTTACATAAGCATCGGCAGGAGTAAGTACTGTCTAGTTATTGTGGATGATTATTCTCGCTTCACTTGGGTATTCTTTTTGCAGGAAAAATTCCATACCCAAGAGACCTTAAAGGGATTCTTGAGACGGGCTCAAAATGAGTTCGGCTTAAGGATCAAGAAAATTAGAAGCGACAACGGGACGGAGTTCAAGAACTCACAAATTGAAGGCTTCCTTGAGGAGGAGGGCATCAAGCATGAGTTCTCTTCTCCCTACACCCCACAACAAAATGGTGTAGTGGAGAGGAAGAATCGAACTCTACTGGACATGGCAAGAACCATGCTTTATGAGTACAAGACGCTGGATCGGTTTTGGGCTGAGGCGGTTAACACCGCTTGCTACGCCATCAACCGGTTATATCTACACCGAATCCTCAAGAAGACATCATACGAACTCCTAACCAGTAAAAAGCCCAATATTTCATATTTTAGAGTTTTTGGTAGCAAATGCTTTATTCTTGTTAAAAGAGGTAGAAAATCTAAATTTGCTCCTAAAACTGTAGAAGGCTTTTTACTAGGATATGACTCAAACACAAGGGCATATAGAGTCTTTAACAAGTCCTCAGGACTTGTTGAAGTTTCTTGTGACGTTGTGTTTGATGAGACTAATGGCTCTCAAGTAGAGCAAGTTGATCTTGATGAGATAGGTGAAGAAGAGGCTCCGTGCATTGCGCTAAGGAACATGTCCATTGGGGATGTGTGTCCTAAGGAATCCGAAGAGCCTCCAAATGCACAAGATCAACCATCCTCCTCAACGCAAGCATCTCCACCGACTCAAAATGAGGATGAGGCTCAAGTTGATGAAGGAGAAAATCAAAATGATGAGCCACCTCAAGATGACGGCAATGATCAAGGGGGAGATACAAATGATCAAGACAAGGAGGATGAAGAACCAAGGCCGCCGCACCCAAGAGTCCACCAAGCAATCCAACGAGATCACCCCGTCGACACCATCCTCGGTGATATTCATAAGGGGGTAACTACTCGATCTCGTGTTGCACATTTTTGTGAGCATTACTCCTTTGTTTCCTCTATTGAGCCACACAGGGTAGAGGAAGCACTCCAAGATGCGGATTGGGTGATGGCGATGCAAGAGGAGCTCAACAATTTCACTAGGAACGAGGTATGGCATTTAGTTCCACGTCCTAACCAAAATGTTGTAGGAACCAAGTGGGTCTTCCGCAACAAGCAAGACGAGCATGGTGTGGTGACAAGGAACAAAGCTCGACTTATGGCCAAGGGATACTCCCAAGTCGAAGGTTTGGATTTCGGTGAAACCTATGCACCCGTAGCTAGACTTGAGTCAATTCGCATATTATTAGCCTATGCTACTTACCATGGCTTCAAGCTTTATCAAATGGACGTGAAGAGTGCCTTCCTCAATGGACCAATCAAGGAAGAGGTCTACGTTGAGCAACCTCCCGGCTTTGAAGATAGTGAGTACCCTAACCATGTCTATAGGCTCTCTAAGATGCTTTATGGGCTCAAGCAAGCCCCAAGAGCATGGTATGAATGCCTAAGAGATTTCCTTATAGCTAATGGCTTCAAAGTCGGCAAGGCCGATCCTACTTTATTTACTAAAACTCTTGACAATGATTTGTTTGTATGCCAAGTCTATGTTGATGATATTATATTTGGGTCTACTAACGAATCTACATGTGAAGAATTTAGTAGGATCATGACACATAAATTCGAGATGTCTATGATGGGGGAGTTGAAGTATTTTCTAGGATTCCAAGTCAAGCAACTCCAAGAAGGCACCTTCATTAGCCAAACGAAGTATACTCAAGACATTCTAACCAAGTTTGGAATGAAGGATGCCAAGCCCATCAAGACACCCATGGGAACCAATGGGCATCTCGACCTCGACACGGGAGGTAAATCCGTCGATCAAAAGGTATACCGGTCGATGATTGGTTCATTACTTTATTTATGTGCATCTCGACCAGACATTATGCTTTCCGTATGCATGTGTGCAAGATTCCAAGCCGACCCTAAGGAATCTCACCTTACGGCCGTAAAACGAATCTTGAGATATTTGGCTTATACTCCTAAGTTTGGGCTTTGGTACCCTCGGGGATCCACATTTGATTTGATTGGTTATTCGGATGCCGATTGGGCGGGGTGTAGGATCAATAGAAAGAGCACATCGGGGACTTGCCAGTTCTTGGGAAGATCCTTGGTGTCTTGGGCTTCCAAGAAGCAAAATTCGGTCGCTCTTTCTACCGCTGAAGCCGAGTATATTGCCGCAGGCCATTGTTGCGTGCAATTGCTTTGGATGAGGCAAACCCTGCGGGACTATGGTTACAAATTAACCAAAGTTCCTCTTCTATGTGATAATGAGAGTGCAATCCGCATGGCGGATAATCCCGTTGAGCATAGCCGCACTAAACACATAGCCATTCGGTATCATTTTCTTAGGGATCACCAACAAAAGGGGGATATCGAGATTGCATACATTAATACTAAAGATCAATTAGCCGATATCTTTACCAAGCCACTAGATGAACAAACTTTTACCAAACTTAGGCATGAGCTCAATATTCTTGATTCTAGGAATTTCTTTTGCTAATTTGCACACATAGCTCATAAGTATACCTTTGATCATGTCTCTTTTATATATGCTATGACTAATGTGTTTTCAAGTGTATTTCAAACCAAGTCATAGGTATATTGAAAGGGAATTGGAGTCTTCGGCGAAGACAAAGGTTTCACTCCACTCTACTACTCATCCTTCGCCGTCACTCCGGGCATCTCTTCGTCTTTGGTATAATCTTCACTCATATATTTTTGCCAAAGGGGAGATAGTAGTTGTCAAAGGGCTTATATCTCACTCAAAGTATCCGTTTTTGGCGATTCATGCCAAAGGGGGAGAAAGTATGAGCCCAAAGCAAAAGGACCGCACCACCACCCTAATTTTAAAAATGATTTTCAATTGGAAAATTTCAAATTGGTATCTTATTGTGTTCAAAAGGGGGAGCAAGTAGTATTTTCAAAATTGATATCTTAAAACCCTCTTGAACACTAAGAGGAGATTTTATTGAGGGGGAGTTTTGTTTAGTCAAAGGAAAAGCATTTGAAAATTTCAAAACTTGAAAACGCTTCGCAAAATCTCATTCATTTACCTTTGACTATATTGCAAAAGGATTTTGAAAAGGACTTACAAAAAGAATTTTGCAAAAACAAAACATGTGGTGCAAGCGTGGTCCAAAATGTTAAAAACAAAGAAACAATCCATGCATATCTAGTAAGTAGTATTTATTGGCTCAATTCTAAGTAACCTTTGCACTTGCATATGCAAACTAGTTCAAATTATGCACTTCTATATTTGCTTTGGTTTGTGTTGGCATCAATCACCAAAAAGGGGGAGATTGAAAGGGAATTAGGCTTACACCTATATTCCTAAATTGATTTTGGTGGTTGAATTGCCCAACACAAATAATTGGACTAACTAGTTTGCCCAAGTCTATAAGTTATACAGGTATCAAAGGTTCACAATACGCCAATAAAAAGACCAAGAAAAGGGTTCAACAATAGGAGCAAAGGGACAACCGAAGGCACCCTGGTCTGGCGCACCAGACTGTCCGGTGCACCACCGGACATGTCCGGTGCACCAGGGTTCTCCACACGCTGAACTCCTCACCTTCGGGAAAATGCAGAGTCGCTCCGCTATAATTCACCGGACTGTCCGATGTACACCGGACAGTGTCCGGTGCTCCAGGAATGAAGCGACTCTGAACTCGCCAGCTTCGGGAATTCGAAACGGCTACTCCACTATAATTCACCGGACATGTCCGGTGTACACCGGACTGTCCGGTGTAACAGTGGAGCAACGGCTACTTTGGCGCCAACGATCACCTGCAGGCGCATTTAATGCGCGCCAGAGCGCGCAGAAGTCAGGCACGCGCGTCATGGCGCACCGGACACTCTACAGTACATGTCCGGTGCGCCACCGGACATTCAGCGGGCCCAGCAGTCAGAGCTCTAACGGTCGGAACCCTAACGGCCAGGTGACGTGGCTGTCGCACCGGACTGTCCGGTGTGCCATACGACAGACAGCCTCCACCAAACGACTAGTTTGGTGGTTGGGGCTATAAATACCCCCAACCACCCCACATTCAAGTCATCCAAGTTTTCCACTTCTCAACCACTTACAAGAGCTAGGCATTCAATTCTAGACACACCCAAGTGATCAAATCCTCTCCAATTCCACACTAGGCTTTAGTGATTAGCGAGAGAGATTTGGTGTGTTCTTTTGAGCTCTTGCGCTTGGATTGCTTCTTTTCTTTCTCACTTGCTTTTGTGATCAAATCTCAATTGTAATCGAGGCAAGAGACACCAATTGTGTGGTGGTCCTTGCGGGGAAGTTTTGTTCCCAGTTTGATTTGAGAAGAGAAGCTCACTCGGTCCGGGGGACCGTTTGAGAGAGGGTAAGGGTTGAAAGAGACCCGGCCTTTGTGGCCTCCTCAACGGGGAGTAGGTTTGCGAGAACCGAACCTCGGTAAAACAAATCCGCGTGTCACACTCTTCATTCGCTTGCGATTTGTTTTGTGCCCTCTCTCTCGGACTCATTATTATTTCTAACGCTAACCCGGCTTGTAGTTGTGATTAATTTTTGTAAATTTCAGTTTCGCCCTATTCACCCCCCCTCTAGGCGACTTTCACTTTCCCTTTGCTTTGCTCTTGTTGGGATGCTCCTTTCGTCCTTTTAGCGCCGTCTTGAAGCGCTTGATGATGAGGGCCATTTCATCTTCATTTAGCCCGGCAGCTTCAACTTGTGCCACCTTGCTAGGTAGCGCCTCCCTGCTACTGCTTGTTGCCTTGAGTGCAACGGGTTGGGCCTCATAGATGGGCATTGGGCCGCTCAATGCCTCATCAACGTATCTTGCTTCCTTGATCATCATATGCCCGCTTACAAACTTTCTGAGTATTTCCTCGGGCATCATCTTTGTGTACCAAGGATTCTCACATATTGAGTTCACAAGATGAGGATCAATGACAGTAAATGACCTGAGCATAAGTCGGACGACGTCGTGGTCCGTCCATCTCGTGCTTCCATAGCTCCTGATCTTGTTGACCAGGGTCTTGAGCCTGTTGTAAGTTTGCGTCAGCTCCTCCCCCCTGATCATTGCGAACCTTCCCTGCTCGCCTTCCACCAACTCCATTTTGGTGATCATGGTGGCGTCATTCCCCTCATGTGAAATCTTGAGGGTGTCCCATATTTGCTTGGCGTTGTCCAAGCCGCTCACCTTGTTGTATTCATCCCTGCACAATGATGCTAACAAAACAGTGGTAGCTTGTGCATTTTTGTGAATTTGTTCGTTAATAAAAACAGGGTTGTCCGTACTATCAAATTGCATTCCATTCTCAACTATCTCCTAAATACTAGGATGGTCCTCTCCATCAAAGTGTGGAGGTTTGCCAAGAGGAATAGAAAGCAAATGGGCATTGGAATTATATGGAATACGAGAATAATCAAAAGAAAAGTTTGAGTTAACTGGTTTCTTTTTCTCGTCGTAGTCGTCGTCTCTTGGGGAAGAAGAAGACTCGTCGCTGTCGTAGTAGACGATCTTCTTAATGCGCCTCTTCTTCTTCCCGTCCTTCTTCTTATGACTCGAGCCAGAGTCAGTGGGCTTGTCATCCCTCGGCTCGTTGAAGATGGACTCCTTCTCCTTATCATTGACCACCATCCCCTTTCCCTTAGGATCCATCTCTTCGGGCGATTAGTCCCTTTCGTGAAGAGAACGACTCTAATACTAATTGAGAGCACCTAGAGGGGGGGTGAATAGGTGATCCTGTAAAAATCAAATACTTGTAGCCACAAAACTTGGTTAAGTGTTAGTGCAATAGAACCAAGTGACTAAGGACTGAGTTCTTGTGAAACACAATGGTCACAAAGAAATACAACACACAAGACACGGTGATTTATCCCGTGGTTCGGCCAAGTGAAATACTTGCCTACTCCACGTTGTGGCGTCCCAATGGACGAGGGTTGAACTCACCCCTTTCAAGTGATCCAATGATCAACTTGAATACCATGGTGTTTTCCTTTCTTATACTTTCTCCCGTTCGTGAGGAATCTCCACAACTTGGACCCTCTCGCCCTTACACTTGATGATCACAAAGAAGCACAGAAGTAAGGGAGGGGAGAGTAACACACACAAGACTCGAAGCGAGAGCACAATAACGCACACAAGCCACAACTTAAGCTCAAAACACAACGCAAGGAGTTCGCTACTCAAATGGAGCTCAAGTCACTATCTCAAAGAATCGAATGCGTGATAATGGAGTCTTGGTGCTTTGGAATGATCAAAGAATGCTTAGGTTACTCCTCCATGCGCCTAGGGGTCCCTTTTATAGCCCCAAGGCAGCTAGGAGCCGTTGGAGGCAACTTTGGAAGGCAAATCTTGCCTTCTGTCGGGTGGCGCATCGGACAGTCCGGTGTGCCACCGGACAGTCCCTGTAGTTGTCCGGTGCGTGATCTCCTTCCTTTTCTGGCGCATCCGACCCTTGCAGATTTCTGGCAGTTGGCGCACCGGACACTATCCGGTGCACACCGGACAGTCCGGTGCCCCCTGCCGACCGTTGGCGCGCCCACGCGTCACGCACGGATTGCGCTACCGACCGTTGGAGCAGTCGACCGTTGGCTCACCGGACAGTCCGGTGTCTCACCGGACAATCCAGTGAATTTTAGCCGTACGCCGTTGAACGTTTCCCGAGAGCGACGACTTCGCCGCGGACGACTCACCGGACAGTCCGGTGCACCACCGGACAGTCCGATGATTTATAGTCGTACGCCGCAGTCAGGTCCCGAGAGAGGCCTATTCACCAGAGGCTGGTCTGGCGCTCCGGACACTGTCCGGTGCACCACCGGATAGTCCGGTGCACCCAGACCGAGCTGCATTTGGCTGTACACAGCCAACTCCATTCCAAACCAATTTCTCCTGTTTCTAGCACTTAGACACAATACTTTAGTACCAAAATCAATGTACTAAGTCTTAGAAACGTACCTTGTTGCATAATTTGCACTTCTTCAATCTTTGGCACAAATTAAGACTTAGAGAAAATATGTTGGGCACTTAATCACCAAAACACTTTAGAAATGGCCCAAGGGCATATTTCCCTTTCAGGCCAACCTGTCGGCGCCAGTTTCCTTCCCTGCGCGCTCCCTCTTCCTCTCTCTGTCTCACGGGCCCGGTTCGCCAGTCGCCGAGCCGTTGCCCCGCACGCCCCTTTTGTGGCGGAACCGCCCGAATTATTCCAACTTAAGTGCCTAAGCCCCGCCTTAGAGGCTAGACCACACTTAAATGGGAATAAATCGTCAGTCCCTCGGATCTAGTCCGACGAGGCCACTTATCCAGGATCGAATACCACTAGCTCACACGAAGGTGAGGCACAGAGAAATACAATGAAGCATAATACCACAAATTTAAGAAGTACCATTAGTGATTACATTATCGGAGTTTCAAAAATAATAAACATAATTTTAATGCAGCGGAAATAACTAACGGAGAAAACTGAGTAACATGGCGAAGCCTGGCCACGCTACTCCTCCTGGTCCTCTCCTGCGGAAGCAGTAACCCACTCGACCGTCTATCCCGGTGGTAGGGATGAAGGCCAAGTCACACCATCAACAAATCATCCTAAGGAGTACCTGCAAAAATTATGCCACAAGCAAGGCTGAGTATACTAATACTCAGCTAGACTTACCCGGTGTGAGGAGTCTACTCCTCTACCTCTAGACATGCAGCTGTTTGGCTGTGGGGTTTGGTTTGCCAAAAGCACTAGCTGAGTCTAAAATCAAGTTTTAGCTTTTCAAGTTTTAGTATGATCCTTTTCGACTAGATGTGTACCTCGCTATTCATACATGGTATCAAACATTTTATCAATCAACATCTTTTTGTCAGTCACCTCATTTCCACTTATTACTCAATGCAGTACAATGGATCAAGCAGTCTCATTAGCTGCGAGAAGCAGACGATTCGAATCGAGTTTTTATCCTTGCAAGGTAAACCTAAACACACGACATGCAGGGGCACTCCGTCCCCACACACATCAACCGTCCCCATCGATTCCCCGTCAGCAGATCAGGGCTCACCGCCTTGGCGTACAATGCCTCACTGACCCCGACTGCCGTCGTGCAGTGACCGCACTTGTACCCACCATAACCGGAATGGGAGACCACGTCTCAGGTCGCGTGAGGGGATATGTCCACTGCCAGGTTCACTCAGGTACTAGGCTTACCGATTTACCATATTTCTCGGCATGTGCTTAGTACGTTCAAACGCTTGACACAGGTATCCGCACGTTAATCCTTATTCCAATTTCATCTCGTAGACCACGCATCCCCATGGATCCGTGTCCACAGCCCAACATCAGTATGATATGAAAGTGGATACAACCAATTTCCTGACCTCGCGCGAGTGCTAGAAAAATCACTCGACTTCTACCGAGATCCCTAATTAGTAAAGCAGCTACTCGACCTAGCATACTAGTATCCATCTCAAAAGGAAATCCTGAGTTAATGCAACTAGGGTTTCAGACAACTCCTACACTTAAGTGCACAGTACAAGCCTACAAACATTAAGTGCAGTAAAATAGCATATATAACGGTTATGCATAAAACCGGGGCTTGCCTTTAGTTTAACACTTAGATAGTGTTTGTCGGGTGGCACTCGCTTGGCGAGCATCCACTGGTTATGTCCATCCTTCAGGTCGTCCACCACGGCATCTTGTGGTTGGCACCACAACACTGGCTCGATCATCATCTCTCGGTCCTATATGAGGTGCAAGATGCATGTGTATGAATATAATGGAATAGCACAAGACACTTTAAGTACACGCTAGCGAATGAAACACTAAGTAGCGAGACATCACAAGCAACCACACCCACTAGCGTTAGCTAACTACATATCGTCGAGCGCACAACATTACACCACTAAAAAGACGACAAACATTTTGGATATTTACGCAACACAATACTACGTCACAATTAACTAGAGAAAGAACATATAAAAACATGACACATATATTATCTCAAGCTTAGCCATGGCAATTCTATGTGAATTTAGTGTCAACCAATCATTTTTAGCCAAAAGGGTGAACTCAATCATCAAATGGGCACTTGAAGATTTTTGGACAGCAATACAGCAGTCACTTGTTTTAATCATAAATTTTCAAATATTAATCCAAAAATAGCAAACTAAGACTTTCTGGAAAGCTTAAAAAGTTCTCTACAATTTTGGTATTGTCATTACAACATGATTCAGCACTTAGCAAGGTCAAAACGTGCTAATACACAGCGCTGTCCAGATTTGGACAGATTCAGGCTAGCAACTTCAAAAATTCACAACTGAAGATTCAGACATCCAAACAAAGTGATTTTAGACTTTTTAGAAAGATAATTAAATTTTCTACAAATTGTTTATAAACATCACTGGCTAGTTTAATATGTATCAAGGGTAAAATACACTATGAAGGTTGTGCTGTCCAGAAATGGACAGATTCAGTCTTCACACTTCAATCATTTATAATTTAATCTTCAGATCACCAAAAAGAGTGATCTAAGACTTTTTGGAAAGCTCAGCAAAAGTACTATATAACTTTTGTAATCACTAAGAAGTGATTCAATGTTTAACTAAATCAAACAGCACAGTTTTCGAAATCTGTTCTGACGGTGGACAGAACACAGCAAGCAGTTTATAAAATTCATAACTCTTAAACCGTCAGTCCTTTAGTTATGAAATTTTAACCCAAGCAAGATCAGAAAAGCATCTACAACTTTATTATAACGACCATGAACAGATTGCAACATTAAATTGAGCAAACAATGCAGTTTCTGAAATCTGTACAGAATTTGGACAGATTCAGGTACTGGAATTGTGAGAAGCATAACCTCTAAACCATTAATCCTAAGATCATGAAATTTTAGGACAGGGTAGATATTTAAGTTAACTACAACTTTTATATATAACATCTTCACATAAAACATAATTTTATTTACTAGATAAATCGCACAACCAAAACTGTACACGCAGAAATTTCAGCTTGCAAGCACAAGAGCACTTACATCAATCATCAAGCAAAATCATAGAGAGATGCTACCCCTTCTTAATTCTAGCTTGTCATGACTTAGTTATCAAACTCGTAATCCATATCAATGCAAAATTTCACGCGCTCGTGTTATCTAAGTTGATTAACATGAAAGGGACACCTTACCTTACTAGTGAAATCTGGCAGGTGAGGGTAAGTTAATTTCGAACTTTATATTGCAACACATATTCATTCTAAATGTCATCAAGTGACCACAATATCCCACGAGGAAATAGGAACACTAGTTTCTAGTTTTATGCCTACAAATACGTTATTAACCATTTTTAACCATTTAATTTGCATCGATCGACTTAACCTCTAACTCGACGATTTGAGCACCACAAATCACGGAATTTCATCCAAACATCCGGCGTCACATAGGGAGTCTACTGATTAACTCGCAACACACTTGAAGCATTAGAGGCACATATATATAACAATCACTTAACGCAATTGACTACTACTTAGCAAGAGTTGCTAACACAGTGTGAACTAACAAACCATTTTGGACACCGCAACTCAAAACATGGGTAGAAGCAGATTAATTAGCCTTTCTTAACCATTTCTCAACCTAAATTGGATAACACACAAGCCACATCGAACACCACATTTTAGGTGATCCACCATGTCGAGCATCAATTTTACCACATAAATAAAATCATCACACATGACCTCGACGGAGTCTACTAACTCCCCTGTTCTTATCACTAAGACGGACACGCGTCGCATACATGTTCATCAACACATCTCTCGCATAAATTTGCATTTCAACACTAATTCTCCACATACATACACCATGTTTTTGCTTGCTAACCACTAACTCACCCGCATACCGGCGACCAACAAGCATTTTACCAAACACATTACACGCATGAGAACTCAAACAGTGATACGACTGTCTAGTTAACACATAATCCCACGCGACTGCGTCTGTTCCTAACACCATCACAATCACACTTCACATATACTTCATCACTGGACAGCACAAACCGTACCGGTACTTACCACAGAAGGCAATAGAGGAGGCTGTCGAATGCGACGGAGCGTGGCGAGGACTAGCGAGTCGTCGACGGCTACGCGTCGAAGCGAGCTGGAGCGATAGGGGCTGCGCGTCGGAGAACCACACGCAGCGAGGACGAAGGTGATGTCGACGACGGGCACCGCGAGCGTGACAAGGTGGAGCACGCGCCACGGAGGAGCTGCTGCGGCTGCTGGTTGGTGCGGCATAGCGCACGGGTGGCCAACGATGCATGGCGACCCGACTCGGCATTGCGTCGAATAGGTGGCGCGCGCGGCTGGCGTGCTGCTGCTACTTGGCGCTGCACAGCGAGGGAGCGGTAGCGAAGTCCGTTGACGACGCATAGGAGGAGTTCGGTTCGGCGTCCTGGAGGTGGTCCATGGCACTGGCGAGCTGCTGTCAGCGGCATCTAGCGAGCACCCTGGCGAGGTGGAGCAGGAACACAGGGGCACTGGAAGTACGGCAGGGGGCGTTGCTGCGCTAGCTGGGGGAAAAAGAAGTGCGCCAAGGCCATGACGCGTGCTGGAGCTGGGTGCTCTGCGCCGGCTCACCAGGGAAGGGCACACCTGCGCCATGCTCCAATGGAGGGGACAGGGAGGAGGTTGCCTGGGGGAAGTGCAGGGGAGCTCGGATTTGAGGGAACAGGGGGCGCCGGACTCCAGCCATTGAGGGGAATCCCGACCAGAGTAGGGGGAGCTCGAGCAGTGAAGAAGACCTGCAGAAGATGGGGAGGGCGCCGGCCTGCAGGGGGGCTGCTCGCCATGGGCGGGGACTGAGGAAGGGGATGGCGCCCATGGGGAGGGAGGCCTGCTGCTCCCTGGTGCAGGAGCTCGGCCTGGAGGGGAGGAGCCAAGGGGGAGGGGCTACACCATGCTTGCGGTTGAGGGAGCACGCCATGGGAGGAGCCTTGTGCCAGCCAAAACAGAGAAAGGGGAGTTGGCGTGGGGGAGAAGGAGAAGGGCTGGTGGCTGTGGCGGCTAGGGGTAGGAATGAAAAATTCCCAAGTGCAAGGGAAGAGCACCCCTATTTATAGAAGGTGGCTAGGGTTAGGGTTTCAAATGGGCCAAATGGGCTGGGTTGGGCTGGCCCAAACACGTTATCGGGCTGCGCTAAACATTTTCTGGAATAAAATGTTTCCGCGGAATTTATCTGTACACAGAACAGAGCGAAATAGATTTCGGCGAACGGACGATTGAGCAATTAATTCGGCCGAGAGTTTGACTTGAATTCGCTCGGAAATAATTCCCTACGCGTGATTCGAAAATAAATCATCCTGAGATTTGATTGGCTTGGATTTTTAGTCGGAGAAGGCGAATCGTGATATTTTAAAATCGTTGTCGATACGGGGTTTTGAGTTCGGTTCGGACATGAGATATTTGGCCGAGTCGGATAAAATTGATTAGAGGACGACATATTGAGCATTTAGTTTGAGAGTACGGATTCGGATAAAATAGTCAGACATAGATCAACATTCGAGGAATTAAAATCGGGCTCAGACCAAATAACAGCTGTCGAGAGTTTGATTTAAATGAGCTTCAGATGAGATTTATAATTCGAGATGGATTATCGAGTTCGTATTCGTGTCGAGAATTAAAAGTTTTAACAGGCTCAAAAATTGGTTGTTTTCTCGCGATCGAATATCTCTGAATTCGGTGAACTTCCAAGAGAAAGCCTGATAAACAGAGATAGGCACGATCGAGAAATAGAAATTTGTACTGAGCATCCGAGATTAGGATTAATCTCCCGACATAATGCGAAATTGACACCTGGGGTGTCACAGCCTTCCCCCCTTAAACAGAATCTCGTCCCGAGATTCGAATGAGGATCTTTAAGGGCGGAGAAGCATGTAACTCCCAGACTGATGATAGATGCCGATTCATAAGATGTCATCAGATGGATATGGAAGATAGATTTGGACAGAATATCGTGACGTATCGAGACAAAATGCAGCGATCACTCTGAGAGAATGTCCACAAAAGATAGCACATCAGCATAGTCTCGTAACGGATCACGACTATTAACCACGATACCATCGCGTGCCGAGCAGCTCAACCATGTGTGCACCATAGTAGGCTCTCGGTTTCGTCGCGGCACCATCAGTTGTTAGTCATGACACCATTACCAAACGTAACCAACGAGAATTTTCACATAAATAGATGGAGCCCATGAGAGTATGGCTTAGAAAATGTGACTGAAGTTGAAGCAAAGATTGTTGGCAAAAGAGCATCAGATGAGCATTTTTATTTAACTCAGAGAACCAATTTATGATCAACATGGAGATTATCAGATCAGATATTAGCACGAGATTTGATATGAGGATGAACCGACCATGAGATCAAAATAGATTGTTGAGCTTTTAGAGCCATGAGAGAACCAAGGACAACAATGAAATCCATTGAACTAAATGGATACACTGATTAGAGATAAGTTGATAAAACAGCGTCATGATCCTCAAAGAAGGGGTATGAGAATGATCAGAAGTGAGAGATTTAGGCAGATCAACATCTGATACTTGAGAACGGGTTATAGCAGATACCCAGATAACGGGGCAGAATCATTAAGGGATCCAGAGATTCGGATGATAAAGCCACAACATGATTCACAAGGAAAGAGATCACCAGATCCATGCGAAAGGAGAGGTAGGCAACAAGATCAGCTGGATGATCAACAGGAATGCTATGAAGTTTCAGGGGCAAGGATTTATGGAAAGAAACATGGCCTTGATAGGGTTTGCGTAACTAGACACCAACAATAATTTTTTTTTGACACAACAAGTGCACAAGGAAGTTTTAGTTTGGCTAGCGGTTAAGCTATGGGGGTCTACAAGTTGTGCAGGTGTAACTTTATGGGTAAAACACACAAGGGTTAGAAAATACCAACACAAGCAGGATTTTTTTTAGAGGTTTCACTTGCTAACCACTAGGTCGTTTGGAGAAGGAGGTTTTTTTTATGGGCAAAACAGGCAACAAAACAAAAAAAAATTATTGGCAAAGAGGGTTGAACAATTATAATATCACCTAGCTAGCAAGACAAGAGAAACACATAGCATGACCTAACAAGACTTACCAATCCGACGCAAGGTAAAGCATTTCTTATAGTTCCTAACATAGCAGTACAACACATTATTCACAATTTCTTATTATTAGAATAAAGGTGAGAGAAGCATGTTGGTGCACAAGAGACAAGGATGCGACAATCATGATGCATGCTCATTCTAGTCGTCTTCTCAGACCTAACTAATTTTTCGGAGGCTTCTACAGCATCCTTATTAATAGTAGTAGCCTTTATGGCCTAAATAATTAGCCACCTAGCTACCCATCTATTTCCTAAGGCTTCACGTTCTAGGTCTATCATTATCGTCCTGATATCTATCCAACTTTGGTTTCTAAGCAAGTTTTACTTTAGAAAAGGTTGGACATCATGACTTATTGACTTCTCTGTACTGGTATTCGCTCCGATACCAGCTGTGGCGGAACCGCCCGAATTATTCCAACTTAAGTGCCTAAGCCCCGCCTTAGAGGCTAGACCACACTTAAATGGGAATAAATCGTCAGTCCCTCGGATCTAGTCCGACGAGGCCACTTATCCAGGATCGAATACCACTAGCTCACACGAAGGTGAGGCACAGAGAAATACAATGAAACATAATACCACAAATTTAAGAAGTACCATTAGTGATTACATTATCGGAGTTTCAAAAATAATAAACATAATTTTAATGCAGCGGAAATAACTAACGGAGAAAACCGAGTAACATGGCGAAGCCTGGCCACGCTACTCCTCCTGGTCCTCTCCTGCGGAAGCAGTAACCCACTCGACCGTCTATCCCGGTGGTAGGGATGAAGGCCAAGTCACACCATCAACAAATCATCCTAAGGAGTACCTGCAAAAATTATGCCACAAGCAAGGCTGAGTATACTAATACTCAGCTAGACTTACCCGGTGTGAGGAGTCTACTCCTCTACCTCTAGACATGCAGCTGTTTGGCTGTGGGGTTTGGTTTGCCAAAAGCACTAGCTGAGTCTAAAATCAAGTTTTAGCTTTTCAAGTTTTAGTATGATCCTTTTCGACTAGATGTGTACCTCGCTATTCATACATGGTATCAAACATTTTATCAATCAACATCTTTTTGTCAGTCACCTCATTTCCACTTATTACTCAATGCAGTACAATGGATCAAGCAGTCTCATTAGCTGCGAGAAGCAGACGATTCGAATCGAGTTTTTATCCTTGCAAGGTAAACCTAAACACACGACATGCAGGGGCACTCCGTCCCCACACACATCAACCGTCCCCATCGATTCCCCGTCAGCAGATCAGGGCTCACCGCCTTGGCGTACAATGCCTCACTGACCCCGACTGCCGTCGTGCAGTGACCGCACTTGTACCCACCATAACCGGAATGGGAGACCACGTCTCAGGTCGCGTGAGGGGATATGTCCACTGCCAGGTTCACTCAGGTACTAGGCTTACCGATTTACCATATTTCTCGGCATGTGCTTAGTACGTTCAAACGCTTGACACAGGTATCCGCACGTTAATCCTTATTCCAATTTCATCTCGTAGACCACGCATCCCCATGGATCCGTGTCCACAGCCCAACATCAGTATGATATGAAAGTGGATACAACCAATTTCCTGACCTCGCGCGAGTGCTAGAAAAATCACTCGACTTCTACCGAGATCCCTAATTAGTAAAGCAACTACTCGACCTAGCATACTAGTATCCATCTCAAAAGGAAATCCTGAGTTAATGCAACTAGGGTTTCAGACAACTCCTACACTTAAGTGCACAGTACAAGCCTACAAACATTAAGTGCAGTAAAATAGCATATATAACGGTTATGCATAAAACCGGGGCTTGCCTTTAGTTTAACACTTAGATAGTGTTTGTCGGGTGGCACTCGCTTGGCGAGCATCCACTGGTTATGTCCATCCTTCAGGTCGTCCACCACGGCATCTTGTGGTTGGCACCACAACACTGGCTCGATCATCATCTCTCGGTCCTATATGAGGTGCAATATGCATGTGTATGAATATAATGGAATAGCACAAGAAACTTTAAGTATACGCTAGCGAATGAAACACTAAGTAGCGAGACATCACAAGCAACCACACCCACTAGCGTTAGCTAACTACATATCGTCGAGCGCACAACATTACACCACTAAAAAGACGACAAACATTTTGGATATTTACGCAACACAATACTACGTCACAATTAACTAGAGAAAGAACATATAAAAACATGACACATATATTATCTCAAGCTTAGCCATGGCAATTCTATGTGAATTTAGTGTCAACCAATCATTTTTAGCCAAAAGGGTGAACTCAATCATCAAATGGGCACTTGCAGATTTTTGGACAGCAATACAGCAGTCACTTGTTTTAATCATAACTTTTCAAATATTAATCCAAAAATAGCAAAATAAGACTTTCTGGAAAGCTTAAAAAGTTCTCTACAATTTTGGTATTGTCATTACAACATGATTCAGCACTTAGCAAGGTCAAAACGTGCTAATACACAGCGCTGTCCAGATTTGGACAGATTCAGGCTAGCAACTTCAAAAATCCACAACTGAAGATTCAGACATCCAAACAAAGTGATTTTAGACTTTTTAGAAAGATAATTAAATTTTCTACAAATTGTTTATAAACATCACTGGCTAGTTTAATATGTATCAAGGGTAAAATACACTATGAAGGTTGTGCTGTCCAGAAATGGACAGATTCAGTCTTCACACTTCAATCATTCATAATTTAATCTTCAGATCACCAAAAAGAGTGATCTAAGACTTTTTGGAAAGCTCAGCAAAAGTACTATATAACTTTTGTAATCACTAAGAAGTGATTCAATGTTTAACTAAATCAAACAGCACAGTTTTCGAAATCTGTTCTGACGGTGGACAGAACACAGCAAGCAGTTTATAAAATTCATAACTCTTAAACCGTCAGTCCTTTTGTTATGAAATTTTAACCCAAGCAAGATCAGAAAAGCATCTACAACTTTATTATAACGACCATGAACAGATTGCAACATTAAATTGAGCAAACAATGCAGTTTCTGAAATCTGTACAGAATTTGGACAGATTCAGGTACTGGAATTGTGAGAAGCATAACCTCTAAACCATTAATCCTAAGATCATGAAATTTTAGGACAGGGTAGATATTTAAGTTAACTACAACTTTTATATATAACATCTTCACATAAAACATAATTTTATTTACTAGATAAATCGCACAACCAAAACTGTACACGCAGAAATTTCAGCTTGCAAGCACAAGAGCACTTACATCAATCATCAAGCAAAATCATAGAGAGATGCTACCCCTTCTTAATTCTAGCTTGTCATGACTTAGTTATCAAACTCGTAATCCATATCAATGCAAAATTTCACGCGCTCGTGTTATCTAAGTTGATTAACATGAAAGGGACACCTTACCTTACTAGTGAAATCTGGCAGGTGAGGGTAAGTTAATTTCGAACTTTATATTGCAACACATATTCATTCTAAATGTCATCAAGTGACCACAACATCCCACGAGGAAATAGGAACACTAGTTTCTAGTTTTATGCCTACAAATACGTTATTAACCATCTTAACCATTTAATTTGCATCGATCGACTTAACCTCTAACTCGACGATTTGAGCACCACAAATCACGGAATTTCATCCAAACATCCGGCGTCACATAGGGAGTCTACTGATTAACTCGCAACACACTTGAAGCATTAGAGGCACATATATATAACAATCACTTAACGCAATTGACTACTACTTAGCAAGAGTTGCTAACACAGTGTGAACTAACAAACCATTTTGGACACCGCAACTCAAAACATGGGTAGAAGCAGATTAATTAGCCTTTCTTAACCATTTCTCAACCTAAATTGGATAACACACAAGCCACATCGAACACCACATTTTAGGTGATCCACCATGTCGAGCATCAATTTTACCACATAAATAAAATCATCACACATGACCTCGACGGAGTCTACTAACTCCCCTGTTCTTATCACTAAGACGGACACGCGTCGCATACATGTTCACCAACACATCTCTCGCATAAATTTGCATTTCAACACTAATTCTCCACATACATACACCATGTTTTTGCTTGCTAACCACTAACTCACCCGCATACCGGCGACCAACAAGCATTTTACCAAACACATTACACGCATGAGAACTCAAACAGTGATACGACTGTCTAGTTAACACATAATCCCACGCGACTGCGTCTGTTCCTAACACCATCACAATCACACTTCGCATATACTTCATCACTGGACAGCACAAACCGTACCGGTACTTACCACAGAAGGCAATAGAGGAGGCTGTCGAATGCGACGGAGCGTGGCGAGGACTAGCGAGTCGTCGACGGCTACGCGTCGAAGCGAGCTGGAGCGATAGGGGCTGCGCGTCGGAGAACCACACGCAGCGAGGACGAAGGTGATGTCGACGACGGGCACCGCGAGCGTGACAAGGTGGAGCACGCGCCACGGAGGAGCTGCTGCGGCTGCTGGTTGGTGCGGCATAGCGCACGGGTGGCCAACGATGCATGGCGACCCGACTCGGCATTGCGTCGAATAGGTGGCGCGCGCGGCTGGCGTGCTGCTGCTACTTGGCGCTGCACAGCGAGGGAGCGGTAGCAAAGTCCGTTGACGACGCATAGGAGGAGTTCGGTTCGGCGTCCTGGAGGTGGTCCATGGCACTGGCGAGCTGCTGTCAGCGGCATCTAGCGAGCACCCTGGCGAGGTGGAGCAGGAACACAGGGGCACTGGAAGTACGGCAGGGGGCGTTGCTGCGCTAGCTGGGGGAAAAAGAAGTGCGCCAAGGCCATGACGCGTGCTGGAGCTGGGTGCTCTGCGCCGGCTCACCAGGGAAGGGCACACCTGCGCCATGCTCCAATGGAGGGGACAGGGAGGAGGTTGCCTGGGGGATGTGCAGGGGAGCTCGGATTTGAGGGAACAGGGGGCGCCGGACTCCAGCCATTGAGGGGAATCCCGACCAGAGTAGGGGGAGCTCGAGCAGTGAAGAAGACCTGCAGAAGATGGGGAGGGCGCCGGCCTGCAGGGGGGCTGCTCGCCATGGGCGGGGACTGAGGAAGGGGATGGCGCCCATGGGGAGGGAGGCCTGCTGCTCCCTGGTGCAGGAGCTCGGCCTGGAGGGGAGGAGCCAAGGGGGAGGGGCCACACCATGCTTGCGGTTGAGGGAGCACGCCATGGGAGGAGCCTTGTGCCAGCCAAAACAGAGAAAGGGGAGTTGGCGTGGGGGAGAAGGAGAAGGGCTGGTGGCTGTGGCGGCTAGGGGTAGGAATGAAAAATTCCCAAGTGCAAGGGAAGAGCACCCCTATTTATAGAAGGTGGCTAGGGTTAGGGTTTCAAATGGGCCAAATGGGCTGGGTTGGGCTAGCCCAAACACGTTATCGGGCTGCGCTAAACATTTTCTGGAATAAAATGTTTCCGCGGAATTTATCTGTACACAGAACAGAGCGAAATAGATTTCGGCGAACGGACGATTGAGCAATTAATTCGGCCGAGAGTTTGACTTGAATTCGCTCGGAAATAATTTCCTACGCGTGATTCGAAAATAAATCATCCTGAGATTTGATCGGCTTGGATTTTTAGTCGGAGAAGGCGAATCGTGATATTTTAAAATCGTTGTCGATACGGGGTTTTGAGTTCGGTTCGGACATGAGATATTTGGCCGAGTCGGATAAAATTGATTAGAGGACGACATATTGAGCATTTAGTTTGAGAGTACGGATTCGGATAAAATAGTCAGACATAGATCAACATTCGAGGAATTAAAATCGGGCTCAGACCAAATAACAGCTGTCGAGAGTTTGATTTAAATGAGCTTCAGATGAGATTTATAATTCGAGATGGATTATCGAGTTCGTATTCGTGTCGAGAATTAAAAGTTTTAACAGGCTCCAAAATTGGTTGTTTTCTCGCGATCGAATATCTCTGAATTCGGTGAACTTCCAAGAGAAAGCCTGATAAACAGAGATAGGCACGATCGAGAAATAGAAATTTGTACTAAGCATCCGAGATTAGGATTAATCTCCCGACATAATGCGAAATTGACACCTGGGGTGTCACACCTTTCCTCTCTCCCTGCGCCGTGGGCCAGCCCTGTCAGTTCCGCCGCCTCCGCGCTCGCCGTGGACCAGCGCGTGCGCACTCACGCACGTCACCGGATTTCTCGGCCACGACGCCCGCCCACGCGCCCAGCTCCCTTCTTAGAGCCTCGCTAGTGCCCCACGCACACCCCTCGCCTCATTTCGCTCAGCTTCACCCTCTCTCGCGCTCTGCGCACGCCGCCAGCCACCGCCGGAGACCGTGCCCGCGTTCCCAGCCATCCAGCTCGCCGAAGACCGCTCCAAGCCTCCCCGAGCTCCGCCCCGAGGTGAGACACCTGTCCCCGTGCCTAATTTTCCCTATTGCGCTCTGTGCTCGGCCAATTTTGGCTCGCCGGTGCTCGGTCACGGCAGTCCGCCGTACTCACGCGGTGTCCGGCCATCCCCGACCTCGTCTAGTGCCCATGCTTTGGCCCAGGGTGTTCCCCCACCTCTACTGGAACTAGCCCGAGCCCTATCACGGCCGATTGCCCCCTTTAGCGGCCAGGATTCCTCACCGGAGTTACTCCGGCCCGCCCGAGACCCTCTCCCCGTCGTTCTCCCCTCTCTGCCCTCGGACTCGTGGCCTCTTTTGCGCCATTGAGTTCGTCGTGGCATCCTGTCCCTCTCCGCCCAACTCCGGCGACCCCAGAGCCACCCTAGTTCGCGCCAGCCTCAACTCCGGCGACCCCACCGCCGTGGAGAGGAACAGTGCCGCCCGCAGCCGTCCGTCCCCCCTGGTCTGATCCCATCCATCCGATTCAGATCGCACGGCTCAGATCAGGGATAACGCTTCGCGCACGCGCGCCTAACGCCCTAGCCTGCCTGTCAGCACCCAAACCCTCTAGCGCTGGGCCCTGCTCGGTCAGTGCGCTCTCCCCCTCTATCGCTGATGCCCCTGGCCCACTTGTCAGTGCTCGCCCGCCCGCGCACGTGCGCCCTCGGCCGCAGATCTAATCTCAGTCGTTGGTTTTAGATCTGACGATTAGATTCACCCGATACCCCTTCGCGCGGTAGTTTTCTTAAAGAGACCCTCGGTTTATTGGAAATCACCCTGTCGTCCCTAGTTTTCATGCGCAGGCCCCTGTAATCTTGCATATGTAACCCTAGACTTTTAAATATTCACAGAATTTGACCTAATTTCATATTTTGAATTCCCAAACTTGTTTATTTCATAACTTTTGCATATGAACTCCAAATTTAGTGATTCAAATTGCAAAATGTTCATAGAATTATTCTCTGTTTAAATAAAATGGTTTAACTTACTGTCTACACACTTTAATTTTTTGAATTGAATATGAACTAATGTAGATGTATTTTTATTTATTTAATAAAATAAATAAAAGGGGAACCTTAGATATTTAAACATGTGTAAGCTTGTGAGATTAATAATGTGTATTACATAAGTTTACCTCTGTTCTAAATTTTAGGTCACAATAAAATAGGTTGAACTATGTTTATATACTTGTAAGTAACACTTAGGGAAATAGTAATCTATTTTCAAATAAAGTTAATGTATGTTATAGTTTATGTTATACTTTGAATTCATTATCTCTTATGTAGTATTGTGTCCTTTTAAGATGCATTCCTATGTTTGTACATGTTTGGTGTGTTGTTTATTTGTACTTTCCAAATGTATTGAATGCATGCTCGCTTTATTTAGACAACGAGCAGTCCGAGGTTCCTGAGTGTGTTGTCGGAGACCTCCTTGAGCAACAACCTGGTGAAGGCAAGTGTCCTCTAACCCAATATGTCCTACTTACTTTATAATTCATTGTCCCGCATTACTTTATGAAACCTAAGGATTGACTAGCTTTCTATTTACCTTATCCTTGTTTACCTTTTTGGATTACCATGGTTAGCATGTTGCTATTGCCTTAACTTAATCAACGAACATGATGTGAACAATTATGATACGATACTGTTATCTTGAATATGTGGATGATCTTGTGATACCTTAGGGGGCTCAGGCCTTTTCCCTGAGTACCTCTCCGTAAGGACCTATTCGTGGAGTGACCAACCGGGATAACAGTGCAACCATGAGGGTGGAATGGGATGCCCTTAGCTGATTAATTAGATGAACCTGGGGGTGTAGTTGGCTTTGCCAGAGGGCCGTCAATGGGGGCCGGGGCATAGTGCTCGCTCTGCCAAGGTTGGGGTGCAGAGGTTCTTTCGATTTGGTTTTGTTAGTCACCCACCTTGGGGAGGTGTACTGCGTTTGTACGACTGGCAAAACCTAACGAGCAGCTATGCACTAGGGGAGTCTTTGTAAAGGCTACATAGTGTATCCCTGGCCATTCACCTTGGTAGTGAAGATCGGGTCTGTACAACCCAGGCTGGAAAGGGATCACGACTTGTGGGTGAAGTGTACAACCTCTGCAGAGTGTTAAAAACTGGTATATCAGCCGAGCTCACGGTTAAGAGCAGCCTTGGGATCCTCTTTGATTAGAAGAACTTTAGGTACTTTTAGGATGATGATTAAGAATGTTGATTATAAAATCTAATCTCTGGTATTTCCTCGTTTGAGGAAGTATTTTTGGGTAATAACTGGGTTTATTACTAAAAGTTGGCTCTACTAATAATAATAAATATTTGACTAACCTAAAAGCAACTGCTTGACCTCAACCCCATATACAGCTAGTCCACTTTAGCCAAACGGGACATTTGCTGAGTATGTTGATGTGTACTCACCCTTGCTTTACAAACCACCCCACCCCAGGTTGTCCCCACTATACTCAGTACTCAGGAGGTGATGCTGGCAACATGGAAGATTTCAAGGAGTTTCAGGACTACGACGAGTTCTAGTTCTTTCTTAGTGGCAAACCCCCAGTCAGGTGCCTGTGTAGGCTTAGCATCTACGTTTCGTAATTCCGCACTTTGATATTTATGTTGAACAATGGTTATGTATTAGACTCTGTGGATGTCTTGGACATCTTGATGTAATAAAGTACCCTTTCGCTATTTATTTCGAGCATTGTGTGATGATGTCTAATTATGTAATCATTGTGTACGTGAGTTTCTGATCCTGGCATGTACATGGTTCGCATTCCGTTTGCCTTCCAAAATCGGGTGTGACAGGACAACACCCCTGGGCCGGCGTGCTTGCACACAAACCTCTCGTTCATGAACCTCTCGCTATAGATGGACTCCCCGCCAGTTTTGGTGTCCCAAGTGAGTTGCCGCCTTGGCACATGAAGCCTGTGACCACGCGGTAGAACATGGAGCCACTGTAGTGGAGTGGCCTGCCAGACCTACCCATGCCCATCTCGCTCGTGCACTGCTTTAGGATCAAGGACACTGGCTAAAGGGGATGGATAGATGGTTTTAACTAAAATCAAAGACACTTGGCAAATTTAATTAGTACAACAAGATAATCAAATTTTTCTAGCCTATGTTGAGATTAACTTGGTTTGCAACCTAGGATAAACAAGTGAACCATATTGCTAGTAATGAAAGATATCACAAACTAAATTCAAGTAATGGCTCCGTAACAAAGTAATCAACACACAAGATACAAGATTTTTTACCATGGTCTCGGTGATTTGTCGATCACCCATAATGCATCCTGAGGTGGACCCAATGCACTCAACTCTTCTATCAAGACTCCGCTTAATCTCTTGAGTTGGAAAGTCAAAGAGTCACTCGTACCTTGATTTCACTATAGTCACTTTCACCGCTCCAGTGAGGCTAGCGCGAGCCTCTCACAATCACCACTATAGCCTCTCTACAATATTTGTTGGAGAGGTCAACGGGGAACCTTCACCAAGCTGTCTCGGAGGTGGCAATCTCTAAGAGTAACAAGTTGAAGGACCGGTGAGGCGACCAGAGGGGGTGAATAGGAGCCACTATAAAAATCTCAAACTGCGAACACTTATTACTTGGTTCCCTGACCCAATCCAACCTCTAGGGACAATAAAAGCACTCTGCAAAAGAACAGCTCAACCATGGAACGATTGACTGCTCCTACCGAGTTCTAGAGAAGAATCAGAGCTCAACTGGGGCAAAAAGACTTGATTTGAACCCAAACTTTCACAAGAACTCCAAAGAGGACCCCAAAGGTCTAGTAAAAATTTTGGGTCAAAGTCCGAGAAAAATGACAAGCGGCACTGCCGCTCGTAGGTGCGGCAGTGCCGGACAGCAAAATTTTTCCAAAATGTTCTCAAATTTTACAGGCAACAAGATACAAGGAAGAAAAGGTGAACCATGAAGTTTGACCAGAAAAGGATCAAAACTCCTTATCCGACAGTGTTGGGCTTGAGAGCGGCAGTGTCACGCAGTCGAAACTTCATAGAATCTCATCAAACTTTATAGATAGTTTTTGTAGAGGGAAATATGTCTACTAGTGAAGAATCAACTCCAGCAACACAGAAAGCAGCACAGATCAAAAATCCCATTTTGGTTGGGGTTTTGATGGGGTTTTCTATTTCGAAATCAAACTAAGTTCTTCCCAAACCACGACCAAAAACTACAAGAACTAAGTGTATGTGGTGGTTTAAGAAGTGCAACTCATCACCAATCAAAAAAGATGGAAAGGGGAGAACAAGAGACCAAAACAACTCCAAATTTTAGCAAGAGTAAAAACTGAGATAGAGAGAAGATCAAGCGATGTGGGTCGTACGAGCGACTCTTCCTCGGATTAAACTTGCAGATCACAAACATAGTGGACAGTTACAAAATCATTGCGGATCTCTCGGCTCAACTACTGGCTACTTGGAGAGGAAAACTAGGAGTTATAAAATGAGTGCTCTAAACAAATGGCAACCGAGAGATACTGAATTAACTAGCCCTCCCCTCTATTTATAGAGGGTTATTTCTACTTCCTAAACTATCCCTATTTATATAGAGTCTATCCACTCTGTCAGGGGCAAAATAGAACAACTCCTAGGTTTTTTTATCCAATGTTCTCGTGCTCCACAAAAAGTTGCTTCGCCTTGACGCACCCTTCGCTATACCGCCACATGCCGCCACCGCTTCCATTCGGAACCACCGATGTCGTCGAGTTTTGAGGCCCAAACCCAGTAAAACCCGTCATCCGTAGCGCAAGGTGGTTTTGAGGCACAACCACCACCGTTGTGAGTATCGCATCGTGTGCGTGTCCCCCATGTCCTGGAAAAGTCTCCCGCCAGTACTCAACCGCGTCGGCAACACGGCTCACTCCGCCACGTCCTCGCGCGAGTGCGTGTCCTAGGTGTCTGCCACCACGGCTGGTCACCTGGCTGCTCCAGTTCGTCGGCCAAGACCCATCACTTGTCCTTCACCACTTCCAGTCCATCAGCCCAAGCCCACATGACCTTCACCTCAGCCGTCGACCACTATCCCTGTGCTCCACACCTGCACACCATAAGCCAACCGACATGGTTGCAGATACATAATCTCATGCCTCGGTGAGTCCACGACTGGACCTAAGATGCTACCCATTGACAATCACTCATCATCTACCCAAACCACAAGGGACAAGTCAATCTTGTGTTCGCACAAGTCGAAGACAATTTCTTGATTATCCTCCTAGTGCCTCAAGATTCAATAATGTGATGTAATGCACTAGATCACTCTCAAACTCACTAAAATGCAATCCTAAGAAATGTGTGTGAGTGTGAGAAGTTGGATGGCTTAAATGTGCTCAATAGATGGTTCAAATGGCCAAGACAGATGTCCAACACCCGGACTCCATCTATTTATAGCACACCCACACCAAACTAGCCGTTATGGGCCAACTACCCCTTTTCTGCGCACTTACGTATGGTCCGTGCCCTAAGGTCGGATGGTCCACACCTACTATAACGACTACTTTTCATTCAAAAAGTTAACAAAGCTATCAAAAAAGTGAGCCACAGACAATCTGTCAACCACAAAATAAAATCATCTCTAGCTCTGTACACCTGGCTTTGCACACTAGTTTAGAACTTGCGGATGGTCCATAACCTAGGCTAGGACTGTCTACAAGACAATGCCATGAAAACATACAGTCCCTGCACCAATCTAAGAGAACTAAGAATGGTCCATGCTCTGAGCCGATGGTTGGCAGAACTCTTCAGGGACTTAGCCAAAAACTGAGGCATTGCTGGCCTCTATTGTGGACAGTTCGACCACCTGGCCCAGATGGTCCGCAATACAAATTTTGTGAACCACACAGAAGTTACATATTTCTGCAACCTTCCTGTTAGCCTCATGGATGATCCGGCTACACAGCCAGCACGGTCCACAGTACACAATTCAACACCTTTTTCAAAATCCTCTTTTGAAAAGATTTTTCTTTCGCAACCGGAAGTGTTATTATCCCTCATGCTTATGCAGCAACTATATGACCTATGAGGCACTAAGAAATCTGTGAAAAAACCACCATTGACCCCTCTTGATAGTACGTCTATCTAACCTACTAATCTGGTCAATATACATCTCTAATCTCCTCTTGACCGGCAAACGATAAAACGTATGTTTTTACCTTTGCCTTAGCTATCCATTTGATTCCACTAAGTCCTTCAAGACTTTATATAGCTCACATATGCATCGAACAACATGCATTTTTATTTCCCAAGAAAATCATTAGCCCACACATGTTTGTCATCAATTACCAAAACACTAGACTAGATGCTTCAAAATAGCGCGTAGAATTTCTCCGTTGTGCGGGGCACCTCACTCGCGTAGATCTCCATCATGATGCGGCCTGCAGGGGCACCACCCATCATCATGTCGAAGTACATGCGTGGGTTCTCGGTTGCCATCGTTGCTACAGCTTCTTAGTAGTGTCGTAGCTAGGATTTTAGGGTGTGTTTGGAACTGCTTTACTCTATCAACTCCAGCTCTACTCCACCATGGAGGAGCTCAACACTAGAGTTTAATAATGCATAATATTTTGATGTGTTTCGCTTGTAACCCAGCTCTAACTCGAAATTATGGTTATGTCAAAAAATACGTATGTTATCCAAATCCTTGTACCCATCCAAGCGTCATGGTAGTCGAGCTCTTCAATTGCCACTGCATCACCGATGGGTCTGGTGCCGCCCAGTCCTCGCGTGTTTCCCACCGCCTTCCTCATCCTCGAGATCCTTGACCACGTGCGCCTTGCCATGCCGACTGTCGTCGCTGCCATGCACTACGTACGTAATACCTAGAAAGCAAGCAATGCAAGCTAGGTATAGTAGGCCAATAGGATCTAACATCCATGGCAATCCTCAGCTCCATCTTGAACACCCCCTCTACGCACTCCATCGCTAGCTCCAACGTGGCGCCGACGCCCCTCAGCCTCACGCCCTCACCTCGTCGGATGACAAAAGGAAAGAACAGATTGAAAAAAAACAATTGTTATTTCTCTGTAACGAGTGGCATTGGTGGATAATTAATCTCGAACTCCATGTTTACATCTGAAAAAATGTTTTGTGGTGTACCTATTTGGCTGCTTCACCAAAATGGTGGAGTTGATCCGAACACCATGTTTTTTGGGGAGCGGAGTTGCTAGAGTTAATAATGTTTGGCAAAAAAATTTGGAGCAGAGCAGCAAAACATGAAGTGGAGCAGTCCCAAACATCCCCTAGTGGTGGGTGGTCCAACTTAAACTTTTTAACAATATAAGTACATCACATTGGCATGTAAATAAAAATTACTAAATTTAATATAGTTAAATAAAAAGGTCTTACAATCATTTAGCATCTTAAAAATAAAAGATATACAAAACATCTAACATCTTAAAAATAAAACTATAAAAATATCAAATATAATATGGTTGTATGTATTGCACACACACATATTACTGAATGAGAGTTGATCGAGCAGGTGTTGTTGCTGAGATTTTACGATATTTGCGTGGTGAGCGTGATCTTCTCCTGCTTAAGCGACTTGATGCGAGCAGCGACATGGAACCTGTTGTACCGAGACCACAGCGCGTGTGCGGTGTAGTCATGCTCGATCTTCTTGGTGCTCCACCACAAGCGCTTTTTCTAGAATCAGATAGCCACCTTGTACATCTGTAGCCCCAGATGTCTAGCTCCACCTAATGTTGTGATGTGTTGTGCCACCAAAGCTCACTGATGTCGCGATGAGTTACAAAAATGAAGTTGTTGTTAAGAGTAATATTTTATATCTAATACCTATAATTTAATAGGCTTGAGGTTAGTGTGGTCCATTGCCCACAAGACCACCCATAGCTCCACCTCTATTTATGGGCAGGAGGAGGATTTTGGAGGATTTGGTTCCGACACGACAACAAAATCCCAATTCTGCTAGCTTTTCCCTTACCGCTTCGTCGGTGTGCGAGTAGAGTCTAGTGTCATATGAGAGCTCCCTGCCACCAAGGAGCCCACGAGAGCTGACATGTGCCACCCTAGCATTGAGTGCGAGCCACTCACGTGTCATGCCTAGGTACGTGGGCCGCCTGTGTAGCTTCCAACATAGGTATGATGGCAGCATCCCCTGCCTCGGCCTCGACGGCGGTGGGCCCCGTGCATTACTACTTGAGAACCTGTTAGATAGCGTGGGCCACATCCACACCTTGGTGCAAGAGATAGGTAGCGCAGGGATGGCCGGCACCAGGATGTCCGCTTTCAAGTGGCACCTCAGCAATGTATTGATTATTGGCAAATAATTTTTGAGATGTTATGGTCAATAATAATATATGTGTTGTTTGTTTTTATTAAATCATTGGGCATTAATACTAAATCAAACAATTTATGTGCCACCGCAATATACGGCCATTGTACTAGTAGTTATCTATATGGACTGAAGATAAATCGGTAAATGTAGAATGAGTGATTGATGATTTGTGTGGTATCTTTACGAACCGGTAATTACATTGTTTAGTGACAGACATCTAACACTAGTATGGTGTGTGGTCAAGTGACAACTACATGTAGCTAGCTGATATCGACGACTAAAATTTGAATAACGTGAGCCAATCAAACTTGGTAAAAAGTATAACAAATTATAAATTGGGACCGAGGGAGTATATTCTAATACATACTCTAAAAGATTTTCTCCCTGTATACGATATATATCCAACAATTTTCCTTATCTTTTCTGTCTATACCAACTAACCCAGATAATTAATCTATTTTCTCAACCGAACCATCCTCCTTCCGCATGCTGCACCTTCTGTCATGGCCTCCTTTCCCTCGCACATGCCTCTGCCTCGTTGCTCACTGATGTGTCGTAGCCTGCAATCCCATGCTTGCCTCTGTTGCCTCGCTTGTCGGTGTCGCGGCCTGCAATCCGTCGCCTGCATTCGCGTCCACGCTTGCTGATGAGCTGCAGCCTCGAATGTGATGCCACATCTGTATCTTCAGTCGACGGCGCGCCACAGCCTCCAATCCCTTGGCTAGCTTTGTCGCCATGCGCGTTGTCGTTTCCCTCGTCCTTGAGGGCATTATCGGGGCATCCTTTGCCTATAACTTCGAGTTCGACGACAACTTTTGCTCGTGGTGAGGAAGAGGGAAAGCTTTGTGATTCATGAAAGTCGTCTAGAGGGGTTGAATAGATAAATCTAAAATTTACAAATTTAAACATAAAACTTTACTCGGGGTTAGCGTTAGAATGAGTATAAACAAAATTGGAGTGTGGAAGAATAGTTCTTCTTGCTAAGAGTTGTTCAATTGATGCAGATAACTTTGGGAGCTAACTCAAATCGATTGCAAGCAAGAGAACTGGAGAGAGGGGAGAGGAAGAATCAAATCATAAATCAAGATTAACACGAAGACACAGGTGATTTATTTCCCGAGGTTCGGTTCCAAAGAACTTACTCCTCGTTGAGGAGTCCACATAGGACGGGTCTCTTTCAACCATTTCCCTCTCTCAAACGGCCACTTAGACCGAATGAGTGATTCTTCTTAACTCGAGGGTCACTTAGACACCACAAGTATCACCACACACTTAGGTGTCTCTTGCTATCTTTACAAGTGATGAGAGTTAGAAATGTGAGGAAGAAAGCACGCTCAAGAAAACCAAGCCAAAAGAGCAACAAAAAATCACAATGTCACACTCTTGAGTCTCTCCAAAGCACTAATCACTAATGATCTTTAAACACAATTATGGCACTTGGAGAGGACTTTGAAGCTTTGAGTGTGGATGGAGTGAAGTCTTGCTCTTTGCAATGAATGTGGGAGTTAGAATGCTTTGGTGCCATTGAAGGGGGTGTTTGGGGTGGTATTTATAGCTCCCAACCACCTCCTAGCCATTGTCAACTTTTTGCCACGCGCCGACGGTCCACACTCCTAGTCCAGACGGTTCGCCTCTACAAGATCAACGACTAAATTGCAATGGTCAGTTATAACAGCTATATCAACGGCTATAATCACATTAAATGTGTCGTCATATATTAGATAAAGTCTGACGCAGACGGTCCGATCTTGCCTCTAGACAATTCGCTTGGACGCTATAATTCATTTTACCGAACCCGGCGCCTTCGGGTTGGATTCATTTTCAACGGCGAATGGTCCGCGCATGAGGTCGGATGGTCCGCACTTGGTGTCAGACAGTATTCACTTATCTTTCGGACGATCCATAGTAGGAATGTGTGTTTGGCATAGTTTCTGTCCTAAGTCATTGCAGTGTCGTGGATGGTCTGCGGGAAGGGGACAGACGGTTTGAAGCCAAGTGGTATTTTCAAAAAGAGCTCTTGTTTGAGTAGTCCATACTAGAACCTCAGACATTTCGCGATATGCTATTTTGAGGGTTGATATTCTTGAAGAATGTTCTGAGTACCTGAATTCATAACTTAGCAAACTAGTTAGTCTCAATTGGTTGTGATGGTCGTCAATTACCAAAACAAGAGTGGAAATGGTTTTTAAGCCAATTTCCCTTTCAATTTGGCTAGCTCCAAGCATCGAGCTCTTATGGCCCAAGCTCGGACAGCCATGGTGCGGAGCAGTCGCAGGCTCGGGTTGGAGAGGAAGGGGACCGTGGCGAGGAGCGCGTCGTCGGCAACGACAAGGACCGAGGAGACCTCTCCGTTTGTGGCATTATCGACGTCATTTTGGGAAAAAATTATATGCATACGGGATACAAAACCACCACTTTATAGTCCCTCACATCCATCACTAACAAGCCCACACAAACAGAAAAAATGACCAAGCAATCAAGTGGCAGGATTCGATTTTTATTCGTGTGGGCTGCTGCTGATAGATGTGATGGACTGTAAAGTAGTGTTTTTCCATCCTAGATGCATAGATTTTTTTTCCCGTTTTGGGATCCTTTGGTGCGGATTGGAGAAGCGGCAGTGGGGATTCACGACGCGTTGCAGGCCTACCACGCGCTCAACGCAACTCCGTGACCACCCGATGGAAGATTTAAGCGCGTCGTCCGTTGCTCTGCAATAGTGCTTTCGGGGATCTGGCTTGCCCACACAGGTACGTGGAAATCACCCTTCCCCTCAACGTGTGGGGTGCACTTACGGTGCACCACTGGAGACATTATTAGGCTGTTTGGTTTAAGGAATAATCTAGTCCATCATCTTCTCACTCCTCACTTTTTTTATTTGGTTTGTGGAATGGAATGAGTTGATCCATCATCAACTCATTCCTTATAGTTAGTTAGTACTAATATGAGGAATGGGATCATCCCACAAAATTTGAGGAATGGACCCATGATATACCACTATATTTTGAATGGAGTGATTCCTCAAACCAAACACCCCCTATAGGGCTATAGTGCTCCCCGTATGTCCGGTCCGAGGAGATTTTTGGGAACCATCTGAATATGGTACTCCACAGCTAGCACACATGCCTTGAAGCATGACAGAATCTTCGAGGGCGTTTGACAGACCTTCCACACCTCCACTCTCACACATCTAAACAGCAAAAGACCGACCTCGTCCACAGTGAGAGTGTAGTGAACCTAGGAGAGTGGAAGCAAAAATACTGCTCTCTACACTCTAACCCTTAGGAACCACTTTACAGATGGTTTGTTAAACGTTTTTCGTCAAATAAGTTCAATCATCCCAAAGAATCGTCAAATAAGTTCAATCATCCCAAAGAATCACTCAAAAGCACACTACTAGAGAATCAACTCTCCGAGCTACAGAATTATAGATTGAAGCTATATTAAACAGACCCGAGTCATCCCAACCTAAGTATGCATGATCTGATGTACATCCATAATACCTTTCCTATGTCAAATTCGTACATATCTTGTATTCCAATACAAAATTTCAAATTCATTATATTTTAGCAGTAATAAAAAAAGAATATTTCAGCCGATTTTCTAATTTAAACTTGCCAGAAATTTTATCACCTCACACTCAAAATCTCCAGTAATCCACCAAACAAATTGCATCCAGACTTAACACACTATCAAAACCAACGATTAAGATTGTTAGATAACCCTATCTACCTTACTCAAATCTAATGGACAATATTATTTGGATCATCCCTTTTGCTCCCCGCAACCCCTACCCCTCGCCCTCACCTGTGTCATAGTTGTCGTCGCCCCCTCATCTCCTCTTCTCTTTTCGAAATCGTAGCGTTAGCACGAGCTATATGTTAGTTAAAGAAACAAACAACTACAGCTCATCATCTATAGTCTCTATCCCTACAACCAAAACAAAATAAATAAGACCATTCATGAGCAAATATACGCAGGCGGCAGGCCAAATAAATTTTGTAAACGGTTCACTACGTAAAGGAACATACGGTATATTCAAAATATGAAAATGTGACAGGTAAGCAGTATGGCAACTTAATTTTAGAATTTAAACCTGCATTTTAGAAACAAGTTGATACACATGCAACAGATGGTTGCGAGTATCAAACCCTTTAGGCCTTGTTTGATTACCGTTGGGGGCCTTCCTATTCCAAAGGTACTCAAAAACATGACTAACAATGTACTTTCAGTATAATATTGATTATCACAGGGAGCTTCGATTCATGATGGGAGAGTTCTCCTTCATCGAAGGTCTTCGAGACAAAGGCATAGCCCAAAAGTGATGACAATGAACGACCGAAGCTATAACCAAAGAGAAACAACTTCGGCTTAAAGTGATGTCGAAGATCAAACATGGAGCTGAGCCGAAGAGGAAAATACTAGCTAGTCCCTAATGATTTATGTTACAGTTATGAATAAATGTTAAGGTCATAAATGTACTTTTACCCGGGTTGCATCCCGTGCCTATAAATAGGTGAACAATGTCACCATACTGTTCACGCTGGATTGTAATTGCCCTCGCGTCAACACCTTCGAACAAGCCGAAGGTATCAATGTGATGTAAATTCTATTAATGTTCATGTGCACATTATGAAATATACATATGTGTATGAATGAATAGATTACATCTATTATCTCTATGTACTCTTATTCTCATGAATGATGAAGGTGTGTCCTTCATGACCTTCGTCTGAAGATCATTATATCCAAAAGGAAATAATGCTTCGGAGGATGAAGATCTTTAATCTTTAACAATTGTGTTACCTTGTTCTTGATTCACAGCATTCGCCCACCTCCGGTGAACTAAAACGACCACCTTCGGCAATAGCTCAAGCAACCACCTTCGTCATGCCGCCGAAGAAGGCAATAGCGCTAGGGGCTGTCCTTCAGCCACTGGACATCAACCAAGAGGGGCTCTCTCTGAGAGAAGCCCAAAACCATAAAAGGAAGGCTACCAGCCCAACACCGCAATAGTAAGAGCTGGACCAAGAGATCAGAGACTTGGAGGCTATACACCAGCAAATGTAGAGAAAGAGAGAGAAGAAGCTTCGGCTAGCTGAACTTCAGAGGAAGATTGATGAAGCTGTCGAAGAAATGCATCAAATCATGTAAGACGACCAAGGACGAAGGCCACAACAGAGAGAGCTTCGTCAAGAAAGCCCAAGCAATGATGACGAATGGTATAATGATTTTCATCATGGTAACTTTGCTTTTGATGATGCTTCTCCTCTAGCACCAGAACTGCAGGCTACCCCATGGCCACCATCCTACAAGCCACCACAACTTCCCATGTATGATGGGCTTTCTGATCCAAAGTAGTTCCTTATGAGCTACGAGGCAACCTTATCATCATATGGTGGCAACACGACTGTCATGGCGAAATCCTTCATCATGGCAGTTAGGAGCGTGGCTCAGACGTGGTATTCTTCCCTCCGTTCGGGAACGATCACACCATAGCAAAAGCTGAAGGATATGCTGGTAACTAGCTTTCAGGGTTTCTAGGCGAAGCCTGTAACTGGTCAAGCCTTGTTCCCGTGTATGCAAGACCATGAGGAATACCTATAAGCGTATGTCTGAAGGTTTTTGCGTCTCAGAGCCCAAGCGCCAATGGTGTCAAACGAGATTATCATCGAAGCTATGATCAAGGGGCTTCGACTAGGACCAACGACACAGTATTTTGCCAGGAAGCCACCACAAACTTTGGAAAAACTCCTCCATAAGATGGACGAGTACATTAGAGCTGATAATGACTTTTGATAGAGAAGAGAAGAGGCCTACAGATACTTCGAGATGACTATGGGCTTCGGAGGAAGGCTCCGCCCTATGCATGTCAGAACAATCCATAATCCCATCTCAAGCGATGACAGAGGAAACCACACTCATGGCCATCAACAAAGCTCCCAGTCTTCAGGGATGCAACAAAGCTCCTTCAGACCACCAGCTCCAAGAGGTAGAGGAGAAAGAAGCTTCGAAGGAAGGTTCAATTCCCAACCCAGAAGGTTGTTCTGTTTATTCTGTGGGGAAGATAAGAGACATAAAACAAGGACATGCCAAGTCACGATCCAGAAGCATAAAGAGATAGCTAAAGCTGAAGCAAGGCAGAATCAGCCGAAGCAGGTCTTGCATACTGCTTCATGCTATTCTCCATACATTCCTGAGTATGTGGGCAACCAATAACCCACAACATCGGTTGTTTCAGCAAGTCACTCTCAAGCTGCATGGGCCCCGCTACCACCACCACCACCCATGGCACCAACCTTGACTCATAATCAACAGCTAGAAGGGCACTGCCAAGCGCAAGAACAACGTGACACACGTGAAGAGTTTGAAGCACGCACAGTAAACATTATTGTGCCTAAGTCAAGACATATTTACTGAAGCAATACAATGCCTCAATTAGAAGATTTTCATGCTTAATGTACTCGTTACTATTCTGTCTTTATATTTTTTTCTTTGAAAGATAATATATGAAGGTTCCACCTTCGACCTGATGTAATGAATCTGGGGTTACACCATCGAGTGTAACAGAAAGGGTGACGAAGCTCCAAAGTCGTTCCTAAGGGAATGCAGAGCTAAAATACCGTCTAAGTAAAAGGTGAAGAAGCTCCAAAGTCGTTCCTAAGGGGATGTAGAGCTTAGCTCCAAAGTCATTCATAAAGGAATGCAGAGCTGAAATACCACCTTAGTAAAAGGTGAAGAGGCTCCGAAGTCATTTCTAAGGGGATGCAGAGTCTTAATTTTTTATGTTTTGTGCATCAACGTCATTTGCATCATACCAACACATCATATTGCATGACATCGCATCATACATCATTTTGTACCGACATAAATAGTGAAAAACGAAGGAAATATGCTCCTTCAAATGTACCGGCTAACCCATGAGGTTAAGTCCAGCTTCAGCAAAGACTCATGAAAGAACGTGTCAATAAAGCAAGATCCATGCTTGTGACAGAGGTACTGGCATACGAAGATTATGCCTTCGACAATGGTATTCTTATGCAACATCTATGGCAAGAGCTTCAGAGTTGCTTCGACAAAGAACGTGGATTTCTTTCTTTCTTTATGAAGCATGAAAAGAAGGGAAGGTGTTTTTCGCCTATGGCTCAAAAAACGGTATGTACGAAGATTTCATGCCTCACAAAGAAATATAACACATCATTAAATATATATATATAGTTGATAAGTGTTGCTTACAAAAGCAAAATTTTATACAGAGAATCTAAAGTCTTAACAAATAAGCTCTAGTCATCCTCTTTTAAAACTTTATCGGAAGCCTTGTTCAGTAGTCTGTTGACACCTTCGTCAACGGCTTTGTTAGCAATCCTAATTACATTGTGTGCTCCCTTCAGAGATGGATCAGCTTCAGGGTCGTATGGCTCTAGAGGGGGAGAAAGCTCAGTTGTACCACAATATAAGTGTCTGTTACTACCGAAGCTAAAATATTTTACGAAGCTAAATCATGAAAGATATACCTATAAGCCTGGCATGTTCAGCGGCTTCTTCAGCTCTTCTGGCCTCTTTCTTTCTAATAGCTTCATCAGCTATCTCTCGGCCACCCTTCAGCCATACTTCGGAATAAAACTTTCCGCTTAGAGCAATGGCTTCGGTTGAAGGGTTGTTAATATCGTCGGCTGAAAGCAAGAATCCTGGCTGAACCATAGCCTTGACATGTTCACAGCCGACCTTTTCAAGGACCGACACGGCCCCACCGGCACCTGCGAAGGCACAGAAATATCATCTGTCACTGAGAATCTCTTCAAAAGCTTCGGCTTCACCGTTAATCCAGCGGATAACCCTGTCAGGATCACCGTGGATAAAGTTTTGCTCTGAGGAAAATGCGCCAACTTTAGAAAAGCTATTCTTCAAATTCTTAGCACATTCTGTAGCAACATTGTAGCACTCCTCTTTAGCTTCACGAAGCTCTTCAACATTTTTATGTACACTCAATCATTCTATATCAGATATTTCACGTTTTGTTAGCTCCACATTGAAATTTTCAGTTACTTTGTCAAGTTTCTTTTCTAATTCTTGTACTTCAGTTCTATGCAGTTCTGCTTGAGTAGACAGCTTAGCTTTGTTGTATTTTAGCCTTTCAACCAAAGAGAGTAGAATCTTATCCTTTTCAAGAGCTTCATTCCTCAAAGTTATAACCTTCGATCAAAGGTTTCCAATTGCCATTTGGTAGCATTCATCCTCTGCATCTTTTTGAGCTTTTAGAGCCTTACTAAGAATTAGGCCCTATAGACAAAGGATGAACAAATAATAACAGTAAGAATTACCACAAAAATAGTCCACGATATCAAAAATAACCAAATGTGAAGCCAAAATGTACAAAACTTCAAGCTGTTGTAGGCGAGGCTATCCGCAAGCTGATCCTTCGTCATTGTAGACAAACCAAGCTCAAGCTTTGGATACCCCATGTTATCAATCATCTCTCGACAAACATTGATCTCTTTACTGTCAAGTAGATAGTAAAGGAAGTCATCTTCATTGTCTCCTCCATATACCAAGGACCATTGGGGGTATTTCAGCTCCTTGGGATAGTGTTGCACTTCGGCAATTTGATCTGCTGATAACTGCTTTCCTGAAGCATGTCGAACAATATAGTTCAAGTCACCCTGAGGAGGTGCTTCGAGAACAGGTGACATGGGCTTTTTTGGAAGACTCTCTTCCACCAGCTTTACTGGTGCAGCTCCCGAAGGTCCCGCTTCAACATGAGTACAAGAAGCGCTTGCAGTGACCACTTCTCTTGCATCTTAAATTTTCTCTCCAGAGGAGCAGGAGTTGGCATTTTCATGGATTCTAAAACAGCATCCAAAACACTAGCCATCCTTCTCTTCCTTGGAGCCGTTGTTGCAGTAGTTGATAGCTTCGGCAACTCTGTTACAGCTAGAGGACTCAGTAGTTTTGGCTGTTCTGCTATTTTCTTTGTTTCCGGCTCTTCTACCGGATCTGCACTAGCTTCTCCTGCCATGGCAGGAGCTGATTCCGTAGCTAAGGGGATAGCCTCGACACTCTCAATAAGCTTCGGCACTACAGCCGTCCCAATAGGCTTCAGCCTACGGGTCAAGACCTTGGCTCTCTTCGGCTTCGGTGCACCGGAAGAGGTCGAAGTGGTAATTTTTCTTTTCCCTCCTTGCTTTCGAGCAGGAAAACAATAGTCAGGATAAACAAACCCGATCACATCAAAAACTCTATTTAGTCTCCTTTTTCCTTGAGCACCAAAGGCAACGGTCATGGCTTCATCCTCTGCCTTCATATAGGCTCCCATCTAGAGATGTCAATAGGGAATTCCCCACCGAGCATTCCAGACCCATCCCCATCATATTTGATCCATCCCCATACCCATCATGGGTGCAAAACTCATCCCATACCCATCTCCATTCGGGTTTCGGGTCCCAATGGGTCCCCATCCTCAATTAAGGGATAACTAGGTAGTAACAGCTAGCACAAACTATCTAGATTTCAGACATCACCACATCAGCAAGCACTCATCCATGAACCATGATCTATTCATCCATCCATCAGAAAAGAAATCAGTACTTTTTGACCAATAGAAGAAATGGAGAAATGGAGTCTGCTCACCTTCCTTGGTCACCATCCAAGTTCGTTGGTGCCTGAGAATCCATGGTCGTCACCGCCGTCCTAGGTTCCTAGCAGTCGGTGGTGCTCCTCGTCGCTGATGAAGTCGCCAGTGTGTAGTGCTAGCGCAACTGTCCAGGCGTGCGGTGGTTGGCCGGCTGGGCAGGGCGTAGCATATGGCTAGTTATTTTAGGGTTTTGTTTTTTGCTAGTCTACTAGTTGCCTTGTTGGGCTAGGACCTGGTGCCTGGTGGTTGCCGTGCTGGGCTTGGTGGCCAGCTCGGCCTCAACTCATTCATCCAAACAAGACAGGTGTACACGTATGAAATACCCATGGGTAATCGGGTTCGGATTATTGCTTCCCAAACCCATACCCGTTTACCCAATGGGTGGAGATTTTGTCCCATATCCATATTCATGAGGACAATTTTTGTCCCATACCCATACCCTAATAGGGGAATTCCTCACAGGTTAGCAGGTATCGGGTCCCCATTGACATCTCTACTCCCAGCAGCTCATCACTGGTTGCCTCAATAGCCTCTATCCAATCATCATTCGTCTCATCAAACTGGCTTCTATACTGGAAGGTGTATCTTAGATAAACCAAACCACCTTGGCTAGAGCCAGCAGCAGTTTCTTTTGGCATCTCCTAGTCATTCACAAGAGGCCATACGTTGTAAGCAATGTGTTCCTGTACCAAATCCTTGGTACCGAGTAAGTGCACACTATGCTGAAAGCCATTAAACACGCCTGCACTTCGTTCCCAATTGCAATGGACGGCCTTCTAATGCCGAAGCATGACCATATGGGACACTGCATAATGCCCCTCACATCCTCCCTCTCACTCAAATCATCCTTCATATAGAACCATTGCTTCATCCAAGAGCCTGGCCATTTCTTCCGAAATGTTGGCACGGGATACCTAGCGTCAGAGCGGGGCACAAAGTTGTAGCACCCGAAGTTGTTATGGTATTGTTCTATACCAGTTGTCTTCGTCTGGTAAGATAATTCATGTATATTGTAGAAGCACCCGACATCTAGCTCTAACCCCTGGCTCCTCATAGCCCAAATAAAAACCCCCACTTTAATCAAAGCTTCGGGAGTAAGTTGATGAAGGTATATTTCAAATGTCTTTAGAACTTCAACTAGCATATTGTGCATTGGAAAACGAAGCCCAGCCTTCATGAAGCTTTTGAAAACCACTACTTCATCTGCTTCAGGAAGAGCAACAGTACTTTCTCCCCCAACCCTCACTATAGATATATCATGAAAAATATTTGCCCTTCATCACTTCAATCTGCCGTTGTTTGAAAGTTGACTTTCCAAAAACAACATGGCTGGGCCTCCACGGCCGATCTTCGACATCATCATTACCACTCTCCACATCAAAGCTATTACTATCGCTGGAATCCCCAGATAGCCCAACCAACATTTCATTAGTGATCTTTTCAACATTGGTCCTTTACATTGCTTCGTAAAAACCAGCAACTATGGGGTCTACAGTCTTCCTATCCTCAGCCATTTTGATGATGATTGCAGAAAATGCCAAAGCTCAAAGAAAACAATTACGCTCGCAAAAGAAGAAGGCTAAAACAGCAATCACAACATAAAGAGCTAGATGGCACGAAAAATATTCACAACCCAAGCCTCTCTATATATACTCAGAGCTCCACCGGTCGGTGGGTCCCACGATTCAGAACAATTCGCTATTCTAGCGAAGAGAAGGTATTTTATCGGACCTTCGGCTAAAGGCCTTCGTTTGTATCACAGTCTGAATTTGTTACAAAGAAACAAATTAATACCGCGAGGGGCTACTGTTGGGGGGCCTTCCTCTTCCGAAGGTCCTAAAAAACATGACTAACAATGTACTTTCAGTATAATATTGATTATCACAGGGAGCTTCGATTCACGATGGGAGCATTCTCCTTCACCGAAGGTCTTCGAGACAAAGGCATAGCCCGAAAGTGACGACAATGAACGACCGAAGCTATAACCAAAGAGAAACAACTTCGGCTTAAAGTGATGCCGATGATCAAACATGGAGCCGAGCCGAAGAGGAAAAGACTAGCTAGTCTCTAATGATTTATGTTACAGTTATGAATAAATGTTAAGGTCATAAATGTACTTTTACCTGGGATGCGTCCCGTGCCTATAAATAGGTGAACGATGTCACCGTACTGTTCACGTTGGATTGTAATTGCTCTCACGTCAACACCTTCGAACAAGCCGAAGGTATCAGTGTGATGTAAATTTTGTTAATGTTCATGTGTACATTATGAAATATACATATGTGTATGAATGAATAGATTACATCTATTATCTCTATGTACTCTTATTCTCATGAATGATGAAGGTGTGCCCTTCATGACCTTCGTCTGAAGATCATTATATCCAAAAGGAAATAATGCTTCAGAGGACGAAGGTCTTTAATCTTTAACAATTACGATGCTTTGTTCTTGATTCACAACATTTGAGAAAAAGTGGCCAACAATTACGTCTCTATCGAAGTGGCTTGGATGTGATTGAATCTTTTTCTTTGAATAGGAGGAGATTCAATCCCCTCCTATTCACTTTAGATAAGAGGATTCGCATAAGAGCCCTCCAATTCACTTTGATACAGACGTAACCGAACAAGCCCTATATTATTAATTAGTTGTTTGACCATGTCATGGTCTGGTCTCTGGTATCTATGATCGTACTTTATTAACAATGAGCTGCAAGTGAAGATACATAATTAGACCTCGTTTGATTTAGGGTGACTAAAGTTTAGTCACTTTTAGTCCTAAAGAAGTAAACTTGGTGACTAAAGTTGAGTGACTAAACTTTAGTTTTTTAGTCACCTAGAGGTGATTAAAAGGGCCTAAAGTAGGATTTTTACCTTATTTATCCTCTCCACTATCTTTTTATAGCAAACATGCACTAATTAATAGTGGTAATACAGTCATTATTCACAATAATTAATGCTTTTAGTCCTGTTTAGTCACTGGAACCAAACGAGGTACTTTAGCCACTAAACTTTAGTTAGTGTTTACGATGTATGAACCTTGAGAGATAGTGCACCAAAACATAATTATACCTCAAGCACACTATCACCTATATATAGCCTCGTCCCTCCCCTCCAGTACCCACGCAGCCTTTCCTGCATAACCGGATACCAGGCTAGCACTAGCAGCCTCCCTCCACACTCGCAGAGCATTTGCCGGCTAGCCCGCCTAGCCGCGCTCTCCACAACGATGAGGAGGCAGAGCTCGCTAGCTCGCTCGTGCTCCTCAGTGGCACCGGCGTCGCCGCCGCCGCAAAACGGAGGAGTGAACAGCAAGCACCTGGTCCCCCCCATGGAGGTGTCGGCGGAGGCCGGGAACGCCGGTGCCGCCGAGTGGCTAGATGACGACGGCCGCCCCCGCCGCAAGGGCACGTTCTGGACGGCCAGCGCGCACATCATCACCGCCGTCATCGGCTCCGGCGTGCTGTCCCTGGCCTGGGCCATCGCGCAGCTGGGCTGGGTCGCCGGCCCCACCGCCATGCTCCTCTTCGCCTTCGTCACCTACTACACCGCCACGCTGCTCGCCGAGTGCTACCGCACCGGCGACCCTGACACGGGCAAGCGCAACTACACGTACATGGACGCCGTGCGCTCCAACCTCGGCGGCGCCAAGGTCGCCTTCTGCGGCGTCATCCAGTACGCCAACCTCGTCGGCGTCGCCATCGGGTACACCATCGCGTCGTCCATCAGCATGAAGGCCATCAGGAGGGCGGGCTGCTTCCACACCCACGGCCACGGAGACCCCTGCAAGAGCTCCAGCACGCCGTACATGATCCTCTTCGGCGCTGCGCAGGTCGTCTTCTCCCAGATACCGGACTTCGATCAGATATGGTGGCTCTCCATTGTCGCTGCAGTCATGTCCTTCACTTACTCGTCTATCGGACTGTCCCTCGGAATCGTACAGACCTTCTGTAAGCTATTCATTCTTGAACCAGATATTCGGGTTGTTTAGACGCTCGTGCATGCAGTGAATCGATAGAACGAATTGTTGCAGCCAACGGTGGGTTCAAGGGCAGTCTCACCAGCATCGGCTTCGGCGCCGGCGTGAACTCCACGCAGAAGGTCTGGCACACGCTGCAGGCCTTCGGCGACATCGCGTTCGCCTACTCCTTCTCCAACATCCTCATCGAGATCCAGGTAAGCATCCACATCCACGGCTGTCCTCTGACTTGATTCCTTCCTCTGTTCTGTTCCTTACCGAAAAGCCCGGGGCTCCTCCGGTCCTTGCTCAGGACACGATCAAGGCGCCGCCACCGTCGGAGTCGAAGGTGATGCAGAAGGCGACGCGCCTCAGCGTGGCGACGACGACCGTGTTCTACATGCTGTGCGGGTGCATGGGGTACGCGGCGTTCGGCGACGACGCGCCCGACAACCTGCTCACCGGCTTCGGCTTCTACGAGCCCTTCTGGCTGCTGGACGTGGCCAACGTGGCCATCGTGGTGCACCTCGTGGGCGCGTACCAGGTGTTCTGCCAGCCCATCTTCGCCTTCGTCGAGCGCCGCGCCGCCGCGGCCTGGCCGGACAGCGCCTTCGTCTCGCGGGAGCTCCGCGCCGGCCCGTTCGCCCTCAGCCCTTTCCGCCTCGCATGGCGGTCGGCGTTCGTGTGCGTCACCACCGTCGTCGCCATGCTGCTGCCTTTCTTCGGCGACGTGGCGGGGCTCCTCGGCGCCGTCTCCTTCTGGCCGCTCACCGTCTACTTCCCCGTCGAGATGTACATCAAGCAGCGCCGCGTGCCTCGTGGCAGCGCCAGATGGATCAGCCTCCAGACGCTCAGCGTCACGTGCCTCCTCGTCTCCATCGCCGCCGCCGCCGGTTCCATAGCCGACGTCGTCGACGCGCTCAAGGTGTACCGGCCGTTCAGCGGCTAACTTGGAGGGGATCTGTGTAAAACGCAGGACCGTGAACAACTCGATCGCTGCAGAAACCAGATGCGATTACTAGGCAAGCAGAGCGAGGCGGCCTGGCGTTATTAGTTGGTTGAATTAGGCAGGATCCAGCTTTAAACATTTAGGTCTATTCCTAAAATAAGAAAGACAAAAGATAACTTTGTCCAACGATAACAATACGAGATGTGGAAGTCAAATCAAATCAAACACACATCAGAAACAGGGAGACGCGGTACAATTAGGCCTTATATCGAGCCAGCTCGATTTGGCTCGTTCAACCTCTAGCTCACTAACAAGTTGGTTCAACTTAGTTCGGTTTGACTCGTTAAGAAATCAAGCTAGAAAATTAGCTTGGCTTAGCTCGTTTAGATCAGGAGCCATAATAAAAAATAGTATACGTATATACATAACAATATAATCAATTGCTAACTAATTTTAGACCAATTTAACACTAAAAATGAGTAATAATACTCACAATTTATACCACATGAATTCAACACTAAATTAACAGAATTTGTCACTTATTACTTCATCCAACATCAGTGAAGGCTTTGTTTGTTGACAAATACTAGCTCATTCGAGCTAACGAGCTGACTCGTTAACAAACCGAGCTAGGATGCTTAACTTGTGATAAAATTGAAACGAGTCGAGTCGATCCGAACTGACCACGAGCCGAACGAGCTGACAAGTATTTTGTGCATCCCTAGGTACAACAGCAAAGGCCAAAGAGGAGGGACTGTGAGAAACCAGGCACCTGTCACAATCCCACTGGAGATCGGACATTTTGAGCGTAGATTGAGCGTTGAATAAGAACATAACAGTGCAAATGGGGTTCAGAGTTTCTACGAACAAGATACATAGTTTTAGAGAATAGGGTACAGAGTTTTAGAGAGGTAGCAGTTAAGAGTTTTGTGTTCACAATATGTATTCTTTCTCCTGCTCTCACGTGCTACGTAGACTATCTTCAACGGTTACCCCTAAATTTTGCCCGGTATATCTCACTTTGCCTCTATGTCAGCATTCTCTCTTCCTATTTCACTTTTATTCACAACGGTTTTCCCTATTCCATCCCTCTAAAACCCACCCACACAATAAAATATCATAACAAAGAAGGGCCTGTTTGGGAATGCAGTTTTAAAATACTGTAGTTTTGAGATACTATAGTTTACAATTGTACATGACATAAATACTACAGTATTGCTTTACCACAATAAAACTACAGTATTGTTCAAAACCGAGATCTGTTTGGTTCCATTGTAAAAACAAAGTATATGTAGAGAGAAGAGAAGAAAACTGAGGTCCTGAGTGGAGTTTCGAAAACTCCAAAAATACCGCAGTTTTGGATAAACCATGGTATTTAAAACTGAGTTTTGACTCTACAAACCAAACACCTTTTGAGCTCCAATACTATAGTATCATCAAATACCATAGTATTGTTTCAAAACTGCAAAAATACTACAATTCCAAACAGGGCCGAAGCCTCCTTCCTTCGGTCGACCATGCGAAATGCAGAGCGAGTGTTTCGCCATACGCTAGTGGCAGGTATAAAGGAACGTTGGCTTTGGAGTGAAAGAGAAGTTGAAAGGGAAATGTGCCCTTGGGCCATTTCTAAGTATTTTGGTGATTGAGTGCCAACACAAGTGCTTTTGTGTTAATCTATGCAAAGTGGTGGACAAAGTGCAAATCATGTCAAAAGGTATGTTTCTAGACTTAGTACATTATTTTATGGACTAATGTATTGTGTCTAAGTGCTGGAAACAGGAAAAATTAAATTGGAAATGAGATGGCTCTGTTCAGCCAAAGTCAGCTTGGTCTGGGTGCACCGGACTGTCTGGTGGTGCACCAGACAGTGTCCGGTGCGCCAGGCTGACTCTGGTGAACTTGCTCCTCTCGGGACTTCGACGGCGGTGTACGGCTATAATTCACCGGACTGTCTGGTGGTGCACCGGACTGTCTGGTGAGCCGTTCACAGGCGAACTCGTCGCTCTCGGGAGATGATTAACGGCGTACGGCTAAAACTCACCGGACTGTCCGGTGGTGCACCGGACTGTCCGGTGAGCCAACGGTCAGCCGGGGCAACGGTCGGCCGAGGATTCCGCTCGGGACGCGTGGCCGAGCCAACGGTCACATTGGAGCACCGGACTGTCCGGTGTGCACCGGACAGTGTCCGGTGCGCCAACGGCTCTTAATCTGCAACGGTCGGCTTCGCCAAATAAGGAAGGAGATCCGCACCGGGCAGTGCCCGGTGGTGCACCGGACTGTCCGGTGCGCCAGTCGACAGAAGGCAAGATCTGCCTTCCTGGAATGCTCTCAACGGCTCCTAGCTGCCTTGGGGCTATAAAAGGGACCCCTAGGCGCATGGAGGAGAACACCAAGCATACTCAAAGCATTCCTAAGCACCAAGACATCGATTCCACGCATTTGTTTCTTCGTGATAGCATCTAGAGCTCTATTTGAGTTGTGAACTCGTCGGGTTGTGTTGCGAGCTCTTGTTGCGACTTGTGTGCGTGTTGTCACTGTGATTTTGTGTCTTGTGTGCGTTGCTCATCCCTCCCTTACTCTGTGCTTCTTTGTGAACTTCAAGTGTAAGGGCGAGAGGCTCCAAGTTGTGGAGATTCCTCGCAAGCGGGATAAAGAAAAGTAAAGCAAAACACCGTGGTATTCAAGTGGGTCTTTGGACCGCTTGAGAGGGGTTGATTGCAACCCTCGTCCGTTGGGACGCCACAACGTGGAGTAGGCAAGCGTTGGTCTTGGCCGAACCATGGGATAAACCACTGTGCCATCTCTGTGTTGATATCTTTGTGGTTATTGTGTTTTGTTGAGACTCCTCTCTAGCCACTTGGCATTATTGTGCTAACGCCTAATCAAGTTTTTGGTGGCTTAAGTTTTAAGTTTTACAGGATCACCTATTCACCCCCCCCTCTAGGTGCTCTCAATTGGTATCGGAGCTGTTCTCTTCACGAAGGGACTAATCGCTCGAAGAGATGGATCCTAAGGGGAAGGGAATTGTGATCAACGATAAGGAGAAGGAGTCCTTCGTCAACGAGCCGAAGGATGACAAGCCTACCGACTCGGGCTCGGGCCACAAACGCAAAGATGGGAAGAAGAAGAAGACGAGACGCATCAAGGAGATCGTCTACTACGACGACAGCGATGAGTCCACTTCTTCCCAAAAGGACGACTATGACTACGAGAAACGAAAGATGGTTAATTCGAATTTTTATTTCGGTTACTCTCGTATTCCGCAGAGTTCAAATGCACATTTGCTTTCCATCCCTCTTGGCAAACCTCCACACTTTGATGGGGAGGACTACGGATTTTGGAGTCACAAAATGCGTAGTCACTTGTTCTCTCTCCATCCAAGCATATGGGATATTGTTGAGAATGGAATGAAATTTGATAGCTCGGATAGTCCTATATTTATTAATGAACAGATTCATAAAAATGCACAAGCTACTACTGTGTTGTTAGCCTCTTTGTGTAGGGACGAGTACCATAAGGTGAGTGGCTTGGACAATGCCAAGCAGATCTGGGACACCCTCAAGATCTCTCATGAGGGGAACGATGTCACCTTGCTCACCAAGATGCAGTTGGTAGAGGGCGAGCTTGGAAGATTCGCGATGATAAGGGGCGAGGAGCCAACCCAAACATACAACCGGCTCAAGACCCTTATCAACAAAATAAGGAGCTACGGAAGCACGCGATGGACGGACCACGACGTCGTTCGCCTAATGCTAAAGTCCTTTACTGTACTTGATCCACATTTGGTGAACAATATTCGTGAAAATCCTAGGTACACCAAGATGTCACCCGAAGAAGTCCTTGGGAAGTTCGTAAGCGGGCGAATGATGATCAAGGAGGCGAGATACATGGACGACGCGTTGAACGGTCCAATCCATGAGCCTCAACCCATTGCTCTCAAGGCAACGAGGAGCAAGGAGGCGCTACCTAGCAAGGTGGCGTAAGTTGAGGCGGTCGGGCTCAATGATGAAGAGATGGCCCTCATCATCAAGCGCTTCAAGACGGCGCTAAAGGGTCGCAAGGGACAACCAAGCAAGACCAAGACAAAGGGGAAGCGCTCATGCTTCAAATGTGGTAAGATTGGTCATTTTATTGCTAACTGTCTCGATAATGATAGTGACCAGGAAAAAGGGAACAAAAGGGAAAAGAAGAAGAATTACAAGAAGGCCCAGGGCGAGGCACATCTCGGAAAGGAGTGGGATTCGGATTGCTCCTCTTCCGACTTCGACAATGAAGGACTCGCCGCCACCGCCTTCAACAAGTCATCCCTCTTCCCAAACGAGCATCACACGTGCCTCATGGCGAAGGAGAAGAAGGTATGCACTCGGAATACCACTTATACTTCTTCAAGTGATGAGGAGTCTAGTGATGATGATGAAGTAGACTATTCCAGATTATTTAAAGGTTTAGATAGAAATAAAATTGATAAAATCAATGAATTGATTGATGCTTTAAATGATAAGAATAGGTTATTAGAAAAGCAAGAGGATCTTTTATATGAAGAGCACGATAAATTTGTTAGTGCACAAAATTCACTTGCTCTTGAAGTTAAAAGGAATGAAATGCTTTCTTGTGAACTATCTACTTGTCATGAAACCATTTCTACTTTAAAAGGTGTTAATGATAGTTTAAATGCTAAACTAGAAGTAGCAAGTAAATCTAACTCTTGTGTAGAACATGTTATGATTTGCAATAGGTGTAAAGATTTTGACGTTGATGCTTGTAGTGAACACCTAGTTTCAATTTCCAAATTGAATGATGAATTGGCTAGTCTTAATGCCCAACTTAAGACTAGCAAAAGTGAATTCGATAAGCTAAAATTTGCAAGGGATGCCTACACGATTGGTAGACACCCCTCAATTAAGGATAGACTTGGCTTCAAGAGGGAAGCCAAGAACTTGACAAGCCATAAGGCTCCCATCTCCGCCAAGGAGAAAGGGAAGGCCCCTATGGCTAGTAGTGCTAAAAAGAACCATGCTTTTATGTACCATGATAGGAGACAATCTAGAAATGCTTATAGGAGTTGTAATGCTTATGATGCTTTTGATTCTCATGCCATGTTTGCTTCTAGTTCTTCCTATATGCATGGTAGAGATATGTCTAGGAGAAATGTTATTCATCATGTGCCTAGAAAGAATATTATTCATGCTCCTAGGAAAGTAATGAATGAACCTTCTACAATTTATTATGCTTGCAATGCTTCCTTTGCTATTTGTAGAAAGGATAAGAAGGTAATCGCTTGGAAGTTAGGGGCCAAATGTAAGGGAGACAAAACTTGCATTTGGGTCCCTAAGATCATTGTCACTAACCTTGTAGGACCCGACAAGAGTTGGGTACCTAAGACCCAAGCCTAAATTTGCCTTGCAGGTTTATGCATCCGGGGGTACAAGCTGGATTATCGACAGCGGATGCACAAACCACATGACGGGGGAAAAGGGGATGTTCTCTTCCTACGTCAACAACAAGGATCCCCAAGATTCAATAATATTCGGTGATGGGAACCAAGGCAAGGTAAAAGGGTTAGGTAAAATTGCTATTTCATCCGAGCACTCTATATCTAATGTGTTTTTAGTTGAGTCTCTTGGATATAATTTGTTATCTGTTAGTCAATTATGCAATATGGGATATAATTGTCTATTTACAAATGTAGATGTGTCTGTCTTTAGAAGATGTGATGGTTCACTAGCTTTTAAGGGTGTACTAGACGGCAAACTTTATTTAGTTGATTTTGCAAAAGAGGAGGCCGATCTAGATGCATGCTTAATTGCTAAGACTAGCATGGGCTGGCTATGGCATCGCCGCTTAGCACATGTGGGGATGAAGAACCTCCACAAGCTTCTAAAGGGAGAACACGTGATAGGTCTAACTAATGTGCATTTCGAAAAAGATAGACCTTGTGCAGCTTGTCAAGCAGGCAAACAGGTGGGAGGCTCTCATCACACCAAAAATGTGATGACCACATCAAGACCCTTGGAGATGCTTCATATGGACCTATTCGGACCCGTCGCCTATCTAAGTATAGGAGGAAGTAAGTATGGTCTTGTTATATTTGATGATTTTTCCTGCTTCACTTGGGTATTCTTTTTGCAGGATAAATCAGAAACCCAAGGGACCCTCAAGCGCTTCCTCAGGAGAGCTCAAAATGAGTTTGAGCTCAAGGTGAAGAAGATAAGGAGTGACAACGGGTCCGAGTTCAAGAACCTTCAAGTGGAGGAGTTCCTTGAGGAGGAAGGGATCAAGCACGAGTTCTCCGCTCCCTACACACCACAGCAAAATGGTGTGGTAGAGAGGAACAACAGGACGCTCATAGACATGGCGAGGACGATGCTTGGAGAGTTCAAGACCCCCGAGTGCTTTTGGTCGGAAGCCGTGAACACGGCTTGCCACGCCATCAACAGGGTCTACCTTCACCGCCTCCTCAAGAAGACTTCGTATGAGCTTCTAACCGGTAACAAACCCAATGTGTCTTACTTTCGTGTATTTGGGAGCAAGTGTTATATTCTTGTGAAGAAGGGTAGAACTTCTAAATTTGCTCCCAAAGTTGTAGAAGGGTTTTTATTAGGTTATGACTCAAATACAAAGGTGTATAGGGTCTTCAACAAATCATCGGGTTTGGTTGAAGTCTCTAGCGACGTTGTATTTGATGAGACTAATGGCTCTCCAAGAGAGCAAGTTGTTGATCTTGATGATGTAGACGAAGAAGATGTTCCAACGGCCGCAATGCGCACCATGGCGATTGGAGATGTGAGGCCACTGGAACAAAAGGCGCAAGATCAACCTTCTTCCTCAACAATGGTGCAACCTCCAACGCAAGAAGATGAACCGGTTCATCAGGAGGAGGCATGTGATCAAGGGGGAGCACAAGATGATCATGTGATGGAGGAAGAAGCACAACCGGCACCTCCAACCCAAGTTCGAGCGACGATTCAAAGGAATCATCCCGTCAACCAAATTTTGGGTGACATTAGCAAGGGAGTAACTACTCGTTCTCGATTAGTTAATTTTTGTGAGCATTACTCCTTTGTCTCTTCTATTGAGCTTTTCAGGGTAGAAGAGGCCTTGCTAGATCCGGACTGGGTGTTGGCCATGCAGGGGGAGCTCAACAACTTCAAGCATAATGAAGTTTGGACCCTGGTGCCTCGTCCCAAGCAAAACGTTGTGGGAACCAAGTGGGTGTTCCGCAACAAACAGGACGAGCACGGAGTGGTGACAAGGAACAAGGCTCGACTTGTGGCAAAAGGTTATGCCCAAGTCGCAGGTTTGGACTTTGAGGAGACTTTTGCTCTTGTGGCTAGGCTAGAGTCCATTCGTATTTTGCTAGCATATGCCGCTCACCATTCTTTTATGTTGTTCCAAATGGATGTGAAGAGCGCCTTCCTCAACGGGCCAATCAAGGAGGAGGTGTACGTGGAGCAACCCCCTGGCTTCGAGGATGAACGGTACCCCGACCACATGTGTAAGCTCTCTAAGGCGCTCTATGGACTTAAGCAAGCCCCAAGAGCATGGTATGAATGCCTTAGAGACTTTTTAATTGCTATTGCTTTCAAGGTTGGGAAAGCCGATCCAACTGTTTTCACCAAGACTTGTGATGGTGATCTGAAAGCATCTAGGTCCCTAGTTGGTTTTAGTGATTAATGACAACGTAATATTATATGTGACTAACGTGTGTTTTGCAGAGACAAATGGTAAGTTAGGTCACATGACAGGTAGAAGTACTACAACGGTGAAAACAATCCCGAAGATAAGAACTCGAAGCGACGGCTAAAACGACGAAACAAAAGGTGAAGGTCTACGGAGTCCGAGTGTCAAGGAGATGTGGACACTCGCGATTTAGTTAGGTCTTTTATTCTCTTTTAGCTGTACTATAAAAAGGGGTTGTCGATGAGTAGTTTGACCAAGAGAGTTCTAGTGTAGTGTTGGTGCACAATCACACTCATATACAGTGCTAGGTGTCACTCTAGAACTCACTCACAAGTTAGAATGAAAACCGATTTGAAAATCAGCTGAAAAACAAGAAGTAGGGTTTCTGTCCCTGGGGGCACCGGACTGTCCGGTGTGCACCGGACTGTCCGGTGCACCCTCTGCCAAGTGGGACCAGGCTGGTCCGAGGAAGAAGCTTCCTCCACAGAAAACCCGAGAGCGCCTGTTTCAGAGTTGAATTTTAGTGGCGCACCGGACATCGCACCGGACTGTCCGGTGTGCACCAGAAAGTGACTGTTCACTGTCCGGTGTGCCATGAGTCCAACGGCTAGCTGTCAGAACTAGCTGTTGGAAACGACCGTTGGCGCATCGGTGGCGCACCGTTGGCACACCGGTGGCGCACCGGACTGTCCGGTGCGCCAGTGCGCAGAAAGTTGCCTGTAACGGCTAGTTGGTGGGTGAGGGCTATTTATACCCCTTCCACCCACCATATTCAATGTCTTGCACTCCACATTTATTCCAGCACATTGCTAGAGCATTGCAAGCACCAAAAGCCTAGTGAGGAGATTAGAGAATCTTAATCCGCGTTTGTTCCTCATTAGCGCTAGCGAGAGCCACCTAGAGCACACACCACTTGCATTAGGCTTCTCTTGGTCAAGCGAAAGTCTACGGCTTGTTACTCTTGGTGATCGGCATCACCTAGACGGCTTGGTGGCGTTGGGAGCTCGGTGATCACCGTGAAGATCTTGTTGGTGACCCGACTCAAGTTTGTAAGCGGTCTCGAGGGATCCACCGCGCTGGAGTGGCAAAGGATCATCTCGTAGTGAGCACTTGGTTCTTGCGAGGACCAAGGGGGAGCGATACCCTTGCGCGAGTGCTCCAACGAGGACTAGTGGAGAGTGTCGACTCTTCGATACCTCGGGAAAATTGGAGGAGTCTTCTAAATCTTGCTTTACATTCCGCACTTAATTCAAGCACTTTACATTGTGTATTTGTTTAGCAAGTATTTGAAGTATTGTCTTAGCATTGTTGCATTTCTAGTATTATATTCTTAGTGCTAGTTGTTGGGGTGAAGTTGGGCTCTTGCTTAGCTCTTGCTTAGGTTTTAATTAGTGTTGATTTTTAGAAAAGCCCAATTCACCCCCCCTCTTGGGCATCGTGATCCTTTCAATTGGTATCAAAGCCTTGTTGCTCTTAGATTAGCTTAACCGCTAAGAGTTATGATGTCCGGTGGGGATGGCCCTCCTCCCGTTTTTGATGGTGACGATTTTCCTTATTGGAAAATTCGTATGGAAGCATATTTAGAGGCTATAGACATTGGTGTCTATAAAGCCGCCACACAAGGATTCCCCGAACCTAGAGATCCCACAAATCTTGTAGGTGATGAGTTTAATTATGAAAAATGGAATGCCAAGGCCAAAAACACCCTTTTTAGAGGCCTTTGCAAAGATGTGTTCAATAGAGTAAGAAATCATAAAAATGCTCATGATTTGTGGATGGACATTTGTGCTTTACATGAAGGAACTAGAAGTGAGCGTGAGGAGAGATATCACATAGCCATGAGAAAGTTAAATTCTTTTGAAATGCTTGCTAATGCCATGTACTCACGTCTCAATATTCTTGTAGAGGAAGTTAATGGATTGGGGCTTACTCAAATCTCACAACCGGATGTTGTGAGGAAGATTCTCAGTGTCCTCCCAATAGACAAATATGGACACATTGTCACTGTGCTACATCAAATGGATCTTTCAGTTACTACACCTACACAGATTTTGGGAAAGATCAATGCCCATGAGATGTACATGCACATCAACGACAAAGAAGAATCATCTTCCAAAAGAAAGGATTTGGCTCTCAAAGCAAATCATGAAAGAAAAGGAAAATCCAAAGTACAAATTGAGGAAGAATCCTCAAGTGATGATGACCTTGATGCTAACATTGCCTTGATGGTGAGGAAGACCACCAAGATGTTAAAGAAGCTCAATAGAGAAGGCATCAAATTTGATTCAAGAAAGAAGAAATTCTTTTCCAGCAAAAGAAAGCCCATCTCTGAGATGGATTGCTATAACTGTGGAGAGCTTGGTCATCTTGCTCATCAATGTACCAAGCCCAAGAAGAACAAGTTCAAGGGCAAGAAAGAAGATGACAGCGACGATGAAAAGAAGGAAAAGAATTTTTTCAAGAGGAAAGATGGGAAGCAAAAGAGGTTCCACAAGAAGAAGAATGGAAAGGCATACATTGTTGGTGACTGGCTCACTAACATTGAGTCATCAAGTGGATCTTCTTCAAGTGAAGAAGAGAATGATGAAAAAGTTGCTGCCATCGCCGGAGACTTCTCTTCACCACCACCATCGCCATCATCGACTTCTCACCTATGCCTTATGGCTAGGGGTGAACGAAAGGTACAAAATGATATTAATATTACTGATGATAGTGATAGTGATAGTGATGAGGAATTTGCTTCACCTTCATATGATGAGCTAGCTGACTTGCTTAAAGAATATACTCAAATCATTAGAAAGTCAAAGGCTAAATGTGATAGGTTGAAAAATGAAAATGAATCTTTAAATGCCAAATATGACATAGTTATGAAAGCTAGTGATGAAATAAAAGAAGAAAATAAAACTATGTCATCAACTGTAAATGAGCTCACAATCTCCCTAAAAGATGCTAAGGATAAATGTGACAAATTAAATGAAACTAATAGGGAGTTGCAAAATAGACTAGTAAAGATCAAGGAAGACTATACTCAAATTAAATTTGATCATGACAATCTTCTTGTTGAAAATGAACTTTTATCTTGCAAAACACATGAGGCTATTAACCCTGTTGTTAAGATTGATGTAGCAACCTCATGTGATGATTTGAGTCAAGAAGAGCAAACTAGTCTACATGCTGAATTGACTGAAAAAGTTGAAGTCCTGACATTAGACAACCAAAAATTGAAGAATTACTTGACTGATGCAACTACTAGAGGAAAGGTTGCTATTGAGAACAATGATTTCAACAATGAGTTGGCAGTGGATAATCAAAGGCTTAAAAATGAGGTCAAGAAACTAAAAAGTGAAAATGAACATCTTGCAACAAGTGTGCAAAAGTTCAACAAGGGTCAATACCTCCAAAATGAGCTGCTTATGAACACTGTCATGAAAAACAACAAGAGTGGTATTGGATACAATGCTTTTGTGCAAAAGAAAGCTACCACTCAATACAAGCCAAAGCAGACTCACAGGCCTATCAAATGCTTTGAGTGTGGAAATGAAGGTCATTTTGCCCACAACTGCAAAGCCAAACCACTAACTCCCTTGCCTAAGCACTCAAGACCATTTGCTTTCAATGCTCATTATGTTCTAAGAAAGGTTGCAAATGGAAAGGTCAAAGTTACATTCCTAGGTCCACCAAACAAGAGTAGACCTAGACAAATCTGGGTTGCAAAGTCCTTGATTGAGAGAGTTACTGGTCCTATGCAATATAGGGCCCTCAAAACTCAAGCTTGAATTGTCTGTGGATGTAGGTGAACTACAAGACCGGTGGGAGCCATTGGGTTATTGACAGTGGATGCACACAACATATGACAGGCAACCCACGGATGTTCACCTCACTTGATGAGAATGTTGATGGACAAGATAAAATCACATTTAGAGACAATTCAAAAGGAAAAGTGCAAGGACTTGGCAAGGTGGCAATCTCAAATGATTTATCAATATCAAATGTTCTCTTAGTTGCACCTTTGAGCTTCAATTTATTATCAGTGGGTCAACTCTGTGATCTTGGACTTCAATGCTTATTCACTCCAACAGAGGTTATTATAACAAAGATGGATGATGAATCAATGGTATTCAAGGGATTTAGATACAACAACCTCTACTTAGTGGATTTCACTTCAGAAGATGCAGACTTAAGAACTTGCCTCTTCACCAAAGCTTCACTTGGATGGCTCTGGCATAGGAGGCTTGCACATGTTGGGATGAGCACACACAAGAAGGTATTAAAGAAAGACATGGTTAGAGGATTAAAGGATGTGGTGTTTGAAAAAGACAAGCCATGTAGTGCATGTCAAGCTGGAAAGCAAGTTGCTAATACACATCCTACTAAAGCTTTCATGTCAACATCAAGGCCACTGGAACTACTTCATATGGATTTATTTGGACCTACAAATTATGTAAGTGCTGGTGGCAACCTCTACTGTCTAGTGATTGTTGATGACTTCTCAAGATACACTTGGGTGTTCTTTCTCCATGACAAATCTGAAGTTGCATATATATTCAAGAAGTTTGCCAAGAAAGCACAAAATGAATTTGATTGCAAGATCAAAAAGATTAGAAGTGATAATGGCAAAGAATTTGACAACACCAACATTCATGAGTATTGTGATGAAATTGGGATCAAGCATGAAGTGTCTGCAACATATACACCTCAACAAAATGGAGTTGTTGAAAGGAAAAATAGGACCTTGATCACTCTTGCAAGAACAATGATTGATGAGTATAACACACCGGAGAGGTTTTGGGCCGAAGCTGTCAACACTGCATGTTATGCATCAAACAGGCTATTTCCTCACCGGCTGCTTGCGAAGACTCCCTATGAACTGCTAAATGGGAAAAAGCCAGACGTCTCCTTCTTTCGGGTGTTTGGATGCAAATGCTACATCTTCAAGAAACGCCATCACCTAGGGAAGTTTCAAAGACGTTGTGATATTGGTTTTCTTTTGGGTTATTCATTAAAGTCCAAAGCATATCGAGTATTCAATCATGCCACTAGCGTGGTAGAAGAAACATATGATGTGGAATTTGATGAGACTAATGGCTCCCAAGGAGCACTTGAGAATTTTGATGATGTAGGTGATGAGCCACTTAGGGAAGCAATGAAGAACATGCCAATTGGAGCTATCAAACCAAAAGAAGATGAATAAGAGGTGCAAAACATTGACAGGCCTTCTTCATCAAATGTACCACAAGATGATGATAAAGATGAGAGGCATGCAAATGAAGATACATTTGTCTCTCATGAACAAGCAAGGGTACAAGCCGAAGATGTTGATGCTCCAGGATCTTCTTCCCAAGTGGTCAACAAGAGAAATTCATCACTACTTCAAGCTCATCCTCAAAACCAAATCATCGGGAGTCCTTCACAAGGGGTTATTACTCGATCCCATAGACATGCTTCTTTTATTGAACATCACTCCTTTGTTTCTTGTGTTGAGCCTACTTGTATAGATGAGGCGCTACAGGAGCCGGATTGGGTGAATGCCATTCATGAAGAACTTAACAACTTCACCCGTAACGAAGTTTGGACCCTGGAGAAGCCCCCACAAGATGCAAGAATCATTGGAACAAAGTGGGTGTTCAGAAACAAACAAGATGATCAAGGTGTGATTGTAAGGAACAAGGCAAGACTTGTTGCAAAAGGATTCTCTCAAGTTGAAGGCTTAGATTTTGGAGAGACCTTTGCACCGGTTGCTCGACTGGAAGCCATCCGTATCCTACTTGCATATGCATCATGCTATGAGATAAAACTTTATCAAATGGATGTAAAAAGTGCGTTTTTAAATGGCTTCATAAATGAACTTGTATATGTTGAGCAACCGCCTGGATTTGAAGACCCTAGATATCCTAACCATGCTTACAGGTTGTCCAAGGCGCTTTATGGGCTAAAGCAAGCTCCAAGGGCTTGGTATGAGCGCCTTCGCGACTTCCTCATCGAAAAGGGCTTCAAGATCGGGACCGTCGACACAACTCTCTTCACAAAGAAACATAACAGTGATATTTTCATTTGTCAAGTATATGTTGATGACATAATCTTTGGCTCGACAAATGACTATCATTGCAAGGAATTTGGTGAGTTGATGTCGAAGGAGTTCGAGATGTCAATGATTGGTGAGCTAACGTACTTCCTCGGCTTTCAAGTCAAGCAAATGAAAGATGGTAACTTTCTCTCACAAGAGAAGTATACCAAAGACTTGTTGAAAAGGTTCAACATGGAGAAGTGCAAACCAATCAAGACTCCCATGCCTACAAATGGACATCTCGACCTAGATGAGGGAGGTAACCCGGTTAATCAAACTCTCTACCGTTCTATGATTGGTAGTTTATTGTACCTTACCTCATCTAGGCCCGATATTATGTTTAGTGTCTGCATGTGTGCTAGATTTCAATCTAATCCTAAGAAAGCTCACCTTCGCGCTGTTAAGAGAATTCTTAGGTATCTCAGGCACACCACAAGCGTTGGTCTGTGGTATCCAAAGGAGCTACTTTTGATTTAATTGGCTATTCCGATTCGGATTATGCCGGTTGCAAAATTGATAGGAAAAGTACTTCTGGGGGATGCCATCTGCTTGGTAGATCACTAGTTTCATGGACATCCAAAAAGCAAAATAGTGTTGCCTTGTCAACTGCCGAAGCGGAATACATTGCCGCGGGTGCTTGTTGCACACAGATTTTATATATGAAACAAACTCTTCTAGACTATGGCGTAGTTCTAGAAAAGGTACCTTTGTTGTGTGACAATGAGAGTGCTGTTAAAATTGCTAATAATCTTGTACAACACTCTCGCACCAAGCACATTGATATCCGTCATCACTTCCTTAGAGATCATGTTGCTAAAGGAGATATCATTTTAGAAGGAGTGAGGTCGGAAGATCAATTAGCGGATATTTTCACTAAGCCACTTGATAAGACCCGCTTTTGCATGTTGAGGAATGAACTAAATATTCTTGATCTCAGAAATTTTATGTAAAATGTCAAATGGTGTTGTCAAGCTTGCATTGCATGTTTAAATTTCTTGTATTGCATCTAGGGCTTGTCTAACCTAGTTGAGATAACCGCCAATAAAGCGAGTGAAAAAGCTTAACTCGGGTCAAACCTGACAAGTCTTAGTTTTAAGCTTTTTAGCACTTAAATTCTTACTTGTTATGCAATTGTTGGTTCTTGAAATATGCATGAGGTACTGCACTTAGGGGGAGTATTCAAAACTCAAATCACTCATGAAAACCCCTAGTGCAAGCCAAAATGCAAATTTCATCATTTGCCTATTTTCTCTAAAAATTATCTAGCCTATGGCAAAATATTTTAAAAAGTATATGAGGGTGCCAATACCTGTCCCAACAAGTGTTATTTTGTATGATTATAAGTTGGGATTTGGTTTGGTTGGAAATTAGATAAAAAAAATTCAAAATTTTCCAAACTCCCCTCTGTCTGGGCTCACCGGACAGTCTGGTGTGCACCGGACACTGCACTGTGCAATGTCCGGTGCACCGGCAGCCGCGCGCTAAAAATCCTTTTTCCTATGCGCTGTCCGGTAGTTCACCGTACAACTGCTGTGCGCTGTCCGGTGTGCACCGGACAAGCCCTGTAGACTGTCCGGTGCGCCCATATCGCGTTTTGAAAAAAAGGCCTCTAGCCCGAGACCGAGCCAGAGGCTCATTTCTTCTCCCCTGCCAGCGATTTCTCTCTGTCCCTGGCGTTTCCTCCCCTCGCCGGCGACCATCTCTCCCCGGCGGCGATCCCACAGCGACCTTGTGCTTCTCTTCATCCCTCTCGGTGAGCAGCCCCTCTCTCCCTCGGTTTTCCTCTCTCTCTGTTCTGGTGAGCAGAGGCTCCCATTTCCACCCTTTGTGAAATTCTCCAAATCCTGTGAATCCCAGTGACTCCAAATGGTGGAAAGTTTTCCTATGTGTGCCTTGAATACTCCTGCAGGTTATTAGCTCCTTCGGGAGGGTTTTCACACCTTAAATGGCCATTTCTCCGAAACCCTAATTCCTCGCCCTCCACGTGTTCGGTAAAATGCCCAAACCAGCCAAAAATGCTCCACTTGAACCCAAATTTTTCAGGCACCTTCACAACACTTCCAGTAACACTTTTGCCAATTTTCACGCCAATCCGAGATTCCAGGCCTTAATTTCACAAAATTTCCCGTTTCGAGCTATCGTTTCCGAGCCGAGTGCCCAAATCTCTTTTTCTTCGCCTAAATTCAAACCAAGCACACACTTCACTCATTTTCACCTATATAAACCTATTCGTGAAGTATCGGCTCAATTCCATATTGTTTCGTGCCTCAATTCAAATTCCAAACCTCCTATGGCACTATTTATCGTTCAAACGTCGTTTTCACGCCGTTTGACCTATCGATCGTCTCGTCTCGTGTTTTCTGTGCCATATTTCTCTATGCATGTATTTATTCACATTTCATATACTTATGACTATGTGACTAATACGTGCTCACCTCTTCTGTCATTTCAGTGACCTTGATTGCCCGTGTGCCGTCTCTTGTTCTGCCTGGATCGTCACCTCTCGTGTGAGCTTTCCAGGTAGTCATCTCATCTTTTGCTAATCTTTCGGACATTTTCGCTCTGTGCTTAGTCACTCTCTCTCATTTGCAGACATCAGTTCAGGATGCCGCGCGCGAAGAATGTGTCGGCGCCAGGGGGAGGCGATGATGAGGATCCTCGTCGCCCCTTCAGGCAGGTCAAGGGCAAGACCGTTTACTTGGAGCAGCAGGAAGGCCGCAAGAAGCGGCGTACGGACAGAGCAGCCCGTGCAGCGGCAGCCGCAGCAGCAGGCCGAGCTTGGAGATCAGCCGCAGACTTCGTCAGATCAGATCGCATATCGTGTTCGTCGTCTCGCCTCCTGGCGCTCCTCCACTCACACCTCTGCTTCCACTCCGCCACCCACTCTGCCTGCTCCCGTCACTCCTGTTGCGCCATCCACCACCACAGCCATACCCACTACCTCCACTACGCCAGCTTCCACTGCTCCTCCTCCTCCCGCTCCCGCTTCAGCTCCTCCTGTCCCTCCACCTCGATTCCGGGAGCGCGATGAGTCTGAGGTACAACCACTTGTTGCGGATCCTAGACTGTTTGACCTTCAGCGTGCTACAGCGGCACGGGTACGTAGGTTCAGATACGTACCCGTGGAGTCTTGGTTACCAGCTCAGAGGGATCCTGCTGCAGTTGACCTATTCAGCACACGTATTCAGGAGTCGTTTTTCAGAGCCCAGATGTCTGCTCAGATAGCTCTGCGAGTGCACCGGCTTTTGGATCTTCCAGCCTTTCTGCTTGCAGCCGGTGCTGACTCTGAGGCACACCTCACATATCTGCATGGCCTTTAGACCCTTTTGACTACCAGCGGCAGGTATGTTGAGGAGTGGGTACGAGTCTTCTATGCCTCTGTATGGATTGACCCGGATCATCACTGGATGAGGTTTCGTTTTGAGCACGAGGATGTCACCATTACTGCCAGTCAGATTCGCCAGCTTTTTGGATTTCCCGAGTTGACGACTCGTCTTCACAGCCTCTGCTATGGCACTTCTAACCCTCCTCGTCGCCCTCACGGCGGTGTGGCTCCGGGTAAAGCTCACGTCCCGGCTCTGTTCCGCCCGCCCTTCACAGATGGGTCACGACGTTCACCGGCAGATTTTACTACAGCAGCCAAGTATTTATATGAGCTTATCAGACGGACTCTTCTGCCGAGGATGGGATATAGGGAGGCTACCACACATATTCAGCTTTGGCTCCTTGGTGCCCTGGTCTCTCACTCTGAGTTTGATGTCGTGGATTTCCTTATTTGTGAGATCGAGGACACCATTTTGGATGGGATTCGTGCTCGTAGACAGTTGCCCTATGCTCACTACTTGTGCCACATCTTTGCGCAGCTGATTCAGCCTCCTCGGTTTCAGGGCACACTTGAGGCCTCACGCCTCGTTTTTGGATCCTACCGTCCTGCGCCTGAGACTCCTGTGCCAGCTTCTGCTCCTGTTTTTGACTCTCAGGCCGAGGATGCAGCTCTTCATCAGTTCGACACTCAGGCCACAGCAGTTGATGATGATGATGATGATGATTTTGGGGTTCCTCCTCCGCCTCCTATGCCTCCACGCTCACATGATCATGAGGCTGGGAGCTCTAGTGCTGCCCCTGCTGCCCCTCCGGCTATGGACCCTGCTCTTGCTTCGATTCTGGCTCACCTGGTAGCCGAGCAGGCCCGGTTATCCGAGAGGATGCTCTCGATGTTTCAGAACATGCAGGACAGGCAGGATGCGCTTCAGCAGCAGCTACTTCAGGATCGGGCTGAGAGCAGGGCATTCATGGCTCTTATGCTACAGCAGTCTGGTGTCTCAGTTCCTCCAGTTCAGTCTGCTCCACCTCCTCCGCTTCACGCTCCTGTTGTGCCAGCGATTTTGTCAGGACCCCCTGTTGGTACTTCTCCGCTCCGGCCGGTCACTTTGGCTTTCACCTCTTCGGCTCTCAGCTCTGTCTGCCCGCAGCCGCCAGTGCCACCAGCATCTGCTGTTACCACTACTGCTGTGGCAGTATCTGTGACCACTTCTGTTTCGGCAGCTCTTGCAGCGCAGCCTCAGTCCGAGTCAGTTCCAGCTCCAGCTTCTACCGCAGATCCTGGATCCGAGACTGACTTTGACCCTCCGCCGGCGTTCGCTCTGCTGCCTCGACCGCGACCGGACGCGCCCCCGCCGCCTCCTCCCGCTTCAGATATTTAGGTTCGGGTGCCCTTTTGGTGTTTGACGCCAAAGGGGGAGAGGTATGAGTTGTGAGAGCTAGGGGGAGTTAGAGAGTTAGTAGAGAGTCATTTTGGTGTAATATATGTGCTTGCTACTCTCTGTACTAGCTTGATGTTTTTGGCTCACAAACTCGATATATACTCTCATTGCTTATGATTGACTGTGTGTATTATGTTTTCACCTTATATTTTATCACCAGTCTTCTTGTTCTTGTTTCATTGATTTAACTTCACTTTTATATGAACAAGAATCTTATGATGTGTATGCGCTCACTCTTATTATTATGGTACACGTTCTTTCTGTCAAAGAGTACTGAGTATAACTAACCATCCTTTCTATTGACAGAAACTTCAAAACAAACAACTCTCACAAAACTTGTAAGGTTGTCATCAATCACCAAAAAGGGGGAGATTGAAAGCATCTAGGCCCCTGGTTGATTTTAGTGATTAATGACAACGTAATATTATATGTGACTAACGTGTGTTTTGCAGAGATAAATGGTAAGTTAGGTCGCATGACAGGTAGAAGTACTACAACGGTGAAAACAATCCCGGAGATAAGAACTCGAAGCGACGGCTAAAACGACGAAACAAAAGGTGAAGGTCTACGGAGTCCGAGTGTCAAGGAGATGTGGACACTCGCGATTTAGTTAGGTCTTTTATTCTCTTTTAGCCGTACTATAAAGAGGGGTTATCGATGAGTAGTTTGACCAAGAGAGTTCTAGTGTAGTGTTGGTGCACAATCACACTCATATACAGTGCTAGGTGTCACTCTAGAACTCACTCACAAGTTAGAACGAAAATCGATTTGAAAATCAGCTGAAAAACAAGAAGTAGGGTTTCTGTCCCTGGGGGCACCGGACTGTCCGGTGTGCACCGGACTGTCCGGTGCACCCTCTGCCAAGTGGGACCAGGCTGGTCCGAGGAAGAAGCTTCCTCCACAGAAAACCCGAGAGCGCCTGTTTCAGAGTTGAATTTTAGTGGCGCACCGGACATCGCACCGGACTGTCCGGTGTGCACCGGACAGTGACTGTTCACTGTCCGGTGTGCCATGAGTCCAACGGCTAGCTGTCAGAACTAGTCGTTGGAAACGACCGTTGGCGCACCGGTGGCGCACCGGTGGCGCACCGGACTGTCCGGTGCGCCAGTGCGCAGAAAGTTGCCTGTAACGGCTAGTTGGTGGGTGAGGGCTATTTATACCCCTTCCACCCACCATATTCAATGTCTTGCACTCCACATTTATTCCAGCACATTGCTAGAGCATTGCAAGCACCAAAAGCCTAGTGAGGAGATTAGAGAATCTTAATCCGCGTTTGTTCCTCATTAGCGCTAGCGAGAGCCACCTAGAGCACACACCACTTGCATTAGGCTTCTCTTGGTCAAGCGAAAGTCTACGGCTTGTTACTCTTGGTGATCGGCATCACCTAGACGGCTTGGTGGCGTTGGGAGCTCGGTGATCACCGTGAAGATCTTGTTGGTGACCCGACTCAAGTTTGTAAGCGGTCTCGAGGGATCCACCGCGCCGGAGTGGTAAAGGATCATCTCGTAGTGAGCACTTGGTTCTTGCGAGGACCAAGGGGGAGCGATACCCTTGCGCGGGTGCTCCAACGAGGACTAGTGGAGAGTGCCGACTCTTCGATACCTCGGGAAAAATTGGAGGAGTCTTCTAAACCTTGCTTTACATTCCGCACTTAATTCAAGCACTTTACATTGTGTATTTGTTTAGCAAGTATTTGAAGTATTGTCTTAGCATTGTTGCATTTCTAGTATTATATTCTTAGTGCTAGTTGTTGGGGTGAAGTTGGGCTCTTGCTTAGCTCTTGCTTAGGTTTTAATTAGTGTTGATTTTTAGAAAAGCCCAATTCACCCCCCCTCTTGGGCATCGTGATCCTTTCATGATCTTTTTGTGTGCCAAATTTATGTCGATGACATAATATTTGGTTCTACTAATCAAAAGTCTTGTGAAGAGTTTAGCAGGGTGATGGCGCAGAAATTCGAGATGTCGATGATGGGCGAGTTGAACTACTTTCTTGGGTTCCAAGTGAAGCAACTCAAGGACGACACCTTCATCTCCCAAACGAAGTACACGCAAGACTTGCTAAAGCAGTTTGGGATGAAGGACGCCAAGCCCGCAAAGACTCCGATGGGAACCGACGGACACACCGACCTCAACAAAGGAGGTAAGTCCGTTGATCAAAAGGCATACCGGTCGATGATAGGGTCTTTACTTTATTTATGTGCGAGTGGACCGGATATTATGCTTAGCGTATGCATGTGTGCTAGATTTCAATCCGATTCAAGGGAGTGTCACTTAGTGGCCATGAAGCGAATCCTTAGATATTTAGTCGCTACGCCTTGCTTCGGGATCTGGTATCCAAAGGGGTCTAACTTTGACTTGATTGGATATTCAGACTCCGACTATGCTGGATGTAAGGTCGATAGGAAGAGTACATCAGGGACGTGCCAATTCTTAGGAAGGTCCCTGGTGTCATGGAACTCTAAGAAACAAAGTTCCGTTGCCCTATCCACCGCTGAGGCCGAGTATGTTGCCACAGGATAGTGTTGCACGCAACTACTTTGGATTAGGCAAACCCTCCGGGACTTTGGCTACAATCTGAGCAAAGTCCCACTCCTATGTGATAATGAGAGTGCTATCCGAATAGCGGAAAATCCTGTTGAGCACAGCCGCACAAAGCACATTGACATCCGGCATCACTTTTTGAGAGACCACCAGCAAAAGGGAGATATCTAAGTGTTTTATGTTAGCACCGAGAACAAGCTAGCCGATATCTTTACCAAGCCTTTAGATGAGAAGACCTTTTGCAGGCTGCGTAGTGAGCTAAATGTCTTAGATTCGTGGAACTTGGATTGATTTATAGCATACATGTGTTTATGCCTTGATCATGTTCCTTATGCATTTTGTTGCTTACTTGTGGTGCTCAAGTTGTATAAGCACTCCTCGGACCTCAAAAGTCCATGTGTGAGTGATGCACATATTTAGGGGGAGATGTGCTACAACTTGACCCTTTGAGACTAACCGTGTGCTTGAGTTTGCTTGATTTAGTCTCAAAGGAAGGTTGAAAGGGAAAAGGTGGACTTGGACCATGAAAGACTTCCACTGCACTTCGATGAGAGGGTAACTTATTCCAAGTTCATCTCATGTCCTCTTATTGCCTTTGTATTCTTATTTGAAGATTTTGGTGAGGCAATGGGGTTCTAGGGCCAAGATTGATCCCGTTTTGGTGCTTAATGCCAAAGGGGGAGAAAATAAGGCCAAAGCAAGAAATGGATCAGCTACCACTTGAGAAATTTTGAAAATAGTAGAATAGAGCTTTTGGTTTGTCAAAACTCTTTTATTGTCTCTCTTGTCAAAAGTTGGCCTCTTGTGGGAAGAATGGTTGATTATGGGAAATAGGGGGAGTTTTTGATACTATAATCAATTTCTATTGGAACAACTCTCTTTATGTCTTTACAAGTGTGTTTGACTTAGAGATAGGAAATTGAGGTTGATTTGCAAAAAACAAACCAAGTGGTGGCAAAGAGTGATCCATATATGCCAAATTTGAATCAAAACTATATTGAGTTTTCATTTGCATTGATATTGCACTTGTTCTAGTTGCTTTATGTTGTGTTGACATAAACCACCAAAAAGGGAGAGATTGAAAGGGAAATGTGCCCTTGGGCCATTTCTAAGTATTTTGGTGATTGAGTGCCAACACAAGTGCTTTTGTGTTAATCTATGCAAAGTGGTGGACAAAGTGCAAATCATGTCAAAAGGTATGTTTCTAGACTTAGTACATTATTTTATGGACTAATGTATTGTGTCTAAGTGCTGGAAACAGGAAAAATTAAATTGGAAATGAGATGGCTCTGTTCAGCCAAAGTCAGCTCGGTCTGGGTGCACCGGACTGTCCGGTGGTGCACCGGACAGTGTCCGGTGCGCCAGGCTGACTCTGGCGAACTTGCTGCTCTCGGGACTTCGACGGCGGTGTACGGCTATAATTCACCGGACTGTCTGGTGGTGCACCGGACTGTCCGGTGAGCCGTTCACAGGCGAACTCGTCGCTCTCGGGAGATGATTAACGGCGTACGGCTAAAATTCACCGGACTGTCCGGTGGTGCACCGGACTGTCCGGTGAGCCAACGGTCAGCCGGGGCAACGGTCGGCCGAGGATTCCGCGCGTGACGCGTGGCTGAGCCAACAGTCACATTGGAGCACCGGACTGTCCGGTGCGCCAACGGCTCTTAATCTGCAACGGTCGGCTTCGCCAAATAAGGAAGGAGATCCGCACCGGACAGTGTCCGGTGGTGCACCTGACTGTCCGGTGCGCCAGTCGACAGAAGGCAAGATCTGCCTTCCTGGAATGCTCTCAACGGCTCCTAGCTGCCTTGGGGCTATAAAAGGGACCCCTAAGCGCATGGAGGAGAACACCAAGCATACTCAAAGCATTCCTAAGCACCAAGACATCGATTCCACGCATTTGTTTCTTCGTGATAGCATCTAGAGCTCTATTTGAGTTGTGAACTCGTCGGGTTGTGTTGCGAGCTCTTGTTGCGACTTGTGTGCGTGTTGTCACTGTGATTTTGTGTCTTGTGTGCATTGCTCATCCCTCCCTTACTCCGTGCTTCTTTGTGAACTTCAAGTGTAAGGGCGAGAGGCTCCAAGTTGTGGAGATTCCTCGCAAGCGGGATAAAGAAAAGTAAAGCAAAACACCATGGTATTCAAGTGGGTCTTTAGACCGCTTGAGAGGGGTTGATTGCAACCCTCGTCTGTTGGGACGCCACAACGTGGAGTAGGCAAGCGTTGGTCTTGGCCGAACCACGGGATAAACCACTGTGCCATCTCTGTGTTGATATCTTTGTGGTTATTGTGTTTTGTTGAGACTCCTCTCTAGCCACTTGGCATTATTGTGCTAACGCCTAATCAAGTTTTTGGTGGCTTAAGTTTTAAGTTTTACAGGATCACCTATTCACCCCCCCTCTAGGTGCTCTCAGAAGTTAGCCACGCCATAGAGGGCAACGAAGGGGGCACGGATATGGACTTTAGCATTGAATTGTAGCCGGTAAAGCGCTGAAGTTATTCTTAGACTGTCTCCAACAAGCCACTATAAACTGTCCTCTCCTCTAAATTTAGCGCACGTTAGCCTCCTCCACGCACCCAACAACACCCGCCAAACCGTCGGTAAATTTACAGGGCATCACAGGCAGGGGTGAGCCTAGAGGGTAGTCTAGGTAGGCCTAGGACTAACTTGAGATTTGGCCTATAAAATGTTTAGTACTCTGCAATGAACAGTTCACTAACACCCAACGCATCTTCTGCCAACCTGCCTGGCTGCACAGCCGCCTAGGCACGTCGAGGCCATAACGGGGACTCATGGGTCTCTGATTCAGGGACTTCGAATTCTCGACAACAAGCAAGAACACACGGTCTCCAACCGAGACCCAAAGCTCGAGCAAATACCCTTGCCAGACGCCACCACTGCAAGGCACACAATCATTTCTTGCTCGATACCCAAGGTGGCCCTTGATCGAGAGGGTGTACCCTCCGGTGCCGTTTGAGGTGGCCCCACCTTGTAGGCACCATCCTTGCCCCCAGTACTTTTGCATAAGTAGAGAGGGAGAGAGATCAGGGTCGATTTTGCTTAGTGTATTCTAGCACTTGATCCCTTGCTTTCTTTCTCCCCTAGAAGCCATCTTGCAGTTGTGCCTCCTCGCTTCCTTGTGCATGTCTAGCTTGCCTACTGCACGCACGGCGTCGTTCCCCATTTCCTTGATCTAGGAAAGTCGTCTACTTGGTCTAGAGAAGAAGGGGTTAATCCAGTCAAGAGAGGTGTCAGGGTGGAGATTAGAAGGTGAAGGTGAAGTGCCTCGTCCTGGGGACGACGAGGTGGTCATGCTCGCGTCCTTCTATGAGCGTGGGTTCGGCCTGTCCCTGCATTCCTTCTTATGCGGGCTCCTCCACTACTATCTACTAGAGGTTCAGAACCTTCATCCCAACGTTGTCCTTCACATAGCGTACTTCATTACTCTATGTGAAGCTTTCATGGGGATCGGCCCTCACTGGAGGTTGTGGTATTATTTCTTCAACGTGCGGGTAGCCCGGGGCACGGCTGTCAGCTGCATGTTGGCTTGGCCTATATTGAGCTCCATTTTAGCTAGAAAACAGAGTACTTCAAGATCCCTCTTCCTTCCTCCATGCGGTATGAAGGGGAGTGGTTTTTTGTCAGGAATGTGGCTGGAAGCGCCCCATCATTTACCGGTTGGGAACCGGTATTGACGGATGAATGGCACCACGGGGTAGAGGCGAGCCTCAAGAATGATGTGGAGCATCTTCTAGCGGCGATCCAGATGTTGAAGCAACTAGGTCTCACCGGCTCGCAGCTGATGCACACACCTTTATGCATCGCCAGATTCAGCCTTTGATGGGCCATCAGAAGCCAATGCACTAGAACTCTTGTGTCAACGACCCTGACCTCCATTCCTCCACATCGCTCGCACTGACCGAGAACGACACTAGGGTCAAGGTTGTCACGTCGTTGTCATCGGGATCCTTTATGGATGAGGACTCGCCCTTCCCCTTTCTAAGGATGTCGTGTGCACCCTAGTGAGTTCCTTCTTCCTAACGTTTTTGTTCCTTTGTCTTTCTCTGTTTGTTCCATCTGATGTGTACTCTACAGGGGATCGATCCCCTAGCGCCATGTCTTCTGCCCCTCCCTAAGGGCCTCACTGTCAAGGCGGAGCAGAAGTGGAAGAGGGACGCGGAGGAGGAGACCTTGGCGGCACGATCAAAGCACCTAGAAATGAAGAAAAAGAAAAGGGCCTTCCGCCCTGCTCGCGTGAAGCCGGGGTGTGCCTCTTTCCTCTGAATCGGAGGATATGACATCCACTGCCTTAGAGGGAATGGAGGTCCTGCCGTCCTAGTGGCGGTTGGTGGTCCATCTCACTATGGCGATGTTTAGGTGACCTCCAATGTCCCCGGCTAGAGGGACGGGCTGGCCAACGACCTAGCCACGCTTGCGATTTCCATGGAGCGTCACATGGAGTCCGTTGGCTTTGGGGCGGTGAGGGAGAAGTGGTGCAAGTGGCGTCGTGCCCTCTGGTGTCCTCGGTGTCGCCAAGACACCGTGCAGGGAAAGAGCCTGTGGGAACTCCCTCCTCTGCGGCAGAAGTGGCGTCTTGGACGGCGCTTCATGCGGCGACGCCACCTCCGGCGCCTTCGGTGGTTGCTCGGAAGAAGGTGACCCCTAGGAAGCGCTCCTTGCGGTATGTTGGGTTATCTCGCTCCTCTTGATTTTGCTTTCGATCTTTGTTCCGTATTTTTCCTCTGATTTCCTTGGTCAGCATGTATGTGCGACGCAAATCAGTGAAGCTAGGATGTGGCTTCTGCAGTGAGGGGGCCTTATGACTCTTTCGACCCTCAAGCCTCAGTCGTTGGGGGGAACGGCTCCTTTGACCGTCGTGGACCCTCAAGCCTCGGTCGTTGGGGGGGAACGACTCCTTTGACCGTCGTGGCCGTTCCGCCAGCCGACGTTGTTTCCACCCCTCACACGTCGATCCCCCAGGTTGCACTGGAGACACTAGGAGTGTTGGCTCCTCACGTGGCCCTCCTTGAGCTGTCGTCTCCCATAGTCGTCCCTGAGGAGGCCTTGGCGGTTGGGGTGGTCCGCCTTGGCGGGACCTCGTCTGTGGAGGTGGCGGTTCCGACTCGATCGTTGCCGCCCCCTTGCCTTCGACCACCATGGGGATGAGCGGTCAGTCTAGGGTGGCACCACCTCTAGAGGTAGCCGAGTCCTTGGAGTAGCCGCCATCGACCAGCGTTGCCTCTGCCATTGCAGGGGGCGCGCCACCCGTGCTGCCAGGTGAAGGCTATGGGGATCATTCGTCTTTGCCCCTTGAAGCACCAAGGGCAGATGCGGAAGAGTGGGAGTTCATTGAGTCGACCTCGTCCCGGGCTGATATGAGCTTGGAGACTATCGAGCCACAACAGCAAAACTGAATACTCCCGTCGGCCATAATAATTCCCGTCGGTTTTTAGGGTTGCCGACGGGAGTTAATTAACTACCGTCGGCCATAACTAAGCCGACGGGAGATAAAATAACTCCCATCGGTTTTTAGGGTTGCCGACGGGAGCAAAACTGAATACTCCCGTCGGCCATACTTATTTGCAGGATGAGGATGAGGATCAGGATCAGGATGAGGATGAGGATGAGGATCAGGATCAGGATCAGGATGAGGATGAGGATCAGGATCAGGATGAGGATGAGGATGAGGATGAGGATGCTGATGAGGATGAGGATGAGGTTGAGGGTGGAGGTGAGGAGGCTGAGGCAGGAGGTGAGCAGGGAGAGGGTGGAGGTGGAGATGAGACTGAGGCTGAGGCAGGAGGTGCGGCTGAGGGTGGAGATGAGGCTGAGGCAGCTCCAACAAGGCGTCCACGTAAGTTTAGAAGGCCCCATGCCGTACAACCTCCACCTGTTCCGAGCTCCGAGACGGGGAAGACAGTGATCTCCCCCGTCGGAGATAGGTAAGTGCTGTATCTTTTGATTTGAATCAGCTGTATTCATCAAATGTAAGCATGTTTGATGCTTGCCCGTCTTTTTGTAGGGAGTGGTTGGACTACTCTTTCACCGGCCAGGGTCGTCAAAAGCAGGTGAACTCTGTGTTGAGTTCGCTCCTGAAGTTTCACTACCCTGGACTGGTGAAGACGTCCGACGATGCAGACGCTGCGCCGGTCCTCGTCTCATGTTGGGACGATTACAAGCTGAAGGTCGATGTCACTTATGGCGATGCCCAGGGGCTTGTTCGCGCTGACTTCTGGGTACGTAATCTTGTGTGTGTTATATGGAAGCAATCATTAAAAAGTTAGATAACATTGCATTCTTTTTGTAGGCACGTTTTCGGTTGGCCGACGGGGATGACGCGAACCACGCCGAGAAGGTGTTTCAAGTAAATGCCTATCGGTTGGTGAAGGAGGCCCTGTACGAGGCAAGGATTCAGGCCACGTGCATGTATTATCAACAAATTTTAGGGCAAAAGATGAACAAGAAGACAGGGGCCTCGAGTATATACCTTCGCGAGGAAGAGTATCGTAAGGTTATATTTCAATCCTTTCCTTTGTGTTTGTTTCATTTGAATAGGTACTGATATATGTTTGTTTTTATGAAGGTGGTGGTTCCGTGGATGTCTAACCGGCCAGAGGCCTACGTAGCTTGGTGTGGGGTATGGGCTTCTGAAGCCTTCCAACAGAAGTCAAAAAGTCACAGGGACAATCGAGGCACCATGCCGAACCACACCTTCGGTGGCGACAACTTCACGCGAAAGGCGAAACGCCTGGTAAGAAAACTAACAAATATGTTGAGATGTCATATATTCTTTTATTGTACTAACTCTGTGTTGTAGGAAGCTCAATTAGGTCGCGAGCCGACTCCCATCGAGGTGTGGGAAGCTGGCCATAGGGGAAGCGACCCTTCCAACCCTTTGTGCAGCCATACACAAAGGGAGCGTCTGGTGAGCTGTTGTCCTCAATATTCGGTTAATGCTCGCAACGTACTAACTAAGGTTATATAATCGATACAGGCAGCATATGCGGAAGAGATGAAGGACCGTCACGGAGAAGACTGCGATTGGAGGACCATGCCGATCGATGCTCAAGCCGTGCATAAATCCGGTGGAGGAAAGGCACATGGACGGTGAGATGTTACATTACATGCCATTTATATAGTGACATGAGCATATGCCTTAATTAATCTTTCTTTGACAACAATTGTAGATTCTCTCTCTTTGATGGAATGATCAACACGACGGATTTTAGAGCGTCTCGGCGGTCGGCATCTGGGTCCGGAAGCTCCGGTCGTAGCTCTCGTCGGCTCACTGAGCAAGAGCTTGAGATCGTGAGGCTGCGTGAGGAGAACCATCAGCGCGATGAGCAGTTGAGGGCTCAAACTGAGCAGTTGAGGGCTCAAAGTGAGTACTATGCCTCAGTCCACGCGCAGCAACAGCAGATGATTCAAGTAAGCCCATTGCATTATTACTGTTTATTCATTGCTTTACACATCCAATGCGTACTACTAATATGCTTGGTCAATAGTTACTAGCTCAGCAGCAGGGCATTCCGTACGTGGCCCCTCCGCCTCCGCCGCAATGGACGTTCGTCCCTATGGGCCCTCCTCCACCTCCGGTAAGAAATTCTATGTCCATTCTCTAGTTACATAGTAAAAACGACGACTTGTGCCGCACTGCACTCACATGAATATGTATTATTCTTGTATTCAACAGGGACTTGTGCCGCAGCAGCCTCAGTTTAGCACACCGCCGGCACAGCTACCTGCCCCTGGAGCACAGGTTTGTATTCTAACTCTATAGCTATCGCCGACAGTTCAGCAGTTAATATGTACGATTTCTGACAAATTGCATTCTCGCTCCATAGGACAATCAGGAAGGAAGTGGAACGATGGATGGCTTCGTCAACTCCCTATTCGCGTACCCAACTCCGGACGGAGGCAGCGGCCAAAGCTCCAACAACCCTAGCCGCCGCGGTTCGTGAATGTGCTTCGATCTCTACCTTTTCAGTAATGAACACTTCGATCTCTACCTTTTCAGTAATGGACACTTCTTTTGTGGATGAACACTTCTTATGTGGATGAACACTTCTTATGTGTATGAATGTGGATGAATGTTCTTATATATATGTGTGTGGATGGATGTGATTGATGTGTGTGGATGGATGTGATTGATGTGTGAATGTGCATGATGATATTGTGTATATTTTCTGTGCCATTGATCATAAATACGGGAGTTAATTGTCCGCCACGTCAGCCCTGGGCTGGGGAGCGACAACCGCCGTCGGCTACCTAGGGCCGACGGGAGTTAATTATCTCCCGTCGGGGCCGACGGGAGTTAATGCAATCCCCGTCGGGTAGCTCCTGTCGGCCGGGTACCGACGGGATTTACTCTAAAACCGACGGGAATAGCTAAATCCCGTCGGTTTTAGAGTAAATCCCGTCGGTACCCGGCCGACGGGAATATCCTGGATTGCTGTTGTGAGCGTATGCTCGATAGCATTGGGGAGGTGGTTACAATCACCCGTGCGTCGATGACGTGGGATTTTATCCCTTATGGCCTAATGAGTGATCTTTTTTGGCTGTTCCTCCTCTTACCTTCTGACCGATGTTTGGCTGATCGCCCGATTTTTCCTTTTAGCGTCTTTTCATGCGGTCGGCAACTAGGGCGGATGCGTTGCTATCCACTCAGTTGGAGGCGGAGCAACTGCGTGCGGTAGCCGCCTATTCTGAGGCGAAGGAGCGCGAGCTTGCTGAGCTTCATTCCATGACCAAGCGGCTCAAGGGTGTGGCGACCCGCTTGCACTCGAAGTGCGATGTTGCCTAGAGCAATGTCGACCGCCTCCAAGAAGCAGGGTCCCGACTGCAAGGGATCCTCCGTGAGATTAGTTTGCGGGCTGAGGAGGCCAAGTCGTCCCTCAAAGAGGCTAACATTTGCCTAGAGAAGACGGACGCAAAGCCCTTGAAAGAACGCAACGTATCCAAGGGTCGGTCCTTTTCCTTGCCCTTATGTCTTCATCATCTGCTCTTTGTGGTTGTTCAGCCATTTTCCTTTTCTAGAGCTCCATAGGGTGTTCTCCCAAGCCCAGGAGGCCACGAAAGTCGCAGAGGAGGCGAAGGCAGCGGCGAAAACCAAGATATGAGATCTTTCGCAAGCTCATGATGGCGTTGTTGCCGTGACAGCCCAGGCGGTGACTATGCTCTCAGATCGGAGCACCAAGCTTCAGGATTTTTGCCTGGTTGTTAGCCGGGTGTGCGCCCATCTCTCACCTCTACCCCTGATTGGGGTACCCCTGATCGACCGGCTGCGAGCGTTACCTAGTCATGTAGAGCATGTTGCCGCTGAGGGCGCCTTCCACAGGAGCAGCATGGCTCTAGGGCAAATGGTCGCCCATTTCGACGAGATCGACGCCTCCATGATCACGGAAAGCTTCGCCGTCGGCCGGAGTGACGAAGAGCTATATAATATAGAAGATCAGGTTCATCCCCACGCTCGGTCGCTCACGGGTCGGGTTAATGTGAAGGCCCTTCTGATCGGTCCGTGGAGCAAGGCGTCGTCCGCCAGCGCTCCGCCTGACCAGGGCCGGACCTGGAGGGGGCAACCGGGACCGATTTTGGAAGGACCCTTCAAATATACTAGGTGTGTGCCCGTGCGTTGCAACGGGAGTATGATGGGATGAGCATCAACACATATCTAATCGAATCTTATATTTCCTTGGGAGTCTAGAGAAAGTTTGCTCGGAAGCCAAATATGTTAAGACCTGAGCATGTGTTACCCTTGTGCCCCATCAGCACACTGTTCCGTGCTTGTATGAGTCTTGTTAATTTGCATGCCTCGTGCATAGTCTCTCATGTCTCGGTAGCAGTATCAGATTTCTTCAACCGTGGTCAAACCAACTGAAAGATTACAGAACAGTGGGAAAACGAACTCACCATAAGTCGAGACCTTTTTGTTCTACACTTCTCTTTTACATGAGCAACATATATATTATCTTATCATTAGCGGCTCTTACCACAACATGCTATCCAGAGTTCCAGACAACAACTCCAATAGAAATTTCAAATCCAAGAACAGCAACCAGGTAATGAGATATCTGCTCTTGTAAAACTGACAATAAACTGTTAATGACAAATCTTCAAGACCTCCAACTTTAATTCTCAAGAAATTAATAGAGAAAAATATATATTAAATTTACACCAGAACATCCATGAAAATCATGATCAAAACAAACTTACAATTTTGTACAGAGTTGCATGAAATGTGTGGCTTTAGCCTCGTTGAATCGGCACATAAGCATCAGCATGCAAACAGTTGACAGAATCATCAGATTCTAGCATTGGCAATCCTCAGTAAAAGGGTATTCAGATCCTCTTCTACAGAAGGTGCAAGGAAAATAGAAGTGACAATTGCTAGTCAAGCGACCAAGATCAATTGTTGGAGGAAACATAGCTCATATTCAGTGAAGTCACAACCAAACGGCCAAATTCAGTGAAATGTGTGCGCTCTACTTTAAAATGTCGTGCTCCGAAACTATTAAATATGTGTGCTCTTCACTACAAATTTAGTTCTAAAACAAAAAAAATTCATTTCTGAAATAAAATAAATGTCTGTGCACATCAAAAATTCAGTTCTGAAACAAAAGAAATGTGTGTGCAACTCAAAAATCTACTTCTGAAATGTGTGCTCCTAACAAATTCAGTTATGTAGCAAAACTCTTGAACCTCTAAAAATGTGTGTATTCCTCACAAATTGCGAAAAAGAAATGTCCCTAACAAACAAGACCCAGCCAAAGAGAAGCAAACCAGCTGATGTCGCAAAGAAAACAGACAAGTCCTTTTAGTTGCAGTGTCTATTGAATGCTCAGATAGAAGAGGTATGGTTATATATAGTTACATTAAATAGGAGTATGATTTTTAACTTCCGTGGCAATGCACGGGCACACACCTAGGATGCCATATATGGTTGATTTGTCCAAAAAAATGATACATTTGGAAAGTTGCAAAAACCAAGGCAACAAGCGAGATTGTGAAAATGCTAATGTTTTTTCATAGGCGTACAATGGTTTAACTCTCTACTTATGAATGATGAGAAATGAGTGCATCATTTAGTACAAGCTTGTGGAACCAGTCTTGAACTTTCAAAAGGTGCCTAATTTTCAAGCATAATCATTGTAAAAACAAATAGGGGTTTATATGGCAAATACAAAATTCTATTCTATTAGTCATCTAGCATTATTGAAGAATATTTAATGTCCTTTTTGTGCCACTGAAGTGAGTGCTTCGTTTCATTCAGAAGTGAGAGTTCAATTTTCTTAAGGGAACATATAATAATCCAAACTACAAGTTCGCATCGTTTAAAAGAGACAGAGTTAGCAGTACAGGGGAACAAATACGTAGATTATCTTATTCATGCTAATGAAGCCAAAACAATTCCTAAAAACAATTGTTTTGCGTAGTATAGCCTTCTCTGTTTTTTTCGTGTTATTTTTTCCCCTCCTGACTCCTGTATAGATTGAAAGATAACTTTTCAGACTTTACTTTGTGGGGCTGAACGTTGTGGCATTGTCTAGTTAGGTGGCTTGTCTTGTCTGGACAATTCATCAGACATCAGCAAAGAAGACTTCTTTTTTGTTTTCTCTCAACAAAGGGATTGGTGCATGAACAGTGGAAACTGAATTTTGGTGGAGTCACCAGAACCCAAATTCATGGGCTTGATTGAAGATATCTAATCTGATGTCCATGAAAAGCAGAGGTTTTCTTGCAAAGCTGAAGCACAACTATTTCAATCTGATCTCCATGAAATGCACTAATCTTGACGTCAGAAAGCATTGGATTTTGTTTAGATAAAGATCAGAAAACACATCGGTATCGAGGAGGGAAACAACATTCTTCTGTCTTCCTTCCGTTTCAATCGTTTTCGTTTTCAATCCAGCAGTTTTCAGTAATCCGGTGCCTTCTACATCTCCCATCTCCACCTTTGCAGAGACAGCAGCAAGCACCGCGGCAATCAGAAGCCAATAATATACCCCACCCGAAACAACACATCACAGTTATTCCTCTGGATCCTCTGCCTTCCGTTCAAGCATCCGGTTATACCCCGAGCTGCTCGACGCCGAGCGAGACCGAGTGCGTGAGGTCGCCGATTATCAGCCTGTGCTCGCCGACGGGGACCCGCCGCACGCCGTTCTGGTCCACGACGCTGAGCCGGTCGCACACGCCGATGCGCATCTCCACGCGTGCCACGCCGCTCGCGGGCACGTGCACCTTCTCGAACGCCACCAGCTGCCGCGCGAGCGCGTCCACGCCGGGGGCAGCGTGCGAGGGCGAGGGCGCCTAGCCTATCGGGGCCGGCCGCATCGGGGTTGCGGCGCGCGACGACGTAGTCGCCGGACTTCCAGAACTGGCGGCAGAGGCGCGGCGGCGGGAGCGCCCTGGACGGAGACGAGACGGTGGCCACGGGCACGGGCTCCTCGGTCTTCACGGGCACGAGCGTGCCGTAGGCCGGGAGGTGGAGCGGCGGCGGGAGAAGAAGCAGCGGCTTCACATCGACGTCGGCGAGCAGGTGCGGCGGGAGGGGAGGAGGGCGGGCGAGCGGGGTAGGGAGGCGGGGGCAGTCTACACTCCTCTCTTAATAGTTAGTAGATATATATATATATATATATATAGTCTTAGGTGTTAGGTCTAGCCTATTAAAATTACAATGGGTCTATTTTTTAACTGTTTAACTTACCAAAATTGTGTTTGAAATTTTAATCGTGCCGACCCCGCCTTGGTTTCGTTCGTGACTTTGTCCGTCTGGCTAGCCGATGATCGACATCAGCCTAATGACTTGCCTGCATGCCTGCTGTTGGCCGCTGCTACAGGAGCAGGACGCAAGGCAACAAAGGCACAAAGCCGATCACGATTTAGGACACATGAGCAGGTACGTACGGGTCTCAAGTCTAAATTGCAATACATACACATGATCAGATATAGACTGTAGCATATTGATTAATTGATTTTGATTAATTCTTTTCTAAATTTCAGCTATATCATGTCATAAAGAAAGTATGAATTAGTTGAGAGAAGCTTTTCAAAATTAAAATTGTTGAAAAACTATTTAAGGTCAACAATGTCTCAAGATCGGTTCAACGGATTGGCTACTTTATATATCAAGAAAAAAAATATTAGACGAGGTTGATAGCAACACTATTATCAATGGCTTTGCATCAAGAAATGTTAGAATAAATTTTTGAGATAATATGTATAAAGATTTGAAGTTGTTTTACTATGTTAGAGACTTATTATTCTAAAATTTGCTTACGTACTTAGAATATATATATAGTATTAAAAGGGCCACATTTTTTTTTGTTTCGCCCCAGGTCTATGGAACCTCAGGACCCGCCCTGTGCCTAACAATGCTTAAACAGTCGTTTATTTAGATGTTTTGTAATAACTCCTTTGAATGACGGGATGGAGCCTTTATGTGAATTTTGTTTCTATTTTAAATTTCTTGCCATTCTTCTCACCTTAAGCTCTGGTTCTCGCAGCTGGCTTGTCATAGTTTTTGGTTGTCGAGGTCATTGGGGCCTTCTGTGGTATGGTATGCACTTTTTTGGAGAAGTCTTGCCTACTCCCAGCCCTTCCGAGCAGATCGTGGTGACCTGGTTGCCTCGACAGTTTGGTCAGCACGTTCTCTTACCAAAGAGTGGAGCCGATGGGAAAGGTGCTTGGACCAGAATAAACTGTAGTCCAACCAGCTGGGCCACATTAAATGAAAACATTATCGTACATTCCTTGATTCCTAATTGATTCTATTTATAGTGAATACAAGATTCGTGACTCTCACTAGGTGGAGTCGTTTTCTTACCAACCCTGTTTTCTGTGTGACTTCTCCTCTGTTGCCCTCATGCCTGGCTACACCTTGATTCATGCGCGCTTGGTGTCATTTGTGGTGTCGGTCGAGCCCCCCCCCCCATGCTCGCAAGTGTATGCCAGTATGCGGCCATGAATGAAGCGACGTGATGATCCTGCGTGACCCAGCCATCTCAAATATGTGTAGTTAGGTATGGCCATGAACTTGACATAAAATAGCCTTCTGAGTATATCATTGTAGTACCCCGAGAAGTCCTGTAACACCCCGGGGTCCACAAACACCCCGGAATGGTACTAAACAACACTTCTGTCATCTATATATAAAATTTCAGCAGCATTCCCTTTGCAAAATTGCATAAATGAGGGGGCAACAGTGTATAAACATATATCATGACAAAAACATACTAAGTATTATTAATCGGCTAGCAAAGAGAAGTTAAACATACGACATGAACTGAATTAACTAGTACGCACGACTAGTTAAAAAAACTTCCTTTGACAATAAGTTTCTAATTAAATCATGGCTGCGCCTGGGCAGCGTTATTGTGAGAGTGAAAGCAGACGTGCTGCTACTCCCCTCATTCCCAACATGTATCAAGTACCTGCATTGAGTAATGCAAGAGTGAGATGACACATCTCAGCAAGTAAAATAATATCAAACTGTTTAACCACATAAAAACATTGTTTTACCACCACTTGATACCACAACTTTTCTTATTACGAAGGTGCAGCACGTATACAACGTACAACACACCTAGTCACCACACCTCGCAGGTAGAAACCACAGTAGTAACATAGTAATGTCACACTTCATATATACCTCATGAGTGCAAATGTCTGCAAATGCAAGGATGACTTCTGCCTTCATACCACTAAGGATATGAAGCCGCATCGTACCCCTCCTCGGGCAACGTACGATGCTAAAAATGTACCGGTACGGTCGGACCATAAGATCACGACATAACTTCAAAATGCAAGATGGATGATGCGATGTGCATGTCATGCCTACAACACTTCATATAACGTGATTCCAAAAAGATACTTCAACTTCATCCAACATGGGAATCAACCACATATATCATTACCAAATTATGATCATCCACAATATTAGACAATTGAGAATTAATACTTCCAAACAAATAAACTTCATCATAGAATTCAATGATTAACATAATTAAAACTTATGCATACTCAATGACAGGGAATAGGATGCAAACCAAACGGTAGCAACCACCACTGTATTTACTTGCCTTTACCGGAAGTTTGGGCAAATCCCTAGGTACGATCCGGAAGTCCACCACCTGTTTTTGACACACAACTTAGTGCACCAATTTCACATAATCAGGCTCATAAACGACGCCGCACCTACGCACAAACTCAAACCCCGCCGCGGGTTACATCTCTCCCCACACCCACCAAACTGCAGCGGCGCTACTTAATAATTTCATAACTTTAAAATTATGACAGCAGTGGTAACAAACAAAAACTCCAGAGGCATCTATATAAAATTCCCCACAAGTTTTGTATACAATTTATAATTAAATTCCAACATCTAATTAGCCAAAACAGTCCAGAAGATGAACCCTGTAATCTGTTTTTTGTCTTTTGGACAGCGACATACCCGGATTCAAACAGCGATATCTTTTAAAATATAAATCCAAATCAAGCGCATAAGTACTCATTGGAAAGATAAGACAAAGTCCTACATGATTATCATACTGGTTAACACTAATTACCCACGAAAAATTCCCAGAAACTGCTAATACTACTGCTGTTCACCCACCTGAAAAATCTTTTTTTTTGGACAACAACATAACCAGATTCAAACAACGATATCTCCTAAATTATAACTCCGAATCGAGCGCATAAGTACTCGTTGGAAAGGTATGACAAAGCTCTACATGATTCTCCCACTGATCCCCACTAATTGCCCACGAAAAATTCCCAGAAATCCCTAGAACTACTGCTGTTCGTCCACCCACTAAATTTCTGGACAACACCTCTACCAAATCGCATAGCTAAACATGTAACCAATTGGATTGCAGCACAAATACAACAAAATGATCACGAAAATCACCTTGGGTTCCTCCTTTCCTCCTTCTTTTCTTCCTTCTTCCTCCCTCCAAACTCCCATGGAAGACTCGCACCCACACGACGGACACCAAGCGGGGAGGCTTCACCTTGGAGAGGAAGAGGTGGGGGGCGGCTAGGGTTGAGGGGTGGCGCTGCAATCACTCGGGGAAGAAGGAGAGGGATTGGGGCGGCTGCAAGAGTGGAAGAGAGGAAGAGAGAGGGGGGACAGCCAAAGGGGTGGGGGAGTGAGAGGGAGGGGGCGGCTAGGGTTAAGGGGGGGAAACTAATGGGCTCCCCACCGCCGGATCGAGATCCACGGCCCAAACTCGCTCTCATGTCAGCTCCCGACCCCAGCGCACAAATCCAACAAGTATTCTACTGTTTTACTGGTGAATACTTCCTAAAAAACTACAACCCCAACTACACAGATCACGAAAGAAAAGGGAAAAATAAATTTAACTTCTTTTCAGAAAATTGGGTATCACACTCTACCCCCCTTAAAAAGAATTCGACCTTGAATTCCGACGCTTCTATTGGAACGACAAGGAAAGATCAATGAATCAACAAAACTCACACATAAAGAAAGGTTCGGGTACTTCTGCCGCATCAGCTCCTCAAGCTCCTAGGATTCTAAGATACGCAGCAGACGCCACTCTAGAATCTGGTCTTGCTACACAGGAATCGGCTCTAGCTCGATTTGATGGTCTAGATTTCACAAATATTTCCTCAACATAAAGACATGGAATACATGGTGTACTCTGATCATAGACTCTGACAATTGTAGGTGCTAAGCCAAGCTACCAACTCGGGCTAAGATAGTAGACGATCCTATATAACTCGGACAAAGCTTTCCTGACACCAAATCAACATTGACACATGCAAGTACTTCAATGAATATATATATGAATGCAATACATACTGTGCTCAAATAGCCTAAACCAAACCTATCCAAACAAGAGTAACTTCAAAAGATCAATTTAATGCTTGCATATTTCTAGACAGCAGCACAACGGTTATTTGTTTTCCTCATAACTCACAAAATATGCATCCAATAGAAGTAAACTAGGACTTTATGGAAAGCTTACAAAGTCCACTATACCCTTGGTATTATCATCACCACAAGATTTGACACTTAGAAAGGCCAAACAATGCGAAACGTAAATTTTGTCCAGACTTGGACAAAATTCAACTACTCACTTCATAAAAAATCCACAATTGGAGTCTCAGTCATCCAATTCAGGCGCTCCTAGACTTTTTAGAAAGCCAGTAAAATTATCTATATTTCATTTATAAACCTATCAGGTTAATTCAATGCATATCAAGATCAAAAGACATAAGAAAGGCTTTGCTGTCCAAATTTGGACAGATTCAAAGATTCCAATTAAAACAGCTGTAGCTTAACTTATAGGTCACCAAAAAGGGTGATCCAAAATTTGTTGGAAAGCTTAAGGAAAGTACTACTACTTCTTTATAATTTAGAAGAACTGATTCGAAGTTTAACTTGGGCAAACAAGGTCAGTTTCGAAATCTGTACAGAATCCGGACAGATTCCAAGACTAGACTTGAGAAAATCATAACCCCCAAACTACTAGACCTATGGTCATGAAATTTTACACAAGTAAGATAAAGAAGTTGGCTACAACTTTTATATACATCACCTCTACCGAAAACATGGTGTAATTCATTGAACTAGCGACATAACCAAAACTGGTCATGTAGTCCCAAACAACAAGCAATAGATTTATTCAGGTTCTATACTCTTCTAAGATTAAGCATTCATTGAAGGACTAATAACTTTAGGTTCTTCATTACGAGACACTTAGAGCCAACATAAGGGTAGAAGCAATATGCTTACTTTTTAAATCATTTAAAGCCTGATCTCACATCATGCAAGCAAGAATCGATTTAAGCATACTATGCCTTCCCATATATCCATCCAAGCACATTCTATACATTATATCATCCCATCGAAGAACTCTCTCTTTTTTTAATTATACTAAGCATATATATATCCATCCAATAACTCACGCAATCTGCATCTCCACCTAGACTTCACACGACGTAACTACTTCACACTTACGCAAACACGCCAAGACCAGAAAACATGGCTTGACAACAATATGTACTGGCCTATTCAAATATCCCTCGCTATCTCTCTGTTTCAGCCCACGCTCCGCATATACAATAACAAGATAACTATCACAACCACTACATCTATTCCCTCCCACCATACAACATAATTAACATGGATTGCGAAAGAGCTCACCATAACTAAACCAAACTCCCAAAGAAATATCCCTAAATAGAAAATTGACAATCAACAGCACAAATGCTCATTCTGTCTCTACCTCTTTCACTATAAAAGCAATGATAACAAAGAAATATTGTAAAATCATCTAAACTTCATGACCTACAACTTTTGTATTCAAAGGATAAACAAAGTTTTATTTTATCTCCATTTTTTTTAATTTGACTTGTAAGGCGACATACATGATCTGCCACCAGAACCTGACGGAACATGACCCATAAATTCAAAACCTCATAACTCTCTGCATCTAACAAGATTTTTACAAATATAAACTCATTGAAAAGATTATAACATTCCCTAAAACTTTTATTATAATGAGTGTCTCAGAATTGGTTTCCAAACCGATAAAACAATGCAACTGCTTTGTTGCAAAACTGATAGGTTAGAAACAATGGACAACTAAAATTCAAAATACTATAACTCCTGCTATACTCAACTTAAAACTACAACGAACACGTGTTGGAAAAGTTTGGAAATTGTCCACGACTTTTGCAATAAAGTTGCACCCAAATTTAGCTTTATAGCCCTCAACCCTGCATGATCTACAGCTAAACTCAGCCTGAGATACTGCACATCACAGATTCGACTTATATCCGGACAACCACCTCTCCCAATCTATTTAACAGACAATTACAAGTAAATACCCATTAAAAGGTACTAAGAAAAACTAAAAGTTTTTTCTTAAAGAGAATTCCCAAATTTGGGCTCTGAAACTATCAAAACGCGGTCGATTTATTAGTGGTTTTAACGACACCTAAAGTTCAGACACAACGGTGCAACAACTTCAGAGTAGCCTAACTCCAATTATATGCAATGAAAATTACAAACCAATACTCTTTGGGAAGATCATGAAATTACTAAAACTTTCATAATCCAACAAAACCCAAAATTTACCGTATTCAATGTCTATACTTTTGTACAAAATTAAGGCTGCTATAGGAAACCCATAACTCTAAAATGTTTAGTCCAAACTGGGTGATTGAGCATTCTATGCAAAGATGAAGAAACCTACTACAAAACATTCTAGATAAGTGAAGCCTGATTCAGCCTCCAACTAATTTAAAATGACTCCCAAAACAAAACAACACCTTACCCATAATAAAAAAACAATATAAAATAAAACCAAAGGCATTGGCAGGTGCGATCAACACTAGGATTTTCCACTACCAAATGGGGATGCAACTCCCCAAAGCCTTTAAGCAACACTTTACCTAATAGGTTAGAACACTAAGCACAACAATCAACGGATTCAACAACCTCGTTTGTTAATGCCACTAAGGTCAAACATCCATGTATCGACAATGTATGAAACACCTGACATACCCGCCTCTAGCACTATAAAACATGGTTGTTATTACACTAGAATCCAACTATTAGAGCTCTCCACAACTATTCGGTTGACGTGAAGCAAATGGTGCTCATGTCATGTAACGTCTTTTCCTCCTCTCAAAAGAGATAAAATTTGCAATACTCATAAAGCAATGGAGGGATAACAACAAGAAAAACTAATGTACTTCTTGACACAGACTCATGCAAAAGCTTCATAAATATTACTTTCAATACTAAAATAATAACACGATACTATGCTCAACAGGAGTAATTGGACGTCAATAAGACAATCCACATAACCAAACTACCTTGATTAACCTCACATACAACAAAACCTACTATTACTGCACTTGAACAATTTGTACCTCGTGATATCACAGGATGCATTCAAAGTAGTAGACATACATGATCTATCAACCATCATTCATATAAGAAAAATCTCAATCCGATGCAACAACCCCATCATTAAAGAGATAGATGACTAACAAACATAAGCAACTCCCAGTTAAGCATTGACTTCATTTAAGATAAAGCGGTCCAAATAATGATTCAACAAGCATGCATAGAGAAACTGCTCATAAAAAAATCGAATTGCCATACAATGTTGGCAAATAAAAAAAATATAAAACGGGTTGTCAATATCGCGCACATGACTAGCCTGCAACAACTAAAAATTATGCATAGCCTTTGTGGCTATTGAAACAAGCCATAGAAGGAAAACATGCACGACATAAAATCCACTTGAAACCACCCTATTTATTGTTAAAAATAAGGTTGCACATAATAAGAAAACCTATCAGGTAGACATGGTTGGACTTATCAATCTACGTCATCTCACAAATTCACTCGAGTTCTACCAGTCTAAAGATTTCATAGACATTACAACGTTGCCTCTGCTCTATAGAGATAAACCAATTTTATACTAAGATCAAGTTAGCAAGTAGCCACACTAGCCTAAAAAAAGTGAGGCGCAAAGCATTGCACCCATGGAAATATTACATTGATAAGTTGGGTTGTAACCCAACAGTCAATCAAACTCAACAACACCATGAAACTACATCATATAGTGTTTTCACACTACACCAAGTCGGATTAGACCCACTATACATAAGCTCCATAAACAATCGGTCCTATAAGTACAAGAACCCAAGAATCCTTTTGGGAAAAACATCCATAGTCAAGCATATAGAAATATATGATGGTAATAGCTCAGAGATTTGAAAACATTGCATCCCAAAAAAACATCATGACGATATGTATATAAAACAAGTACATTAGTAGCTTCACTTGCATAATTTCTTCAATAACAACCACATCAAGAAACCAATATTAAATAGAAGTAACATATCATATCAAGCATTACGTCGTTAACAACATACCCCATCAAACCATAAAGGGATTTGGAGTAAGGAAGTTCTAGTCATCTATACAATAAAATACTAATATGAAAGATATACGAACCCATACCCTTCCTATATGTGCAAGTGTGTCAAATTTATCTTCAAATTGCGTAGAATCTAAAGCCTATCCTCTGATACCAACTGTAACACCCCGGGGTCCACAAACACCCCGGAATGGTACTAAACAACACTTCTGACATCTATATATAAAATTTCAGCAGCATCCCCTTTGCAAAATTGCATAAATGAGGGGGCAACAGTGTATAAACATATATCATGACAAAAATATACTAAGTATTATTAATTGGCTAGCAAAGAGAAGTTAAACATACGACATGAACTGAATTAACTAGTGCGCATGACTAGTTAAAAAAACTTCCTTTGACAATAAGTTTCTAATTAAATCATGGCTGCGCCTGAGCAGCGTTATTGTGAGAGTGAAAGCGGATGTGCTGCTACTCCCCTCATTCCCAACATGTATCAAGTACCTGCATTGAGTAATGCAAGAGTGAGATGACACATCTCAGCAAGTAAAATAATATCAAACTGTTTAACCACATAAGAACATTGTTTTACCACCACTTGATTCCACAACTTTTCTTATTACGAAGGTGCAGCACGTATACAACGTACAACACACCTAGTCACCACACCTCGCAGGTAGAAACCACAATAGTAACATAGTAATGTCACACTTCATATATACCTCATGAGTGCAAATGTCTGCAAATGCAAGGATGACTTCTGCCTTCATACCACTAAGGATATGAAGCCGCACCGTACCCCTCCTCGGGCAACGTATGATGCTAAAAATGTACCGGTACGGTCAGACCATAAGATCACGACATAACTTCAAAATGCAAGATGGATGATGCGATGTGCATGTCATGCCTACAACACTTCATATAACATGATTCCAAAAAGATACTTCAACTTCATCCAACATGGGAATCAACCACATATATCATTACCAAATTATGATCATCCACAATATTAGACAATTGAGAATTAATACTTCCAAACAAATAAACTTCATCATAGAATTCAATGATTAACATAATTAAAACTTATGCATACTCAATGACAGGGAATAGGATGCAAACCAAACGGTAGCAACCACCACTGTATTTACTTGCCTTTACCGAAAGTTTGGGCAAATCCCTAAGTACGATCCGGAAGTCCACCACCTGTTTTTGACACACAACTTAGTGCACCAATTTCACATAATCAGGCTCATAAACGACGCCGCACCTACGCACAAACTCAAACCCCGCCGCGGGTTACATCTCTCCCCACACCCACCAAACTGCAGCGACGCTACTTAATAATTTCATAACTTTAAAATTATGACAGCAGTGGTAACAAACAAAAACTCCAGAGGCATCTACATAAAATTCCCCACAAGTTTTGTATACAATTTATAATTAAATTCCAACATCTAATTAGCCAAAACAGTCCACAAGATGAACCCTGTAATCTGTTTTTTGTCTTTTGGACAGCGACATACCCGGATTCAAACAGCGATATCTTTTAAAATATAAATCCAAATCAAGCGCATAAGTACTCATTGGAAAGATAAGACAAAGCCCTACATGATTATCATACTGGTTAACACTAATTACCCACGAAAAATTCCCAGAAACTGCTAATACTACTGCTGTTCACCCACCTGAAAACTCTGTTTTTTTGGACAACAACATAACTGGATTCAAACAACGATATCTCCTAAATTATAACTCCGAATCGAGCGCATAAGTACTCGTTGGAAAGGTATGACAAAGCTCTACATGATTCTCCCACTGATCCCCACTAATTGCCTGAAAAATTCCCAGAAATCCCTAGAACTACTGCTGTTCGTCCACCCACTAAATTTCTGGACAGCACCTCTACCAAATCGCATAGCTAAACATGTAACCAATTGGATTGCAGCACAAATACAACAAAATGATCACGAAAATCACCTTGGGTTCCTCCTTTCCTCCTTCTTTTCTTCCTTCTTCCTCCCTCCAAACTCCCATGGAAGACTCACACCCACACGACGGACACCAAGCGGGGAGGCTTCACCTTGGAGAGGAAGAGGTGGGGGGGGGCGGCTAGGGTTGAGGGGTGGCGCTGCAATCACTCGGGGAAGAAGGAGAGGGATTGGGGCGGCTGCAAGAGTGGAAGAGAGGAAGAGAGAGGGGGGATGGCCAAAGGGGTGGGGGAGTGAGAGGGAGGGGGCGGCTAGGGTTAAGGGGGGAAACTAATGGGCTCCCCACCGCCGGATCGAGATCCACGGCCCAAACTCGCTCTCACGTCAGCTCCCGACCCCAGCGCACAAATCCAACAAGTATTCTACTGTTTTACTGGTGAATACTTCCTAAAAAACTCCAACCCCAACTACACAGATCACGAAAGAAAAGGGAAAAATAAATTTAACTTCTTTTCAGAAAATTGGGTATCACAAGTCCACCACCTCAAACTGGAGTCGTTCGATGCAAAAGTTGGAGGGTCGCCAGATTTGACGGGTAGGGTGACTTGTTCGAGCAGGTAGACTTGGTGTCTAGGGATGACGCCAAGCTAGGTCGCAGCGCGGAGCGTGCGATTCCTAGACTGTCGAAGGTCTCAATTTACATGATATTGAGGTCGCTCCCTCTGTCCATGAGCACCTTGGAGAGGCGCTTTGAGCCCACGATTAGCTCGACGATGAGAGGGTAGGTCCTTGGGTGCAGGATCCTGTATGGGTGGTCACGGTGGTCGAAGATGATGGGGAACCCTGACCATCACAAATACCGCAGGACAGATGGCTCTACAGCGTGCACCTCGCGGTGGGCCGCCTTGAGGCGACGCTTGTCGCCATACGCTTTGGCCCCGCTGAAGATCATGAGGCACCATGTCGGCTCAAGGAAATCCTCGGTGGGAGCCTCTTGCTCTGCTGGTTTGGCCGGCTCCTTCAGCTTTGCTTTTTTGACAGGGGCTTGGAGATTAAGCGCTTCAAAAGCTTGTAGTCCTGGAGCTTGTGGTGGACAGGGAAGCCATGGTTCTGGCACGGTAAGTCCATCAGCTTCTGGAAGTGATCGCCACCACTCTTCGTCGGGGCCTAGGTGGCCAATCCGGGGTGGTGATTTCTCCTGCACCATGCTGAGGGTGATGGTTCCTCCAACGCCTGTCGAGGTGCTCCCAACGTTCACTCTTCTCACCGCTCGGTTCGTCGGCGTCGTGCGGGCTCTTTTCCTTGCAGAAAATTGCCCCTAGTGTGTCCTCCCCATCGGCGAACTTGGTCGCTATGTTGAGGAGGTCCGCATTTGTTCTTGGTCTCTCCCGCCCAAGTTCATGAACGAGTGCCTCGTTAATTGTGTCATAGATGAAGGCACTTAACACGTCAGCGTCGGTGGTGTCGGGAAACCATTTCATTTTCTAGGAATACCTCAGGATGAAATCATGAAGGCTTTCTCCACTTCTCTAGATGCACCTATTGAGGTCCTAGGAGCTCCCAGGGCGCTTGTAGGTGCCCTGGAAGTTCCCGATGAAGGCCTTTCGAAGGTCGACCCAATCGTGTATGGTACCAACTGGTAGATGTTTGAGCCAGGCCCTCGCTCCTTTTGCGAGGTGGATGGGGAGGAACTAGATGATGAGGTTGTCATCCTTGATCCCTACCATGCGGTATGCGATGCGGTAATCTTCTAACCATACGCTCGGATTCGAGGATCAGTCGTACTTGGAGATGTTCGACGGCGTCCTCGCCTTGGTAGGGAACTATGCCTTATGGATGGTGTGCCTAAAGGCGTGTGGCCCTGGCCCAGGTGGGCTAGGGCTTCAGTCATGCCTCTGCTCGCGTGGTTGCTCAACCTCCTCTTGCTCCCGGCGTCGGTTGTTGAGGAGGTGTCGAGCGTCACGGATCTCTCTAATATGGTTCTTCGCAGGGACGTGGTCCTTCATGGATGGGAGTGTTGTGCCCCCTCTACTCCAAGACGAGGTCGTGCACGTGTAGTAGCTATCCACGTCGGTGGGAGTCTGTCGATCGATCTCGGCCTGTTGTACCACAACCTTCTCCACTAAGTGGCCGCCACGCTCAGCCGCGTTGTCTTCCGCATCACCTTCGATTCTGATAGCGGCGGTGCCTTGATCGTGTCCTGGAAGAGACAAGTGAGCTCTTTGTGGTTAGAAACTGAACAGTTTCTTTGGATTAGAAGAGAAAAAAATAGAGCAGAGAACATGTGGGTTGTTGAAGCTTACTTGGATTTCGATGAGGATGTTTGAGAAGGAGCAGGTGAAGGCTATGTCGCCGAACGCCTAAAGGGTTTGCCAGATCTTCTGCATGGAGGTGACATCGGCGTGGATGCTAGTGACGCTGCCCTTGAACCCACCATTGGCTGCAAACAATGACATCTAATGTTAGATTGTCAGTAACCAAGAATAATCCAACAATCCTAGTCACTCACAGACAGCCAGAGCGGCTGACCAATCGGCTGAAGAATCAACAACTTACAGATGGTCTGCGCGCGACGCCGATGGAGGAGTAAGTGAAGGACATGACCGCGACAACAATGGAGAGCCACCAAATATGATCGAAGTCCATTATCTGGGAGAAGAGGATCTGCGCAGCGCCGAAGAGGACCATGTACGGGGTGCTGGAGCTCTCACAGGGGTCACGTGGTCATGGAAGCAGCCAGCCTTCCTGATGGCCTTCGAGGTGATGGACGATGCGATGGTGTACCCGATGGTGACGCTGACAAGGTTGGCGTACTGTATGGCATCGCAAAACGCGACCTTGGTTGTGTCGAGGTTGGCGTGCACACCAGTAGAAAAGAGCTCAAAGCCCGTGACACCCATAAATTATCACTGGCGGTTTCAGTTACCGCACGCCAGTAAAAAAACCAGGTGGGCCCCGCTTGGGAACCGCCAGTGGAAACCTATTTCCACTGGCAGTTCTCTTAACACAACCGTCAGTGGAAATATCCACTGGCGGTTCTCTTAACACAACCGTGGCGATTGGTGTAACAGAACCGCCAGTGGAAATTATTAGGATATTTACACTAGCGGTTGGTGTAACAGAACCGCCAGTGAAAATATAATTTCCACTGGCGGTTCTGTTACACCAATCGCCAGTGGAAATATCCTATTTCCACTGGCGGTTGTGTTAAGATAACCGCCAGTGGAAATAGTTTTCCACTGGCGGTTTTTCAAGCCAACCGCGAGTGAACTATGTGTTATAAATATCACTCTTCCTCCCCCCGACAGGAGCTGTACGCTCGCAGCCAACTTCCATTGGAGGCGATTTTGAAGGTCCAGATTTCACAAAATACAAGGGAGGAGGTTTTGGTCTTCATTTTTTGGAAGAAGGTGGATAAGAAAGGTTGGTTTATGTTTCTTTGTCAATTTTTGTTCATTTTTGCTCAATTTTAGCCACATTTTGGATCTAGGGTTTTACATGTGAGAGAGAAGAGTATAGCTTGGTTATTTTCTCTATTTCCTCAAATGAGGTTGCTTAAGATGGTTAGATTTTGTCTATTCCCTCTCATTTTTCATGTTTAGTTCTCAAATTAGTTTATCGATGACACATATTTAGTTGCTTAATGAATGGTGAATGTGTTGTATAGAGAGGGAGGATGATAGGTTTGGTAATTAAGATTGTTTTTATTAATTGTTATGAAAGGTTGGTTTAATTATGTTCCAATTGCCAATTATTGTTCATTTTTGCTCAATTTTAACTACATTTTGAAACTAGGCTTTCACCATGTGTTAGAGATAGGTTTGGGTATTAAGATTTTTTGTTTATTAGTTGCTAGGAAAGTTTGGCTTATGTTTCTTTTGCCAAATTTTGTTCATTTTTCCTCCATTTTAGCCACATTTTGGATCTAGGGTTTCACCATGTGTTAGAGATAAAATAGTTAGGTTGCCTAATCCAACCGCCTATGACCTTTGTTGTATAAATACCCCTTCATCCTTCCCGACAAAAACTGTGTAGCTTGCGTGCAGCCCAACTTTCATTGGAAGGCCAGATTTCACAAAATACAAGGGGGAGGTTTTGATCTTTATTTTTTGGAAGAAGGTCGCTAAGAAAGGTTGTTCATGTTTCTTTTGCCAATTTTCTTTATCCATGATATATTTAGTTGTTAGGAAATATTGGTATATGTTTCTCTTGCCAATTTGTGTTCTTGTGTGTTTTATGTTACTTTTTTTACAGGTGATGATGGAGAGGATATCCTGGATGTATAACTTATCAAGGCTAGATCCATCATACATATCTGAGGTCCATAGGTTTATTGTTGTCGCTACGAACCATGCTTGGAGAACAAAGACAAAGCACATATATTGTCCATGCATGGACTGCAAAAATTTTGTTGTATTTGATGACACAGAACAAATCATATCTCATCTGGTATGCCGAGGATTTGTGAAGGATTACATAATTTGGACAAAGCATGGAGAGGGTAGCTCTTCGCCTTATACAGCTGGAAACCCTGCGAACATCGACGACAGCTTTCAGTTTGTTCACGAGACACAACAACCTCTTCCACAGAGCGAACATGTAGTGCCAAATGTTATTGATCATGGTTACGTTGGAGGAAATGAACGTGAAAGAACCCATGTTCTGCCAAATGTTATGGACGAGGAAGATGCAGAGTTGTTAGAGGCAATGTTGCGTCGTCATACAGATCCATCGATGTTCTTCATGAAAGGTATGGAGTCCCTGAAGAAGGCAGCAGAAGAGCCTTTGTACGACGAGTCTAAGGGTTGTACCAAAGAGTTCACGACGCTTCGGGCTGTGTTAAAGCTGTTGATGTTAAAAGCTAGATATGGTCTGTCTGATGCTGGCTTCGATGCGTTCTTGAGTATTACCGCAGACATGCTTCCAAAGGAGAACAAAGTGCCTGCTAACACGTACTATGCAAAGAAACTAATCAGTCCACTCACTATGGGTGTGGAGAAGATCCACGCGTGTAGAAATCATTGTATCCTTTATCGAGGTGATGATTATAAAGACTTGGAGAGCTGCCCAAAGTGTGGTGCAAGTAGGTACAAGACAAATAAAGACTATCGAGAGGAAGAGTGTGTTGCATCTATGTCTAAAGGGAATAAGCGAAAGAAAGCCAAAAAGAAGACTTCAAAATCCACGAGCAAAGAAAAAGAAGAAGTAGACTATTATGCGCTCAAAAGGATTCCTGCTTTGGTGATGTGGTACCTCCCCGTCGTCGATCGATTGAGGTGTTTGTTCGCTAACCCTGAGGATGCCAAACTTATGAGCTGGCATGCTTCTGATGAGCACAAAAACGATGGGAAGCTTCGACATCCAGCCGATGGGAAGCAGTGGCAAGATTTCAATGAGAACCACCGAGACTTTGCCGATGAACCAAGAAATGTTAGGTTCGCACTGAGTACTGATGGAATGAATCCATTTGCTGAAAGGAGCAGCAAGCATAGCACATGGCCAGTGATCCTCACCATATACAACCTTCCTCCATGGTTGATGTAGAAACGGAAGTACATTTTGCTAACCATCCTTATTTCTGGACCTACACAACCTGGAGTTGATATGGATGTATTTTTAGAGCCCTTAATAGAGGATATGAAAATATTGTGGGTAACGGGTGTTCAAATGTTGGATGAGTATCGTAAAGATTCATTCACGCTGAGAGCAATTATTTTTGTTACGATCAACAATTACCCTGCACTCTTCACATTATCAGGCCAGTTTAAGGGAAAGGTTGTCTGCACAGTATGCATTGATGGAACTGCCTAAGTGTCCCTTACTGCATCTAAGAATATAGTGTACATGAGGCACAGACGCTTTTTATTGGAAGGACACAGGTACCACATGCGAAAGATGGATAAGTACTTTGACAATAATGGTGAACTACATTCTACTGCTCCATCGGGCAACAATATATTTTGTATACTAAATATATATAATTATATATTTAATATGTATACAAATTTATATACTTAATATATGTATATATCATAAAAAATAATATACTAAAAATATTACTACTGGCGGTTCACAACGAAAACCGCTAGTAGAAATGGCCTCCACAGTCTGTGGAAGCCATTTCTACTGGCGGTTCTCGATGACAACCGCCAGTAAAAATGATTTCTACTGGCGGTTGTCATTGTCAACCTCCAGTAGAAATATCTCCTATATAAAGGAGCGCGCGGGGGGCTGAAAATTTCTCTAAGTCTTTGGCACCCAGAGATTTTACACTCCCGTCGTCAGGCTGCCGAAATTTCGCCCCGACGATCTTCTCCGTCGTGCGCCGCCGTCGTCCACGCCGTCGTCCCCGCACCGTAGGTACGTTCCCCTCTCTCTCTCTCCCTTCTTCGACTTCGTTCACGCTCGGGCACGCCGCCGCCGCCGTGCACGCGCCGCCGCCGCGCATGTAAAAACCCTAGCTAGGGCGTGCGTCTCTACAGAGAGTGAGAGAGAGGGAGAGGAGAGGAGAGAGGGAGAGGACAGGAGAGAGGGAGAGGGAAGAGAGAGGAGGGAGAGGGAAAGAGAGAGGAGAGGAGAGGAGAGAGGGAAATGGAAGAGAGAGGAAAGAGAGAGGAGGGAGGGAGAGAGAGAGAAGAGAGAGGAGGGAGAGGGAAGAGAGAGGAGGGAGGAGAAGAGAGAGGAGAGGAGGGATGGAAAGGGAAGAGAGGAGTAGATCACCAACATCTCCGACGATGAAGATGAGGAGATCGATTGGACAACACTGATAGACGACGAGGAGTAGAAAAGTAGAAATTACTCTATATGTTCTAATCTTAGTATGATATTATATATAAGAACTTAGTATGATGGACGGCGTATTATGTAAGAACTTAGTATGATATTATATATATGTTCTAATCTTTTGTTCCAATCTGATGAAAGGGGTACACAACTCGATAATATCCGTACGACTCTCCCTCTCTCCCTCTCTATACGTTCTATACGACTCTCCATCTCTCTCTCTCTATGTCTTATACGACTCCTCCTCTCTCCCTCTCTATACGTTCTATACGACTCTCCATCTCTCTCTACGTTCTATACGACTCTCCCTCTCTCCCTCTCTATACGTTCTATACAACTCTCCATCTCTCTCTCTACGTCCTATATGACTCTCCCTCTCTATACGTAACTCGATAATATCCGTATCACAATATTAGGGGTTAGGGTTAGGGCTTAGGGTTAGTGTTAGTGGTTAAGGGTTAGGGTATTTGTTAATATGAATTTAATTATTGCTTATGTTAATATGTGTTAATATGTATTTGTATATATATAGCTCAATGAGTTCTCCAATCAAGGACCAAGGATTAGGGCCCGACCACATGGACAAGAGTGTTGCTCAAGAACAATCCAGCAGTGAAGGATATGAAACGCCTAGCGACCCTTTTCCTACCACTAGCATAGATAGGGCCGCTGCGCGTGAGTTGCAACGTGACCCTACTTATGATCCACAAGACCATGAGGTAAATTACACATCCTTAATTTCGTGTGTGTACCTAATTAATTAGCTGATTTCACAATGTCTATTACACATGCATGATTTCTTGTGCATTTTATTACATGAATAGGAGGTCTTCTCTCAATTTCGTGCGATGCTCGAAAAAGCTGCGGCACGAAACCAAGACGCACCGGAACCGACCCAAGACGCACCTGAACCGACCCAAGGCGCACCGGAACCGACCCAAGGCGCACCGGAACCGACCCAAGGCGCACCGGAATCGACCGAGACAACCACCGAGAGGTCAAGGAAAAGGAAGCAGAGCGATTGGAACAGAGGTGACAGAGGGCTAAACAAGTTTCCTGACAAGACATAAAATCGCAGACGTGAGCCCGAATGGTCAGCCCCTAGCTCCAGAAGAGGCATTGCCTAAGTTCCGGAATGCACTTGGGTTCTTAGTTAGAGATAATCTTGACATCACAATCCGACAGTGGAGAGATGTATCAGATGATGTCAAGAATCAAATGTGGAATAAGCTAATAACGAGGTTCGTTTTGCCTTGGGGTTCAGAAGAACTCGTGAAAAAATACACGATGAAGCAGTTTGCAATCAATTTCCGAAACTGGAGGTCTGAGATGAATACAAAGTTTGTAAAGAAAGACCTAGACCCGACGAAAAAATATAAAATCTCAACAGGTCAGTGGGCAGTATTTCTAGAGCAGAGGAGCAGCCCTGATTTTATATCGCTAAGTGAGGCAAATTCGGAACTATCTAAGAAGAACAAATACCACCACCACCTTGGCACAGGTGGTTACAAGCGTCGGGTTCCTAAATGGAGACAAGAAGACGCCGAGAAGAAGGCTGCAGGGTTGCCGACGCTGTCCGAGCAACTTGGTGAAAGGACAGCTAATTGGATCCGTGCTAGAAAACCAAGGGAAACTGAGTCTGGTGTATCTTTTGATGATCCCACTGTCGAAGAAGCGGCAAAAAACATATATGCAATTACAGCTAAGCAGAGCCAAGGAACATTTAAGCCGCAAAGGGAGAGAGACATTCTAACGGCTGGTCTCGGTAACCCTAAGCATCCTGGTCGCGTACGAGGAATCTCATCTAAGGAAGGATGGAAGGAAGGATTCAGACCACAATGGGAAGGTCTGTACAAGAAACGTGATTGATACAAGGAAGAGATGGCGAATTATTTTAAGGAGGAGGCCAAGAAAGAGTTCAAAGGCCTGATGTCTGAAATGCTATCGAATCCTCCTCTAAAATTGATGTAGTAATTGGCGATGGCGAGTGCGATGTCTGTTCAACAGATGACCACTCCACAGATGCAAATAATTCCAGCAGCTCAAACGCCGGCTTCCACCGAGGGTACGACCATCCCAAGCTCTATCGCGTCAACGGGAAATAAGGTCCGCTATCTAGTTGATGACATCACAAGGCCTGTGGCATGCACTCTAGTTATAAGATATGGTATTAACAATTAGCGTACAAAGAAAGTAGCCACAGGCCTTGCGATCCCAGGACGCAAGTTCCATGGAAACGACATTCTAGAAGAATATTGCAGGGTAGAAGTGACGACAGTCATCCAAGGATCCGAGGACGACATGCTAGACATCCCTGGGCCCGAAGGTATCGAGACACTTGGACAAGCTATCAAGAATTTTATCCTTTGGCCTCGAAGGGATGTCGAATTGGTTGATCCACCACGACAGCCATCGTCGCAGGCCCAACCGTCTCCACCTTCTCAAATTGTTGTTCCTATTGTACATCCATCATCACCTCCTCAAACTTCACATGCTGCTCCTCATCCTCTTTCTGACCCTCCTTCTCCTCATCCTCATGGTGGCCCACCATCTCCGCCACATACATCGCCCTTCAGGGATCCACCTTCTCCACAGCCATCAAGGGATCCACGACCATCAAAGAAATCTAAAGTTTCTATACCAAAATTAGTGTCCCCGTTCGAGAAGAAAAAGAAGAGTAAATCCACTACTGGCACAGCTCGTTTTTTGAAAGGGATTGGACGGAGCCTCACGTCAGACACTGTTGATTTGGCCGATCTCGAGGAGTCCGCAAAAAAGGCTGAGGCAATGGCCGCAAAGATAAAGAAGCCAACTAAGGCAGATTATAAAAATGTGCCTAAAAATATGTGCCGGGCAGACCACTACTCACTTTTGAGAAACTAATGAAGGTCCCGGCTAATATTAAAAGGTTGCATGATTGGTACATGCGGGCATCTTCAGTTGGCATCGACACCATCAGTGTCAATATACCAGCCCATGCTTTTATTGGTTCAAATCAAAAAGACTTTGTTGCATTCGAGGACATGTGGTTAATGATGAACCTTCAGAGACTCGACGTGCAACTTGTAACCATATTTGCATTGTAAGTGTCACTCATACTCCACATATATGTGTTATTATTACTGAGTTGTATAAATTTTCAATATCTGACATGCACGTGTGCATTGCAGAATGCAACATGATCAGCAGGAGATCCTTTATGGTACCAATCCCAATGCTAGTGCCAGTAAAAGGGTTGGGTATCTCAACCCAATAAAGATATGCGAGGATAACCACACTTTTAGAATCGGAAAAGACAATGAAGCATTACAGGGACTAACGGACGAAGAAATTGAGGTGCGTATCCAGGATCTGAAGAAGGATTTTGAAGCAAGATACGCCACCTACATAGGACACGCAATGCTTCAATTTCAAGATAGGGAATCCATAGTGGCCCCGTACAACTTTAAGTAAGTGTGATTTTGCATAAATAAAATTAATAATTTCAATACACATGTATCACAAGTTTGATTCGTACAGGGACCACTGGATATGCTTCTTCATTTATCCTAAGGTTGGAAAGGTGCTGGTGCTCGACTCCTTGCACACCGAGCCTTCGGCCTATTCAAAATTCCTCAGCATCTTAGAGCTGTAAGCCTTTTCTATGCATGCATACTTATATCGATGAGAATTGTAGAATAACATGGTGATTCTATTTGAGATCACAGGGCATTTAGGTTTTATAAGCTACGAGGTGGAAAGTACGACACGTCCAAAAAAGGCGTGCCACTAGACATCCATTATAACTGGCCGGTAAGTATGTGAATTTATGAATACATATCATACATATACATACATAGGACAATGTTGCAACTAAATAACCAATCTTCCGTTATGTAGTGCCACAAGCAACCATCCGGATCGGTCCTATGTGGGTTCTACGTGTGCGAGTTCATGAGAATGAACGGACGATACATCACGAACCCTGGCAAGGTATTATTAGTAATAGTCATGTATGTATTTATGTCATTAAAGATGCAAATGTGTTATTATTGAGTATAAATAGATGATGTTTATAAACTTCCTTTACAGCAATTTCAACAAGGAAGCCCGGAGAACTTGACTGAGGTGCATTGTATGGCATAGTTGAGGACCTGTGCACATTCATATTGAAAGAGGTCATTCCCGCAGAAGGAAAATATCATGATGCTTCCGGAACATTAGCTTTGCCAGAGTTTAGAATACTAACAGAAATTAGTAGACTATCTCTTAGCCGAGATAGTTATTAGAGCTTTCATGAAAACTTTGATGTATATAATGTGTGATGCATACATGGTTGTAAACAAGACTTTGATGTATATAAATGTATGATAGAATTTAATTCCATGTTGCTTTTAATATCAATACTACATGTTTATCAATATATATATATGTTTGTGTGTGTAAATATATATAAATTTCAGTACGAAAATTTAAAAAAAAAGGCGGGAAAACTTCCATTGGCGGCTAAATAAAAAAACGCCAGTGAAAATACAATTTCCACTGGCGGTTTTCTTAATAAAACCGCCAGTGGAAATGCTATTTTCACTGGCGGTTCTAGAATAACCGCCAGTGGAAATGGCGATTTCCACTGGCCCCTAGCACTGGCGGTACTGAAAAACGCCAGTGCAAACAGATCTAGAACCGCCAGTGCAAACAGATCTAGAACCGCCACTATAGAATAATGATGATTATGATTCAGACGAGGTTGCCCAAATCCGGCACTTCAACTCCCAAGCCACTACTATACTCCTCGCCTCTCTAAGTCGAGAGGAGTATAATAAGGTGCAAGGGTTGAAAAGCGCCAAAGAGATTTGGGACGTGCTCAAAACCGCGCACGAAGGAGATGAGGTGACAAAGATCACCAAGCGGGAAACGATCGAGGGGGAGCTCGGTCGGTTCATGCTCAACCAAGGGGAGGAGCCACAAGCCCTGTACAACCGGCTCAAGACCTTGGTGAACCAAGTGCGCAACCTCGGGAGCACAAAATGGGATGACCATGAGATGGTCAAGGTTATTCTTAGATCACTCATTTTTCTTAACCCTACTCAAGTTCAATTAATTCGTGGTGATCCTAGATATAAGCTAATGTCTCCCGAGGAGGTTATAGGAAAATTTGTGAGCTTTGAATTGATGATCAAAGGCTCTAAGAAAATCATCGAGCAAGGTGTCACCTCAACACCCGAGGTGCAACCCGTTGCCTTCAAAGCAATGGAGGAGAAGAAAGAAGAGTCTACGTCAAGTAGGCTCCCCATCGATGCCTCCAAGCTCGACAATGAGGAGATGACGCTCATCATCAAGAGCTTCCGCCAAATCCTCAAGCAAAGGAAGGGGAAGGATTACAAACCCCTCTCCAAGAAGGTTTGCTACAAATGTGGTAAGCCCGGTCATTTTACCGCTAAATGTCCATTATCTAGTGATAGTGACAGGGGCGACGACAAGAAGAGAAAGAGGAGGGAAAAGAAGAGGTACTACAAGAAGAAGGGCGGCGATGCCCATGTTTGTCGTGAGTGGGACTCCGACGAGAGCTCCATCGACTCCTCCTTCGACGAGGACGCTGCCAACATCGCCGTCAACAAGGGTCTTCTCTTCCCCAACGTCGGCCACAAGTGTCTCATGGCAAAGGTCGACAAAAAGAAGGTAAAATCTAGAGTTTCCACTAAATATACAACATCTAGTGATGAGGCTAGCTCTAGTGATGATGAGGATGAATTGCTCACTCTTTTTGCCAACCTAAACATGCAACAAAAAGAAAAATTGAATGAATTAATAAGTGCCATTCATGAGAAGGATGAACTCTTGGATAGCCAAGAGGACTTCCTTATTAAGGAAAACAAGAAGCATGTTAAGGTTAAAATGCTTATGCTCAGGAGGTAGAAAAATGTGAAAAATTAACTAATGAGCTTAGCACTTGCCATGACACTATTTCCAACCTTAGAAATGAAAATGCTAAATTGATTGCTAAGGTTGAGAAGTCAAATGTTTGTGATGATTCAATTGTTAGTCTTAGAAATGAAAATGCAAATTTAATTGCTAAGATTGATAAATGGAATGAATCACTTGCTAGCCTTAAGATTGAGAATGAAAAATTAATTGTTAAGGCTAAGGAATTAGATGTTTGCAATGTTTCTATTTCCAATCTTAGAAATGAGAATGTTATTTTACATGCTAAGATTGATGAATTAAATGCATGCAAACCCTCTACATCTACTATTGATCATGTCTCCATTTGTACTAGATGTAGAGATATTAATGTTGATACTATTCATGATTACCTTGCTATGATTAAACAACAAAATGATCATATAGCTAAACTAGATGCTAAAATTGCCGAGCAAGAACTATAAAATGAGAAATATAAATTTGCTCATAGCATGCTTTATAGTGGGAGACGCCCTGACATTAAGGATGGCATTGGCTTCCAACAGGGAGACAATGTCAAGCTTAGTGCCCCTAAAAGATTGTCTAATTTTGTTAAGGGTAAGGCTCCCATGCCTCAGGATAACGAGGGCTATATTTTATATCCTGCTAGTTATCCTGAGGATAATATTAGGAAAATTCATGCTAAGAAGACTCATTCTGTTTCTCACCATGCTTTTATTTATAAGAATGAGGCTTCTAGCTCTAGGCGTTCTACCCATGTTAAAATGCCTAAAAAGAAATCTCCTATTGCATCAAATGAACCTAATGTTTCATTTAAGACTTTTGATGCTTCTTATGTGCTTACTAATAAATCAGGCAAAGTAGTTGCCAAATATGTTGGGGGCAAACACAAGGGCTCCAAGACTTGTGTTTGGGTACCCAAGGTGCTTGTTTCTAATGTCAAAGGACCCAAGATAGTTTGGGTACCTAAGAACAAGGCCTAAAATTGTTTTGTAGGTTTATGCATCCGGGGGCTCAAGTTGGATCATTAATAGTGGGTGCACAAACCACATGACTGGGGAGAAAAGAATGTTCTCCTCCTATGAGAAAAACCAAGATCCCCAATGAGCTATCACATTCGGGGATGGAAATCAAGGTTTGGTCAAAGGACTTGGTAAAATTGCTATATCACGTGACCATTCTATTTCCAATGTTTTTTCTTGTAGATTCTTTAGATTATAACTTGCTTTCAGTTTCTCAATTATGCAAAATGGGTTACAACTATCTTTTTATAGATTTAGGTGTTACTGTCTTTAGAAGAAGTGATGATTCAATAGCATTTAAGGGAGTATTAGAGGGTCAGCTATACTTAGTTGACTTCAATAGAGCTGAACTCGACACTTGCTTAATTGCTAAGACTAACATGGGTTGGCTCTGGCATCGCCGACTAGCTCACGTTGGGATGAAGAATCTTCATAAGCTTCTAAAGGGAGAGCACATTTTGGGACTAACAAATGTTCATTTTGAGAAAGACAGGATTTGTAGCGCATGCCAAGCAGGGAAGCAAGTTGGTGTTCATCATCCACAGAAGAACATTATGACGACCGACAGGCCGCTTGCGCTACTCCACATGGATCTATTCGGTCCGATAGCTTACACAAGCATCGTCGGGAGTAAGTATTGTCTTGTAATTGTGGATGACTATTCTCGCTTCACTTGGGTGTTCTTTTTGCAGGAAAAATCACAAACCCAAGAGACTTTAAAGGGATTCTTGAGACAGACTCAAAATGAGTTTTGCTTAAGGATCAAAAAGGTTAGAAGCGACAATGGAACAGAAGTTCAAGAACTCACAAATAGAAGGCTTCCTTGAGGAGGAGGGCATCAAGCATGAGTTCTCTTCTCCCTACACGCCATAACAAAATGGTGTAGTGGAGAGGAAGAATAGTACTCTACTTGACATGGCGAGGACCATGCTTGATGAGTACAAGACATCGGACTGGTTTTGGGCCGAGGCGATTAACACCGCCTGCTACTCCATCAACCGGTTATATCTTCACCGAATCCTCAAGAAGACATCATATGAACTCCTCACCGGTAAAAAGCCCAATGTTTCATATTTTAGAGTCTTTGGTAGCAAATGTTTTATTCTTGTTAAAAGAGGTAGAAAATCTAAATTTGCTCCTAAGGCTGTTGAAGGCTTTTTACTTGGTTATGACTAAAACACAAGGGCATATAGAGTCTTTAACAAGTCCACTGGACTAGTTGAAGTTTCTTGTGACATTGTGTTTGATGAGACTAACGGCTCTCAAGTAGAGCAAGTTGATCTTGATGAGCTAGATGATGAAGAGGCTCTGTGCGTCGTGCTAAGGAACATGTCCATTGGGGATGTGTGTCCTAAGAAATCCGAAGAGCCTCCACAAGCACAAGATCAACCTTCATCTTCAACTCAAGCATCTCCACCAACTCAAGATGAGGATCAGGCTCTAGATGATGAAGAAGAAGATCAAGAAGATGATCCACCTCAAGAGGAGGTCCATGATCAAGGGGGAGATGACCATGATCAAGACAAGGAAGATGAACAAGAAATTCAGGGTCAAAGACCGCCACACCTAAGAGTCCACCAGGCGATTCAAAGAGATCACCCCATGAACACCATCCTCGACGATATTCATAAGGGGGTAACCACTCGATCTCGTGTCGCTCATTTTTGTGAACATTACTCTTTTGTTTCCTCTATTGAGCCATACAGGGTAGATGATGCACTAAAAGATTTGGATTGGGTGCTGGCGATGCAAGAAGAGCTCAACAACTTCACGAGGAATGAGTTATGGCATTTAGTTCCACGTCCTAACCAAAATGTTGTAGGAACCAAATGGGTCTTCCGCAACAAGCAAGATGAGCATGGTGTGGTGATAAGGAACAAAGCACGACTTGTGGCCAAGGGTTATTCACAAGTCGAAGGTTTGGATTTCGGTGAAACTTATGCACCCGTAGCTAGGCTAGAGTCAATTCGTATATTACTTGCCTATGCTACTTACCATGGCTTCAAGCTTTATCAAATGGACGTGAAGAGTGCCTTCCTCAATGGACCAATCAAGGAAGAGGTCTATGTTGAGCAACCTCCCGTCTTTGAAGATAGTGAGTACCCTAACCATGTGTATAAACTCTCTAAGGCGCTTTATGGGCTCAAGCAAGCCCTAAGAGCATGGTATGAATGCCTAAGAGATTTTCTTATCACTAATGGCTTCTAAGTCGGCAAAGCGGATCCTACTCTATTCACTAAAACTATTGCAAATGATTTGTTTGTATGCCAAATTTATGTTGATGATATCATATTTGGGACTACTAACAAATCTACATGTGAAGAGTTTAGTAGGATCATGGTTCAAAAATTCGAGATGTCTATGATGGGGGAGTTGAAGTATTTTCTAGGATTTCAAGTCAAGCAACTCTAAGAGGGCACCTTCATCAGCCAAACGAAGTACATTCAAGACATACTCACCAAGTTTGGGATGAAGGATGCCAAGTCCATCAAGACACCCATGGGAACTAATGGGCATCTCGACCTCGACACGAGAGGTAAATACATAGATCAAAAGGTATACCAATCGATGACAGGATCTTTACTCTATTTATGTGCATCTCGACCGGACATTATGCTTTCTGTATGCATGTGTGCAAGATTCCAAGCCGATCCTAAGGAAGTTCACCTTAGGGCCGTGAAAAGAATCTTGAGATATTTTGTTTATACTCCTAAGTTTGGCCTTTGGTACCCCAAGGGATCCTCTTTTGATTTATTAGGTTATTCAAATGCTGATTGGACAGGGTGTAAAATTGATAGGAAGAGCACATCAGGGACTTGTCAGTTTCTGGGAAGATCTTTGGTGTCTTGGGCTTCAAAGAAACAAAACTCAATAGCTATTTCTACCGCCGAAGCCGAGTATATTGCCGCAGGCCATTGTTGCGCGCAATTGCTTCGGATGAGGCAAACCCTTACAAATTTAGCAAAGTCCCTCTCCTATGTGAAAATGAGAGTGCAATCCGCATGGCGGATAATCCCGTTGAACACAGCCGCACTAAGCACATAGTCATTCGGTATCAATTTTTGAGAGATCACCAACAAAGGGGGGATATCGAGATAGCCTATATAAACACCAAAGATCAATTAGCTGATATCTTTACCAAGCCTTTAGATGAGAAAACCTTTACCAAGCTTAGGAATGAGCTAAATATTCTTGATTCTAGGAATTTTGCACACATAGCTTATTTATATACCTTTGATCATATCTCTTTTTATGTCTATGACTAATGTGTTCTCAAGTATATTCTCATGCTTAGTCATAGAATTGAAAGGGAAATGGAGTATTCCGCAAAGACGACACTTCCACTCAACTCCATCGGTATTATTTCCTCTTTACCGGTATTCCGTCATCTCTCCACATTGGTATAATCTTCACTCATATCTATTTGTTTGCCATTGGGGAGAAAATAAAAGGGCTTATATTTCACTCACAAGTATCCATTTTTGGCGATTCATGCCAAACAAGGAGAAAGTATTAGCCCAAAGCAAAAGGACCGCACCACCACCAACGAATTTTAAAAAAATTGAAGTTTTCAAATTAGTATCCTAATGTGTTTTCAAAAGGGGGAGAAAGTTCTAGTATCTTCAAAAATTTGTAAAACCCTCTTGAACACTAAGAGGAGAATTTCATTGAGGGGGAGTTTTGTTTAAGTCAAAGGAAAAGCATTTGAAACAAGGGGAGAAAATTTCAAATCTTGAAAATGCTTCTTTCAATCTTATTCAAATACCTTTGACTATTTGCAAAAGGATTTTGAACAATATTTTACAAAGAATTTTGCAAAAACAAAACTCGTGGTGCAAGTGTGGTCCAAAATGTTAAATAAGAAGAAAACAATCCATGCATATCTATTAAAATAATTATATTGGTTTCGCTCAAAGCAACCTTTGCACTTACCTTATGCAAACTAGTTCAATTCTGCACTTTTATATTTTCTTTGGTTTGTGTTGGCATCAATCACCAAAAAGGGGGAGATTGAAAGGGAAATAGGGCCAAACCTTTTTCCTATATAATTTTGGTGGTTGAATTGCTCAACACAAACAATTGGACAAACTAGTTTGCTCTAGAATATATGTTCCACAGGTGCCAAAGGTTCACAACAAACCAATACAAAGTTAAAAGAAAGGGTTCAAAACAAAGGAGCAAAGAAAACCGAAGGCTGCCCTGGTGTGGCGCACCGGACTGTCCGGTGCGCCCGTCGACAGCAGAGTTCTCCAACGGCCATTTTGGTGGTTGGAGCTATAAATACCCCAACCACCACACACTTCAAGGCATCCAAGTTTTCAGCCATTGCATTCAATACAAGAGCTCTAGACTTCACTCCAAGACACAAACAAGAGATCAAATCCTCTCCCAAGTCCAAAGATCACTCCAATCAAATAGTGACTAGTGAGAGAGTGATATTTGTGTTCATTTGAGTTCTTGCGCTTGGATCGCTTTTCTTCTTCCTTCTTTCTTGTTCTCAAGCAACTTATAATCAACGCAAGAGACACCAAGTTGTGGTGGTCCTTGTGAGGGGTCTAAGTGACCCGTTGATTAAGGAGAAAAGCTCACTCGGTCTAGGTGACCGTTTGAGAGAGGGAAAGGGTTGAAAGAGACCCGGTCTTTGTGACCACCTCAACAGGGACTAGGCCTTCGAGGGCCAAACCTCGGTAAAACAAATCACTGTGTCACTCTCGCTATTTGCTTGTGATTTGTTTTCACCCTCTCTTTCGGACTCGGTTTTAATTCTAATGCTAACCCCAGCTTGTAGTGTGTGCTTAAGTTTATAATTTTCAGATTCCGCCTATTCACCCCCCTCTAGGCGACTTTCAGATACGTTCCACCAGAGAGTGCGAAGCCCTCTGCCCCTTCAAGTTCCACTCAAGCGACGGCGGTCCCTAGTTTACTCGCGGCGGCGCCCTGCCCTCCGCACAGCTCTGGTCACCGCTTGATTCGGCCAACGATGCACACATGCGCATGATTTGGTGACGGCTTTAACTAGGGAGGAAGAGAGGGGGAATAATAGGGGTCTTATATACCCTAGAGTCCGAGCAAGCAACCACCCACGAGATCTCTGGGTCAACATCCATGGCGGCCACGACGGCATCGTTTGCGGGTTTCTGTTACTACGAGGAGAAGGTGCTGACACCAGTGGGTCCACTCGTCAGGGAGTGCGAGTGCGCCAAGGAATATGGGCCGCGCGATATAAAAGGGGAGCTAGGCTGAATGGGAGTGTCGCAGGCCCATTTAGGTTAGGCCTTTTTTTCATTTTCCATTTTGTTTTATTTTGAATTTCCCTTACTAAATTCAAACCTACTATTTGAATTAGAATTTGGTTTGCAGATTTCACAGATCACAAAAATACCAGTTTTAGAAATATTTTTATATTTTTATTTTCATTTATATCTTATACTCCTTTTCTTTTTTTCCTTCTTCTTGATTATTTCTCCTTTTCAAATATTCAAGTTAGTCTTTATATTTCTGATTTGTTTATTATTTTATTCATGTTGTTGTGACTATTATTGAGTGCACAAACAATTAAAAACCAACATAATTTGGTGATGTGTCTTTTTATTAATTATTTATTTTTAGATGAGGTGTTCACATGTGATGATAAGTATAGATCACAAAACTCTTGAGCTCTTCTCTATTTTCACTATTTACATTTTTGGGTATTACAAATCCTACCCCCTTAACAGAAATCTCGTCCTCGAGATTTGTAAGAAAAGGAATGTATACTTATATTGTCTCAACACATATGCACCAACAAAAATCTCAGCATGATGCATAATTTATTAACACACATGGGGTCAATTAGACCTTATTATTCCTCCTAAAATAGTATCATACCAACTACTAACTAAAGTAACACTTAGATCTTACAAATAGTAGTATATATAAATGTAGCTTGGTGGAGCTGGTGGTGATGGAGGTAGTGAGCGTTGTTGTTGTTGTCTTTCCAACTGTGCTTGCCTTATTTCTCGACGTATCTCCAGCCGGTCCTGGCGTATTTCATGGCGTTCTTGTCTTATCTGATTTTAAAATTCGGTAACCATGTTTGCCATTTGTTGTATTAGCATCATTTAGGTGGCAACCACTTGATCGATTCCAACCGGTTGAGGATCTGGAGGATTCATTTCTGTTTGCTGTTGCTTGATAATCTTCCCTTCCTGGTATTGACCATCTGAGTTAGAAGCATATGGTAAAAATAGTTTTGCAAGGGAAATTATTTGGTAGGCAGAATGAATAGGCTAGTAGCTGGTTATGAACTAAAGAGTCCTTAGCAGGGCTTAATCTGTTGTTTTATATCAAGCTTGGGGTAATTAGTTGTACAAGGTGAATATCCAAAGTAGGATAGAATTTTGTCAAGATGAGATAGATATGGGTGAGGTAAACTACATGATGTAGGTCAAAAGTTTGTTTGATGTTAGGTGAGGATAGATAGGTTGTATAATTCATCATGACACTATTGATTGGGTTAGCTCTTATGCTCATGGTTGAGCTGGTCTAATGTACTATATTAAGTTAACACGTGGCTAGTAGGGTAGAGGAGATAAGACACTACTAGTATCAGTAATCTATTTATGTAGACCACATTAGATTGATCACATTAGATTCTGTAATCCTATTTAAGAATATCATTTAGTTAAGCACATCAAGCTGACTTTATCTTTATGAAATTCTAGTGTATATATATATATTAAGTGGAACTTCCAATTAGTATTTTTTATACACCTAAAAGTTCATGTCACTAGATGTAGCATAGAAAATAAGGGCACATCATGTTTTAGCAATTTGGTGAGTGTAGACATAGAATGAGTGTACTATGGCATAATCGAGCTTTTCCTTTGGGGTCAGAGAAACTTTTATTCTAGATGATGGATCTGAATTCATCTGAAGATCTGTTTCTACTCATATTCTTCATTGTCGAGGTTAACCTTCTTCTTAGATATGATTTAGGAATCATCAGTTGTGGTGTTAGATGCCATTAACCGAGTTGGCATAATAATTGCGGGTACATGGGGTAGGTGGTTAAACAGAGTTTTACCTTTCTTTTGGGCTAAATAAGTTGGGCAACCTATAACATGGGTGAAAGTCGCCTGGAGGGGGGTGAATAGGCGGCTTCTAAAATTTATAAACTTTAAGCACAACTACAAGCCGGGGTTAGCGTTAGAAATATAATCGAGTCCGAAAGAGAGGGCGAAAACAAATCAACCAAGGAAATAGAGCGGATGACACGGTGATTTGTTTTACCAAGGTTCGGTTCTTGCAAACCTACTCCCCGTTGAGGTGGTCACAAAGACCGGGTCTCTTTCAACCCTTTCCCTCTCTCAAACGATCACTTAGACTGAGTGAGCTTTCTCCTTATCTCACGGGTCACTTAGACCCCGCAAGGACCACCACACACTTGGTGTCTCTTGCCTTGGTTACAAAACACTTGGGAACAAGAAATGAGGAAGGAAGAAAGCGATCCAAGCGCAAGAGCTCAAAAGAACACGACAAAACTCTCTCTTCTAGTCATTATTGCTTTGAGTGGAATTGGGACTTGGAGAGATTTTGATTCACTCTAATTGTGTCTTGAATTGAATGCTATAGCTCTTGTATTGAATGTGTTGGCTGAAAACTTGGATGCCTTGAAGTGTTGGTGGTTGGGGGTATTTATGGCCCCAACCACCAAAGTGGTCGTTGGGGAGGCTGTCTGTCGTATGGCGCACCGGACAGTCCGGTGCACCACCGGACACTGTCCAGTGCGCCAGCCACGTCACCCAACCGTTAGGGTTCGACCGTTGGAGCTCTGACAAGTGGGGCCACCGGACAGTCCGGTGGTGCACCGAACAGGACTGTTCACTGTCCGGTGCGCCTTCTGGCGCTGCTCTGACATCTGCACGCGTAGGCGTGCACTGTTCACTGTTCCTGTAGCTTTTGCAGACGACCGTTGGCGCAGATAGTCGTTGCTCCGCTGGTACACCGGACAGTCTGGTGCTACACCGGACAGTCCGGTGAATTATAGCGGAGTGGCTCCCCAAATTCCCGAAGCTAGCAAGTTTGAGTTGATCCACCCTGGTGCACCGGACACTGTCCGGTGTGCCAGACCAGGCAGCCTTCGGTTGTCTTTTGCTCTTTTTATTTGAACCCTTTCTTGGACTTTTTGTTGGTTTGTGTTGAACCTTTGGCACCTGTAGAACTCATAATCTAGAGCAAACTAGTTAGTCCAATTGTTTGTGTTGGGCAATTCAACCACCAAAATTATTTAGGAAAAGGTTTGACCCTATTTCCCTTTAAATCTCCCCCTTTTTGGTGATTAGTGCCAACACAAACCAAAGCAAATATAAAAGTGCAGAATTGAACTAGTTTGCATAATGTAAGTGCAAAGGTTGCTTGGAGTTGAAACCAATATAATTATTTCTACTAGATATGCAAGGATTGTTTTCTTCTTATTAAAATTTTGGACCACACTTGCACCACAAGTTTTGTTTTTGCAAATTCTTTGTAAAATTCTTTTCAAAAACCTTTTGCAAATAGTCAAAGGTACATGAATAAGATTGAAAGAAGCATTTTCAAGATTTGAAATTTTCTCCCCCTGTTTCAAATGCTTTTCCTTTGACTTAAACAAAACTCCCCCTCAATGAAATTCTCCTCTTAGTGTTCAAGAGGGTTTTACAAATTTTTGAAAATATTAGAACTTTCTCCCCCTTTTGAAAACACATTAAGATATCAATTTGAAAACTTTATTTTAAAATTTGGTGGTGCGGTCCTTTTGCTTTGGGCTAATACTTTCTCCCCCTTTGGCATGAATTGCCAAAATGGATACTTGTGAGTGAAATATAAGCCCTTTTACTTTCTCCCCAATGGCAAACAAATATATATATGAGTGAAGATTATACCAAAGTGGAGAACGATGTGGAATATCGGCAAAGAGAAATTAATACCGATGGAGTTGAGTGGAAGCGTCGTCTTTGTTGAATACTCCATTTCCCTTTCAATTCTATGACTAAGCATAAGAATACACTTGAAAATACATTAGTCATAGACATAAAAGAGATATGATCAAAGGTATATAAATGAGCTATGTGTGCAAGATATCAATCAAAATTCCTAGAATCAAGAATGTTTAGCTCATTCCTAAGTTTGGTAAAGGTTTTCTCATCCAATGGTTTGGTAAAGATATCGGCCAATTGATCTTTGGTGTTTATATAGGCTATCTCGATATCCCCCTTTTGTTGGTGATCTCTCAAAAAGTGATACCGAATGACTATGTGCTTAGTGCGGCTGTGTTCAACGGGATTATCCGCCATGTGGATTGCACTCTCATTATCACATAGGAGAGGGACTTTGCTAAATTTGTAGCCGTAGTCCCTAAGGGTTTGCCTCATCCAAAGCAATTGCGCGCAACAATGGCCTGCGGCAATGTACTCGGCTTCGGCGGTAGAAAGAGCTACTGAGTTTTGTTTCTTTGAAGCCTAAGACACCAAGGATCTCCCCAGAAACTGACAAGTCCCTGATGTGCTCTTCCTATCAATTGTACACCCTGCCCAATCAGCATCTGAATATCCTAATAAAGCAAAAGAGGATCCCTTGGGGTACCAAAGACCAAACTTAGGTGTATGAACTAAATATCTCAAGATTCGCTTTACGGCCCTAAGGTGAACTTCCTTAGGATCGGCTTGGAACCTTGCACACATGCATACGGAAAGCATAATGTTCGGTCAAGATGCACATAAATAGAGTAAAGAACCTATCATCGACTGGTATACCTTTTGATCTACGGATTTACCTCCCGTGTCGAGGTCGAGATGCCCATTGGTTCCCATGGGTGTCTTGATGGGCTTGGCATACTTCATTCCAAACTTGGTGAGTATGTCTTGAATGTACTTGGTTTGGCTAATGAAGGTACCCTCTTGGAGTTGCTTGACTTGAAATCCTAGAAAATACTTCAACTCCCCCATCATAGACATCTCGAATTTTTGAATCATGATCCTACTGAACTCTTCACAAATAGATTTGTTAGTAGACCCAAATATGATATCATCAACATAAATTTGGCATACAAACAAATCATTTTCAATGGTTTTAGTGAATAGAGTAGGATCGGCTTTACCGACTTTGAATCCATTAGTGATAAGAAAATCTCTTAGACATTCATACCATGCTCTTGGGGCTTGCTTGAGCCCATAAAGCGCCTTAGAGAGTTTATACACATGGTTAGGATACTCACTATCTTCAAAGCCGGGAGGTTGCTCAACATAGACCTCTTCCTTGATTGGTCCATTGAGGAAGGCACTCTTCACATCCATTTGATAGAGCTTGAAGCCATGGTAAGTAGCATAGGAAAATAATATACGAATTGACTTAAGCCTAGCTACGGGTGCATAAGTTTCTCCAAAATCCAAACCTTCGACTTGTGAATAACCCTTGGCCACAAGTCGTGCTTTGTTCCTTATGACCACACCATGCTCGTCTTGCTTGTTGTGGAAGACCAACTTGGTTCCTACAACATTTTGATCATTAGCAAATGCCATACCTCATTCCTCGTGAAGTTGTTGAGCTCCTCTTGCATCGCCAACACCCAATCTGAATCTCTTAATGCGTCTTCCACCCTGTATGGCTCAATAGAAGACACAAAAGAGTAATGTTTACAAAAATGAGCGACACGAGATCGAGTGGTTACCCCCTTATGAATATCGCCGAGGATGGTGTTCACGGGGTGATCTCGTTGTATCGCTTGGTGGACTCTTGGGTGTGGCGGTCTTGGACCCTCATCATTTCCTTGTCTTGATCATTAGCATCTCCCCCTTGATCATTGTCCTCCTCTTGATCTTCATTTTCATCATCTTGAGCTTGATCCTTAACTTGAGTTGGTGGAGATGCTTGCATTGAGGAAGATGGTTGATCTTGTGCATGTGGAGGCTCTTTGGATTCCTTAGGACACACATCCCCAATGGACATGTTCCTTAGCGTGACGCACGGAGCCTCTTCATCATCTAGCTCATCAAGATCAACTTGCTCTACTTGAGATCCGTTAGTTTCATCAAACACAATGTCACAAGAAACTTCAACTAGTCCAATGGACTTGTTAAAGACTCTATATGCCCTTGTGTTTGAATCATAACCAAGTAAAAAGCCTTCTACAGCCTTAGGAGCAAATTTAGATTTTCTACCTCTTTTAACAAGAATAAAGCATTTGCTACCAAAGACTCTAAAATATGAAACTTTGGTCTTTTTACCGGTGAGGAGTTCATATGATGTCTTCTTGAGGATTCGGTGCAGATATAACCGGTTGATGGCGTAGCAAGCGGTGTTGACCGCCTTGGCCCAAAACCGATCCGAAGTCTTGTACTCATCATGCCATGTCCAATAGAGTCCTATTCTTCCTCTCCACTACACCATTTTGTTGTGGTGTGTAGGGAGAAGAGAACTCATGCTTGAAGCCCTCCTCCTCAAGGAAGCCTTCTATTTGTGAGTTCTTGAACTCCGTCCCATTGTCGCTTCTAATCTTTTTGATCCTTAAGGTGAACTCATTTTGAGCCCGTCTCAAGAATCCCTTTAATGTCTCTTGGGTTTGAGGTTTTTCCTATAAAAAGAATACCCAAGTGAAGTGAGAACAATCATCCATAATAACTAGATAGTACTTACTCCCGTTGATGCTTATGTAAGCTATCGGGCCGAATAAATCCATGTGGAGTAGCTCCAGTGGCCTGTCAGTCGTCATGATGTTCTTGTGTGGATGATGAACACCAACTTGCTTTCCTGCTTGGCATGCGCTACAAATCCTGTCTTTCTCAAAATGAACATGTGTTAGTCCCAAAATGTGTTCTCCCTTTAGAAGCTTGTGAAGATTCTTCATCCCAACGTGGGTTAGTCGGCGATGCCAGAGCCAGCTCATGTTAGTCTTAGCAATTAAGCAAGTATTGAGTTCAGCTCTATTGAAATCAACTAAGTATAGTTGACCCTCTAATACTCCCTTAAATGCTACTGAATCATCACTTCTTCTAAAGATAGTAACACCTATATCCGTAAAAAGACAGTTGTAACCCATTTTACATAACTGAGAGACTGAAAGCAAGTTATAATCTAAAGAATCTACAAGAAAAACATTGGAAATAGAATGGTCAGGTGATATAGCAATTTTACCCAATCCTTTGACCAAACATTGATTTCCATCCCCGAATGTGATAGCTCGTTGGGGATCTTGGTTTTTCTCGTAGGAGGAGAACATCCTTTTCTCCCCAGTCATGTGGGTTGTGCACCCGCTATCAATGATCCAACTTGAGCCCCCGGATGCATAAACCTACAAAACAAGTTTAGGCCTTGTTCTTAGGTACACAAATGGTCTTGGGTCCTTTGACATTAGAAACAAGCACCTTGGGTACCCAAACACAAATATTTGACCCCTTGTGTTTGCCCCCAACATATTTGGCAACTACTTTGCCTGATTTGTTAGTTAGCACATATGAAGCATCAAAAGTTTTAAATGAAATATTAGGTTCATTTGATGCAACAGGAGATTTCTTCTTAGGCATTTTAACTTGAGTAGAACGCCTAGAACTAGATGCCTCACTCTTATACATAAAAGCATAATGAGAGCCAGAGTGAGACTTTCTAGAATGAATTCTCCTAATTTTATCCTCAGGATAACCAGCAGGATACAAAATATAGCCCTCGTTATCCTGAGGCATGGGAGCTTTGCCCTTAACAAAATTAGACAATCTTTTAGGAGGGGCATTAAGCTTGACATTGTCTCCCTGTTGGAAGCCAATGCCATCCTTAATGCCAGGGCGTCTCCCATTATAGAGCATGCTTCTAGCAAATTTAAATTTTTCATTTTCTAAATCATGCTCATTGATTTTAGCAGTTAATGTAGCTATGTGATCATTTTGTTATTTAATTAAAGCAAGGTGATCATGAATAGCATCTACATTAACATCTCTACATCTAGTGCAAATAGAAACATGATCAACCGTAGATGTAGAGGGTTTGCAGTCATTTAATTCAACAATCTTAGCATGTAAAATAGCATTCTCATCTCTAAGATTGGTAATAGCATTATTGCAAACATTTAAATCTTTAGCCTTAGCAATCAATTTTTCATTTTCAATCTTAAGGCTAGCAAGAGATTCATTCAACATGTCAATCTTAGCAATTAAACTAGCATTATCATTTCTAAGACTAACAATTGAATCATCACAAACATCAAACTTCTCAACCTTAGCAATTAATTTGGCATTATTAATTCTAAGGTTGGATATAATATCCTGGCAAGTGCTAAGCTCACTAGTCAATTTTTTCATTTTTCTCTACCTCCTGAGCATAAGCATTTTTAACCTTAACATGCTTTTTGTTTTCCTTAATAAGGAAGTTCTCTTGGCTATCCAAGAGTTCATCCTTCTCATGAATAGCACTAATCAATTCATTCAATTTTTTGTTGCATGTTTAGGTTGGCAAAAAGAGTGAGCAAGTTATCCTCATCATCACTAGAAGTTGCATACTTAGTGGAGGATCTAGATTTTACCTTCTACTTCTTGCCGTCCTTTGCCATGAGGCCCTTGTGGCCAATGTTGGGGAAGAGAAGACCTTTGTTGACGGCGAAGTTTGCAGCGTCCTCGTCGGAGGAGGAGTCAGTGGAGCTCTCGTCGAGTCCCACTCCCGGCAAACATGGGCATCGCCGCCCTTCTTCTTGTAATATCTCTTCTTCTCCTTCTTCTTCTCCCTCTTGTCGTTATCCCTGTTACTATCACTAGACAAAGGACATTTAGCAATAAAATGACCGGGCTTACCACATTTGTAGCAAACCTTCTTGGAGCAGGGCTTGTAGTCTTTCCCCCTCCTTTGCTTGGGGATTTGGCGAAAGCTCTTGATGATGAGCGCCATCTCCTCATTGTCGAGCTTGGAGGCATCGATGGGGACTCTACTTGGTGTAGAATCCTTCTTCTCTTCTTCCGTCGCCTTGAATGCGACGGGTTGCACCTCGGGTGTTGAGGTGGCGCCTTGCTCGATAATTTTCTTGGAGCCTTTGATCATTAATTCAAAGCTCACAAATTTTCCTATCACTTCCTCGGGAGACATTAGTTTATATCTAGGATCACCATGAATTAATTGAACTTGAGTAGGGTTAAGAAACACAAGTGATCTAAGAATAACCTTGACCATTTCATGGCCATCCCATTTGGTGCTCCCGAGGTTGCGCACTTGGTTCACCAAGGTCTTTAGCTGGTTGTACATGGCTTGTGGGTCTTCTCCTTGGTTGAGCATGAACCGACCGAGCTCCCCCTCGATCGTTTCCCTCTTGGTGATTCTTGTCACCTCATCTCCTTCGTGCGTGGTCTTGAGCATGTCCCAAATCTCCTTGGCGGACTCCAACCCGTGTACTTTGTTATACTCCTCTGGACTTAAAGAGGAGAGGAGTATAGTTGTTGCTTGGGAGTTAAGGTGCTGGATTTGGTCAGCCTCATCTGAGTCATAGTCTTTATCCCCCACCTGTGGTACCTGCACTCCATACTCAACAATATCCCATATGCTTTTGTGGAGTGAAGTTAGATGACCTTTCATTTTAGCACTCCACATAGAATAATCTTCACCTTCAAAAACCAGTGGTTTGCCTAATGGGACGGAAAGTAAAGGAGTATGTTTAGGAATGCGAGGATATCGTAGGGGGATCTTACTAAACTTCTTGCGCTCATGGCGCTTAGAAGTGACGGATGGCGCATCGGACTGAAGGTGGATGGCAGCCAAGAATCGGTCTCGTAGTAGACCACCTTCTTCATCTTCTTTTTCTTGTGGCCACTCCGATGCAACTTGTTGTGGGAAGGGGATCCTTTCTCCTTGTTGAGGGACTCTACCGATGGAGCCTTCCCGTGGCTTGTGGCGGGCTTCTCGCTGGTCACCATCTCCTTCTTGGCGTGATCTCCTGACATCACTTCAAGCGGCTAGGCTCTAATGAAGTACCGGGCTCCGATACCAATTAAAGGTCGCCTAGAGGGGGGTGAATAGGCGGCTTCTAAAATTTATAAACTTTAAGCACAACTACAAGCTAGGGTTAGCGTTAGAAATATAATTGAGTCCGAAAGAGAGGGCGAAAACAAATCAACCAAGGAAATAGAGCGGATGACACGGTGATTTGTTTTACCGAGGTTCAGTTCTTGCAAACGTACTCCCCGTTGAGGTGGTCACAAAGACCGGGTCTCTTTCAACCCTTTTCCTCTCTCAAATGATCACTTAGACCGAGTGAGCTTTCTCCTTATCTCATGGGTCACTTAGACCCCGCAAGGACCACCACACACTTGGTGTCTCTTGCCTTGGTTACAAAACACTTGGGAACAAGAAATGAGGAAGGAAGAAAGCGATCCAAGCGCAAGAGCTCAATAGAACACGGCAAAACTCTCTCTTCTAGTCACTATTGCTTTGAGTGGAATTGGGACTTGGAGAGATTTTGATTCACTCTAATTGTGTCTTGAATTGAATGTTATAGCTCTTGTATTGAATGTGTTGGCTGAAAACTTGGATGCCTTGAAGTGTTAATGGTTGGGGGTATTTATAGCCCCGACCAACAAAGTGGTCGTTGGGGAGGCTGTCTGTCGTATGGCGCATCAGACAGTCCGGTGCGCCACCGGATACTGTCCGTGCACCAGCCACATCACCCAACCGTTAGGGTTCGACCGTTGGAGCTCTGACAAGTGGGGCCACCGGACAGTCCGGTGGTGCACCGGATAGGACTGTTCACTGTCCGGTGCGCCTTTTGGCGCTGCTCTGACTTCTGCGCACAGGCGCGCACTGTTCACTGTTCCTGTAGCTTTTGCAGACGACCGTTGGCGCAGATAGCCGTTGCTCCGCTGGCACACCGGATAGTCCGGTGAATTATAGCGGAGTGGCTCCCCAAATTCCCGAAGCTAGCAAGTTTGAGTTGATCCACCCTGGTGCACCGGACAGTCCGGTGCGCCAGACCAGGGCAGCCTTCGGTTGTCTTTTGCTCTTTTTATTTGAACCCTTTCTTGGACTTTTTATTGGTTTGTGTTGAACCATTGGCACCTGTAGAACTCATAATCTAGAGCAAACTAGTTAGTCCAATTGTTTGTGTTGGGCAATTCAACCACCAAAATTATTTAGGAAAAGGTTTGACCCTATTTCCCTTTCAATGGGCTAGGTCAGGGTTTCACGAACGAGTTGGTCCAAGACACCAATTTTAGGTTTAAAACCCATTTATATGAATATGGTCTAATCTATGTTACTAGTATTAAATATCTTGTTTAAGTAACTCCCTTTAGATTAGATCATGTCAGATTAGGTAGGGTCTAGGTTAGATTGGATATAACTAGATCAGACTAGTTTAAGTTAGATTGATCTACGAGGGTAGGATAAATATTATTTGGATATGCTAGAATCTTTTGAGATAGAATGGATTATATGGTGCTGGTAGGTCAGAATCTCTACTAGATTAAAACAGAGGGGTTATGCAACTATCGGGTGGTTAAGGTAGTTGCATATGGCCAGGTTGGACTAAGACTCCAATTTAGATTAAAACATATTTATAAGAGTAGGATCCAATCTTATTTTACCAGTATTATCTAACATGTTTGTCCATTAGATTAGATCTGATCAGATTAGATGGGGTCAGAATTAAATTGGTGTAATCAGATTAGACTAGATGAGATCTACTTAATTTATTTTAGAATAGATCGTGTTTGTTACACTATTATGAGATAAGCAAAGTGGTGGAAATAAGTATGCTTATTAGGACAAGATGAGTCTCTAAGAATAAGATATAATCTTTTGAGATTAGTTAGATCTATTAGGCTAAGATAAAAATCTTTTCAAGATGAGATGAATCTATTAAGGTAAGAGAGTATCTTTCAAGGTAAGATGGATCTATTAAGATAAGAGAGTCTTTTAAAATAAGAGGGATCTATATAAAATAGTTACACTTTAATGGAGGATAACCTAAGTTATTTAGTTATCTCATGAATTTTATTTATTTATATTTATGCATATGCATATATGTGGATGTAACTGTGGACGTTACTCCACGACTTATCACACTCAATCAAAGATCTAAATCAGACAAATAACATAAGAACAAACACTCAAGCGTATAGATGCCTATAAAAATAGTTTTGTTTTTGTTCCTAAGATTAGGTCTCCTATTCCTAAAGGTCACTTTAGGTACAGGATTTCAAGGTGTGAAATCCACATTTGTCTTTAGAAGGAAAAGGTAAGAGTATTCAGAGTATGCGGAAATAGATGAGAAAAGATTTAAGAAAAGTTTAAAAAGAATCAGAGTTGCAGAGGTAAGTAAACAATGGTTGTCCAGTTCTATCTAGGTTTCGTCCTACAGTCAACATTCCTCTGATACCACTTCTGTCACACCCAGTTTTAAAGGACAAAGCCGGGTGCATCTCAAACATGTGCCAAAGAAGATAACACATATAATAACAGAGTGTATAGAGATAAATGTCACAGTAACATCAGAGTACTTATTACATAGCGGAAATCTTACAAAATAAAATATAAATATAAAAGGATCTAAAATCCATCCTTGGCGCCAGAAAGTCAACTGGGAGACACCACCTAGATCGAATTGAACTCCTCGTTGTGTGGCTCCTCTTGAACCACCTGTTCTTCTCCTGTGGGAGGTGTGAGACAGCAAGGGTGAGCTCACACATGTTCATCGCTCAATAAGTTGTGGGGACTAATGTGGCATGAACTCACCAAAGGTGGGAGTTCATGTGATGTGTAAGGCTAATCAACAATAGGGGTTAAAGCTGTGCATTGCTTTTAATAAGTTGGTCAATTTTTATTAGCAGTTACTAGATGTAAGTGAATACCAAACTATAATAAGATTAATAGAACAAAATTAATAACAAATCCCATGCAATGCAAATGACAAATTGAATTTAAGTTCCATATTTTAATCATGCGAGAGTCATGAGCTGCTCTTGACCGTGAGCTTGGCTAGTATACCAGTTTTACACTCTGCAGAGGTTGTACCCTTTACCCACAAGTCATGTTACCCATCTACCAAGGGATCGCGACTCCCATACACCTCTACCAAGGAAGCGAGGCAGGGTAACACTATGAGGCCTTTACAAAGTTCCACTAACTTCCAAAAACCCGCTACAGTTTATAGGAAGAGCACTTGCAAGAATCCCCGTCTGACCGCCATCATAGAAAAATCAACCCAAGAACCTCCCTGCATGCAACTCCCCTACTGCCCTTGCCCCTTTCGGGTAAGGTAGTCTTCCACTAGCTTTCCTAATTAGTTAGCCAAGGGGTCACATTCCTCCCTTGTGGTGGCACGTGTTTCTCAAGTTAAGCTCCAAGTTCCAATTAAAATAATATAATGATCTTGACATGAACATAAATAACATAACAGAATAATTGGAACATGGATATAATGAAATATTAACCCAAAACCATGTAAAGCAATAGCGTAACTACCCAAATGATTCAGGGGTAGACAAGGTAAAAGATAATCAGACTAGAGTGACCTATTGGGTCCCATCAAAATTAAACATAGCATGAATAAGTGATATTAAAGAACATTATTGGGTAATAGAAGTGGTCAAGAGCACAACTTGCCTGGCACTTGAGATTCCAGGTACCAGGATGATTCTTCAGATCCTCATGACCTCACTACTAGTCGTAGCAATACAAACAGGCATGGTATAGTCAGAATTAACATCACACCAAACATAAGAATATAGTGCATAATAATAATTTACACGCTGCTACGAGATCGTGGGATCGAGAACTACTAAGATCGTAGTCATGGTTAAGGAGTTATGATCTAGGGAAGATCTACATGGTTGGAATATTAAATTATAAATTGATTATTGTACATCATATGGGAAAATATACTCTAAATAATCAATTCACTTCGATCTAAATTATACTTGACTAGAGATCATGTTTTAACCACATTATAATTATGGTCAGGTTAGTTTTGATTTAGAAGAGCTAATCTAGTAGACATAGGATAAATAAATATCTAACTACAAAATTATGCAATATGGTACAATTAATGTTGTTACTGTGTAGTAAATACTTATACAAAACTAACACAACTGGAACGAGTCAATTCGGAATTGAAACGAAGGAGTTATGATTTTCTGAAGGTTTTATGTATTTGTGTCGGGTACCATAATTAGGGGTACCCCCAACGCTCCTAATCACGGCTGATAAACACCCTCTGACCAACTGACGGGCGCGGTTCAAGTCAAGGCTTCATCTACCCAAGGGACGCGACCTCACCCGAGCCCAGCCTCGGGCTAGAGCAGTAGTCCCAGACGAGTTCACGCCTCGCCCGAGGGCCTCCTCAGGCAGCGGACGCCTCCTCGGCTCTCCCGAAGCCCGGCTCGGGCAGGCTTCATTGTGAAGCAACCTTGGCCGAACCGCCTCACCAACCGACCGCTTCGCAGGCACATTCAATGCAGGGGACGTCTGACGCCGTATCCTGACTCACGCGCCTCAGTCGGCCAGGCCGACGTGACCGCAGTCACTTTGCCCCTCTCTTTTTCTGTCCGAGATGACAGGAAAACAGCGCCGCCCGCCCCGCTCCGACTGTCGTGCCAACCACCCAGGCGAAGACTGACAACAAGTCACGATCAACCACCGAGTTCGGCCTCGGGCGCAACAGGAAGCTCCGCCTCGCCCGACCTCAGGCTCCGGCCTCGGGAGGAGGTCTCCGCCTCGCCCGACCCCCAGACTCGGCCTCGACCTCGGTCTCGGGAGGAATCGCGTCCTCGCCCGACCCCGGCCTCGGCCTCAAGAGAAGTCTCCGCCTCGCCCGACCTTGGGCTCGGACCGACCGCTCCAATAGAGGATACATGATTACCCTATCCCTAGCTAGCTCAGGCTACAAGGAACAAGACTGGCGTCCCATCTGGCTTACCCCGGCGACGGGTAATGATGGTGCCCGCGTGCAACCATGACGCCGGTGGCTCTCAGCCCCTTACGGCAGCAAGGAGACGTCAGCAGGATCCTTGCCGCACTGCCAGTTGTGCTTCTACAGGGCTCAGGCGCTTCTCCGACGGCCACGCTATCACGTGTACAGGGCTCAAGCTCTCCCCCGACAGCCACGTTGGCATGTACACAAGGCTTAGGCGTCTCTCTGCCGGACACGTTAGCGCATAGCTACACCCCCATTGTACGATTGGACCCTCTCCTTGCGTCTATAAAAGGGAGGTCCAGGACCATCCTGGAGGGGGGTTCGCGCGGGGGAAGGGGCGAACGAATAGGCTCCCTCACTCTCTTTCTCTCCCTCTCGCGACGTGCTTGTAACCCCTACTACGAGCGGCACCCCTGGTGCAGGATAATACAAGGCTTGTCCCACCTCTTGTGTTCCATCCCGCGCCAACCCATCTGGGCAGGGGCACGCAGCGACAATCTCACTCGTCGGTCCAGGGACCCCCCCCCCCGGGTCCGAAACGCCGACAGTTGGCGCGCTAGGTAGGGGCCTGCTGTGTGTTAATGAACACCTTCCCGTTGAGTTCCAGATGGGGAGTCTTCATCAACCTCTTCAGCCCAGGACGGTGCTCCGCTTTGAGAGTCTCGAGTTCATGTCCCTCAACGGCAGCTACGACATGGTACTCCTCCCCTCGCGGCGCGACGACAACGACGGTCTCCGACTCGCCCAGCGGCGGCGAGCTCAGCGACAGCATCTCCCCGCGGCAGAAGAGGAGCACTCCGGTCGTCCCCGCCACCCTCCTCACCAGAGGAGGCAGAGACGGGGCAACCATGGCCACGCAGGAGGCGGCACCTTGTCAGCTGTCGCACCAGAGCGAGTCGACGACGCCGGCACTCTCCTGGGGGACATGTCGGGAATTGTCCTCGCACCTGAGACGACGGCGGGTGTCACTTCCCCGCAACGTGTCAACCCCAAGCGGACTAATGACGCCAGCACCCTCGCAAAGGATCTGTTGGGCGTTACCCTCGTACCTGAGATGACGGTGTGCTCCACACCCGACGTGACTTCACCACCGTCCATCGACCAAGAGGTACCGTCCGTTTTCCATCCCGTACCCTTTCGATTCGGTTTCGATCCACCTAGCGACCCCGCTACGGTGAACGCCTTCGTAAAGGCGTATCCAAACCTTCCGGGGTACCATATGTGGTCGACTTGGGACCAACTGACAGCTGTCTCAACCTTCAGGCCGGCGGGTTCCGAGGAAGAGGACAACCCTGACTTCGGTTGGGAATTCTCTGGCCTCAATGACCCCGGTGCCATGTGGGACTTCATGTCCGCATGTGACCACTGCCTCTCCGGTTGTTCTGATGATGGCCATGGCCATGACAACGAGGGTTACGGCCCAAGTCGCAAATGTTTCCACATTGATCAGGGAGATCACAACGAAGGCAACCACCTCAGTATGCCGGAAGTTGAAGATCCCCCTGGGCCCGCATCTTGTGTTGACATCCCGCGGGAGCTAGGTGTGGTCCCAGTCCCTGCGGGGGGTCGGGACATACAGCTTGAGCAAATCCGTGAGATGCAGGCCTAGGTCGACGGGGAAGCAGGCCGACTTGTGCAGCTCAGACAGAACATCGAGCAGGAGTAGGCAGGCCGAACACTCGCCGGAGGGGCCTGTCATCGGGCCCAAGACGTCCAGCGTCGTATCATCGACAATGCTAGGGCAGCGCTGCCCCCGGCCGTTAGCGGGTCCGGCCAGGACCTAGCTGCAGCAGCGATGCTACTTCGAGCCATGCCGGATCCATCCACCACCGAGGGATGGCGTATCTAGGGCGAACTCAAGGATCTCCTGGAAGGCGCCGCAGTTCGACGAGCCGAGAGCTCCGCCTCCCGAAGGCGAGCTGACCCCTCAGAGCATCACGCGGTGTCCTCCCGACGCATGCGGGAAGCCTCGGTCCATCTCGAGCGCAAGCGGGACGAGGCGCCTGCTGCCCGGGATCGCCTCGGCAATGAGCACCACCATCTCGACCGTCGAACCCGCCTCGACGAGAAGGTGCGCCGAGGCTACCATCCTAGGTGTGGGGGACGCTACGATAGCGAGGAGGATCGCAGCCCCTCGCCCGAACCACCCAATCCGCGAGTCTTCAGCCGGGCCATACGACGAGCATCGTTCCCCACCCGTTTCCGAGCCCCGACTACCATCACCAAGTACTTAGGGGAGACGAGGCCGAAGCTGTGGCTCGCGGACTACCGACTGGCATGCCAGTTGGGAGGGGCGGATGATGACAACCTCATCATCCATAATCTACCCCTTTTCCTCTCTGATGCCGCCCGAGCCTAGCTGGAGCATCTGCCTCCTGCGCAGATCTCTGACTGGGATGACCTGGTCAAGGCTTTCGCGGGAAACTTCCAAGGCACGTACGTGCTCCCTGGGAACTCGTGGGATCTCCGTAGCTGCCGCCAGCAGCCAGGGGAGTCCCTCCGAGAGTACATCTGGTGGTTTTCGAAGCAGCGCACCGAGCTGCCCAACGTTACCGACTCAGATGTAATCGGCGCTTTCCTTGCCGGCACCACTTGCCGAGACCTGGTGAGCAAACTGGGGCGCAAGACTCCCACCCGTGCGAGCGAACTGATGGACGTCGCCACCAAGTTCGCCTCGGGTCAAGAGGCGGTCGAAGCTATCTTCCAAAATGACAAGCAGCCTCAGGGAGAGTCGAAGAAAGACGCCCCCGAGGTGTCCGCCCAGCGGGTCACGAAGAAGAAGGCCAAGAACAAGTCGCAAGCGAAACGCGATGCCACCGACGTGAATCTCGTCGCTGCGGCCGAGCACAGGAACCCTCGGAAACCTCCTGGAGGGGCCGGCGCGTTCGACAAGATGCTCAAAGAGCCACGCCCCTATCACCAGGGTCCCGTCAAGCACACCCTCAAAGAATGTGTCATGCTCCGGCGCAACTTCCATAAGACCGGGCCCCGGCGGAAGATGGTCAGGGCCATGACAACAACAAGAAGGAGGGCGGCAAGGAAGAGGAGTTCCCGAAGGTCCACAACTGCTTCATGATCTACGACGGGCAGGCGGCGAACGCCTCGGCTCGGCACCGCAAGCAGGAGCGCCAGGAGGTCTGCTTGGTGAAGGTGGCAGCGCCAGTCTAACTAGACTGGTCCGACAAGCCTATCACCTTCGACCGAGGCGACCACCCCGACTTTGTGCCAAGCCCAGGAAGGTACCCGCTCGTCGTTGATCTAATCATCAGCAACGTTAGGCTCTCCAAAGTCCTCATGGACGGAGGCAGCAGCCTTAACATCATCTACGCCGAGACCCTGGAACTCTTGGGGGTTGATCGGTCCGAGGTTCGAGCCGGTGCGGCAGCCTTTCACGGGATCGCACCTGGAAAGTGTATCCTCCCCCTCGGATGGATTGACTTACCTGTCTGCTTCGGGACTCCCTCCAACTTCCGAAAGGAAGCTCTCACCTTCGAGGTCGTCGGGTTCTGAGGAACCTACCATGCGGTGATGGGAAGGCCGTGCTACACCAAGTTCATGACCGTCCCCAACTACACCTACCTCAAGCTCAAGATGTCGGGCCCGAACGGGATCATCACCGTCGGATCCACGTACCGCCACACGTACGAATGCGACGTGGAGTGCGTGGAGTACGCTGAGGCCCTCGCCGAGTCCGAGGCCCTCATCGCCGACCTGGAACGCCTCTCCAAGGAGGCACCCGACGCGAAGCGGCACGCCGACAACTTCGAACCAGTCGAGGCGGTCAAGTCCGTCTCTCTCGACCCCGGCAACGACGCCAGCAGGAAAGTCCGGATCGGCTCCGAGCTCGACCCCAAATAGGAAGTAGTGCTCGTCGACTTTCTCCGCGCAAACACTGAAATCTTTGCGTGGAGTCCCTCGGACATGCCGAGCATACTGAGGGATGTCACCGAGCACCCACTGGACATCAAAGCTGGAGCCCGACCCGTGAAGCAAACCCTGCGCCATTTTGACGAAGAAAAGCGCAGGGCCATAGGCGAGGAGATCCACAAGCTACTCGCGGCAGGGTTCATCAAAGAGGTATTCCATCCCGAATGGTTAGCTAACCCTGTTCTTGTAAGGAAGAAGGATGGTAAATGGAGGATGTGTCTAGACTACACTAGTCTAAACAAAGCATGTCCGAAAGTTCCCTACCCTCTACCTTGCATCGATCAAATTGTGGACTCCACTGCTGGCTACGAAACCCTGTCATTCCTCGATACCTACTCAGGCTATCACCAAATCAAGATGAAAGAGTCTGACCAGCTCGTGACTTCTTTCATCACACCTTTTGGCATGTACTGTTACACTACAATGCCATTTGGTTTGGGGAATGCAGGCGCCACCTACCAGAGGTGCATGAACCACATGTTCGGAGAACACATCGGCAGAACGGTCGAGGCTTACGTCGATGACATCGTTGTCAAGACAAAGAAAGCCTCCGACCTCCTCTCTGACCTTGAAACGACATTCAAGTGTCTGAGAGCGAAAGGCGTGAAACTCAATCCCGAGAAGTGTGTCTTCGGAGTCCCCCGAGGCATGCTCCTGGGATTCATCGTCTCCGAGCGGGGCATCGAGGCCAATCCGGAGAAAATCGCGGCCATCACCAACATGGGACCGATCAAAGATTTGAAAGGAGTACAGAGGGTCATGGGATGCCTTGCGGCTCTGAGCCGCTTCATCTCACGCCTTGGCGAGAAAGGCTTGCCTCTGTACCGCCTCTTAAGGAAGGCCGAGCGCTTCACTTGGACCCTCGAGACCGAGGAAGCCCTCAGAAACCTTAAGGCGCTCCTTACAAATGCACCCATCCTGGTGCCCCCGCTGCAGGAGAAGCCCTCTTGATCTATGTAGCCGCAACCACTCAGGTGGTCAGCGCCGCGATCGTAGTCGAGAGATGAGAAGAAGGGCATGTACTGCTCGTCCAGAGGCTAGTCTACTTCATCAGCGAAGTGCTTTCCGAGACCAAAGTCCGCTACCCGCAGATCTAGAAGCTGCTCTACGCAGTGGTTCTGACACGACGAAAGTTGCGACACTACTTCGAATCTCATCCGGTGACTGTGGTGTCATCCTTCCCCTTGGGGGAGATCATCCAGTGCCGTAAGGCCTCGGGTAGGATAGCAAAGTGGGCGGTGGAACTCATGGGCGAAACACTATCATTCGCCCCTCGGAAGGCCATAAAATACCAGGTCTTGGCAGACTTCCTGGCTGAGTGGACTGACACCCAGTTGCCAACGACTCCAATCCAACCCGAGCTTTGGACCATGTACTTCGATGGGTCACTCATGAAAACAGGAGCAGGTGCTGGCTTGCTCTTCGTTTCACCCCTTGGAAAGCACCTTCGCTACGTCATACGCCTCCATTTTCCGGCATCAAACAACATGGCCGAGTATGAGGCTCTGGTTAACGGGCTGCGCATCGCCACCGAGCTAGGGGTCCGGCGCTTCGACGCTCGTGGCGACTCACAGCTTGTCATCGACCAAGTCATGAAGAACTCCCACTACCACGACAGGAGGATGGAAGCCTACTGCGACGAAGTCTGGCGCCTGGAAGACAAGTTCTACGGGCTAGAGCTCAACCACATTGCCCGACGGTACAACGAGACTGCGGATGAGCTGGCGAAGATAGCCTCGGGGCGGACAATGGTTCCCCCGGACGTCTTCTCCAGAGACCTACATCAACCATCCGTCAGGATCGACGACGCGCTCAAGCATGAGGAAGCCTCGGCCCAGCCCGAGGTACCCTCGCCCGAGCCCGAGGTACCCTCGGCCATCGAGGAGGAGGCCTTGCCCATCGAGGGGGAACAGAATAGGGTAGCGCCAGATCCGAACTGGCAGACCCCATACCTGGAATATCTCCTCCGAGGAGAGCTTCCCCTCGACAAGGCCAAAGCTCGGCGACTGGCTCAGCGCGCCAAGTCGTTCATCTTGCTAGGTGATGAAAAGGAGCTCTACCACCGCAGCCCCTCGGGCATCCTCCAACGATGCATATCCATCGCCCAGGGACAAGAGCTGTTGCAAGAAATACACTCGGGGCTTGCGACCACCATGCAGCACCTCGAGCCCTCATGAGGAATGCCTTCCGACAAGGTTTCTACTGGCCAACCGCGGTGGCCGACGCCACAAGGATTGTACGCTCGTGCCGGGGGTGTCAATCCTACACGAGGCAAACACGCCTACCCGCTCAGGCCCTGCAGACGATACCCATCACCTGGTCGTTTGCTGTGTGGGGTCTAGACCTCATCGATCCCTTGCAGAAGGCACCCGAGGGCTTCTCGCACCTGCTGGTCACCATCGACAAATTCTCCAAGTGGATCGAGGTCCGACCCTTGACCAGCATCAGGTCCGAGCAGGCGGTGGCGTTCTTCACCGACATCATCCATCGATTCAGGGTCCCAAACTCCATCATCACCGACAATGGCACGCAGTTCACCAGAAAAAAGTTCCTGGACTTCTGTGACGACCACCACATCCATGTGGACTGGGCCGCCGTAGCTCACCCCATGACAAATGGGTAGGTGGAGCAACATGCGCATGACCGACCGAGCCGAGGAACAAGCGGCAAGTCGTGATGCTCCTACGCCTCTGGGAACTCCTACGCCTACGCCTCTGGGATACGGATCCGACCGAGCCGAGCCGAGCCGAGGAACTCCTACGCCTCTGGGATACGGATACCTCACTCATCACCTTCCGCGAGAAGTAACTCTTGCTTGGATAAACGATTCTGCTACTGACAGACAAGTCGTGATGCTCGAAACGAGAGGAAAGAAAACACAGCTTTTTAACACGATGATAAAGTGTTTAGGCCTCGGCGGCCGCGAAAAACATGCGCATGCTACAGACAAACTGTTCCTGCAGGTTCAGGCATCGGCAGGGGGAGCAACAGCACCCTCGGTGTTGTTTCCACCCTCGGCGGAACCTGGCCCGGCCTCGGACGGCGACCCGGGCGAAGGGACCTCCACCCAAGGGAGGACGCCAGCACCGCGCCAGCTGATGTCTTGGCCAAGCTTCAGCTGCTGCTGCCACATCTTCCTTGGCCTGGGAAGCCGCCAGCTCCCAAGCCGACAAAGTCTCTTTTCGGGCCGACTCCGCCTCTGTCCGCGCCAACACCGCTGCCTCCGGCTCCGGCTCATCGCAGAGCAGCCTAGGGTCCTAAAAACTGAGCAAGAGAGGCCTAGAGTGATAAGGCCGACCGAGCCGAGGGACTCCTACGCCTCCAGGATACAGATACCTCACTCGTCACCTTCCGCGAAAGGCAACTCATGCTCGGTTAAGTGGTTCGGCTAGCCAACATGCAAGTCCCAGTGCTCGAAATGAGGAAGAAACGCAGCTTCATACTCGAATACTCAAATGTTCAGGCCTCGACAGCCACGAAGAACAAACACATATACTTGGGGTAACTATGCTACACAGACTTAGACATCGGCAGAACCCTCGGTGGTTCTCCCGACCTACGACAAATGTCTAAGTACTTGAAGCGGTTACATTTTGCTCCGGCAAAAACCCAGTATATCCCCTTACAAACGGGACTCCGGTTCCACTCCCGCAGGTATGAACAACCTCCACACCAGAGGGCCTGCGGGACAACAAACTCCAGGTGGCTCACCGGCGACCACTACACCAGCAGCGACGATGACCCCCGCTTTGAGCGGCTAAACAGCAGCAGCGATGACCTCAGGGCAGATGCTACTGTGACGAGGCCCTCGCCCACGTCTCCACTCGAGGGGCGAGGACAAGCCATCAAAGCCAAAGAGCCGGGGGTCCGGCCGCAGATGGCGCCGACGGTCTCGTCGGTGGAGAAACCTTCTCTAGCTACCACCACCTCAGCACCGACGACAGCGGCCACCTGCGCGCCAGCGCCACGCCGATGAATGGCGGACGCCCCAGCCTGCACCGGTAGATCCCCACTCAAGTCCTCACGGACAGGCGGGCCCTGACCTCCGCACGGAGGCGTCGTGCCGGAGTGAGGACAAGACAATCCAAGAACACGAATGCCGCCCATGCGGCATACGGCGTCTTGGACGATCCCCCGGTGCGCACGGCGCAACAGTCGCCTGCGCGATGGACGGACGGCCGCGCCCGGATCAAGCGGCAGGGGGCAGCGTCGGAGGCTGTGGCAGAGCCAGTTAAGCCAGTGAGCCAGGCACGCTGGAGCTGACGACGCTTGCGGCCGACCGGTCCCGCGTTGTCGAAGTTCGCCCCCTCCGCAAGGCCAGTGAGCGCCCTCTCCCCTGAATGCTGAAGGAGGAGACGGCCTGCCGGCCCATGCGGGAGGTAGAACCTTGGCTCAGCTTGCCCTCCGCCTCAGCAAGGATGACGAAGATCCTTAAAGCTGAGGGCAGGGCGGAGGCCGCAGCCCGGCTTGCTTCTCCCCACCAAACTGACCATTGGTGAGGGAATGCAGCCGGGCTGCACGACAAAAATCCTTGAAGCCGAGCGATGGCTGAAGGGCGCCGATCTCCACGTGGTCATGCTCCTCCAACGACAGCAAGAAGAAGGCGACGCTGGTGCACCCCATCCGGGGGCTTGAAAGGTGGAAGGACGCAATGCATGAGGGGAGAACGAAGGCATGGCCACTGCCTGGGGGATCGATCCCCTTTTATAGGCAGACCTCCTCACTTGCACCCCTTAGCGTCACGGGCAAAGTCTCCACTGACATACTCCAGGGTTCTCCCCCTACGACACGGGGGCTAGGTCCCACACGTCATACAAGCTGATCCAAAGCGCGAAGAAGGCGAACCGCTGCACGCGAGGCATGCAACCGCCCCGCGGTTACAGGCGTTCTCCCATCTTCTCAGAAACCGGTGGCCGAAAGGGTGGACTGCCACACGACAGGCATCCAACCGCACCATGACTGTGCGCCCTTTCGGCTTCGACCACATCCGGTGGACCAGCGCAAAGGAAGCGGGCCCGTATGTCATGTAACCGGTGCGCCGGTTACGACGTGCAAGAAACTACACCGCCACCTGCGCTAATGCCACGCCTCCTCGGCTGCAGAACCAGTACCACGACCCGAGGCGGCCCCGCGCGTGACCCAACAGTGCCAATTGAAGGCGACGGCCACGGGACAGTCAACCGCGGGGATAGGCATGACGGTTGGCATGGCCAAAAGTGGGCCAGCAGTAATTACAGCGGCAGACGAGCGAAAGCAGTGGTCAAATCGCCTGCAGGCTCGCGTCCCCTCCTGAAGCGACGGGAGAGCCCTCTCCCACGGTGCGAAGACGACGCACCCATGTCCCGTTCCTCGAACGGCTCGCACGCGCAACGGGCGCCACGCTGATCGCCCGTCCCGTCGCATTAACTCCTCGGCAGAGCAAGAGACACCTCTGGCAGGCGAGACGGGCGTCGTTTCGCCTTCGCCATGACAACCGCGTCGAAAAAGGTGCGCCACCTTATTTAAATTCGTATCCTTCCCCTCCTCCTCCTCTCTCTCTCTCTCTCTCTCTTGCTACAGGGACCGGGAAAGGGGACGTTGTGGAAAGGATCCTTCTCGGCGAAGGAAACGGGCCCCGAGCCCTCCTACTGATCAGGGGTTCGAAGGCAGGCCCCTCGGAAGGGTTTCGACAGCCGCCCCAGAGCACTCGGGCTTCAAGCCCATTACTGATCAGGGGTTCGAAGGCTGGCCCTTCGGAAGGGTTCGACAGTCGCCCCAGAGCGCTCAGGCTCCGCGCCCACTACTGATCAGGGGTTCGAAGGCTGGCCCCTCAGAAGGGTTCGACAGTCGCCCCAGAGCATGCAGAGTGAGGGATGACTCTGGGTACGTCTGATACATGGCCAAGGCTCGGGCTATGCTCCCGAGGTACCCTAGGACATTTCAGAGACCGACGGGAACGATTTGTAACGGAATCCCACCGGAGGGAGGCATCGAGCCCTCAGACCCTGTCGAAGGGGTCCGGGTCCGGCGAATCACCCGCAGGTACTTTTGGAGCGCGCCTCTAGGCCACCAGCCGACCCCTAACGAACGGGGCACGGGCGTCCACTCGGATCACCCGTTAGCAGCTCACTAGAAACACCATGTTCGGTGCCCTCCGAGGGCAACATGGCGCTTTCCCCCCTCCTCCTTGCGGAAAGGCGACGCAGGGGCGTATGATAAAACTCGGGAAAGTCCTTGATCATCCTCTCGCTCCGTGCAGAGGCTCGAGGGCTGCTCTCGCACCTGGCTACGGCCAAACTGTTGACAGCGTCAACAAACCAGCTTGATAACTTGGAACTTGACCATGCACCCGGGCTACGGCCAGGCCGCATGAGGGAACGATCAGACCGGCCAAGGCACCACGAAAGGCATTCAGACCTCAGAGGAGTCAAACCACTCCTCTGAGGCCTCAGGGGCTACACCCGGCGGGTGCGCTCGCGCGCACCCACCAGAACAAAGCAAAAACCGAGAAAGGCCGGTCCCCTCACCGAAAATGCGGCAAAAGCCTCCAAGCGAGTACCAACACTCCCTTCGAGGCTCGGGGGCTACTGTCGGGTACCATAATTAGGGGTACCCCCAACGCTCCTAATCACGGCTGGTAAACACCCTCTGACCAACTGACGTGCGCGGTTCAAGTCAAGGCTTCGTCTACCCAAGGGACACGACCTCACCCGAGCCCAGCCTCGGGCTGGAGCAGTAGTCCCAGACGAGTTCACGCCTCAGCTGAGGGCCTCCTCAGGCAGCGGGCGCCTCCTCGGCTCTCCCGAAGCCCGGCTCGGGCAGGCTTCGTTGTGAAGCAACCTTGGCCGGACCGCCTCACCAACCGACCGCTTCGCAGGCGCATTCAATGCAGGGGACGCCTGACGCCGTATCCTGACTCACGCGCCTTAGTCGGCCAGGCCGACGTGACCGCAGTCACTTCGCCCCTCTCTTTTTCTGTCCGAGATGATGGGAAAACAACGCCGCCCGCCCCGCTCTGACTGCCGTGCCAACCACCCAGGCGAAGACTGACAACAAGTCACGATCAACCACCGAGTTCGGCCTCGGGCGCAACAGGAAGCTCCGCCTCGCCCGACCTCAGGCTCCGGCCTCAGGAGGAGGTCTCCGCCTCGCCCGACCCCCGGACTCGGCCTCGACCTCGGTCTCGGGAGGAATCGTGTCCTCGCCCGACTCCGGCCTCGGCCTCAAGAGAAGTCTCCGCCTCGCCCGACCTTGGGCTCGGACCGACCGCGTCAATAGAGGATACATCATTACCCTATCCCTAGCCAGTTCAAGCTACAAGAAACAAGATCGGCGTCCCATCTGGCTTACCCCGGCGACGGGTAATGATGGTGCTCCGCGTGCAACCATGACGCCGGTGGCTCTCAGCCCCTTACGACAGCAAGGAGACGTCAGCAGGATCCTTGTCGCGCTGCCAGCTGTGCTTCTACAGGGCTCAGGCGCTTCTCCGACGGCCACGCTATCACGTGTACATGGCTCAAGCTCTCCCCCGACAGCCACGTTGGCATGTACACAAGGCTTAGGCATCTCTCTGCCGGACACTTTAGCGCATAGCTACACCCCCCATTGTACGACTGGACCCTCTCCTTGCGTCTATAAAAGGGAGGTCCAGGACCATCCTGGAGGGGGTTCGCGCGGGGAAGGGGTGAACGAACAGGCTCCCTCTCTCTCTTTCTCTCCCTCTCGCGACGTGCTTGTAACCCCTACTACGAGAGGCCCCTGGTGCAGGATAATACAAGGCTTGTCCCACCTCTTGTGTTCCGTCCCGCGCCAACCCATCTGGGCAGGGGCACGCAGCGATAATCTCACTCGTCGGTCCAGAGACCCCCCGGGTCCAAAACGCCGACAATTTGATACAAGATTAGCTAAGAGATAAATTTTAATACAGTTTTCATGTCAAATCAGTGGCACTATTTGATAAACAATAATATTATAAAATTATAGAAATTGGAATGGATTGATTTGGACTTCATATGAATTTTATATGAAATAAACAAATTCTAGCATTTATTTTCACATTAAAAATCATTTTCTAATCACTTTTACTGAATTTTATAAAACTCTGGACTGGGCACACTAATATTAGAAAGTGCAGGGGTCCCGGTGTAAATTATTCCAAGACTCGGAGCGTCATGGCGTGGACTGTGGGTTCTATTTCATAGCTTGCAAGGGGTTCATATGCAAGATTACGCGGCCAAAAGGGTATCACGCGACCTGAGCCGCCCGATCTAACATGTGCGCCCCAGATTAGATCAACTTCATAACGAACCGCTACGACCTAATGTCAATCGGATGAGAACTCAACGGTCAGATTTTAAAGGATCCAAATCTAACTTTATCCATTCGATCCCAATCAATGGCTCAGATCAATCCTCCCAACGGGTATTCCCATGCCTAATCACCACCATCCCTATCTGCTTCTACGGCCCAAATCCCATCCCTGAACCAGTCAAGCTTGACCGTATCTTAGCTGTTCACTCGACCATCATCGGTACCCAGGTCATCTTCCCCCTAGCGGGCCGGCCACGGCGGCGCCCGAGTGCCCCAAGGCGGAGGTTCGTCGGCGTGGACCCTGCTCACCCCGTCCGACGCCCAAATGTGAATTAACCTGGTGCTAAACGAAGTAGAGACCACGGCGAACAGCACTGGGCATTTGTTACCTGGGTTGGTGACGGTGGTGGCGCGGTTCACGCAGGGATGCAAGCCACGAGGAGGGGAAAGTCGTCGAGTAATTGCCACCGACTTACGGCCACAAGAGCCCAACGAGAACAGCAGATACGTTCCACCAGAGAGTGCGAAGCCCTCTGCCCCTTCAAGTTCCACCCGAGCGACGGTGGTCCCTAGTTTACTTGCGGCGGCGCCCTGCCCTTCGCACAGCTCTGGTCACCGCTTGATTCGGCGAACGATGCACACATGCGTGTGATTTGGTGACGGCTTTAACTGGGAAGGAAGAGAGGGGGAATAATAGGGGTCATATATACCCTAGAGTCCGAGCAAGCAACTACCCACGAGATCTCTGGGTCAACATCCATGGCGGCCACGGCGGCATTGTTCGCGGGTTTCTATTACTACGAGGAGAAGGTGCTGGCATCGGTGGGTCCACTCATCAGGGAGTGCGAGTGCGCCATGGAATATGGGTCGCGTGGTATAAAAGGGGAGCTGGGATGAATGGGAGTGTCGCAGGCCCATTTAGGTTAGGCCTTTTTTTCATTTTCCATTTTGTTTTATTTTGAATTTTCCTTACTAAATTCAAACCTACTATTTGAATTAGAATTTGGTTTGCAGATTTCACAGATCACAAAAATACCAGTTTTAGAAATATATTTATATTTTTATTTTCATTTATATTTTATACTCCTTTTCTTTTTTCCTTCTTCTTGATTATTTCTCCTTTTCAAATATTCAAGTTAGTCTTTATATTTCTGATTTGTTTATTATTTTATTCATATTGTTGTGACTATTATTGAGTGCACAAATAATTAAAAACCAACATAATTTAGTGATGTGTCTTTTATTAATTATTTATTTTTAAATGAGGTGTTCACATGTGATGATAAGTATAGATCACAAAACTCTTGAGCTCTTCTCTATTTTCACTATTTGCATTTTTGGTATTACAACATGAACATAAATAAAATAATAGAATAATTGGAACATGGATATAATGAAATATTAACCCAAAACCATATACAACAATAGAAAAACTACCCAAATGATTCAAGGATAAACAAGGTAACAGATAATCAAACTACGGTGACCTATTGGGTCCCATCAAAATTAAACCTATGCATGAATAAGTGATATTTAAAGAACATTATTAGGTAGCAAAAGTGATCAAGGGCGCAACTTGCCTTCAATGGGCTCCTGCTCAGCAACATCTACCTGCTGAACACCGGGATCCACAGACATAGGCTCTTCTACTCGCGACAATACAAACAAGCATAGTATAAAGAAGAAATTAACATCACACCAAACATGTAAACAAAATACATATTAATATTCTATATATTAAAATAAGATCATAGGAACAGGAATTATTAATTTTGGAGTTATAGATTTTAAGTTATGAATTTTCAAAGGTCTTATGTGCCTGCATAAGATTAAGATTAGTTAAGAAATCAATTTTATTACTGTTTTCATGTCAAAACAGAGACACTAGATGATAAACAATAATATTACAAAATTATAGGAACTGGAATGGACTAATTTGGACTTAATATGAATTTTCAATTAATTAAACAAATTCTAGCCATTATTTTCATATTAAAATCTATTTTTAAATCCATTTCTCTGATTTTCTAACTCCCTGGACTGGGCGCATGAAAAGAGAGTGCAGGGGCCCTACGCAAGATTTTTTAGACTCACCCCTCGGTTACGGTGGACAGCGGGTTATTTATTAACACTTCAGGGGCTCTTTTATAAGATGGGTCGGCCGAAGGGGTATCACTAGATCTCGGCCGTTGGATCTTACTCGAGGGCCACAATTAGATGGCGCATTAAGTGAACCGGTATGAGGTTGTGGCCATCGTATTGGAGATCTACGGTCCATATTCAGCATAACCGCACTCTATTCCTGTTCGTCTGATCTGAGATCCACGCACCAGATTGGATCCCGCCGAAGCGGTCCCATTATCTAATCAAGACCGATCGGCATGAGAATAACGGTCGATATGGGCAGGCACGCGGGCAAATCCCGATCGCTCCTTCGCCGATCAACGCATGTGATGCACCCTAACGCCCTGCCCCAGATGACCCAATCCTAATCGTTCCCTCAAGCATCAATGGCCCACACTCGCTCTTCTTCCCCCAGCCTGAACACGGCGGCGCGGCCAGGATCCGCCCACAAAGTTCACCGGAGCTACACCGCCCGACGCACTAGTGCCCATAACTCAACGACGAATGGTTCAAAACATTGTGGATACAAAAGTGAACCAAGGAGGCACATACCTACCGGCGATTGAGCAGTGATATGTCCTGCCCACGGAAGGTCATGGCTCCACGGCGGCATCGGGTCGACGGCGAGAAATTGAGCGGCTCGCGGTCCAATTCCCAGGGTGGGAAGGTTACGAGCATCATCAGAGCGCCACTACGATATCCCTGGCCAACCGTCGAGGTTGAAACGCCACCCAAATCATGAGTCGACTATGGCGGACCCAATCATCCGTCCTCGCCGAGCATGGTGGCGCGAATAGTGCCCATGCCCCCATGGCTCACGTCATCGAGGCTAGCCAGGTGTGTAGGAGAGGCGAGCGACGACCGAGCACATATAGGCAGAGGGCCGGGGAGTCTGCGGAGGGATTTGCAGATCGTGGCAGAATTCTCGCGAGGTTTGCAATGAACCAAGCTGGATGAGCGATCCGACGAGGTGGCCCCACTGACCTGTGTGACTGAGCTGTGCAAGCCAGGATGCGGCTAACAGGGAGGTCCCACCAGTCAGTGGCCGGATGGGCGCGCGCGGAGTGAAGTGGCTAGGGCTGCCGCGACCGGGATGACAGGGAGGTCCCACGAGTCAGTGAGGCGACGCGCGAATACTGCAGAAGGGACGAGAGTGGCTGACACGTGGGGTACGGTGTCGGCGCTCGCGAGGGGAACTGGGCACCCCGCGTCCAGATGGGCCGAGTGGAGGAGTGATTGGGCCGGTTAGTTAGAAAACGACCCAGTTAGGCTTTTGCATTTTCTTTTTTCCTTTCTTTTATAGTCTCTGTTTTATTTTCAAATCAAAATTCAAACTAAATTCAAATTCTGGTTTAAATTTCTAGGTCTTAAACATCAAACAAAATTCTAGTACTTCTACTGCTTGCAAAGAAATTATTTATTTATTTATTATTATTTATTCTCCTTCCATTATTTAATTCTAGTAGTAAGTAACTTCATTCCAATTTCTTTTCTCTTTTCTTATTTCCCTTTTGATTTACAAATTTAAAAATTCAAATCCAAGATAAAGTTTAGGAATTCAAATTTTTAATACATACTCAAAATCAATTATGAAGCAATAGATATATATTTATTTTAATTGATTTATTTGTTTGGTAGATGTTTGAAATATGAAAAACACTCATATTGTTTTTCTTTATTTTTAGAAAAATAGTATTTTGAATGTGGGATAAGAAGTAAAAGTTACTTCAAAATTAAATATTCATGTAAATAAATGCTTATGGTGCATCATTTAATGATATGCATAATCATTTAGTTGAATAGAAAACTTTTCTATTACTTTTTTTCTAAAATAATTCTTGGTTTTCAAAATTCACTCCTCAATTTCAACACTCAAGTATAATTTGAGATATCTGAATTTGCTATTTTTATCTCTTCATATATTTATTTTATTATTATTTTTTTCTTATACAAATTTTGGGCCTTACAAGAGTGCAATGACTTGGCACCTGAAGGAAATATCAAAATCAATAGAGGCTGCACAGTGTGGTTTATTTTTGGAGGAGCTGAATGCAAAGTGGATGGATCACAACAAGGCGTTACAGATGATACGAGATATTCTTATGCATATGGATAGGACATATGTCCCTACATCTCATAGGACACCTGTTCATGAGTTTGGACTGAATTTGTGGAGGGATCACATAATTCACTTCCCCATGATCCATAGTCGGCTGGTTGACACCCTTTTGGATCTTATAAAAAGGGAAAGAATGGGTCAAGTGATTAACAGAGGCATGATTAGGAACATAACCAAGATGCTGATAGTTCTGGGTCCTGCTGTGTATCAAGACGATTTTGGGAAACCATTTCTGGATGTTTCAACCCGCTTCTACAGTGTGGAGTCTCAAGAGTTCATTGAGTGTTGTGACCGTGGGAACTACCTTAAGAAGGCCGAGAGGCATCTAAATGAGGAAATGGAGCGTGTCTCACACTATTTGGATGCTGGCAGTGAGACAAAGATAACTAGTGTAGGCAAAGATAACTACTCTTCCTGCTTCTTTCCTGAGGGCTTCTCTGAGATGCTAATATGCTATGCCCACTGGTGACATTTTCTGTTGGAGTATTATCTGAACTTGAAGGAGATAAACACCTTCAGTGCACACAACAGATGTCCTCGATTTCAGAAATACATGTTCTTCGTGTGGGGTCCTTGGCTAGCATAACGAAGGAGAAAAGTGGTACAATTACTGCAGTTTGGTGCTGTGACCTATTCTAGAAGCTCCCATGCCAGCCTCCAAATCAAGAGAAAGTACAGGAGCAGCAATGTGATGCTCTTTGTCAGCTGGAAATTGTATACTATGGAAAAGATATTGTATACAATCAGGATTCTTTGGTGAGTCATCATGTAACCAAAAACAAGTTCACCACTTTCCCTTGGAATTCTGGTGGAAGTAATGCTAGGCTTGGGGGCAAGCCGAATTTTAATAAGAGGGAAATGTTAGGAACCAGGGTCATATGGTACACACCGGCTCAACTAGCTGAAATGAGCACTGTAAGGAGCAGGATTAAGAGGAATCGAGCATCATCGAAGAAATATTCTGAACACCACGGACTTCTCCTGTTCATCTTCCACCTCAAACTCCTCTACTCTCTCTACATCTAGGTCATGTTCATCTTCCACCTCAAGCTGCTCTACTCTCTCTACATCTAGGTCTAGCTGTCTTTCTCTCCGGGCTGTTATCTCTGGATTTCCTATTTTACTGAAGAATACAACTTCTAGCTTTCTACCTCTGTCTTTCCCTTTTGCTGTCCGATCTGAATCCCTTCAGTTGTGTTAACAGATGTGCTGCGCCGCTGGTGAGTGAATTATTGGATGCTGCTGACACGCCTGTGAGGGGTGGGGCGGAATGGAGGTGGAAGAAGGTATATATAGGGAGCTGGAGCAGAGGAGGTAGCGTCGACGCGGGAAGTCGCTGGTGCGGTCAGCGTGGTTGGTATCTCCGTCTGTCTTTTTTTTTCTTTCGCATATTTTTTCCCCGTTTCATTCAGTTCGTTTCGGCGGCAAAATACCCTATACTACTACGACGCCAGAGCGGACATAGTAATATTTGGATTTCTGCGCTGTATTTGGTGGAACCGATTTTGGAATATCGATGGTGTACCAGAGCGGACATAGTAATATTTTGGATTTTTTTTCCCGTTTCGTTCAGTTCTTTTTTTTTAATTCCGTTCAATTCTTAGGATCCAACAAACATGGTCTTATGGTGGCAAGTTGGTAGTAACAGATATTTCTAAAAGACGCTAAAAAAACAGTTGTGTGAAACTGAACAAGAATCCTACTAAACATGCCCTCAACTTTACCATTAGTTCTGTCTTCTGTGATCGCTGATGTTTTACGCTCTGCATCTCAAGAGAATCCGCCGTGTTAAAAAGAAAGCGCACACACCTCCACGCACGCAAAGTTGACAAGGAGGGTTGCGCAGGAAGGGAAAAAACTGCACACGCGCCCGAGAAAAAGGTAGTCAACCTGCTTCCCCTGCACGCCTCAACTATGAATTTCTGCCATTTCTCATCAGATTTCTCGTACGAAACAACTTATCATCTATAGCTTCTCGATCTCTCTCTCTCTCTTCACGAAATGGACTCTAAAAATTCTAGACGCGGCTGATGTATAGTAGCATGTCCAAGAATGTGCTCTATACTTGTGCCCTATAATTTAAAATGCTATTTCATTTAAAGAGCTTAGGTCATTAAAAACATTTTATCCTCCAACAACAAACCTTTTATTGAGCCTTATAATTGAAATCACTTTTCTTTCTCTGTTGGACGTGCTTTTGACAACTAGCTAGTTTGCCTCCACCGTACTAGGAACGGGAGAACCTATCCCAAGGAGTAGCTTCAGCCACCACATCGCCCATACGCGCTGCGCCCCAATAAGGCCCTGGATCTGTGCAGCTGGGACTGAAAGAGGGGCAGCGGCGCTGGTGGAAAGTAGGGAAATGGAGATCCGGTTGAGTGCATGTTCGGTTCTCTCTGGATCGAAGGAAATGAGAGGAGATTAAATTCCTTCATAACCAAAATTAAATAGGAGGAGATTTAACCCTCCTCCTCTATCCATTTCGATCCAGACCAACCGAACAACGTCTAACGGTGTCAGTGTGTGAAAGGTGAGAGTGGTGCCGATCGGTGCAAGGAGAAGCTGATGGTGATCTAGAGGAATATGAGGGTGGCAGCGGCCGAAGAATTGTGAGGACTTCGGCTTGGTAAACAAAGATCACAGTGGCGATCGTTGGGGAAAATAATTGGAAGTGAAGATAGGGCAGCCCGAAGGGTGTCCTATACTTGAGGCACTCTAGACCATGCCATATTTATTTTTGATGAAAATTTATAAAATGATGTACTGTTAGAATTGTATTTTAAATGTTATGCTTTATATTTTAAAATTGTCGGGTACCATAATTAGGGGTACCCCCAACGCTCCTAATCACGGCTGGTTAACACCCTCAGACCAACTGACAGGTGCGGTTCAAGCCAAGACTTCGTCTACCCGAAGGACGCGATCTTACCCGAGTCCAGCCTCGGGTCGGAACAGTGGTCCCATACGAATTCACGCCTCGCCCGAGGGCCTCCTCAGACGGCAGGCGCCCCCTCGGCTCTCCCGAGGCCCGGCTCGGGCAGGCTTCGTTGTGAAGCAACCTTGGCCATACCGCCTCACCAACCGACCGCTTCGCAGGCGCATTAAATGCGGGGGATGCCTGACGACGTATCCTGACACACGCACCTCAGTCGGTCAGGCCGAAGTGACCGCATTCACTTCGCCCCTCCTCTTTACTGTCCGATATGACAGGAAAACAGCGCCGCTCGCTCCGCTTCGACTGTCGTGTCAGCCACCCCAGCAACGACTGACAACATGTCACGATCAACCACCGAGCTCAAGCCTCGGGCGCAACAGGAAGCTCCGCCTCGCCCGACCTCAGACTCCGGCCTCGGGAGGAGGTCTCCGCCTCGCCCGACCTCAGGCTCCGGCCTCGAGAGGAGGTCTCCGCCTCGCCCGACCCTCGGTCTCGGGAGGAATCGCGTCCTCGCCCGACCCCGGCCTCGGCCACAAGAGAAGTCTCCGCCTCGACCGACCCTGGGCTCGGACTGACCGTGCTGATAGGGGATGCATCATTCCCCTACTCCTAGCCTGCTCAGGCTACAAGGAACAAGACCGGCGTCCCATCTGGCTTACCCCGGCGACGGGTAATGATGGTGCCCCACATGCGCCATGACGTCAGTGGCTCTTAGCCCCTTACGACAGCAAGGAGACGTCAGCAGGGTCCTCGTCGCGCTGCCAGCTATGCTCCTACAGGACTCAGGCGCTCCTCCGACGGCCACGCCATCACATGTACAACGCCCAAGCTCTCCCCCGACGGCCACGTTGGCATGAACACAGGGCTTAGGCACTCCACTGCCGGACACGTTAGCGCATAGCTATGCCCCCCGTTGTACACCTGGACTCTCTCCTTGCCTCTATAAAAGGGGAGTCCAGGGCCACCCTGAAGGGGGGTTCGCGCGAGGGAAGCAGCGGACGAGCTCTGTGTCCCCCCTCTCTCTCTCTCCCTTACGCGACGCGCTTGTAACCCCTACTACGAGCGGCACCCCTGGTGCAGGATAATACAAGGCTTGTTCCACATCTTGTGTTCCATCCCGCGCCAACCCATCTGGGCAGGGACACGCAGCGACAATTTACTCGTCGGTCTAGGGACCCCCCCCCCCCGGGGTCGAAACGCCGACAGTTGGCGCGCCAGGTAGGGGCCTGTTGCGTGTTAACGAACACCTTCCCGTTGAGATCCAGATGGGGAGTCTTCAGCAACCTCTCCAGCCCAGGACGGTGCTCCGCTTTGGGAGTCTTGAGTTCATGTCCCTCGACGGTAGCTACGACATGGTACTCCTCGCCCCACGGTGTGACGACAACGACGGTCTTCGACTCGCCCGACGGCGGCGAGCTCTAAGACAGCATCCCCCCGCGGCAGAAGAGGAACACTCCGGTCGTCCCCGCCACCCTCCTCGACGGAGGAGGCGGAGACGGGGCAACCATGGCCACGCAGGAGGCGGCACCTTGTCGGCTATCGCACCAGAGCGAGTCGACGACGCCGGCACTTCCCCGCGGGACATGTCGGACATTGCCCTCGCACCTGAGGCGACGGCGGGTGTCACTTCCCTGCGACGTGTTAGCCCCAAGCGGACTGATGACGCTAGCACCCTCGCGAAGGACCTGCTGGGCGTTACCCTCGTACCTGAGGTGACGGTGTGCACCGCCCCCGACGCGACTTCACCACCGTCCAACGACCAAGAGGTACCGTCCGTTTTCCATCCCATACCTTTTCGGTTCAGCTTTGATCCACCTAGCGACCCCGCAATGTTGAGCGCCTTCGTAAAGGCGTATCCAAACCTTCCGGGGTACCACCTTTGGTCGACCTGGGACCGACTGACAGCCGTCTCAACCTTCGGACCGGCGGGTTCTGAGGAAGAGGACATCCCCGACTCCGGTTGGGATTTCTCTGCCCTCAGTGACCCCGGTGCCATGCGGGGCTTCATGTCCGCATGTGACCACTGCCTCTCCGGTTGTTCTGACGATGGCCATGACCTTAACGATGAGGGTTACGGCCCAAGTCGCGAATGCTTCCATGTCGATCTGGGAGATCACAACGAAGGCAACCACCTCGGTATGCCAGAGGTTGACGATCCCCCTAGGCCCTTATCTCGCGTTGACATCCCACGGGAGCTAGCTGTCGTCCCAGTCCCTGCGGGGGGTCAGGACATACAGCTCGAGCAAATCCGTGAGATGCAGGCCCGGGTCGACGGGGAAGCAGGCCGGCTTGTACAGCTCCGATGGAACATCGAACAGGAGTGGGCAGGCCGATCACTCGCCGGAGAAGCCTGTCACCGGGCCCAAGACATCCAGCACCGCATCGTCGACAATGCCAGGGTAGCGCTGCCTCCGGCCGTCAGTGGGTCCGGCCAGGACCTAGCTGCAGCGGCGATGCTGCTTCAGGCCATGCCGGAGCCATCCACCACCGAGGGACGGCGCATCCAGGGCGAACTCAAGAATCTTCTAGAGGGCGCCGCGGTTCGACGAGCCGAAAGCTCCGCCTCCCGTAGGCGAGCTGACCCCTCGGAGCATCACGCGGTGTCCTCCCAGCGCATTCGGGAAGCCTTGGTCCATCTTGAGCGTACACGGGACGAGGCGCCCACCGCCCGGGAACGCCTCGGCAACGAGCACCACCATCTCGACCATCGAGCCTGCCTCGATGAGAAGGTGCGCCGAGGCTACCATCCTAGGCGCGTGGGACGCTGCAATAGCGAGGAGGACCGCAGTCCTTCACCCGAACCACCCGGCCCGCGAGTCTTCAGCCGGGCTATACGACGAGCACCGTTCCCTGCCCATTTCCGAGCCCCGACTACTATCACCAAGTACTCGGGGGAGACGAGGCCGGAGCTGTGGCTCGCGGACTACCAACTGGCCTGCCAGTTGGGAGGGGCGGATGATGACCACCTCATCATCCGTAATCTACCCCTTTTCCTCTCCGACGCCGCCCGAGCCTGGTTGGAGCATCTGCCTCCTGCGCAGATCTCCGACTGGGATGATCTGGTCAAAGCTTTCGCGGGGAACTTCCAAGGCACGTATGTGCGCCCTGGGAACTCGTGGGACCTCCGAAGTTGCCGCCAGTAGCCAGGGGAGTCCCTCCGAGAGTACATCCGGCGGTTTTCGAAGCAGCGCACCGAGCTGCCCAACGTTACCGACTCGGATGTCATCGGGGCTTTCCTTGCCGGCACCACTTGCCGGGACCTGGTGAGCAAACTGGGGCGCAAGATTCCCACCTGCGCGAGCGAACTGATGGACGTCGCCACCAAGTTCGCCTCGGGTCAAGAGGCAGTCGAAGCCATCTTCCGGAAGGACAAGCAGCCTCAGGTCGAGCCAAAGACAGACGCCCCTGAGGTGTCCGCCCAGCGGGGCACGAAGAAGAAGGCCAAAAACAAGTCGCGAGCGAAGCGCGACGCCGCAGACGCGAATCTCGTCGCTGCGGTCGAGCACAGGAACCCTCGGAAAACCACCTGGAGGGGCCGGCGCGTTCGACAAGATGCTCAAAGTGCCATTCCCCTATCACCAGCGGCCCATCAAGCACACCCTCGAAGAATGTATCATGCTCCGACACCACTTCCATAAGACCGGGCCCCCGGCGGAGGATGGCAAGGGCTATGACAACGACAAGAAGGACGGCGGCAAGGAAGAGGGATTCCCGGGAGTCCATAACTGCTTCATGATCTACGGCGGGCAGGCGACGAACGCCTCGGCTCGGCACCGCAAGCAGGAGCGCTGGGAAGTCTGCTTGGTGAAGGTGGCGGCGCCAGTCTACCTAGACTGGTCTGACAAGCCTATCACCTTCGACCAAGGCGACCACCCCGACTTCGTGCCGAGCCCGGGAAGGTACCCGCTCGTCGTCGATCCGATCATCGGCAACGTTAGGCTCTCCAAGGTCCTCATGGACGAAGGCAGCAGCCTTAACATCATCTACGCCGAGACCCTGGAACTCTTAAGGGTTGAACGATCCAAAGTCCGGGCCGGTGCGGCACCCTTCCACGGGATCGCGCCCGGGAAGCGAATCCAACCCCTCGGACGGATCAACTTACCCGTCTGCTTCGGAACTCCCTCAAACTTCCGAAAGGAAGCTCTCACCTTTGAGGTCGTCAGGTTCCGAGGAACCTACCATGCGGTGTTGGGAAGACCATGCTACACCAAGTTTATGGCCGTCCCCAACTACACCTACCTCAAGCTCAAGATGTCGGGCCCGAATGGGATCATCACTGTCGGGTCCACGTACCGCCACGCGTACGAATGTGACGTGGAGTGCGTGGAGTACGCCGAGGCTCTCGCCGAGTCCGAGGCCCTCGTCGCCTGTCGGGGACCATAATTAGGGGTACCCTCAAGACGCCTAATTCTCAGCTGGTAACCCCCATCAGCATAAAGCTGCAAAGGCCTGATGGGTTTGATTAAGTCAGGGATCAGTCCACACGAGTGACTTGACCACGCCACGCCCGAGCCTAGCCTCGGGCGAGGGCAGCCGACCCTAAGATGACTCCGTCTCGCCTGAGGTCTCCTCTTTCACGGCAGGCGCATCCCCGGCTCGCCCTAGGCCCCGCCTCCGATAAGGAGAAACCCTGACTAAATCACCGCACCAACCGACCGAATCACCAGGGCGTTTAACGCAAAAGGTAAGACCTACGGGCGGCCAGACTTCGCCAGTGGTGCCATAGGAGACTCCGCCCGACCCAGGGCTCGGACTCAGGCTAAGGCCTCGGAAGACGGCGAACTCCGCTCCGCCCGACCCAGGGCTCGGACTCAGGCTAAGGCCTCGGAAGACGGCGAACTCCGCTCCGCCCGACCCAGGGCTCGGACTCAGGCTAAGGCCTCGGAAGACGGCGAACTCCGCTCCGCCCGACCCAGGGCTCGGACTCAGGCTAAGGCCTCGGAAGACGGCGACCTCCGCCTCGCCCGACCCAGGGCTCGGACTCCGCCTCGGCCTCTGCCGAATAATCTCCGCCTCGCCCGACCAGGGCTCGGACTCTGTCTCTGTCTTGCAGGACGGACTCGGCCACAGCCTCGGAGGAGCCTCCACGACGCCCGACCTAGGATACGAGACCGCCACGTCAACAGGAAGCGTCATCATCACCCTGCCCCGAGCCGACTTGGGTCGCAGAGAACAAGACCGGCGTCCCATCTGGCCAGCTATGCCAGATAGGCCATGATGGCGCCCCGCTAGATCATGACGACGGCGGCTCCCAGCTCCCTTACGAAAGCAGGAGAACGTCAGCAAGGACCCAGCCACCTCGACAGCTGTCCCCCCGTCCGGCTCCGTTACTCCTCCAACAGCCACGACGCCACTCCAACAGGGTGCCACGATCTCTCTGGCTGCCACCTGGGCATGTACATAGGGCGCTAGCTCTCCCTCGCTAGACACGTAGCACCTTGCTACACCCCCGTCTTGTACACCTGGACCCTCTCCTTACGACTATAAAAGGAAGGGTCAGGGCCTTCTTAGAAAAGGTTGGCCTCGCGGGGACGAAAGGCAGGGGCAGGCGCTCTCTCGGGGCCGCCCTCTCCCTTCACCTCGTGCGGACGCTTGTAACCCCCTACTGCAAGCGCACCCGACCTGGGCGCGGGACGAACACGAAGGCCGTGGGAATTTCTCCGACTCCCTCGCGATCCGGCTCCGGCCACCGACCTCTCTCTCACTCCGTTCCCCCCTTTGCGCTCGCTCCACGCGCTCGACCCATCTGGGCTGGGGCACGCGGCACTCTCACTCGTCGGCTCGAGGACCCCCCGGTCTCGGAACGCCGACAGTTGGCGCGCCAGGTAGGGGCTGCGCTGCGTGTTGACGTTCGATTTCCCGTCAAGCTCCAGATGGGCAGTCTCCAACAACCTCTTCAACCCGGGACGGTGCTCCGTTTCGGGAACCTCGAGTTCATCTCGCTCGACGGCGACTACGACATGATACTCCTTCCACCGCCGCGCGACGGCGACATTGATGGCGGACAGCCCGCCCGCTGGCGGCGGAATCGACGACGTCTTTCCCGCGTAGGGGAAGGACAACTTTCGAGCTCGCCCCATCCTCTCCCTCGCCGTCGAAGGAGGAGGAGGCAGGGCAACCGGGGCCGAGCGGGAGGTCGCGCTCCGACGGCTGTCGGGCAAATCGACATCCCCGGCGCCTCGACGGAGGACACGCCAAGCGTCGCCCTCGCGTTCAAGGCAGACGCGAGCGCCATCCCCCCGCAACACGTCGACTCCGAGCGAGTGGACGACGCCAGCACGCTCACGGAAGGCCTGCAGGACGTCGCCCTCGGACCCAAGACGACGACGCGGTCAGCCCCCGACGCGACTTCATCGCTCCTCGTCGACAAAAAGGTATCGACTGCTACCCATCTTTCGTTATTTCGACTCGGCCTCAGCCCGCCTGGCGATCTCGCTTTGGCGGGCGCTCACATTGAGGCGAGTGCAACCTCTCTGGGGTTTCCTGTGCGGTCGCCTTGGGACCGATTGACGGGTGTCTCGACCTACGGACCCTCTGGGTCCGAGGAAGACGACGACCCCAGCATCTGCTGGGATTTCTCCGGATCTGGCAACCCTAGTGCCATGCGGGACTTCATGACCGCATGTGACTACTGCCTCTCCGACTGTTCTGACGGCAGCCGCAGCCTTGGCGACAAGGACTGCGGCCTGAGTCGCGAATGTTTCCACATCGAGCTAGGGGATCCCTCCGGAGGCGGCTGTCTCGGCATGCCGGAGGATGGTGATCCCCCTAGGCCAGCGCCTCGCGCTGACATCCCGCGGGAGCTAGCTGTGGTCCCCGCTTCGGCGGGAGGTCACGACCCACAGCTCGAGCAAGTCCGCGGGGCGCAGGCCGGGTTCGATGAAGGAGCAGGAGCGCTCGAGGCAATCCGTCAGAACATCGGGCAGGTATGGGCGAGCCAACCCCCGGCCGGAGGAATACGTCACTTGCCCCAAGGTCTCCAGCACCGCATCGCCAACGATGCCAGGGACAAACCGCCACCCGCATCCGGCGGGACTGGCCAGGACCTGGTCGCTGCAGCAATGCTCCTCCGCGCGATGCCGGAGTCATCAACCACCGAGGGACGGCGGATTCAGGGAGAACTCAGGCATCTCCTGGAAGGCGCCGCGGCCCGGCGGGCAGAGAGCTCTGCCTCTCGAAGGCGGGGATACACCCCGGATCCTCGTGCCGCGACTTCCCGACTCACGCGGGAAGCCTCGGTCTTCACCGGGCGCACGCGCAACACCGCGCCTGCGGCCCCGGGCCACCTCGGCGACGAGCACCCTCATCGTGACCGTCGGGCACGCCTCGACGAAAGGGTGCGCCGAGGCTACCACCCCAGGCGTGGGGGACGTTATGACAGCGGGGAGGATCGAAGTCCCTCGCCCGAACCACCCGGTCCGCAGGTCTTTAGCCGAGCCATTCGGCGGGCGCCGTTTCCGCCCCGATTCCGACCCCCGACTACTATCACGAAGTACTCGGGGGAGACGAGACCGGAATTGTGGCTTGCAGACTACCGACTGGCCTGTCAGCTGGGTGGGACGGACGATGACAACCTCATCATCCGAAACCTCCCCCTATTTCTCTCCGACACCGCTCGTGCCTGGTTGGAGCACCTGTCCCCGGGGCAGATTTCCAACTGGGAGGATCTGGTCCAGGCCTTCGCCGGGAACTTCCAGGGCACGTACGTGCGCCCCGGGAATTCCTGGGACCTCCGAAGCTGTCGGCAATTGCCGAGAGAGTCCCTTCGGGACTACATCCGGTGGTTCTCGAAGCAGCGCACCGAGCTGCCCAACATCACCGACTCCGATGTCATCGGCGCGTTCCTCGCTGGCACCACCTGCCGCGACCTGGTGAGCAAGTTGGGTCGCAAGACCCCCACCAGGGCGAGCGAGCTGATGGACATCGCTACCAAGTTCGCCTCCGGCCAGGAGGCGGTAGAGGCCATCTTCCGAAAGGACAAGCAGCCCCAGGGCCGCCCGTCGGAAGATGCTCCCGAGGCGTCTGCTCCACGCGGCGCCAAGAAGAAAGGCAGGAGGAAGTCGCAAGCGAAACGCGACGTTCCCGATGCTGACCTTGTCGCCGCCGCCGAGCGCAAGAACCCTCGGAAACCCCCCGGAGGTGCAAACCTCTTCGACAAGGCACTCAAGGAGACGTGCCCCTACCATCAGGGGCCCGTCAAACACACCCTCGAAGAGTGCGTCATGCTTCGGCGTCACTTCCATCGGGCCGGGCCACCCGCCGAGGGTGGCAAGGCTCACGACGACGAAAAAAGGGAGGATCACCAAGCAGGAGAGTTCCCCGAGGTCCGCGACTGCTTCATGATCTACGGAGGGCATGTGGCGAATGCCTCGGCTCGGCATCGTAAGCAAGAGCGTCGGGAGGTCTGCTCGGTGAAGGTGGCGGCGCCAGTCTACCTAGACTGGTCCGACAAGCCCATCACCTTCGACCAGGACGACCACCCCGACCACGTGCCGAGCCCGGGGAAGTACCCGCTCGTCGTCGATCCTGTCATTGGCGACGTCAGGCTCACCAAGGTCCTGATGGATGGGGGCAGCTGCCTCAACATCATCTACGCCGAGACTCTCAAGCTCCTGCGCGTCGACTTGTCGTCCGTCCGAGCAGGCGCTGCGCCCTTCCACGGGATCATTCCCGGGAAGCGCGTCCAGCCCCTCGGACAGCTCGACCTCCCTGTCTGCTTCGGAACACCCTCCAACTTCCGAAGGGAGACTTTGACGTTCGAGGCGGTCGGGTTCCGAGGGACCTACCACGCGGTGTTGGGAAGGCCATGCTACGCGAAGTTCATGGCCATCCCCAACTACACCTACCTGAAGCTCAAGATGCCGGGCCCCAACGGGGTCATCACCGTCGGCCCCACGTACAAACACGCATTCGAATGCGATGTGGAGTGCGTGGAGTACGCCGAGGCCCTCGCCGAGTCCGAGGCCCTCATTGCCGACCTAGAAAGCCTCTCCCGAGAGGTGCCGGATGTGAAGCGGCATGCCGGCAACTTCGAGCCAGCAGAGGCGGTTAAGGCCGTCCCTCTCGACCCCAGTGGCGACGCCTCCAAGCAGATCCGGATCGGTTCGGGGCTCGACCCCAAATAGGAGGCAGTGCTCGTCGACTTTCTCCGCGCAAACGCCGACGTTTTCGCGTGGAGTCCCTCGGACATGCCCGGCATACCGAGGGAAGTCGCCGAGCACTCGCTGGATATTCGGGCCGGGGCCCGACCGGTCAGACAGCCTCTGCGCCGATTCGACGAGGAAAGGCGCAGAGTGATAGGCGAGGAGGTCCACAAGCTGATGGCAGCAGGGTTCATCAAAGAGGTATTCCATCCCGAATGGCTTGCCAACCCTGTACTTGTGAGGAAAAAAGGGGGGAAGTGGCGGATGTGTGTAGACTACACTGGCCTCAACAAAGCATGTCCAAAGGTCCCCTACCCTCTACCTCGCATCGACCAAATTGTGGACTCCACAGCAGGGTGCGAAACCCTGTCTTTTCTCGATGCCTACTCAGGGTATCATCAAATCAAGATGAAAGAGTCCGACCAGCTCGCGACTTCTTTCATCACGCCCTTCGGCATGTACTGTTATGTCACAATGCCGTTCGGGTTGAGGAACGCGGGTGCAACGTACCAGCGGTGCATGAACCATGTGTTCGGCGAACACATTGGTCGCACGGTCGAGGCCTACGTCGACGACATCGTGGTCAAGACGAGGAAAGCCTCCGACCTTCTCTCCGACCTCGGACTGACATTCCGGTGTCTCAAGGCGAAGGGCGTCAAGCTCAATCCCGAGAAGTGCGTCTTCGGGGTGCCCCGGGGCATGCTCTTGGGGTTCATCGTCTCCGAGCGGGGCATCGAAGCCAATCCGGAGAAGATCGCAGCAATCACAAACATGGGACCTATCAAGGACTTAAAAGGCGTACAAAGGGTCATGGGATGCCTCGCGGCCTTGAGCCGCTTCATCTCGCGCCTCGGCGAAAGAGGCCTGCCCCTGTACCGCCTCTTAAGGAAGGCCGAATGCTTCACTTGGACTCCCGAGGCCGAGGAAGCCCTCGGGAGCCTGAAGGCACTCCTCACACAGGCGCCCATCTTGGTACCCCCAACTGATGGAGAGACCCTCCTGGTCTACGTCGCCGCAACCACTCAGGTGGTCAGCGCCGCGATCGTGGTCGAAAGGCAGGAAGAGGGGCATGCTTTGCCCATTCAGAGGCCAGTTTACTTCGTCAGCGAAGTGCTGTCCGAGACCAAGACCCGCTACCCACAAGTCCAGAAGCTGCTATACGCTGTGGTCCTGACGAGGCGAAAGTTGCGACATTACTTCGAGTCCCATCCGGTGACTGTGGTGTCATCCTTCCCCCTGGGGGAGATCATCCAGTGCCGGGAAGCCTCGGGACGGATCGCAAAGTGGGCGGTGGAAATCATGGGCAAGGCGATCTCGTTCGCCCCTCGGAAGGCCATCAAGTCCCAGGCACTGGCGGATTTCGTAGCCGAATGGGTCGATACCCAGTTACCAACGGCTCCGATCCAACCAGAACTCTGGACCATGTTTTTCGACGGGTCGCTGATGAAGACGGGAGCTGGCGCGGGCCTGCTTTTCGTCTCGCCCCTCGGAAAACACCTGCGCTACGTGCTTCGCCTCCATTTTCCGGCGTCTAACAATGTAGCTGAGTACGAGGCTCTGATCAACGGGTTGCGAATCGCCATCGGGCTAGGGGTTCGACGCCTCGATGCACGCGGCGACTCGCAGCTCGTCATCGACCAAGTCATGAAGAATTCCCTCTGCCGCGACCCGAAGATGGAGGCCTACTGCGAAGAGGTTCGACGCCTGGAGGACAAGTTCTACGGGCTCGAACTTAACCACATCGCCCGACGCTATAACGAGACTGCGGACGAGCTGGCGAAGATAGCCTCGGGGCGGACAACGGTTCCCCCGGACGTCTTCGCCCGGGATCTGCACCAACCCTCCGTCAAGATAGGCGACGCGCCCGAACCCGAGGCACCCTCGGCCTCGTCCGAGGTGACCTCGGCTCAGCCCGAGCCGTCCTCGGCTCAATCCGAGGAACCCTCGGGGCCCGAGCGCGAAGCGCTGCACGTCGAGGAGGAGCAGAACAGGGTCGTGCCAGATCAAGATTGGAGGACCCCGTACCTGCAATATCTTCGCCGAGGAGAGCTGCCCCTCGACCAAACCGAGGCTCGGCGGGTAACGCGACGAGCAAAATCGTTCGTCCTGCTGGGCGACGAGAAGGAGCTCTACCACCGCAGCCCCTCGGGCATCCTCCAGCGATGCATCACCATCGCCGAGGGTCAGGACCTCCTGCAGGAAATACACTCGGGGGCTTGCGGTCATCATGCAGCACCTCGAACCCTCGTCGGGAATGCTTTCCGCCAAGGCTTCTACTGGCCGACGGCGGTGGCTGACGCCACTAGAATTGTCCGCGCCTGCGAAGGGTGCCAATTCTATGCGAAGCAGACCCACCTGCCCGCTCAGGCTCTGCAGACGATACCCATCACCTGGCCCTTCGCTGTGTGGGGTCTGGACCTCGTCGGCCCACTGCAGAAGGCACCCGGGGGCTACACGCACCTGCTGGTCGCCATCGACAAATTCTCCAAGTGGATCGAGGTCCGACCCCTAAGCAGCATCAGGTCCGAGCAGGCGGTGGCATTCTTCACCAACATCATCCATCGCTTCGGGGTCCCGAACTCCATCATCACCGACAATGGCACCCAGTTCACCGGCAAAAAATTCTTGGATTTTTGCGACGATCACAACATCCGGGTGGACTGGGCCGCCGTAGCTCACCCCATGTCGAATGGGCAAGTGGAACGTGCCAATGGCATGATTCTACGGGGGCTTAAGCCTCGGATTTACAACAGTCTCAACAAGTTCGGCAAGCGATGGATGAAGGAACTCCCCTCGGTGGTCTGGAGCCTGAGGACGACTCCAAGCCGAGCCACGGGTTTCACGCCGTTCTTCCTGGTCTACGGGGCCGAGGCAATCCTGCCCACGGACCTGGAATACGGTTCCCCGAGGACGAGGGCTTACGACGAAGAAAGCAACCAAGCCAGCCGAGAAGACTCGCTGGACCAGCTGGACGAGGCTCGGGACAGGGCCCTACTCCACTCAGCGCGGTATCAGCAGTCCCTGCGACGCTACCACGCCCGAGGGGTCCGACCCCGAGATCTCCAGGTGGGCGATCTGGTGCTTCGGCTGCGGCAGGACGCCCGAGGGAGGCATAAGCTAACGCCCCCCTGGGAGGGGCCGTTCATCATCGCCAAAGTTCTGAAGCCCGGAACTTACAAGCTGGCCAACAGTCAAGGCGAGGTCTACGGCAACGCTTGGAACATCCAACAGCTACGTCGCTTCTATCCTTAAGAATGTTTCCAAGTTGTTCTTATACCCCGTACCCACGCGAAGTTTAGTCAACAAGGAAGGGTCGGCCTCGCCTCAGCGGAGCCCGACCCTCCCTCGGGGGCTAAAAGGGGGCTAACCCCCTCTGCGTCAAAATTTTCCTCGAGCAAAAAACCTCTTTTACCAGAACATCTTTCGTGCTTTTTGACTACTTCGAAAAGTGGGTCCTAGAAACGACGGGGTACACGTAAGCAGCCAAGGCCGACCGAGCCGAGGGACTCCTACGCCTCCGGGATACGGATACCTCACTCGTCACCTTCTGTGATAAGTAACTCGCGTTCGGATAAGGTGACTCCGCGGATCGAATGAGTCTTTACGTACGGAGGCTCTTCTGTTGAAGCAGGTTCTTCGAGCCTTCTCGACCGAGTCGGTGACAGGGCCTCATGGATGGGTAAAAGTACGCGTAAGCGGCGAGGCCGACCGAGCCGAGGGACTCCCACGCCTCCGGGATACGGATACCTCACTCATCACCTCCCGCGAGAAGCAACTCTTGCTCGCACTAACATCCCTGCTACCGACAAAAAGTCCAGATACTCGAAGCAAGAGGAAAAGAGACACAGCTTTATAACGCGACAAGGGTGTGTGTTCTGGCCTCAACGGCCGCACAAGGCCCACGCTACAGAACGACTTGACCCTGCAGGCGCGGACCTCGGCGCTGGAAGAGGGTGACGACACCCTCGGCATCAGCAGCACCTTCGGCAAGACCCGACCTGGCCTCGGGTGGCCACGCGGTCCGAAGGCCTCCGCTCCAAAGGACGACGTCGACACCGCGCTCGAGCAATCTCCGCCGGAGGCGTCCCCGAGGATCCGGCCCAAGCGGACGGCTCGGCCGGCCACCTCCGGGGCCTCGGCCGACCCCTTCCGAGGGCGCCAGCTCGGTCCGAGGCCTCGGCCAATCAACTCCGGCGCCGAGCCTGCCAGCAGACGACCCAGCTGGACTCCGGCCAACCAGGTTCCATTTCCGAGCCAACGACGCCTCTGCTTGTGCTGATATCGCTACCCCTGGCCTCGGCTCGTCGAAGAGCGACCGAGGGGTCTTTTTAACTAAGCTAGAGGAGCCTCGGACAACAGGTCCGACCGAGCCGAGGGATTCCTACGCCTCCGGGATACGGATACCTCACTCGTCACCTGGACACGGGGCGACTCATGCTTGGTGAAGCGATTCAGACAATCGATAGGCAAGTCTTATTGCTCAGGAATGAGGAAAAAACACGGCTCTGTGCCGGAGTTACATACATGTTCAGGCCCCGAAAGCCGAAAATGAACAAAAAACCCGGCACTCAAAGTGCCACTACAGGCGGAACTCCGGTTCCTCCCTCTGCGGCGGCGCAGACCTCAGGGGAAGGCACAGCTGCTGTCTTGCCCTCGCCCACAACGCCACCCGAGGGGCGAGGACAAGTACAAAGAGCCGAAGGCCCAAAGCGCCGATGGTGGCGGTGATCCCGTCGCTGACGGGGACTTCTCGAGCCGCCTCCACCTCGGCACCGACGCCAGGAGCCGCCTGCTTACCGCCAGATCCCCACTCAAATCCTCCCCGATGAGTGGGGCACCGGCCCCCGCGCAAAGCCGCCGCCCTGGTGCAAAAGCAGGCCCACCCCAGAACACGAGCGCCGCCCTGGCAGCGTGCGGTGTCTAGGGTGGACCCCCCGTGTACACGGCGCGGCAGCCCCCCCCCGACAAAGGGGCCCGCCGGAGCCGAGCTAGCGGACCCGACACGCCGGAGGTGACGGCGTTCGCCGCCGATCCATCCCGCGTCGTCGAAGTCCGCGCCGCCCGAGGGGCCAGGGAGCGCCTTCTCCCTCGAATGTCGTGGGAGGGGATAACCCACGGACCCGTGCGGGAGGAGGAGCGCCGGCTCAGTCCGGCACCCACCCCAGCGAGGATGATGAACATCCTTGAAGCTGAGGGTGGGACCAAGATCGCAGCCCGGTTTGTTCCTCCCCACCCAGGGGCTGGTGGTCACCGTCTCGGGTGACCCCCAGCCGAGGGGGGCAACCGGGCTGCCTGATGAAAATCCTTGAAGCCGAACGATGGCTGAAAGGTACCAACTCCCACGGGGTTGCGTTCCTCCAACGATGGAGCGAAAAGACGGCGGTTCCCCCCCAACCGGGGGCCTGGAAGATGGAGAGACATAATGCATAAGGGAGAAAGGAGACATGGTCGCCTCACGAAGGGGGTCGCCCTCCTTTTAAAGGCAACTCCCCCTGATAGCGCCCTCAACCGTCATGGGCTGAGTCTTCTCCAACACGCCTCCAAGGCCCTTCCCCGCGGCGCGGGGGCTGGGGCCCGCCTGTCATGCAGACCAGCTCCAAGCAGAGGGAGCCAAACCGCCGCGCACGACGCACGCAACCGCCCAGCGGTTACAAGTAACCCTCCACTTTTGCCCAGACCAACGGGCAAAGGGGGCGAGCGGCCATGCAAGCGGCATGCAACCACGCCAAGTGGACGCGCCTCCCCGACTCCTGACAGGCCAGCGCGACGGCTCAAGACCACGCGTCGTTCAACTGGCGCGCCAGGCGCTGCATGCGAACCGCTGCGCCTCTCGCTCCACCACCGCACCTCCTCGATTGCGGAACCGATACCGCGACTCGAGGCCGCCCAGCCTGCGATCCAGCGGCGCCAGCCTGGCGCAGCGGTCAAACGCGGTCAAAAATGGGCCGGCAGTAATGACGGTGGCAGGCGTGTGAGGGCAGCGGTTACGCCATCGGCCAGGCTCACGTCCCATCCGGGGGCAGCAAGAGAACCCTTCTCACGGCGTGAAGACGACGCGTCCGTGACCCGTACCTCGAACGGCCCGCGCGCGCACAACGGCGACCTCGCCAACTACTCACCCCAGCGCATTAACTCCACGGCGAAATAGGTGACGTTTCTGGCAGGGGCAGCTGGCGGCGCTTCGCCTCCGCCAAAAACGGCCACGCCGAGAAAGGTACGCCACGAAGTTCAATTTCGAATCCCTTTTTCCCTTTTCCTTCTTTCTCTATCTCTTGCAACAGGGACCGAGAAGGGGGATAACCCCAAAGGGATCCTTCCCCGTGAAGGAACTAGGCCCCGAGCCTCCCTACTGATCAGGGGTTCGAAGGCTGGCCCCCCGAAGGGTTCAACAGCCGCCTCAGATCGCGTGGGCCCGACACCCACTACTGGTCAGGGGTTCGAAGGTCGGCCCCCGAAAGGTTCCATGACCGCCTCAGGCTACTAGGGCTCCGTGCCCCCTACTGATCAGGGGTTCGAAGGCTGGCCTGTCGAAGGGTTCACAGCCGCCTCAGACGCCGAGCGAGGGATGACCAGGGGTACGTTCGATACATAACCAAGGCTCGGGCTGCGCTCCCGAGGTACCCTAGGACATTTCCGAGACCAGCGGGAACGACTCTGTAACGGAATCCCATCGGAGGGAGGCAACGAGCCCTCGGACCCCGTCGCTAGGGGACCGGGTCCGGCAGATCACCCGCAGGTACTTTTGGGCGTGCCTCCGGGCCCCTAGCCGACCCCTAACGAACGGGGCACGGACGTCCACTCGGATTACCCGATCGCAGCTCACCGGAGACACCATGTTCGGTACCCATCGAGGGTAACATGACGCACTCCCCCCCTCCTCCTTGCGGAAAGGCGACGTAGGGGCGTATATAAAAAGTCGAGTCTGTCCCTGATCGTCCTCTCGCTCCGTGCGAAGGCTCGGGGGCTGCTCTCGCAAACCCGGCTCCGACCGAACCGTTGACAGCGTCAACATACCAGCCCGAGAACTTGGGCCCCGACAGTGCACCTGGGTTACGCCCTGCTCGCATGAGGGAACCGCTAGTCACGCCGAAGCATTGCGCAAGGCATTAAGACCTCGAAGGAGTGAAACCACTCCTCCGAGGCCTCGGGGGCTACACCCGGCGGGTGCGCTCGCGCGCACCCACCGGAACAAGGTACCTCCGAGAAAGGCTGGTCCCCTTGCAAAAAAGTGCGATGCAAGCCTCCAAGCGAGTGTTAACACTCTCTTCGAGGCTCGGGGGCTACTGTCGGGGACCATAATTAGGGGTACCCTCAAGACGCCTAATTCTCAGCTGGTAACCCCCATCAGCATAAAGCTGCAAAGGCCTGATGGGTTTGATTAAGTCAGGGATCAGTCCACACGAGTGACTTGACCACGCCACGCCCGAGCCTAGCCTCGGGCGAGGGCAGCCGACCCTAAGATGACTCCGTCTCGCCTGAGGTCTCCTCTTTCACGGCAGGCGCATCCCCGGCTCGCCCTAGGCCCCGCCTCCGATAAGGAGAAACCCTGACTAAATCACCGCACCAACCGACCGAATCACCAGGGCGTTTAACGCAAAAGGTAAGACCTACGGGCGGCCAGACTTCGCCAGTGGTGCCATAGGAGACTCCGCCCGACCCAGGGCTCGGACTCAGGCTAAGGCCTCGGAAGACGGCGAACTCCGCTCCGCCCGACCCAGGGCTCGGACTCAGGCTAAGGCCTCGGAAGACGGCGAACTCCGCTCCGCCCGACCCAGGGCTCGGACTCAGGCTAAGGCCTCGGAAGACGGCGAACTCCGCTCCGCCCGACCCAGGGCTCGGACTCAGGCTAAGGCCTCGGAAGACGGCGACCTCCGCCTCGCCCGACCCAGGGCTCGGACTCCGCCTCGGCCTCTGCCGAATAATCTCCGCCTCGCCCGACCAGGGCTCGGACTCTGTCTCTGTCTTGCAGGACGGACTCGGCCACAGCCTCGGAGGAGCCTCCACGACGCCCGACCTAGGATACGAGACCGCCACGTCAACAGGAAGCGTCATCATCACCCTGCCCCGAGCCGACTTGGGTCGCAGAGAACAAGACCGGCGTCCCATCTGGCCAGCTATGCCAGATAGGCCATGATGGCGCCCCGCTAGATCATGACGACGGCGGCTCCCAGCTCCCTTACGAAAGCAGGAGAACGTCAGCAAGGACCCAGCCACCTCGACAGCTGTCCCCCCGTCCGGCTCCGTTACTCCTCCAACAGCCACGACGCCACTCCAACAGGGTGCCACGATCTCTCTGGCTGCCACCTGGGCATGTACATAGGGCGCTAGCTCTCCCTCGCTAGACACGTAGCACCTTGCTACACCCCCGTCTTGTACACCTGGACCCTCTCCTTACGACTATAAAAGGAAGGGCCAGGGCCTTCTTAGAAAAGGTTGGCCTCGCGGGGACGAAAGGCAGGGGCAGGCGCTCTCTCGGGGCCGCCCTCTCCCTTCACCTCGTGCGGACGCTTGTAACCCCCTACTGCAAGCGCACCCGACCTGGGCGCGGGACGAACACGAAGGCCGTGGGAATTTCTCCGACTCCCTCGCGATCCGGCTCCGGCCACCGACCTCTCTCTCACTCCGTTCCCCCCTTTGCGCTCGCTCCACGCGCTCGACCCATCTGGGCTGGGGCACGCGGCACTCTCACTCGTCGGCTCGAGGACCCCCCGGTCTCGGAACGCCGACAGTCGCCGACCTTGAACGCCTCTCCAAGGAGGCGCCCGACGCGAAGCGGCACGCCGGCAACTTCGAACCAGTTGAGGCGGTCAAGTCTGTCTCTCTCGACCCCAGCAACGACGCCAGCAAGCAAGTTCGGGTCGGCTCCGAGCTCGACCGCAAATAGGAAGCAGTGCTCGTCGACTTTCTCTGCGCAAACGCCGAAGTCCTTGCGTGGAGTCCCTCGGACATGCCTGGCATACCGAGGGATGTCGCCGAGCACTCACTGGATATCAGAGCTGGAGCCCGACCCATGAAGCAAACCCTGCGCCGTTTCGACGAGGAAAAGCGCAGGGCCATAGGCGAGGAGATCCACAAGCTACTCGCGGCAGGGTTCATCAAAGAGGTATTCCATCCCAAATGGTTAGCTAACCCTGTTCTCGTAAGGAAGAAGGATGGGAAATGGAGGATGTGGGTAGACTATACTGGTCTAAACAAAGCATGTCCGAAAGTTCCCTACCCTCTACCTCGCATCGATCAAATCGTGGACTCCACAGCTGGGTGTGAAACCCTGTCTTTCCTTGATGCCTACTCAGGCTATCACCAAATCAAGATGAAAGAGTTCGATCAGCTCGCGACTTCTTTCATCACACCTTTTGGCATGTACTGTTACACTACAATGCCATTTGGGTTGAGGAATGCAGGCGCCACTTACCAGAGGTGCATGAACCACGTGTTCGGAGAACACATCGGCAGAACGGTCGAGGCTTACGTCGACGACATCGTTGTCAAGATGAAGAGAGCCTCTGACCTCCTCTCTGACCTTGAAACGACATTCAAGTGTCTGAGAGCAAAAGGCGTGAAACTCAATCCTGAGAAGTGTGTCTTCGGAGTCCCCCGAGGCATGCTCCTTGGGTTCATCGTCTCCGAGCGGGGCATCGAGGCCAACCCAGAGAAAATCGCGGCCATCACCAGCATGGGACCGATCAAAGATTTGAAAGGAGTATAGAGGGTCATGGGATGCCTTGCGGCTCTAAGCCGCTTCATCTCATGCCTTGGCGAGAAAGGCTTGTCTGTGTACCGCCTCTTAAGGAAGGCCGAGTGCTTCACTTGGACCCCCGAGGCCGAGGAAGTTCTCGAAAACCTTAGGCGCTCCTTACGAAAACACCCATCCTGGTGCCCCCCGCCGCAGGAGAAGCCCTCTTGATCTACGTAGCCACGACTACTCAGGTGGTCAGCGCCGCGCTCATAGTCGAGAGACGAGAAGAAGGGCATGCACTGCCCGTCCAGAGGCCAGTCTACTTCATCAGTGAAGTACTTTCTGAGACCAAAGCTCGCTACCCACAGATCCAGAAGCTGCTCTACGCAGTGGTCCTGACACGACGAAAGTTGCGACACTACTTCGAGTCTCATCCGGTAACTATGGTGTCGTCCTTCCCCCTGGGGGAGATCATCCAGTGTCGCGAGACCTCGGGTAGGATAGCAAGGTGGGCGGTGGAGCTTATGGGCGAAACGCTATCATTCGCTCCTCGGAAGGCCATAAAATCCTAGGTCTTGGCAGACTTCCTGGATGAGTGGACTGACACCCAGTTACCGACAACTCCAATCCAGCCCAAGCTCTAGACCATGTACTTCGATGGATCACTCATGAAAACAGGAGCGGGTGCTGGCCTGCTCTTCGTTTCACCCCTCAGAAAGCATCTCTGCTACGTCATTCGCCTCCATTTTCCGGCGTCAAACAATGTGGCCGAGGACGAAGCACTGGTTAACGGGCTACGCATCGCCGTCGAGCTAGGGGTCCGACACCTCGATGCTTGAGGCGACTCGCAGCTTGTCATTGACCAAGTCATGAAGAACTCCCACTGTCATGACCGGAGGATGGAAGCCTACTGCGACGAAGTCCGACGCCTGGAGAACAAGTTCTACGGGCTGGAGCTCAACCACATCGCCCGACGGTACAACGAGACTACGGACGAGCTAGCGAAAATAGCCTCGGGGCGAACGACAGTTCCCCCTGACGTCTTCTCCAGAGACCTACATCAACCATCCATCATGGTCGACGACGCGCCCGAGCCTGAGGAAGCCTCGGCCCAACCTGAGGAAGCCTCGGCCCATCCCGAGGCACCCTCGGCCATCGAGGAAGAGGCCTTGCCCGTCGAAGAGGAACAAAATGGGGTCGCGCCAGATCCAAACTGGCAGGCCCCGTAACTGGAATATCTCCTCCGAGGAGAGCTTCCCATCGACAAGACCAAAGCTCGGCGGCTGGCTCGGCGTGCCAAGTCATTTGTCCTGCTAGGTGATGAAAAATAGCTCTACCACCACAGCCCCTCGGGCATCCTTCAACGATGCAGATCTATCGCCAAAGGACAAGAGCTGTTGCAAGAAATATACTCGGGGGCTTGCGGCCACCATGCAGCGCCTCGAGCCCTCGTGGGGAATGCCTTTCGACAAGGTTTCTACTGGCCAACCGCGGTGGCCGACGCCACTAGGATTGTGCGCTCCTGCCGGGGGTGTCAATTCTACGCAAAGCAGATGCATCTGCCCGCTCATGCCTTGCAGACGATACCCATCACCTGGCCATTTGCTGTGTGGGGTCTGGACCTCGTCGGACCCTTGCAGAAGGCACCCGGGGGCTTCACACACCTGCTGGTCGCTATCGACAAATTCTCCAAGTGGATCGAGGTCCGACCCCTAAACAGCATCAGGTCCAAGCAGGAGGTGGCATTCTTCACCAACATTATTCATCGGTTCGGGGTCCCAAACTCAATCATCACCGACAATGGCATGCAGTTCACTGGAAAAAGTTCCTGGACTTCTACGACGACCACCACATCCGTGTGGACTAGGCCGCCGTAGCTCATCCCATGACAAATGGGTAGGTGGAGCGTGCCAACGGTATGATTCTACAGGGGCTCAAAACAAGGATCTACAACGACCTCAACAAGTTCGGCAAGCGGTGGATGAAAGAGCTACCCTCGGTAGTCTAGAGTCTGAGGACGACGCCGAGCCACGCCACGGGTTTTACGCCGTTCTTTCTAGTCTATGGGGCCGAGGCCGTCCTCCCCATGGACTTAGAATATGGCTCCCCAAGGACCAAGGCGTACGACGACCGAAGCAACCAGACCAGCCGAGAAGACGCGCTGGACCAACTCGAGGAGGCTCGAGACGTTGCCTTACTACATTCGGCACGGTACCAGCAGTCGCTGCGGCGCTACCACGTCCGAAGCGTTCGGGCCCGAGGCTTCCAAGTGGGAGACTTGGTGCTTCGCCTGCGATAGGACGCCCAAGGGCGCCACAAGCTCACTCCTCCCTAGGAAGGGCCCTTCATCATCACCAAGATCTTGAAGCCCGGAACATACAAGCTGGCCAACGACCAAGGCGAGGTCTACAGCAACGCTTGGAACATCCAACAGCTATGTCGCTTCTACCCTTAAGATGTTTTAAGTCGTTCATGTACCTCATTTACGTACACAAAGTCTGTCAAGGAAGGGTCGGCCTTGCCTCAGCAAAGCCCGACCCTCCCTCGGGGGCTAGAAGGGGGCAACCCCCTCTGTGTCAAAATTTTCCTCAGAAAAATTTTCTACCAAAACAACCTTTGTGCTTTCGACTTCCGTATTGATAGCGGGATCCTGAGAACGACGAGAGTACACGTAAGCGGCAAGGCCGACCGAGCCGAGGAACTCCTACGCCTCCGGGATACGGATACCTCACTCATCACCTTCCGCGAGAAGTAACTCATGCTCGGATAAGGGATCCTGCTACTGAACAAGTCCTAACACTCGGGTAGAAAACGACTTCTGCACCTTCTCGACTGTCCCAATAATGGAATCCTTCGACCGAATGAGGGCGCACATAAGCGGCAAGGCCGACCGAGCCGAGGGACTCCTACGCCTCTGGGATACGGATACCTCACTCATCACCTTCCGCGAAAAGTAACTCTCGTTCGGATAAACAATTCTGCTATTGACAGACAAGTCGTGATGCTCGAAACAAGAGGAGAGAAGACGCAACTTTTTAAACACGACGATAAAGTGTTTAGGCCTCGGCGGCCGCAAAAAAGCATACGCATGCTACAGACAAACTGTTCCTGCAGGTTCTGGCATCGGCAGGGGGAGCAGTAGCACCCTCGGCGTTGATTCCACCCTCGGCGGAACCAGGCCCGACCTCGGACGGCGACCCGGGCAAAAGGACCTCCACCTAAGGGAGGACGCCAGCACCGCGCCAGCAGATGTTTTGGCCAAGCTCCAGCAGCTGCTGCCACACCTTCTTCGGCCCGGAAAGCCGCCGTCTCCCGGGCCGACGAAGTCTCTTTCCGAGCTGACTCCGCATCTGTTCGCGCTAACACCGCTGCCTCCGGCTCCAGCTCATCGCAGAGCAGCCGAGGGTTCCGAAAACTGAGCAAGGGAAGCCTAGAGCGGCAAGGCCGACAAAGCCGAGGGACTCCTACGCCTCCGGGATACGGACACCTCACTCGTCACCTTCCGTGAAAGGCGACCGACACTCGGTTAAGTGGTTCGGCCAGCCAACAGACAAGTCCCAGCGCTCGGAATGAGGAAGACACATAGCTTCATTCTCGAATACCCAAATGTTCAGGCCTCGACAGCCACAAAGAACAAACACATATACCTGGGGTAACTACGCTACACAGGCTTAGACGTCGGCAGAACCCTCGGCGGTTCTCCCGACCTACGACAAATGTCTAAGTACCTGAAGCGGTTACATTTTGCTCCGGCAAAAACCCAGTATATCTCCTTACAAACGGGACTCTGGTTCCGTTCCCGCGGGTACGAACAACCCCCCACATCGGAGGGCCTGCGGGATGACAACTCCAGATGGCTCGCCGGCGACCCATGACAGCAGCGACAACGACCCCCGCTTCGGGCGGCTAAATAGCAGCAGCGATGACCTCGGGGCCGACGCTGCTGTGACGAGGCCCTCGCCCGCGTCTCCGCTCGAGGGGCGAGGACAAGCCATCAAAGCCAAAGAGTTGGGGGTCCGGCCGTAGCTGGTGCCGACGGTCTCGTCGGCAGAGACAACCTCCTCCGGCTGCCACCACCTCAGCACCGACGACAGCGGCCACCTGCGCGCCAGCGCCACGCCGGCGAATGGCGGACGCCCCAGCCTGCACCGGCAGATCCCCACTCAGGTCCTCGCGGACGGGCAGGCCTCGACCTCCACACAGAGGCGTCGTGCCGGAGTGAGGACAAGACAATCCAAGAACACGAACGCCGCCCATGCGGCGTACGACGTCTTGGACGGTCCACCGGTGCGCACGACGCAACAGACGCCCGAGCCTAGATCAAGCGGCAGGAGGCAGCGTCGGAGGCCGCGACAGAGCCAGCTGAGCCAGCGAGCCAGGCACGCTGGAGCTGACGGCGCTTGCGGCCGACCGGTCCTGCGTTGCCGAAGTTCGCCCCTCCGCAAGGCCGGTGAGTGCCTTCTCCCCTGAATGCTGAAGGAGGAGACGGCCTGCCGGCCCATGCGGGAGGTAGAACCCCGGCTCAGCGCTCCCTCCGCCTCATCAAGGATGACAAAGATCCTTAAATCTGAGGGCGGGGCGGAGGCCGCAGCCCGGCTTGCATTTCCCCACGAAACTGCCCATTGGTGAGGGAATGCAGCCGGGCTGCACGACGAAAATCCTTGAAGCCGAACGATGGCTGAAAGGAACCGATCTCCACGAGGCCGCGCTCCTCCAATGACAGCAAGAGCAAGGCGACGCTGGGGCACCCCATCCGGGGGCTCAAAAGGTGGAAGGGCGCAAGGCATGAGGGGAGGACGAAGGCATGGCCACTGCCCAGGGGATCGATCCCCCTTTTATAGGCAGACCTCCTCGCTTGCACCCCCTTAGCGTCACGGGCAAAGTCCCCACTGATAACCTCCAGGGTTCTCCCCCCACAACATGGGGGCTGGGACCCACACGTCATACGAGCTGAACCGAAGCACGAAGAAGCCGAACCGCCGCACGCAAGGCATGTAACCGTCCCGCGGTTACAAGCACTCTCCCATCTTCGCAGAAACCGGTGGTCGAAAGGGTGGACTGCCACGCGACAAGCGTCCAACTGCACCACAACTGTGCGCCCCTTCGGCTCCGTCCACATCCGGTGGACCAGCGCAAAGGAAGCGGGCCCGCATGTCATGTAACCGGCGCGCCGGTTACGACGTGCAAGAAGCTCCACCGCCACTCACGCCAATGTTGCGCCTCCTCGACTGCGGGACCAGTACCGCGACTCGAGGTACCCCTACGCATGACCCAACAGTGCCAATTAAAGGCGACGGCCACAGGTCGATCAGCCGTGGGGTAGGCACGACGGTTGGCATGGTCAAAAGTGGGCTGGCAGTAACTGCAGCGGCAGACGAACGGAGGCAGCAGTCAAGTCGCCTACAGGCTCACGTCCCCTCCTGAAGCGACGGGAGAGCCCTCCTTCGTGGCGTGAAGACAACGTGCCCGTGCCCGAGCCCCGTTCCTCGAATGGCTCGCACGCGCAACGGGCGCCACGCGAATCACCCGTCCCGTCGCATCAACTCCCCGACAGAGCAGGCAACACCTCTGGCAGGCGAGGCGGGCGTCGCTTCGTCTTCGCCATAATGACCGCGTCTGTCGGGGACCATAATTAGGGGTACCCTCAAGGCTCCTAATTCTCAGCTGGTAACCCCCATCAGCACGAAGCTGCAAAGGCCTGGTGGGTGCGATTAAGTCAGGGATCAGTCCATTCGAGGGACACGATCACGCCTCGCCCGAGCCTAGCCTCGGACAAGGGCAGCCGACCCCAGAGGATTTCCGTCTCGCCCGAGGCCCCCCTTCAGCGGCGAACATATTCCCGGCTCGCCCGAGGCCCTGCCTTCGCTAAGAAGCAACCCTGACCAAATCGCTGCACCGACCGACCAAGTCGCAGGAGCATTTAATGCAAAGGTGGCCTGACACCCTTATCCTGACGCGCGCCCCCCAGCCGGCAGAGCCGAAGTGACCGCCGTCACTTCGCCGCTCCACTGACCGGCCTGACAGAAGGACAGCGCCGCCTGCGCCACTCCGACTGCGGTGCCACTTGATAGAGTAAGACTGACAGGCAGTCAGGCCCTGCCGAAGGCACCATAGGAAGCTCCGCTTCGCCTGACCCAGGGCTCGGACTCGGGCTAAGTCCCGGAAGACGGCGAACTCTGCTCCGCCCGACCCAGGGCTCGGACTCGGGCTAAGTCCCGGAAGACGGTGAACTCCACTCCGCCCGACCCAGGGCTCGGACTCGGGCTAAGTCCCGGAAGACGGCGAACTCCGCTCCGCCCGACCTAGGGCTCGGACTCGGGCTAAGTCCCGGAAGACGGCGAACTCCGCCCGACCCAGGGCTCGGACTTGGGCTCGGCCCCAGAAGAAAACGATCTCCGCCTCGCCCGACCCAGGGCTCGGACTTGGGCTCGGCCCCAGAAGACGACGAACTCCGCTTCGCCCGACCCCAGGGCTCGGACTCCGCCCCGGCACCAGCCGGCAATCTCCGCCTCGGCCGACCCGGGGGCTCGGACTCGACCTCGGCTTCGGAGGAGCTTCCATATCGCCCAACCTAGGGCACAGACCAGCCACGTCAACAGGAGGCGCATCATCACCCTACCCCGAGCTGACTCGGGCCGCAGGGAACAAGACCGGCGTCCCATCTGGCTCGCTCCGCCAGATAGGCAATGATGGCGCCCTGCATGCTCTGTGACGACGGTGGCTCTCAGCCCCCTTACAGAAGCAAGAGGACGTCAGCAAGGACTCAACCGCTCCGACAGCTGTCCCTCCGCCGAGCTCCATCGCTCCTCCGACGGCCACGACATCACACCAGCTGGGTGCCAAGATCTCTCCGGCTGCCACAACGGCATGTACCTAGGGCGCTAGCTCACCTCCGCTAGACACGTAGCACTCTGCTACACCCCCCATTGTACACCTGGATCCTCTCCTTACGCCTATAAAAGGGAGGACCAGGGCCCTCTTAGAGAAGGTTGGCCGTGCGGGGACGAGGACGAGAACAGGCGCTCGCTTGGGGCCGCTCGCTCCCTCTCCCGCGTGGACGCTTGTAACCCCCTACTGCAAGCGCACCCGACCTGGGCGCGGGACGAACACGAAGGCCGCGGGATTCCCACCTCTCTCACGCCGGTCTCCGGCCGCCTCGCTCTCCCCCCTTTGCGCTCGCCCTCGCGCTCGACCCATCTGGGCTGGGGCACGCGGCGACATTCACTTGTCGGCTCAGGGACCCCCCGGTCTCGGAACGCCGACAGTTGGCGCGCCAGGTAGGGGCCTGCTGCGTGTTGACGAACAGCTTCCCGTCAAGCTCCAGATGTGCAGTCTCCAGCAACCTCTCCAACCCAGGACGGTGCTCCGTTTCGGGAGTCTTGAGTTCATGTCCCTCGACGGCAGCTACGACATGATACTCCTTCCACCGCCGTGCGACAACAACAGTGGTGGCCGACAACCCGCCTGCCGGCGGCGGAATCGGCGACGTCTTCCCCGCATGGTGGAAGAGCAACCTTCGAGCTCACCCCGTCCTCTCCCCCGCCGACGGAGGAGGAGGCGGGGCAACCAAGGCCAAGCAGGAGACAGCGCCTCGTCGGCTGTCGAGCGAGTCGATGACCCCAGCGCCCCAACGGGGGGCGCACCGGGCGTCGACCTCGCATTTGAGACGAAGGCGAGCGCCGTCACCCCGCGACACGCCAAACCCGAGCAAGCGGACGACGCCAGCACGCTCGCGAAAAGCTTGCTGGACGTCACCCTCGTACCTGAGACGACGGCGCAGTCAGTCCCCGACGCGACCTTATCGCCGCCCGTCGACCAAAAGGTACCGATCGATTCCCATCCCGCGTCTTTCGGATTCATCCTCAACCCGCCTAGCGACTTTGCTTTGGCGGGCGCTCTCGTAGAGGCAAATCCAGACCCTCTGGGGTTTCGTGTGCGGTCATCTTGGGACCGGCTGACGGACGTCTCGACCTACGGGCCCTCTGGGTCCGAGGAAGACGACGAGCCCAGCATCTGTTGGTATTTCTCTGGACTTGGCAACCCCGGTGCCATGCGGGATTTCATGACCGCATGCGACTACTGCCTTTCCGACTGTTCCGATGGTAGCCGTAGCCTCGGCGACGAGGACCGTGGCCCAAGTCGCGAATGCTTCCACGTCGATCTAGGGGGTCCCCCCGAAGGCAACCATCTCGGCATGCCGGAGGACGGTGACCTCCCTAGGCCGGTGCCTCGCGTTGACATCCCACGGGAGCTAGCTGTGGTCGCCGTTCAGGCGGGGGGTCATGACCCACAGCTCGAGCAAATCCGCGGGGTGCAGGCCAGGCTCGACGAGGGAGCAGGAGCGCTTGAGCCGATCCGTCGGGACGTCGGGCAGGCATGGGCGGGCCAACCTCCGGCCGGAGAAATGCGTCATCTACCCCAGGGCTTCCAGCACCGCATCACCGATGACGTCAGGGTCAGGCCACCACCCGCTTCCAGTGGGGTCGGCCAGAACCTGGCGGCAGCAGCAATGCTTCTTCGCGCGATGCCGGAGCCATCAACCACCGAGGGGCGGCGAATCCAGGGAGAGCTCAAGAATCTCCTGGAAGGCGTCGCGGTCCGACGGGCCGAGAGCTCTGCCTCCCGAAGGCAGGGGTACCCCTCGGAACCTCATGCCGCGACTTCCTGATTCATGCGGGAAGCCTCGGTCTACACCGGGCGCACGCGCAACACCGCGCCTGCGGCCCCGGGTCACCTTGGCAACGAGCACCATCACCACGACCGTCGGGCCCACCTCGATGAGAGGGTGCGCCGAGGCTACCACCCCAGGTGTGGGGGACGCTACGACAGCGGGGAGGATCGGAGTCCCTCGCCCGAACCACCCAGTCCGCAAGCCTTCAGCCGAGCCATCCGACGGGCGCCGTTCCCGACCCGGTTCCGACCCCCGACTACTATCACAAAGTACTCGGGGGAGACGAGACCGGAACTGTGGCTCGCGGACTACCGTCTGGCCTGCCAACTGGGTGGAACGGACGATGACAACCTCATCATCCGCAACCTCCCCTGTTCCTCTCCGACTCCGCTCGCACCTGGTTGGAGCACCTGCCTCCGGGGCAGATCTCCAACTGGGACGACCTAGTCCAAGCTTTCGCCGGCAATTTCCAGGGCACGTATGTGCGCCCCGGAAATTCCTGGGACCTCCGAAGCTGCCGACAGCAGCCGGGAGAGTCTCTCCGGGACTACATCCGGCGATTCTCGAAGCAGCGCACCGAGCTGCCCAACATCACCGACTCGGATGTCATCGGCGCGTTCCTCTCTGGCACCACCTGCCACGACCTGGTGAGCAAGCTGGGCCGCAAGACCCCCACCAGGGCGAGCGAGCTGATGGACATCGCCACCAAGTTCGCCTCCGGCCAGGAGGCGGTCGAGGCTATCTTCCGAAAGGACAAGCAGCCCCAGGGCCGCCCATCGGAAGGTACTCCCGAGGCGTCAACTCAGCGCAGCGCCAAGAAGAAGGGCAAGAAGAAGTCGCAAGCGAAACGCGACGTCACCGACACAGACCTTGTCGCCGCCGCCGCCGCCGAGTACAAGAACCCTCGGAAGCCCCCCGGAGGTGCCAACCTCTTCGACAAGATGCTCAAGGAGTCGTGCCCCTATCACCAGGGACCCGTCAAGCACACCCTTGAGGAATGTGTCATGCTTCGGCGCCACTTCCACAGGGCCAGGCCACCCGCGGAGGGTGGCAAGGCCAGCGACGACGACAAGAAGGAAGATCACCAGGCAGGAGAGTTCCCCGAGGTCCGCGACTGCTTCCTGATCTATGGTGGGCAAGCGGCGAACGCCTCGGCTCGGCACCGCAAACAAGAGCGTCGGGAGGTCTGCTCGGTCAAGGTGGCGGCGCCAGTCTATCTGGACTGGTCCGACAAGCCCATCACCTTCGACCGAGACGATCACCCCGACCATGTGCCGAGCCCGGGGAAATACCCGCTCGTCGTCGACCCCATCATCGGCGACGTCAGGCTCACCAAGGTCCTCATGGACGGAGGCAGCAGCCTCAACATCATCTACGCCGAGACCCTCGGGCTCCTGCGTGTTGATCTGTCCTCTGTCCGGGCAGGCGCTGCGCCCTTCCACGGGATCATCCCCGGGAAGCGCATCCAACCCCTCGGACAGCTCGACCTTCCCGTCTGCTTTGGAACACCCTCCAACTTCCGAAGGGAGACCCTGACGTTCGAGGTGGTCGGGTTCCGAGGAACCTACCACGCGGTGCTGGGGAGGCCATGCTACGCGAAGTTCATGGCCGTCCCCAACTACACCTACCTGAAGCTCAAGATGCCGGGCCCCAACGGGGTCATCACCGTCGGCCCCACGTACAAACACGCATTTGAATGCGACGTGGAGTGCGTGGAGTACGTCGAGGCCCTCGCCGAGTCCGAGGCCCTCATCGCCGACCTGGAGAGCCTCTCTAAGGAGGTGCCAAACATGAAGCGTCACGCCGGCAACTTTGAGCCATCAGAGATGGTTAAGTCCGTCCCCCTCGACCCCAGCGGCGACACCTCCAAGCAGATCCGGATCGGCTCTGGGTTCGATCCCAAATAGGAAGCAGTGCTCGTCGACTTTCTCCGCGCGAACGCCGACATCTTCGCGTGGAGTCCCTCGGACATGCCCGGCATACCGAGGGATGTCGCCGAGCACTCGCTGGACATCCGAGCCGGAGCCTGACCCATCAAGCAGCCCCTGCGCCGATTCGACGAGGAGAAGCGCAGAGCCATAGGCGAGGACATCCACAAGCTAATGGCGGCAGGGTTCATCAAAGAGGTATTCCATCCCGAATGGCTTGCCAACACTGTGCTTGTGAGAACGAAAGGGGGGAAATGGCGGATGTGTGTAGACTACACTGGTCTCAACAAAGCATGTCCGAAGGTTCCCTACCCTCTGCCTCGCATCGACCAAATCGTGGATTCCACTGCTGGGTGCGAAACCCTGTCTTTCCTCGATGCCTACTCAGGGTATCATCAAATCAGGATGAAAGAGTCCGACCAGCTCGCGACTTCTTTCATCACACCCTTCGGCATGTACTGCTATGTCACCATGCCGTTCGGCTTGAGGAATGCGGGCGCGATGTACCAGCGGTGCATGAACCATGTGTTCGGCGAACACATTGGCCGCACGGTCGAGGCCTACATCGATGACATCATAGTCAAGACGAGGAAAGCCTCCGACCTCCTTTCTGACCTTGGAGCGACATTCCGATGTCTCAAGGCGAAAGGCGTCAAGCTCAATCCCAAAAAGTGTGTCTTCGGGGTGCCCCGAGGCATGCTCTTGGGGTTCATCGTCTCCGAGCGGGGCATCGAAGCCAACCCGGAGAAGATCGCAGCCATTACCAGCATGGGGCCCATCAAGGACTTGAAAGGCGTACAGAGGGTCATGGGATGCCTCGCGGCTCTGAGCCGCTTCATCTCACGCCTCGGCGAAAGAGGTCTACCTCTGTACCGCCTCTTAAGGAAGGCCGAGTGCTTCACTTGGACCCCTGAGGCCGAGGAAGCCCTCGGGAACCTGAAGGCGCTCCTCACAAAGGCGCCTATCTTGGTGCCCCCAGCTGCCGGAGAAGCCCTCCTGGTCTACGTCGCCGCGACCACTAAGGTGGTTAGCGCCGCGATTGTGGTCGAGAGGCAAGAAGAGGGGCATACGTTGCCCGTTCAAAGGCCAGTCTACTTCATCAGCGAGGTACTGTCCGAAACCAAGATCCGCTACTCACAAGTTCAGAAGCTGCTGTACGCGGTGATCCTAACGCGACGGAACCTGCGACACTACTTCGAGTCTCATCCGGTAACTGTGGTGTCATCCTTCCCCTTGGGAGAGATCATCCAGTGCCGAGAGGCCTCGGGTAGGATTGCAAAGTGGACGGTGGAGATCATGGGCGAGACAATCTCGTTCGCTCCCCGGAAGGCCATTAAGTCCCAGGTCTCGGCGGACTTCGTGGCTGAATGGGTCGACACCCAGCTACCAACGGCTCTGTAACACCCCTGGTGTTACTATGACTAAAACTTGAGCATGGCATCATAAGCATTGACATTGCATATGTTTGACACACCTAGAGTGCATTCACTAGGCAAAAATTTCAAACAAGTTGTATTGTTTTCAGGTTTTGCAAATAAGACCCTGGATAGGAAGCTTTACCCTAAACAAGGATTAAAGGGGTAAGACTTAACCCAACTTGAGAAAATCTAAATACTTTAGGATAATAGTTATAAAATATCCCCAAAAACAAAGTTGAACCACAATTATACCCCTGGGATACTAAAAACTCTAAATAGAACCCTGGAAGACCCCAAAACTAAACCCTAGGGGCTTATGTGCAAAATTAGCCCACTTTTAGACTAAAGTGCAAAAACCAAGTTAAATAAGTATCTAAAGTCATTTGGGGCACTCATATGTGAATTTACAAGCCAAACCCTAAGTTTTGGACTTAAATGCAAAAAGGACCCCCAATTGAGATTTCTCTAAGTCTGAAACTTAGTGTTATGGGCTCAACTTTTGAGCTTTGTAACTTTCAAACTATAAGGTTTTTGCCCTAGGTCACCACACCAAATTTGAAGATCTATCAAAAGAGAACAACTTTGCTTAAGGTTGCAAGCTCACTTGTTGAGAAAAATCTAGAGATATTTAAGCCTGAAGTCAGGGTGTCAGACTGATTTGGTCTGAATTTTCAGACTAGCAGTGAATTATCACCAACTTCAAACCCAATTCCAGACATGATCCAGTGCTCTAATGAGTTCAATCTCTATAGTCGATTTGTAGCTGGTACATAGCACTACAACTTTGATGCAGAAACTTAGACTTATTGCCACATGAAATTGGAAGGAAAACCCCCTGCAAATCGCTCTGTCAGACTGTCTGAACCAAGCTCGCCATGGTACAGTAGAGCTCAACTGAAGAAGATCACGATTCACCCCTCCTGCCCATCGCCGGTGACCGTCGCCGTCGATTACCGCTCGTCGTGATTCGTGCGCCGTGGACATCAGATAAGCATCACCCAGTAAAAATCTTCACCGCCGTGAGCTGGGCTCCACTCCGGTGACCCCTCCCGTGCCTCCCCCTCTGCTTTGCGGCGGAGCGATAGGCTCGCCGGTGAACCGCCGCCTCCCGGCCGTGCGCCGTGTGGCTCTCACTTTCCACCGCACCGCCATGACTTACTCTAACTCCCTGTCGATCACCGGAACTCCCGCCACGCCTCTGGACACGTATTCACCGCGCCCAGTATTCTTCCTCACCTCCGGCCGCCGCGTGCTCGTCCAAAATTCGCGGCCACCGCTCACTCCCCCTATAAATTGAGCCCGTGACTAGCTTCGTGAGGTCGTCAGCTAACTAGCCACCGCTAATCAGCCACAATCATCTACCAGCGAGCTTGAATTTCCAATTTCCCCCAATTTCGTTCTCCGCCACCGCGAAGAACAACCCGCCGCGGCCAACGCAAATCAGGTCCAATCCTATCGTTGTTTGTGTTGTTCGTACATTCTTGTATGTCCACAATGCTCACTGCCCCACTTAATTGAATTATATCGCCACCAATCGTCGGGAACACGACGGACTAGCCCCCATGCTCACGGCCACCGTGGCCAGAGCTCCTTAAGTCGATCATGAGCCAAATTAAGTTGGGGAAACCCATCTAGGTAGCCTCGATTTCATGTCGGTTGCTCGGAGAACCCAGCCGTAGCTCTAATCGACCGGTTTAGGCGCTCGCCGGAGCTCGGCGGGGCATGAACGCCGTCGAGGATGAGTCGGGTGAAGAAATAGAACATCAGGGGCGTTTCTGTAAACTGTCAGTGATACGTAGAAACAGTGAATGACCTCGTTTGCTGTTTGACAAAAACGCGGGGGCCGTTCTGCAAAACCGCTAGGGCGCGGGCGCGCGCAAGCGCTTTCCCCCTCCGAGCTGGGCTACTGGGCTGAAATCAGCCCAGTACTATTCATCTGTTTTTCTTTTTCTTTTATCTCCAGAGCCAAAACAATTATAGAAAACAGTAGAAAAATAATAAAATTGTGAAACCAATTTTCCTAGGCTTGTTATTTTCCCTAGAATTTAATAAAAATAGTTTTGTGATTTTTAGTGGAAATAAGAAATTTTAGGGCATTTAAAGTAGTTAAAAGTATTAGTTATGGATTTTTAGAAAATAATTGGTAAGTCCAAAAATGCCCAAACTTTTTATGGGAACTTAAAACAATATTTAGAAGCCTTGGGTAGGGTTTGAATTGATTTGGACCTTGTTTGATCACCAAACCCCAAACCACCCCCCCTGCCCTGTGAACTCCTTTACCGACTCCGGAAACCCTAGGTTCTCGGAGTACCGTGAAGGAAAGTTGTACTCAAGACTTAGATAATAAGTTTATATTATCTTCGCATCCTCATGAGCATCCCATGGCATCCATTCTTATGCATATATATGGTTATGTTAGAACACGAAGAAGAAGAAGAAGTCACTGAAGAGGGGACTCCACCAACCTCAGATCCTCAAGCAGGCAACTGCTTTTATTTCGATATTTGTGGATCCGAGCAGGACTCACCTGTTAACAAAGGCAAGCCCCGGTGCATTTGCCACCCTCCTTGTTGTTTTAAAATCTTTCTCACTTGCTTGATGCATTAGGTGATAGGAGTTGATTGATAAAATAATTCCTGCATTACCTTCCTTGAATTTGATTACCTTCCTTGATCACCCGTTTTACAAAAGATTTTGATGCTTAGCCTTGCTTTAGAAAAACAAAATGTTTTGTTTTCACAAAAGATGATGTGGCAAAACTGGGTGGGATGTTTTTGAAAATAAAATTTGATGGTGGATCTATCAGGGCCTTGATGGATTCAACATCTGGAAAAGATGTACCTCTGCCAGGTACCAAACTTTGGGTTTGAAATAATTAAGATGAGACCGGGCGGGTGACTTGCACGAGAAAGGAGTCTCGGTGTAGTGTCTCCGTCTGAGTCGATTAAGGACCTTGTCGATGTAGGCTTGTTGATCGAGGACCCTTTAACTGGTCACATGCCTCGTCATGGGTAAGCCTTGCCTCGGGCAGACTAAGGCCGGAATAAGATAACACGAAATGGGCGTGGAGCGGTGGCGAGAGTAGCGTGTACCCTCCGTGGCAAGAGGCCGGACGGTGGTGTATCTGTGCTCTCGGTTTGCGTGAACCTGATCCGGTCTTAAGAACCTCGGTGGCGGGTTGACATATGCAAGGGTTAAGTGCTACATATGTCGTGTGATTGGAGATCCTCAGTTGAGTATAATCGATTCGGATCGCCGTACCTTCGCGGTTATGAAGACTTGGTCACTACCCTACACGTAGCATTCCACTAAAGATGATGGATGTTTGTTAAGAAATTGGCTAGTGCAGGACCAGCGATTGAACTAGGGTAGAAAGAACTCTAGTTGCAGGTAATTGAACTTAACTGGACAAATAAAATTGGATTTTTAAGGATCCACTTTAGTAAGCATTTCTGCAAAACAGAGTCTTTGAGTATTGAGAAGCCTTACCTTGACTCCCTAAAAGCCAGCATACCCTTGAGAGTCTTTTCTTTAGTCGGGTAAGTCTTGCTGAGTAATTCCATACTCAGGGTTTATCCCTTCGTTGTTTTTAGGTGAGGAAGTAGCAGATTTCTGCTGCTTCTGTGCCAAGGTGGTTCCCAAAGAAGAAACACAAGACTGAAGTGCGGGAGGACTTGGTCCTCCATATAAATCTTTTACTTAAATCTTCTCGGGAGGAGTTTTTGCCTCCCTTGGTTTGTATAATATTACTACTCAGCACTCACTCTTAGTTCTGGTCTGTAATAAAACAACTTGAGCTTGCTTTTAAATAAATGTGAATTATGTAATCGCTTCCGCAATTCTTTATCTTCGATGTTCTGTAATGTCTGCAAGACGGGTGAATCGTTCCTGGTAAGGTAAGGAAAGATACCGAACTTGTCAAGTAATTCAGGGGCACCTACAGGGTTGTCTGAAGTCCATTGGACAAGGACAACTGTAGGTGGGCCTAATTACTTGGGAGGTTCCGTCACAGCTGGTATCGGAGCATAGCCCTTCTTTGCAGACATTATGAGGCATCTTCAAAAGGATTTTCGAAAGTCTTACCTAAAAATTCTTTTCTCTTCTTACCTAAGTATTCTGAAGATTCTATTCTAAAGACCAGATAGGCAGAGTGCAATGTATAGAAGGTTGAATCGACTAAGGTTGATTCTGTACTTATTCATGCATCATGCTAAGAATTACGCTAATAAATTTTCCTCCTTAGAAAGATGCCGCCACGCACAAGGCTAACGGCACGTAAGTCAACGGGACCAATTGGAGTACCCCGGCATCAACTAGCCCCTCGACATGAAAGCAGCAGCAGCGGAAGTAATGACCCCATAGGAGACCTTGAAGCCCGAGTGAGTCGACTTCAAGCAGAGCTGCAACACAGGACCAATGCTTGGGTCGCAGACGGAGATAGAATCAATGAACTAAGAAGGGACATCCGTCACCTGCAGGATCAGCTTGCTGATCGAGACTTAGCACTTGACTGGGCAGTACAGTCCCATTTGCTGGCATGTGCTAAGGAAGCAAGGGCTCAGGCCCGAATTAAAGAACTTAGCTCAACTGTCGACGACCTGCAGGTCTACTGCAATACGTTGCATGAGGAAGTCCATATACTATACTCACATTTACACCCTAGTGTGCCTGTACACTCTGCTGAGGCGGAAGCCGGACCCTCTCACGTTGCGGGACGCGCGTTGGGTGGGGAGTTAGACCTTTTTGAACCCCCTCCTTCTTTGAGGTTGGTTGACGTCTGGACTCCCACACCTGACGATGAGGCCGCCAAAAGTAACGGAAAGCAGGACTAATGGTGTAATAGAAGTAGAGTAGTGTATTGAAGAATGCACGGTTGTATAATAGGTTGAACTTTTGTATAATGGGTAATGTATCCTGTTATGTAATATCGAGTCTGTATCATTACTTTTTATAGTAATGTAAAATGGAAGGTCTCTTTGGCATATTATGTTTATTCAAATGTTTTTGCCTCAGATGCCGACCAGGACTCGCGGACAGGACGCAGCCGGAACTTCTGGGGGTCGGGATGTCACCCCAAATCCACCTCCGGTTCCACCCACGCTAGCCGAGGCGATTGCCGCCTTGGTGAATGCCACCGCAGACAATACCCGCTTCCTTAGGGAAATGGCGAGTCAACAGCAGTTCCAGCAGCAGGCAGGAAGAGGTTTTCAGCAAGGTCCCCGTGAAACCACCTATCTGGACTTCTCCAAAACTCGACCACCTCTATTCACCAAGGCAGAAGACCCGCTAGAAGCTGACGAGTGGATACGAGTCATTGAACAAAAGTTTGGTCTTCTTCGTTGTTCTGAAACGCAGAAGCCATTGTTCGCGGCACAGCAACTACGTGGCCCTGCCAGTACTTGGTGGGGAAATTTTGTGGCTATCCAACCTGACAACCATCAAATCACCTGGGAAGAATTTAAAGCAGCCTTCCGTGAGCACTACATACCGGAAGGGGTGCTGCATATGAAACAAGAGGAATTCATGAAGCTGAAACAAGGAGGAGACACCATCAATCAGTATCTTAACAAGTTTAATCACCTATCGCAGTATGCCATCGATCAGGTGAATACTGATTTGAAGAAAAAGAACTGTTTTATGAGAGGTCTAAATGACCGGTTGCAGCGAAAGATGGCCACATGTATTGATCTCACATATGGAAAGGCTGTCAGTACAGCCTTATCTGTGGAAGCAAAATACGCAAGTTCTGGGAAGAATAAGGGATTCAGTGGTGAGAGGCCTAATCAGGGCCAGGCGAAGAGGCAACGGTTCGTCATCCGGCCTTCTAGCCAAAACCGTACTTTTTCCCGCCCACCAGCATTCCCTTTCAAACAGCCCATTATTATCCGCCCCAACAATACCTCCACTTCCCCAAATCAGCCGGGTGCCCCAGGCACTCGATTCCCTACCTTGCCCAGCTCTTCAACCGGGTGTTTCAACTGCGGCAAATCAGGACATTTTATCAAAGACTGCCCATACCCCAAGCAAAATCAATCCAATGCTCAGCAAGGAACTGGGAAGTCTCCTCAGCCCAAGGGTAATGTTGTGGGAAGAAATACCAAGAAAACGGGGCGTGTATACTACACTCAAGTGGCCACTACACCGGAAGGAGAGCCGGTGATGATGGGTACGTTTCCCGTGGCCAGTCATCCTGCAATTATTCTTTTTGATTCTGGTGCTTCGCATACCTTCATTAGCAAGAAATTTGTGGAGCAACATCACATTGCATGCCATGAATCAAGAGAGGGATTTAAAATTCATTCACCTGGGGGACACATTTTTACTAGAGAAGTGGCCTATGAAGTGCCAGTAACAATGGCCAGACGGAACTTTCCTGCTAACATGATTGTTCTGAAAGGTCAGGATATAGATGTAATTTTGGGTATGAATTGGTTAACCCAACACAAGGCAATCCTCAACACTGAACTCAGAACCGTCAGGTTGAGCTATAATCAAGAAGAAATTCTTTTGTCTCTCCCCGTAACCAATCCAGCCAAAGCTTCTGGTAGAATATTTGAAGCCATTATACCGGAAATCAAAGACATTCCGGTAGTATGTGAGTTTCCAGATGTATTTCCGGAAGATTTGCCTGGACTACCCCCTGAAAGAGATGTAGAATTCGTAATTGAGCTAAAGCCCAGTACGGCTCCCATCTCCCGAAGATCGTACCGTATGCCTCCTAATGAGTTGGCGGAATTAAAGATTCAATTACAAGATCTACTGAATAAGGGGTTCATCCGGCCAAGCTCGTCCCCATGGGGTTGCCCCGCCATTTTTGTTAAAAAGAAGGATCAAACCTTGCGGATGTGCCTGGATTATCGACCCCTGAATGAGGTCACCATCAAGAATAAGTACCCTCTTCCAAGGATCGACATCTTATTTGATCAACTGACTGGGGCAAGGGTATTTTCTAAAATTGATCTCAGGTCGGGCTATCATCAAATCCGTATTCGGCCCGAGGATATACCGAAGACCGCATTTACTACGCGGTATGGATTGTTTGAATACTTGGTAATGTCTTTCGGGCTCACAAATGCTCCTGCCCACTTCACCTATTTGATGAACTCGGTGTTCATGCCCGAGTTGGACAAGTTCGTGGTGGTCTTCATCGACGATATTTTGATATACTCTAAAAATGAAGAGGAGCATGCTCAGCACCTACGGATTATATTGACGCGCCTGAGGGAACATCAGTTGTATGCCAAGTTCAGCAAGTGCGCGTTCTGGCTGGAGGAAATTCAATTTTTGGGGCACGTGTTATCAGCTAAAGGAATTGTGGTAGATCCTAGCAAGGTCAAAGATATTCTGGAATGGAAACCCCCAACCACTGTTCACCAAGTCCGGAGTTTTCTTGGACTAGCTGGATATTATCGCAGATTCATACCCGATTTTTCTAAGCTTGTGAAGCCAATCACAAGTTTATTGAAGAATGATATTAAATTCAATTGGTCTTCTAAGTGTAATGAAGCCTTTGAGCAATTGAAGACATTATTAACCATTGCTCCGGTATTGGCTCAACCAGACATCACTAAGCCTTTTGATGTATATTGTGATGCATCTAGCAGTGGGCTCGGCTGTGTACTGATGCAAGAAGGCCGAGTAATTGCGTATGCTTCAAGGCAGTTGCGCCGACATGAGGAGCATTATCCAACTCATGATCTGGAGCTAGCTGCTGTTGTTCATGCCCCGAAAATATGGCGTCACTATCTGCTGGGAAATATCTGTCACATATATACAGATCATAAAAGTTTGAAGTACATCTTTACCCAGTCAGAGTTAAATATGAGGCAAAGACGATGGCTTGAGCTCATTAAAGACTATGAACTAGAGATCCATTATCACCCAGGCAAGGCCAATGTGGTGGCAGATGCATTGAGTTGTAAGACTTCCTGCCACTGTCTTATGGCAAAGACCTCCGAGAACACCTTATGTCAAGAAATGGAGAAGTTAAACCTGGGGATAATCCAGCAAGGGACTCTAAATCAGCTGAAGCTTGAGTCAATCATTCTGCAAAAGATAATTGATGCCCAAAAGGATAATCTGGGTATGAAGCACATACGAGAGAAGATAAGGGCTGGAACAGCCAAATGTTTCAAGGAAGACGATCAAGGTGTGATATGGTTTAAAAACCGCATAGTAGTGCCAAAGAATGAAGAACTCCGCCAGCAAATCTTAGATGAAGCGCATCTTAGTCGCTATTCTATTCATCCGAGAAGCACTAAGATGTATCATGATCTAAAACAGCACTACTGGTGGACGAAGATGAAAATTGAAATTGCACGCTATGTGGCTAAGTGTGACACTTGCAGACGTGTCAAGGCCATACACATGAAAACTGCCGGTCCATTGCAGTCATTACCAATACCAACAGGGAAATGGGAAGACATAAGCATGGACTTCATTGTGGGATTGCCCAGGACCACAAAAGGGTATGACTCTATTTGGGTTATCATTGATCGATTTACCAAGATCGCCCACTTCCTCCCTGTCAAGGTAAAATATCACGTCATTACCTATGCGGAGTTGTACATCGCCCGTATTCTCAGTTTGCATGGGGTTCCAAAGACTATAGTGTCGGATCGTGGACCACAATTTGTATCTAAATTTTGGGAAGAACTTCATAAATCCCTGGGTACTAAGTTACTCCACAGTTCGGCCTATCATCCTCAAACCAGTGGACAAACTGAGAGAGTGAACCAAATACTTGAAGATATGCTGCGGGCATGTGTCCTGGATTTCTCACCAAAATGGGATGAATGTTTACCTTTGGCGGAGTTTTCATACAATAATAGTTATCAAGAAAGTATTAGGATGGCACCTTTTGAAGCTTTATATGGACGACGGTGTCGGACTCCGCTAAATTGGTCTGAACCTGGTAAGGTGCTTCTTTAGACCTGATCTGGTGAAAGAAGCCGAGAATAAGGTTCAGAAAATTATTCATAATATGAAGAAAGCACAAGCTCGTCAGAAGAGTGATGCAGACACACGACGAATGCCCTTATATTTCCTGGAAGGAGACTATGATTACCTGAAAGTCTCACCAATGAAAGGAGTATCGCGTTTTGGGGTTAAAGGGAAGCTTGCACCCAGGTACATTGGTCCATTCCTGGTACTTGAGCAATGTGGACCAGTGGCATATCGACTCCAACTACCCGAAACCTTGTCTGCTGTGCATAATGTGTTCCATGTGTCACAATTGAAAAAGTGTCTTCGGGTTCCCGATCGAACCATTGAAGTGACAGATGTTGTCCTGGAACCAGACTTAACGTACTCGGAACATCCTATTCGAGTTCTGGATCAAAAGGACAGGGTTACCCGGAGAAAGACTCTCAAGTTCTACAAGGTACAATGGAACCAGCATTCTGAGGAAGAGGCTACGTGGGAAACTCAAGACTTCTTGAATAAGAATTTCCCAGGCTTTCTAGCCTCATGTAATTTGTAAAGTGTATATAGTTATTGCAATAAAGAAGTGAACCCCCACACCACCCCTGCCTTGTACCAAAAATAAGGAAATAAAAATGTGACACATTTCCTTTTCCATTACTCACCCTAGGATTTTAAATCTCGGGACGAGATTCTTTTATGGGGGAAAGGATGTAACACCCCTGGTGTTACTATGACTAAAACTTGAGCATGGCATCATAAGCATTGACATTGCATATGTTTGACACACCTAGAGTGCATTCACTAGGCAAAAATTTCAAACAAGTTGTATTGTTTTCAGGTTTTGCAAATAAGACCCTGGATAGGAAGCTTTACCCTAAACAAGGATTAAAGGGGTAAGACTTAACCCAACTTGAGAAAATCTAAATACTTTAGGATAATAGTTATAAAATATCCCCAAAAACAAAGTTGAACCACAATTATACCCCTGGGATACTAAAAACTCTAAATAGAACCCTGGAAGACCCCAAAACTAAACCCTAGGGGCTTATGTGCAAAATTAGTCCACTTTTAGACTAAAGTGCAAAAACCAAGTTAAATAAGTATCTAAAGTCATTTGGGGCACTCATATGTGAATTTACAAGCCAAACCCTAAGTTTTGGACTTAAATGCAAAAAGGACCCCCAATTGAGATTTCTCTAAGTCTGAAACTTAGTGTTATGGGCTCAACTTTTGAGCTTTGTAACTTTCAAACTATAAGGTTTTTGCCCTAGGTCACCACACCAAATTTGAAGATCTATCAAAAGAGAACAACTTTGCTTAAGGTTGCAAGCTCACTTGTGGAGAAAAATCCAGAGATATTTAAGCCTGAAGTCAGGCTGTCAGACTGATTTGGCCTGAATTTTCAGACTAGCAGTGAATTATCACCAACTTCAAACCCAATTCCAGACATGATCCAGTGCTCTAATGAGTTCAATCTCTATAGTCTATTTGTAGCTGGTACATAGCACTACAACTTTGATGCAGAAACTTAGACTTGTTGCCACATGAAATTGGAAGGAAAACCCCCTGCAAATCGCTCTGTCAGACTGTCTGAACCAAGCTCGCCATGGTACAGTAGAGCTCAACTGAAGAAGATCACGATTCACCCCTCCTGCCCATCGCCGGTGACCGTCGCCGTCGATTACCGCTCGCCGTGATTCGTGCGCCGTGGACATCAGATAAGCATCACCCAGTAAAAATCTTCACCGCCGTGAGCTGGGCTCCACTCCGGTGACCCCTCCCGTGCCTCCCCCTCTGCTTTGCGGCGGAGCGATAGGCTCGCCGGTGAACCGCCGCCTCCCGGCCGTGCGCCGTGTGGCTCTCACTTTCCACCGCACCGCCACGACTTACTCTAACTCCCTGTCGATCACCGGAACACCCGCCACGCCTCTGGACACGTATTTGTGACGGAACCTCCCAAGTAATTAGGCCCACCTACAGTTGTCCTTGTCCAACGGACTTCAGACAACCCTGTAGGTGCCCCTGAATTACTCGACAAGTTCGGTATCTTTCCTTACCTTACCAGGAACGATTCACCCGTCTTGCCGACATTACAGAACATCGGAGATAAAGAATTGCGGAAGCGATTACATAATCCACATTTATTTAAAAGCAAGCTCAAGTTGTTTTATTACAGACCAGAACTAAGAGCGAGTGCTGAGTAATAATATTATACAAACCAAGGGAGGCAAAAACTCCTCCCGAGAAGATTTAAGTAAAAGATCTATATGGAGGACCAAGTCCTCCCGCACTTCAGTCTTGGGTTTCTTCTTTGGGAACCACCTTGGCACAGAAGCAGCAGAAATCTGCTACTTCCTCACCTAAAAACAACGAAGGGATAAACCCTGAGTATGGAATTACTCAGCAAGACTTACCCGACTAAAGAAAAGACTCTCAAGGGTATGCTGGCTTTTAGGGAGTTAAGGTAAGGCTTCTCAATACTCAAAGACTCTGTTTTGCAGAAATGCTTACTAAAGTGGATCCTTAAAAATCCAATTTTATTTGTCAAGTTAAGTACAATTACCTGCAACTAGAGTTCTTTCTACCCTAGTTCAATCACTGGCCCTGCACTAGCCAATTTCTTAACAAAAACCCATCATCTTTAGTGGAATGCTACGTGTAGGTCAGTGACCAAGTCTTCATAACCGCGAAGGTACGGCGATCCGAATCGATTATACTCAGCTGAGGATCTCCAATCACACGACATATGTAGCACTTAACCCTTGCATATGTCAACCCGCCACCGGGGTTCTTAAGACCGGATCAGGTTCACGCAAACCGAGAGCACAGATACACCATCGTCCAGCCTCTTGCTACGGAGGGTACACGCTACTCTCGCCACCGCTCCACGCCCATTTCGTGTTATCTTATTCCGACCTTAGTCTGCCCGAGGCAAGGCTTACCCATGACGAGGCATGTGACCAGCTAAAGGGTCCTCGATCATCAAGCCTACATCGAGACAGTCCTTAATCGACTCAGACGGAGACACTACACTAAGACTCTCTTCTCGTGCAAGTCAACCGCCCGGTCTCAGCTTAATCTTTTCAACCCAAAAACTTGGTACCTGGCAGAGGTACATCTTTTCCGATGTTGAACCCATCATGGCCATGATGGATTCAGCATCAAGTTTTATTTTCGAAAACATCCCACCCACTTTTGCCACATCAACTTTTGTAAAAACAAAACATTTTGTTTTTCTAAAGCAAGACTGAGCATCAAAATCTTTTGTAAAAAGGGTGATCAAGGAAGGTAATCAAATTCAAGGAAGGTAATGCAAGAATTGTTTTATCAATCAACTCCTATCACCTAATGCATCAAGCAAGTGAGAAAGATTTAAAACAACAAGGAGGGTGGCAAATGCACCGGGGCTTGCCTTTGTTAATAGGTGAGTCCTGCTCGGATCCACAAATATCGAAATAAAAACAGTTGCCTGCTTGAGGATCTGAGGTTGGTGGAGTCCCCTCTTCAGTGACTTCTTCTTCCTCTTCGTGTTCTAACATAACCATATATATGCATAAGAATGGATGCCATGGGATGCTCATGAGGATGCAAAGATAATATAAACTTATTATCTAAGTCTTGAGTACAACTTTCCTTCACGGTACTCCGAGAACCTAGGGTTTCCGGAGTCGGTAAAGGAGTTCACAGGGCAGGGGGGGTGGTTTTGGGTTCTTGTTATCAAACATGGTCCAAATCAACCCAAGTTCTACCCAAGGCTTTTAAATATTGTTTTAAGTTCCCATAAAAAGTTTGGGCATTTTTGGACTTACCAATTATTTTCTAAAAATCCATAACTAATACTTTTAACCACTTTAAATACCCTAAAATTTCTCATTTCCACTAAAAATCACAAAACTATTTTTATTAAATTCTAGGGAAAATTATGAACCTAGGAAAATTGGTTTTACAATTTTGCCATTTTCCTACTGTTTTCTATAATTGTTTTGGCTCTGGAGATAAAAGAAAAAGAAAAACAGATGAATAGTACTGGGCCGAATCCAGCCCAGGTCGGCCCACTACCAGCAGAAGCACACCCACGCGCGCGCGCCCGCGCCTGCCGTGGAGTTTTTGCAACAGGGCCCTTGGGGTTTTAACTAATTGGAGATAGGTTTGATTACTATTCTACTGTGTCGCTGACGACTTGCAGATAAGCCCTCCATGTTCTATTTCTTCGCAGTGGGAGGTCCACGACAACGGCCGCGTGGAGGATGAACTCCGGCGAGGTCGTGCCGGCTGAATTAAGCAACGGCCGGTGCTCCCGAGCGGTGTACACCGGATTAAACCTTCCCCGAATGATTCCCCTAACCTAATTTCACAATTGGTAAGCTATCACGCCCTGTCCACGTGAACCGCGAATGATGAGGACAATGGTACGTGTTCCCGGTGATCTCTGGCGGTCTGGTTCAATTAAAGGGTTCGAGGGGTTTGCGGGGTACCTAAGGAGGCTAGAACAAGCGGCAGAGGGACTTGAGCTTACCTGAATTGAGCTGGTCACGGTGAGGTCTTCTTCACGGCGGCGGAAACCGAATTGGGGGAAGTGAGCGATTCTCTGGCTATGGGGGCTAATCGGAGACGGGAGGGGTGGCTATGGCTTTGGTACGACCTAGCGCAACTGGCCGGGGGCTCAATTTATAGGCCGTCGACCGGAGTTGGAGAAGAAACGCGAGCTACGGATGCGCTGGCAAGCCTTTCGCGCGGCGGTTTCCGGTGAGGGCACGGGGTCGCCGTTTAACCAGAGTTCGCCACCTCAGTAACTTTTGACCACGTCGCCAGGAATCCTTTACCGCACACGCCGGCGACCGGTCATGCCGCGGTGGCGTGCTTATCGGCGGCGGGGGGGGCGATCCTGATCCACGGTGCGATATTTCTGATGATGGTGAACAGTGCTCTGAATTCAATAAAGAGCTCGACTGACAGAGCAAATTGGAACTCAATTTACTCCCGATTTTGTGTGAAACCTATGCCATCTTTCTGCAGCAAAGTTATAGAGCTATAATCCATCTATCATTTTGCTACAATGTGCTCCCACAAAAAGTCACTGGATCCCCTTCAAAATCGAGCTCAAAGTTTATCTCACAACACTGTTAATTTGTATTTCAGACTTCAGGCAGTCTGACAGTCCATCTTTGCTTGGGTTTTCTCCAAATTTCTCATAAGATCATGGCTTGAACCCTTAAACAAAGTTGTTCTCCTATAATTGCTTTACAAATTTGGTGTGGTGACCTAGGGCAAAGACCCTATGCTTTGAATGTTACAAAGCCCTAAAGTTGAGCCTTCAACACTGCATTTCAGACTTAGTGTAGAATTCAAAGTTGGGGTCCTTTTTGCAAATGAGTCCAAAACTCAACATTTGGCTTTCAAGTCCACATTTTTGTGAACCAAAGAACTTAAAACACTTATTTGACTTGGTTTTTGCACTTTAGCCCAAAAGTGGACTAATTTTGCACTTAGGCCCCTAGGGTTTAGTCTTAGGGTTTTTCAGGGTTCCAATTAGGGCTTTTAGTATCCCAGGGGTATAATTGTGGTTCAACCTTGTTTTTGGGGTTATCTTATAACTATTACCCTAAAGTATTTAGATTTTCTCAAGTTGGGTTAAGTCTTACCCCTTTAATCCCTGTTTAGGGTAAAGCTTCCCATCCAGGGTCCTATTTGCAAAACTTTAAAACAATACAACTTGTTTGAAATTTTTACCTAGTGAATGCACTCTAGGTGTGTCAAACACATGCAATATCAATGCTTATGATGTCATGCTCAAGTTTTAGTTACAGTAACACCAGGGGTGTTACATCCTTCCCCCCATAAAAGAATCTCGTCCCGAGATTTAAATGTCCTAGGGTGAGTAATGGAAAAGGAAATGTGTCACATTTTTATTTCCTTATTTCTGGTACAAGGCAGGGGTGGTGTGGGGGTTCACTCCTTTATTGCAATAACTATATACACTTTACAAATTACATGAGGCTAGAAAGCCTGGGAAATTCTTATTCAAGAAGTCTTGAGTTTCCCACGTAGCCTCTTCTTCAGAATGCTGGTTCCATTGTATCTTGTAGAACTTGAGAGTCTTTCTCCGGGTAACCCTGCCCCTTTGATCCAGAACTCGAATAGGATGTTCCGAGTACGTTAAGTCTGGTTCCAGGACAACATCTGTCACTTCAATGGTTCGATCGGGAACCCGAAGACACTTCTTCAATTGCGATACATGGAACACATTATGTACAGCATACAATGTTTCGGGAAGTTGAAGTCGATACGCCACTGGCCCATATCTTTGAAGAATAGGAAATGGACCAATGTACCTGGGTGCAAGCTTTCCCTTTACCCCAAAACGCGATACTCCCTTTATTGGTGAAACCTTCAAGTAGACGTAGTCTCCTTCCAGGAAGTATAAGGGCATTCGCCGTTGGTCTGCATAACTCTTCTGACGAGCTTGTGCTTTCCTCATATTATGAATAATTTTCTGAACCTTATCCTCGGCTCCTTTCACCAGATCAGATCTAAAGAAGCACCTTTCACCAGGTTCAGACCAATTTAGCGGAGTCCGACACCGTCGTCCATGTAAAGCTTCAAAGGGTGCCATCTTGATACTTTCTTGATAGCTATTATTATATGAAAACTCCGCCAAAGGTAAACATTCATCCCATTTTGGTGAGAAATCCAGGACACATGCCCGCAGCATATCTTCAAGTATTTGGTTCACTCTCTCAGTTTGTCCACTGGTTTGAGGATGATAGGCCGAACTGTGGAGTAACTTAGTACCCAGGGATTTATGAAGTTCTTCCCAAAATTTGGATACAAATTGTGGTCCACGATCCGACACTATAGTCTTTGGAACACCATGCAAACTGAGAATACGAGCAATATATAATTCCGCATAGGTAAGTACCGGGTAATATGTCTTGACCGGCAGAAAATGAGCAACCTTTGTAAGTCGATCAACATCACCCAGATAGAGTCATACCCTTTTGCGGTCCTGGGCAATCCCACAATGAAGTCCATGCTTATGTCTTCCCATTTCCATGTTGGTATTGGTAATGACTGCAATGGACCGGCAGTTTTCATGTGTATGGCCTTGACACGTCTGCAAGTGTCACACTTAGCCACATAGCGTGCAATTTCAATTTTCATCTTCGTCCACCAGTAGTGTTGTTTTAGATCATGATACATCTTAGTGCTTCCCGGATGAATAGAATAGCGACTAAGATGCGCTTCATCTAAGATTTGCTGGCGGAGTTCTTCATTCTTTGGCACTACTATGCGGTTGTTAAACCATAACACACCTTGATCGTCTTCCTTGAAACATTTGGCTGTTCCAGCCCTTATCTTCTCTCGTATGTGCTTCATACCCAGATTATCCTTTTGAGCATCAATTACCCTTTGTAAAATGATTGACTCAAGCTTTAGCTGATTTAGAGTCCCTTGTTGGATTATCCCCAGGTTTAACTTTTCCATCTCTTGACATAAAGTGTTGTCAGGGGTTTTCACCATAAGGCAGTGGCAGGAAGCCTTACGACTCAATGCATCTGCCACCACATTGGCCTTGCCTGGGTGATAATGGATCTCTAGTTCATAGCCTTTAATGAGCTCAAGCCATCGTCTTTGCCTCATATTTAACTCTGACTGGGTAAAGATGTACTTCAAACTTTTATGATCTGTATATATGTGACAGATATTTCCCAGCAGATAGTGACGCCATATTTTCAGGGCATGAACCACAGCAGCTAGCTCCAGATCATGAGTTGGATAATGCTCCTCATGTCGGCGCAACTGCCTTGAAGCATACGCAATTACTCGGCCTTCTTGCATCAGTACACAGCCAAGCCCACTGCCAGATGCATCACAATATACATCAAAAGGCTTAGTGATGTCCGGTTGAGCCAATACCGGAGCAGTGGTTAATAATGTCTTCAATTGCTCAAAGGCTTCATTACACTTAGAAGACCAATTGAACTTAATATCATTCTTCAATAAACTTGTGATTGGCTTCACAAGCTTAGAAAAATCGGGTATGAATCTGCGATAATATCCAGCTAGTCCAAGAAAACTCCGGACTTGGTGAACAGTGGTTGGGGGTTTCCACTCCAGAATATCTTTGACCTTGCTAGGATCTACCGCAATTCCTTTAGCTGATAACACGTGCCCCAAAAATTGAATTTCCTCCAGCCAGAACGCGCACTTGCTGAACTTGGCATACAGCTGATGTTCCCTCAGGCGCATCAATACAATCCGTAGATGCTGAGCATGCTCCTCTTCATTCTTAGAATATATCAAGATATCGTCGATGAAGACCACCACGAACTTGTCCAACTCGGGCATGAACACCGAGTTCATCAAATAGGTGAAGTGGGCAGGAGCATTTGTGAGCCCGAAAGACATTACCAAGTATTCAAATAATCCATACCGCGTAGTAAATGCGGTCTTCGGTATATCCTCGGGCCGAATACGGATTTGGTGATAGCCCGACCTGAGATCAATTTTAGAAAATACCCTCGCCCCAGTCAGTTGATCAAATAAGATGTCGATTCTTGGAAGAGGGTACTTATTCTTGATGGTGACCTCATTTAGGGGTCGATAGTCCACGCACATTCGCAAGGTTTGATCCTTCTTCTTAACAAAAATGGCGGGCAACCCCATGGGGACGAGCTTGGCCGGATAAATCCCTTATTCAGTAGATCTTGTAATTGAATCTTCAATTCTGCCAACTCATTAGGGGGCATACGGTACGATCTTCGGGAGATAGGAGTCGTACCGGGTTTTAGCTCAATTACGAATTCTACATCTCTTTCAGGGGGCAGTCCAGGCAAATCTTCCGGAAATACATCTGGAAACTCACATACTACCGGGATGTTCTTGATCTCCGGTACAATGGCTTCAAATATTCTACCAGAAGCTTTGGCTGGATTGGTTTCGGGGAGAGACAAAAGAATTTCTTCTTGATTATAGCTCAACCTAATGGTTCTGAGTTCAGTGTTGAGGATTGCCTTGTGTTGGGTTAACCAATTCATACCCAAAATTACATCTATATCCTGGCCTTTCAGAACAATCATGTTAGCAGGAAAGTTCCGTCCGGCCATTGTTACTGGCACTTCATAGGCCACTTCTCTAGTAAAAATGTGTCCCCCAGGTGAATGAATTTTAAATCCCTCTCTTGATTCATGGCATGCAATGTGATGTTGCTCCACAAATTTCTTGCTAATGAAGGTATGTGAAGCACCAGAATAAAAAAGAATAATTGCAGGGTGACTGGCCACGGGAAACGTACCCATCATCACCGGCTCTCCTTCCGGTGTAGTGGCCATTTGAGTGTAGTATACACGCCCCGTTTTCTTGGTATTTCTTCCCACAGCATTGCCCTTGGGCTGAGTAGACTTCCCAGTTCCTTGCTGAGCATTGGATTGATTTTGCTTGGGGTATGGGCAGTCTTTGATAAAATGTCCTGATCTGCCGCAGTTGAAACACCCAGTTGAAGAGCTGGGCAAGGCAGGGAATCGAGTGCCTGGGGCACCCGGCTGATTTGGGGGAGTGGGGGTATTGTTGGGGCGGATAATAATGGGCTGTTTGAAAGGGAATGCTGGTGGACGGGAAAAAGTACGGTTTTGGCTAGAAGGCCGGATGACGAACCGTTGCCTCGTCGCCTGGCCCTGATTAGGCCTCTCACCACTGAATCCCTTATTCTTCCCAGAACTTGTGTATTTTGCTTCCACAGATAAGGCTGTACTAACAGCCTTTCCATATGTGAGATCAATACATGTGGCCATCTTTCGCTGCAACCGGTCATTTAGACCTCTCATAAAACAGTTCTTTTTCTTCAAATCAGTATTCACCTGGTCGATGGCATACTGCGACAGGTGATTAAACTTGTTAAGATACTGATTGATGGTGTCTCCTCCTTGTTTCAGCTTCATGAATTCCTCTTGTTTCATATGCAGCACCCCTTCCGGTATGTAGTGCTCACGGAAGGCTGCTTTAAATTCTTCCCAGGTGATTTGATGGTTGTCAGGTTGGATAGCCACAAAATTTCCCCACCAAGTACTGGCAGGGCCACGTAGTTGCTGTGCCGCGAACAATGGCTTCTGTGTTTCAGAACAACGAAGAAGACCAAACTTTTGTTCAATAACTCGTATCCACTCGTCGGCTTCTAGCGGGTCTTCTGCTTTGGTAAATAGAGGTGGACGAGTTTCGGAGAAGTCCAGATAAGTAGTTTCACGGGGACCTTGCTGAAAACCTCTTCCTGCCTGCTGCTGGAACTGCTGCTGACCCGCCATTTCCCTAAGGAAGCGGGTATTGTCTGCGGTGGCATTCACCAAGGCGGCAATCGCCTCGGCTAGCGTGGGTGGAACCGGAGGTGGATTTGGGGTGACATCCCGACCCCCAGAAGTTCCGGCTGCGTCCTGTCCGCGAGTCCTGGTCGGCATCTGAGGCAAAAACATTTGAATAAACATAATATGCCAAAGAGACCTTCCATTTTACATTACTATAAAAAGTAATGATACAGACTCGATATTACATAACAGGATACATTACCCATTATACAAAAGTTCAACCTATTATACAACCGTGCATTCTACAATACACTACTCTACTTCTATTACACCATTAGTCCTGCTTTCCGTTACTTTTGGCGGCCTCATCGTCAGGTGTGGGAGTCCAGACGTCAGCCAACCTCAAAGAAGGAGGGGGTTCAAAAAGGTCTAACTCCCCACCCAACGCGCGTCCCACAACGTGAGAGGGTCCGGCTTCCGCCTCAGCAGAGTGCACAGGCACACTAGGGTGTAATTGTGAGTATAGTATATGGACTTCCTCATGCAACGTATTGCAGTAGACCTGCAGGTCGTCGACAGTTGAGCTAAGTTCTTTAATTCGGGCCTGAGCCCTCGCTTCCTTAGCACATGCCAGCATATGAGACTGTACTGCCCAGTCAAGTGCTAAGTCTCGATCAGCAAGCTGATCCTGCAGGTGACGGATGTCCCTTCTTAGTTCATTGATTCTATCTCCGTCTGCGACCCAAGCATTGGTCCTGTGTTGCAGCTCTGCTTGAAGTCGACTCACTCGGGCTTCAAGGTCTCCTATGGGGTCATTACTTCTGCTACTGCTGCTTTCATGTCGAGGGGCTAGTTGATGCCGGGGTACTCCAATTGGTCCCGTTGACTTACGTGCCGTTAGCCTTGTGCGTGGCGGCATCTTTCTAAGGGGGAAAATTTATTAATATAATTCTTAGCATGATGCATGAATAAGTACAGAATCAACCTTAGTCGATTCAACCTTCTATACATTGCACTCTTCCTATCTGGTCTTTAAGATAGACTCTTCAGAATACTTAGGTAAGAAGAGAAAAGAATTTTTAGGTAAGACTTTCAAAAATACTTTTGAAGATGCCTCATAATGTCTGCAAAGAAGGGCTACGCTCCGATACCAGCTGTGACGGAACCTCCCAAGTAATTAGGCCCACCTACAGTTGTCCTTGTCCAACGGACTTCAGACAACCCTGTAGGTGCCCCTGAATTACTCGACAAGTTCGGTATCTTTCCTTACCTTACCAGGAACGATTCACCCGTCTTGCCGACATTACAGAACATCGAAGATAAAGAATTGCGGAAGCGATTACATAATCCACATTTATTTAAAAGCAAGCTCAAGTTGTTTTATTACAGACCAGAACTAAGAGCGAGTGCTGAGTAATAATATTATACAAACCAAGGGAGGCAAAAACTCCTCCCGAGAAGATTTAAGTAAAAGATCTATATGGAGGACCATGTCCTCCCGCACTTCAGTCTTGGGTTTCTTCTTTGGGAACCACCTTGGCACAGAAGCAGCAGAAATCTGCTACTTCCTCACCTAAAAACAACGAAGGGATAAACCCTGAGTATGGAATTACTCAGCAAGACTTACCCGACTAAAGAAAAGACTCTCAAGGGTATGCTGGCTTTTAGGGAGTTAAGGTAAGGCTTCTCAATACTCAAAGACTCTGTTTTGCAGAAATGCTTACTAAAGTGGATCCTTAAAAATCAAATTTTATTTGTCAAGTTAAGTACAATTACCTGCAACTAGAGTTCTTTCTACCCTAGTTCAATCACTGGTCCTGCACTAGCCAATTTCTTAACAAAAACCCATCATCTTTAGTGGAATGCTACGTGTAGGTCAGTGACCAAGTCTTCATAACCGCGAAGGTACGGCGATCCGAATCGATTATACTCAGCTGAGGATCTCCAATCACACGACATATGTAGCACTTAACCCTTGCATATGTCAACCCGCCACCGGGGTTCTTAAGACCGGATCAGGTTCACGCAAACCGAGAGCACAGATACACCACCGTCCAGCCTCTTGCTACGGAGGGTACACTCTACTCTCGCCACCGCTCCACGCCCATTTCGTGTTATCTTATTCCGGCCTTAGTCTGCCCGAGGCAAGGCTTACCCATGACGAGGCATGTGACCAGCTAAAGGGTCCTCGATCATCAAGCCTACATCGAGACAGTTCTTAATCGACTCAGACGGAGACACTACACCAAGACTCTCTTCTCGTGCAAGTCAACCGCCTGGTCTCAGCTTAATCTTTTCAACCCAAAAACTTGGTACCTGGCAGAGGTACATCTTTTCCGATGTTGAACCCATCATGGCCATGATGGATTCAGCATCAAGTTTTATTTTCGAAAACATCCCACCCACTTTTGCCACATCAACTTTTGTAAAAACAAAACATTTTGTTTTCTAAAGCAAGACTGAGCATCAAAATCTTTTGTAAAAAGGGTGATCAAGGAAGGTAATCAAATTCAAGGAAGGTAATGCAGGAATTGTTTTATCAATCAACTCCTATCACCTAATGCATCAAGCAAGTGAGAAAGATTTAAAACAACAAGGAGGGTGGCAAATGCACCGGGGCTTGCCTTTGTTAACAGGTGAGTCCTGCTCGGATCCACAAATATCGAAATAAAAACAGTTGCCTGCTTGAGGATCTGAGGTTGGTGGAGTCCCCTCTTCAGTGACTTCTTCTTCCTCTTCGTGTTCTAACATAACCATATATATGCATAAGAATGGATGCCATGGGATGCTCATGAGGATGCGAAGATAATATAACCTTATTATCTAAGTCTTGAGTACAACTTTCCTTCAGGGTACTCCGAGAACCTAGGGTTTCCGGAGTCGGTAAAGGAGTTCACAGGGCAGGGGGGTGGTTTTGGGTTCTAGTTATCAAACATGGTCCAAATCAACCCAAGTTCTACCCAAGGCTTTTAAATATTGTTTTAAGTTCCCATAAAAAGTTTGGGCATTTTTGGACTTACCAATTATTTTCTAAAAATCCATAACTAATACTTTTAACCACTTTAAATACCCTAAAATTTCTCATTTCCACTAAAAATCACAAAACTATTTTTATTAAATTCTAGGGAAAATTATGAACCTAGGAAAATTGGTTTTACAATTTTGCCATTTTCCTACTGTTTTCTATAATTGTTTTGGCTCTGGAGATAAAAGAAAAAGAAAAACAGATGAATAGTACTGAGCCGAATCCAGCCCAGGTCGGCCCACTACCAGCAGAAGCACGCCCACGCGCGCACGCCCGCGCCTGCCGTGGAGTTTTTGCAACAGGGCCCTTGGGGTTTTAACTAATTGGAGATAGGTTTGATTACTATTCTACTGTGTCGCTGACGACTTGCAGATAAGCCCTCCATGTTCTATTTCTTCGCAGTGGGAGGTCCACGACAACGGCCGCGTGGAGGATGAACTCCGGCGAGGTCGTGTCGGCTGATTTAAGCAACGGCCGGTGCTCCCGAGCGGTGTACACCGGATTAAACCTTCCCCGAACGATTCCCCTAACCTAATTTCACAATTGGTAAGCTATCACGCCCTGTCCACGTGAACCGCGAATGATGAGGACAATGATACGTGTTCCCGGTGATCTCTGGCGGTCTGGTTCAATTAAAGGGTTCGAGGGGTTTGCGGGGTACCTAAGGAGGCTAGAACAAGCGGCAGAGGGACTTGAGCTTACCTGAATTGAGCTGGTCACGGTGAGGTCTTCTTCACGGCGGCGGAAACCGAATTGGGGGAAGTGAGCGATTCTCTGGCTATGGGGGCTAATCGGAGACGGGAGGGGTGGCTATGGCTTTGGTACGACCTAGCGCAACTGGCCGGGGGCTCAATTTATAGGCCGTCGACCGGAGTTGGAGAAGAAACGCGAGCTACGGATGCGCTGGCAAGCCTTCCGCGCGGCGGTTTCCGGTGAGGGCACGGGGTCGCCGTTTAACCAGAGTTCGCCACCTCAGTAACTTTTGGCCACGTCGCCAGGAATCCTTTACCGCACACGCCGGCGACCAGTCATGTCGCGGTGGCGTGCTTATCGGCGGCGGGGGGGGGGGGCGATCCTGATCCACGGTGCGATATTTCTGATGATGGTGAACAGTGCTCTGAATTCAATAAAGAGCTCGACTGACAGAACAAATTGGAACTCAATTTACTCCCGATTTTGTGTGAAACCTATGCCATCTTTCTGCAGCAAAGTTATAGAGCTATAATCCATCTATCATTTTGCTACAATGTGCTCCCACAAAAAGTCACTGGATCCCCTTCAAAATCGAGCTCAAAGTTTATCTCACAACACTGTTAATTTGTATTTCAGACTTTAGGCAGTCTGACAGTCCATCTTTGCTTGGGTTTTTCTCCAAATTTCTCATAAGATCATGGCTTGAACCCTTAAACAAAGTTGTTCTCCTATAATTGCTTTACAAATTTGGTGTGGTGACCTAGGGCAAAGACCCTATGCTTTGAATGTTACAAAGCCCTAAAGTTGAGCCTTCAACACTGCATTTCAGACTTAGTGTAGAATTCAAAGTTGGGGTCCTTTTTGCAAATGAGTCCAAAACTCAACATTTGGCTTTCAAGTCCACATTTTTGTGAACCAAAGAACTTAAAACACTTATTTGACTTGGTTTTTGCACTTTAGCCCAAAAGTGGACTAATTTTGCACTTAGGCCCCTAGGGTTTAGTCTTAGGGTTTTTCAGGGTTCCAATTAGGGTTTTTAGTATCCCAGGGGTATAATTGTGGTTCAACCTTGTTTTTGGGGTTATCTTATAACTATTACCCTAAAGTATTTAGATTTTCTCAAGTTGGGTTAAGTCTTACCCCTTTAATCCCTGTTTAGGGTAAAGCTTCCCATCCAGGGTCCTATTTGCAAAACTTTTACACAATACAACTTGTTTGAAATTTTTACCTAGTGAATGCACTCTAGGTGTGTCAAACACATGCAATATCAATGCTTATGATGTCATGCTCAAGTTTTAGTTACAGTAACACCAGGGGTGTTACAGTATTCACCGCGCCCAGTATTCTTCCTCACCTCCGGCCGCCGCGTGCTCGTCCAAAATTCGCGGCCACCGCTCACTCCCCCTATAAATTGAGCCCGTGAATAGCTCCATGAGGTCATCAGCTAACTAGCCACCGCTAATCAGCCACAATCATCTACCAGCGAGCTTGAATTTCCAATTTCCCCCAATTTCGTTCTCCGCCACCGCGAAGAACAACCCGCCGCGGCCAATGCAAATCAGGTCCAATCCTGTCGTTGTTTGTGTTGTTCGTACATTCTTGTATGTCCACAATGCTCACTGCCCCACTTAATTGAATTATATCGCCACCAATCGTCGGGAACACGACGGACTAGCCCCCATGCTCACGGCCACCGTGGCCAGAGCTCCTTAAGTCGATCATGAGCCAAATTAAGTTGGGGAAAACCATCTAGGTAGCCTCGATTTCATGTCGGTTGCTCGGAGAACCCAGCCGTAGCTCTAATCGACCGGTTCAGGCGCTCGCCGGATCTCGGCGGGGCATGAACGCCGTCGAGGATGTGTCGGGTGAAGAAATAGAACATCAGGGGCGTTTCTGTAAACTGTCAGTGATACGTAGAAACAGTGAATGACCTCGTTTGCTGTTTGAAAAAAACGCGGGGGCCGTTCTGCAAAACCGCCAGGGCGCGGGCGCGCGCAAGCGCTTTCCCCCTCCGAGCTGGGCTACTGGGCTGAAATCAGCCCAGTACTATTCATCTGTTTTTCTTTTTCTTTTATCTCCAGAGCCAAAACATATATAGAAAACAGTAGAAAAATAATAAAATTGTGAAACCAATTTTCCTAGGCTTGTTATTTTCCCTAGAATTTAATAAAAATAGTTTTGTGATTTTTAGTGGAAATAAGAAATTTTAGGGCATTTAAAGTAGTTAAAAGTATTAGTTATGGATTTTTAGAAAATAATTGGTAAGTCCAAAAATGCCCAAACTTTTTATGGGAACTTAAAACAATATTTAGAAGCCTTGGGTAGGGTTTGAATTGATTTGGACCTTGTTTGATCACCAAACCCCAAACCACCCCCCCTGCCCTGTGAACTCCTTTACCGACTCCGGAAACCCTAGGTTCTCGGAGTACCGTGAAGGAAAGTTGTACTCAAGACTTAGATAATAAGTTTATATTATCTTCGCATCCTCATGAGCATCCCATGGCATCCATTCTTATGCATATATATGGTTATGTTAGAACACGAAGAAGAAGAAGAAGTCACTGAAGAGGGGACTCCACCAACCTCAGATCCTCAAGCAAGCAACTGCTTTTATTTCGATATTTGTGGATCCGAGCAGGACTCACCTGTTAACAAAGGCAAGCCCCGGTGCATTTGCCACCCTCCTTGTTGTTTTAAAATCTTTCTCACTTGCTTGATGCATTAGGTGATAGGAGTTGATTGATAAAATAATTCCTGCATTACCTTCCTTGAATTTGATTACCTTCCTTGATCACCCGTTTTACAAAAGATTTTGATGCTTAGCCTTGCTTTAGAAAAACAAAATGTTTTGTTTTCACAAAAGATGATGTGGCAAAAGTGGGTGGGATGTTTTTGAAAATAAAATTTGATGGTGGATCTATCAGGGCCTTGATGGATTCAACATCTGGAAAAGATGTACCTCTGCCAGGTACCAAACTTTGGGTTTGAAATAATTAAGATGAGACCGGGCGGGTGACTTGCACGAGAAAGGAGTCTCGGTGTAGTGTCTCCGTCTGAGTCGATTAAGGACCTTGTCGATGTAGGCTTGTTGATCGAGGACCCTTTAACTGGTCACATGCCTCGTCATGGGTAAGCCTTGCCTCGGGCAGACTAAGGCCGGAATAAGATAACACGAAATGGGCGTGGAGCGGTGGCGAGAGTAGCGTGTACCCTCCATGGCAAGAGGCCGGACGGTGGTGTATCTGTGCTCTCAGTTTGCGTGAACCTGATCCGGTCTTAAGAACCTCAGTGGCGGGTTGACATATGCAAGGGTTAAGTGCTACATATGTCGTGTGATTGGAGATCCTCAACTGAGTATAATCGATTCGGATCGCCGTACCTTCGCGGTTATGAAGACTTGGTCACTACCCTACACGTAGCATTCCACTAAAGATGATGGATGTTTGTTAAGAAATTGGCTAGTGCAGGACCAGCGATTGAACTAGGGTAGAAAGAACTCTAGTTGCAGGTAATTGAACTTAACTGGACAAATAAAATTGGATTTTTAAGGATCCACTTTAGTAAGCATTTCTGCAAAACAGAGTCTTTGAGTATTGAGAAGCCTTACCTTGACTCCCTAAAAGCCAACATACCCTTGAGAGTCTTTTCTTTAGTCGGGTAAGTCTTGCTGAGTAATTCCATACTCAGGGTTTATCCCTTCGTTGTTTTAGGTGAGGAAGTAGCAGATTTCTGCTGCTTCTGTGCCAAGGTGGTTCCCAAAGAAGAAACACAAGACTGAAGTGCGGGAGGACTTGGTCCTCCATATAAATCTTTTACTTAAATCTTCTCGGGAGGAGTTTTTGCCTCCCTTGGTTTGTATAATATTACTACTCAGCACTCACTCTTAGTTCTGGTCTGTAATAAAACAACTTGAGCTTGCTTTTAAATAAATGTGAATTATGTAATCACTTCCGCAATTCTTTATCTCCGATGTTCTGTAATGTCTGCAAGACGGGTGAATCGTTCCTGGTAAGGTAAGGAAAGATACCGAACTTGTCAAGTAATTCAGGGGCACCTACAGGGTTGTCTGAAGTCCGTTGGACAAGGACAACTGTAGGTGGGCCTAATTACTTAGGAGGTTCCGTCACAGGCTCCGATCCAACCGGAGCTCTGGACCATGTTCTTCGACGGGCTGCTGATGAAGACAGGAGCCGGCGCAGGCCTACTCTTCATCTCACCCCTCGGAAAGCATCTACGCTACGTGCTACGCCTCCACTTCCCGGCGTCCAACAATGTGGCCGAATATGAGGCTCTGGTCAACGGGTTGCGGATCGCCATCGAGCTAGGGGTCCGACGCCTCGACGCTCGCGGTGACTCGCAGCTCGTCATCGACCAAGTCATGAAGAACTCCCATTGCCGCGACCCGAAGATGGAGGCCTACTGCAATGAGGTTGGCGCCTGGAAGACAAGTTCTACGGGCTCGAGCTCAACTACATCGCTTGACGCTACAACGAGACTGCGGACGAGCTGGCTAAAATAGCCTCTGGGCGAACGATGGTTCCCCCGGACGTCTTCTCCCGAGATCTGCATCAACCCTCTGTCAAGATCGACGACACGTCCGAGCCCGAGGTACCCTCGGCCTAGTCCGAGGCACCCACGGCTCAACCCGAGGCGCCCTCGGCTCAGTGCGAGGCACCCTCGGCTCATCCCGAGGCACCCTCAGCTCGGCCCGAGGCGTCCTCGGTTCAGTCCGAGGTACCCTCGGCCCCCGAGGGTGAGGCACTGCGCGTCGAGGAGGAGCGAAGTGGGGTCGTGCCTAATCGAAACTGGCAGACCCCGTACCTGCAATATCTCCACCAAGGAGAGCTACCCCTCGACCGAGCCGAGGCTCGGCGGCTGGCGCGGCGCGCCAAATCGTTCGTCTTGCTGGGAGATGAGAAGGAGCTCTACCACCACAGCCCCTCCGGCATCCTCCAGCGATGCATCTCCATCGCCGAAGGTCAGGAACTCCTGCGAGAGATACACTCGGGGGCTTGCGGCCATCACGCAGCGCCTCGAGCCCTTGTTGGGAACGCTTTCCGGCAAGGTTTCTACTGGCCGACGGCGGTGGCTGACGCTACCAGAATCGTCCGCACCTGCGAAGGGTGTCAATTCTACGCGAGGCAGACCCACCTGCCCGCTCAGGCTCTGCAGACGATACCCATCACCTGGCCTTTTGCGGTGTGGAGTCTGGACCTCGTCGGCCCCTTGCAGAAGGCACTCGGGGGCTACACGCACCTGCTGGTCGCCATCGACAAATTCTCCAAGTGGATCGAGGTCCGACCCCTGAATAGCATCAGGTCCGAGCAGGCGGTGGCGTTCTTCACCAACATCATCCATCGCTTCGGGGTCCTGAACTCCATCATCACCGACAACGGCACCCAGTTCACCGGCAGAAAGTTTCTGGACTTCTGCGAGGATCACCACATCCGGGTGGACTGGGCCGCCGTAGCTCATCCCATGACGAATGGGCAGGTGGAGCGTGCCAACGGCATGATTCTACAAGGGCTCAAGCCTCGGATCTACAACGACCTCAACAAGTTCGGCAAGCGATGGATGAAGGAACTCCCCTCGGTGGTCTAGAGTCTGAGGACAACGCCGAGCCGAGCCACGGGCTTCACGCCGTTCTTTCTAGTCTATGGGGCCGAAGCCATCTTGCCCATAGACTTAGAATACGGTTCCCCGAGGACGAGGGCCTACACCAACCAAAGCAACCAAGTCAGCCGAGAAAACTCGCTGGACCAGCTGGAGGAGGCTCGGGACCAGGCCTTGCTACACTCGACGCGGTACCAGCAGTCCCTGCGACGCTACAACGCCCGAGGGGTCCGGTCCCGAGACCTCCAGGTGGGCGACCTGGTGCTTCGGCTGCGACAAGACGTCCGAGGGCGGCACAAGCTCACGCCTCCCTGGGAGGGGCCATTCGTCATCGCCAAGGTTCTGAAGCCCGGAACATACAAGCTGGCCAACAGTCAAGGCGAGGTCTACGGCAACGCCTGGAACATCCAACAGCTACGTCGCTTCTACCCTTAAGATGTTTTCAAGTTGATCATATATCTCGCACCCACGCAAAGTTTAGTCATCAAGGAAGGGTCGGCCTCGCCTCGGCAAAGCCCGACCCTCCCTTGGGGGCTAAAAGGGGGGAACCCCCTATGCGTCGAAATTTTCCTCGAAAAAAGATCTTTTCTGCCAGAATGTCTTTCACGCTTTTTGGCTACTTCGAAAGTGGATCCTGAAAACGACGGAGTACACGTAAGCAGCCAAGGCTGACCGAGCCGAGGGACTCCTACGCCTCCGAGATACGGATACCTCACTCATCACCTTCTGCGATAAGTAACTCACGTTCGGATAAGTGATTCTGCGGACCGAACAAGTCTTCACGTTCGAAAGCTCTTCTGCCGAAGCGATCCTTCGAGCCTTCTCGACTGTGTCGGTGACAGAGCCCCATGGACGGGTAAGAGTGCGCGTAAGCGGTAAGGCTGACCGAGACGAGGGACTCCTACGCCTCCGGGATACGGATACCTCACTCATCACCTTCCGCGAGAAGCAACTCTTGCTCGCACAAACATTTCTGTTACCGACAAAAAAGTCCAGATACTCGAAACGAAAGGAAAAGAGACGCGGCTTTACAACACGGCGAGGGTGTGTTTTGGCCTCGGCGGCCGCAGGAAACACACGCTACAAGACAATCCGATCCTGCAGGCTCGGATCTTGACGGCTGAAGGGAGCATCAGCACCCTCGGCATCGACGACACCTTCGGCGAGGGCCGACCTAGCCTCGGACGGCGACGCGGTCCGAGGATCTCCACTCTGGAGGACGACGTCATCACCACGCCCGAGCCATCGCCGCCAGGGTCTTCTCCGGGAATCCGGCCCGAGCAGGCGGCTCGGCCGGTTGCCCCGGGGCCTCGGCCGGTAACCTTCCAAGGACGTCAATCCGGCCCGAGCAGGCGGCTCGGCTGGTCAACTCCGGCGTCGGTCCCGCTAACGGACGACCCGGCCAGGCTCAGGCTAACCAGGTTTTCTTTTCGAGCCAACTCTGCCTCTGTTCATGTTGACGCCGCTACCCCTGGCCTCGGCTCATCGAAGAGCGGCCGAGGGGTTCCTTTAACTAAGTTAGAGAAGCCTCGGACAACAAGGCCGACTGAGCCGAGGGACTCCTACGCCTCCGGGATATGGATACCTCACTCGTCACCTGTACACGAGGCGACTCACGCTTGGTGAAGCGGTTCAGACAACCAACAGGCGAGTCTTAGTGCTCGAAAAGGAGGAAAAAACACGGCTCCGTGCCGAAACTACATACATGTTCAGGCCCCGACAGCCACAATGAACAAAAAACACTGGCATCCAAGGTGCCATTACAAACGGAACTCCGGTTCCGCCTCCGCAGGTACGAACAACCCCACTCGACGGGGGAGGGGCCTGCGGAGCAACAGAAGACCGACGGACGGCTCGCCTTCGCCCGCTCCAGCAGCAGCGACAACAACCCCTGTTCCGGGCGACGAAGCAGCTTCAGCAGCGGCTTCGGGGTGGGTGCTACGGCAGAAGGACTCTCACCCACCGAGGACGAGAGCCAGCCATTTAGGCCGGGAGACGGAGACCTAGGGCTACTGGCAGAGTTGGCAATCTCATCGGTAGAGAAGCCATCTCCGGCTGCTGACGCCTCAAAGCGCGCCGGCAGGTCTTCGCCCTCGCCGGAACCACCCAGAACATGGGCGCCGCCCTCGCGGTACGCGGCGCAACCATCGTCCGGACGGAGGACGTAATGTTGCGCCCTTGTTGAGTGGCAGCGGTCCGCCTTTCCCGGCATGGCTGGAGGAAGCCTCCGCGAGGATGGAGAATGCCCTTCTCCCCAGACGTCAGGGGAAGAAGAGGGTGACCGACCCACGTGGAGGCGGCCCCCCGACTCGCCTCATCCTCCACCTCAGCCTGGATGATGAAAATCCTTGAGGCTGAGGGAGGGGCAGAGGCCGCAGCCCGGCTCGCTTTCCCCCACCATCAAGCTAGAGGTCACCGTCTTGGGTGACCGCCGGTGGAGGGGTGCAGCCGGGCTGCATGATGAAAATCCTTGAAGCCGAACGATGGCTGAAAGGTACCAACTCCCGCGGAGTTGCGTTCCTCCAACGACGAGGCGGAAAGACGGCGGATCTCCCCCATCCGGGGGCTTGGAAGGTGGAAAGACACGATGCATAAGGGAGTGTGAAGACATGGTCGCCTTCCAAGGGGATCACCCTCCTTTTAAGGGCGGTTCTCCCTACTCGCGTCCCCAGCCGTCACGGGCTGAGTCTTCTCCAACACACTCCAAGGTCCTCCCCTGCGGCGCGGGGGCTGGGTCCCACACGTCATGCAAGCCGGCTCAGAGCAGAAGAAGCCAAACCGCCGCACGCGGTGCCTACAACCGCCCAGCGGTTACAAGCGACCCTCCACTTTTGCCCAGACCAGCGGGCGAAAGGGTGGGCAGCCATGCAGGCGGCATGCAACCGCGCCAAGTGGGCGCGCTTCTCCGACTCCCAACACGCCCGGCATGGAGGCCCAGGCCCACGCGTCATGCAACCGGCGCGCCGAATGCTTCGTACATGCAACTGCACCGCCACTTGCACCACTACCGTGCCTCCTCGACTGCGGAACCAATACCGTGACTCGAGGCGACCCGGCGCGCGACCAGGCAGCACCAGCCTGGCGCGATGGTCAACGCGGCCAAAAGTGGGCCGGCAGTAATGGCGGTGACAGGCGGGCAGGAGCAGCGGCCACATCATCAGCCAAGCTTACGTCCCATCCGGGGGCAGCGAGAGAACCCTCTCCCACGGCGTGAAGACAATGCGCCCGTGATCCGTTCCTCGAACGGCTCGCGCACGCGCAACGGTCGCCCCTCCAACCACTCGCCCCGTCGCATTAACTCCACGGCGGGACACGCGGCGCCTCTGGCAGGAGAAGCGGGTGATGCTTCGCCTTCGCCATAATGACCGCGTCCAAAAAAGGTACGCCGCGTCGTTCGATTTTGTATCCTTTTCCGTTTTTCCTCTTTCTCTCTCTTGCGACAGGGACCGGGAAAGGGGGATACCCCGAAAAGGATCCTTCCCCGAGAAGGAACCAGGCTCCGAGCCCCCCCTACTGATCAGAGGTTCGAAGGCTGGCCCCCCGGAAGGGTTCAACAGCCGCCTCAGATCGCGTGGGCCCTACACCCACTACTGGTCAGAGGTTCGAAGGCCGGCCCCTCGAAAGGGTTCAACGACCGCCTCAGGCTACTCGGGCTCCGCGCCCAATACTGATCAGGGGTTCGAAGGCTGGCCCCCGAAGGGTTCACAGCCGCCTCAGACGCCGAGCGAGGGATGACCATGGGTACGTTCGATACATAACCAAGGCTCGGGCTGCGCTCCCGAGGTACCCTAGGACATTTCCTAGACCAGCGGGAACGATCTTGTAACAGAATCCCATCAGAGGGAGGCATCGAGCCCTCGGACCCCGTCACTAGGGGACCGGGTCTGGCAGATCACCCGTAGGTACTTTTGGGCGTGCCTCTGGGCCCCTAGCCGACCCCTAACGAACGGGGCACGGACGTCCACTCGGATCACCCGCTTGCAGCTCAACGGAGACACCATGTTCGATGCCCATCGAGGGCAACATGGCGCTTTCCCCCCTCCTCCTTGCAGAAAGGCGACGCAGGGGCGTATGTAAAAAAGCCGAGTCTGTCCCTGATCGCCCTCTCGCCCTATGCAGAGGCTCGGGGGCTGCTCTCGCAAACCCGGCTTCGGCCGAACCGTTGATAGCGTCAACATATCAGCCCGAGAACTTGGGACCCGACCGTACACCCGGGCTACGGCCAGCTCGCATGAGGGAACGACCAGACCAGCCGAAGCATTACGCGAGGCATTAAGACCTCGAAGGAGTGAAACCACTCCTCCGAGGCCTCGGGGGCTACACCCGGCGGGTGCGCTCGCGCGCACCCACCGGAACAAAACGCAACCGAGAAAGGCTGGTCCCCTTGCAAAAAAGTGCGACGAAAGCCTCCAAGCGAGTGCAAACACTCCCTTCGAGGCTCGGGGGCTACTGTCGGGGACCATAATTAGGGGTACCCTCAAGGCTCCTAATTCTCAGCTGGTAACCCCCATCAGCACGAAGCTGCAAAGGCCTGATGGGTGCGATTAAGTCAGGGATCAGTCCATTCGAGGGACACGATCACGCCTCGCCCGAGCCTAGCCTCGGACAAGGGCAGCCGACCCCGGAGGATTTCCGTCTCGCCCGAGGCCCGCCTTCAGCGGCGAACATATTCCCGGCTCGCCCGAGGCCCTGCCTTCGCTAAGAAGCAACCCTGACCAAATCGCTGCACCGACCGACCAAGTCGCAGGAGCATTTAATGCAAAGGTGGCCTGACACCCTTATCCTGATGCGCGCCCCCCAGCCGGCAGAGCCGAAGTGACCGCCGTCACTTCGCCGCTCCACTGACCGGCCTGACAGAAGGACAGCGCCGCCTGCGCCACTCCGACAGCGGTGCCACTTGATAGAGTAAGACTGACAGGCAGTCAGGCCCTGCCGAAGGCACCATAGGAAGCTCCGCTTCGCCCGACCCAGGGCTCGGACTCGGGCTAAGTCCCGGAAGACGGCGAACTCCGCTTCGCCCGACCCAGGGCTCGGACTCGGGCTAAGTCCCGGAAGACGGCGAACTCCGCTCCGCCCGACCCAGGGCTCGGACTTGGGCTAAGTCCCGCAAGACGGCGAACTCCGCTCCGCCCGACCCAGGGCTCGGACTCGGGCTAAGTCCCAGAAGACGGCGAACTCCGCCCGACCTAGGGCTCGGACTTGGGCTCGGCCCCAGAAGACGACGATCTCCGCCTCGCCCGACCTAGGGCTCGGACTTGGGCTCGGCCCTAGAAGATGACAAACTCCGCTTCGCCCGACCCCAGGGCTCGGACTCCGCCCCGGCACCAGCCGGCAATCTCCGCCTCGCCCGACTCGGGGGCTCGGACTCGACCTCGGCTTCGGAGGAGCTTCCACATTGCCCAACCTAGGGCGCAGACCAGCCACGTCAACAGGAGGCGCCATCATCACCCTACCTTGAGCTGACTCGGGCCGCAGGGAACAAGACCGGCGTCCCATCTGGCTCGCTCCGCCAGATAGGCAATGATGGCGCCCCGCATGCTCTGTGACGACGGCGGCTCTCAGCCCCCTTACGGAAGCAAGAGGACGTCAGCAAGGACTCAACCGCTCCGACAGCTGTCCCTCCGCCGAGCTCCATCGCTCCTCCAATGGCCACGACATCACACCAGCTGGGTGCCAAGATCTCTCCGGCTGCCACAACGGCATGTACCTAGGGCGCTAGCTCACCTCCGCTAGACACGTAGCACTCTGCTACACCCCCCATTGTACACCTGGATCCTCTCCTTACGCCTATAAAAGGGAGGACCAGGGCCCTCTTAGAGAAGGTTGGCCGCGTGGGGACGAGGACGAGAACAGGCGCTCGCTTGGGGCCGCTCGCTCCCTCTCCCGCGTGGACGCTTGTAACCCCCTACTGCAAGCGCACCCGACCTGGGCGCGGGACGAACACGAAGGCCGCGGGATTCCCACCTCTCTCACGCCGGTCTCCGGCCGCCTCGCTCTCCCCCCTTCGCGCTCTCCCTCGCGCTCGACCCATCTGGGCTGGGGCACGCGGCGACATTCACTCATCGGCTCAGGGACCCCCCGGTCTCGGAACGCCGACAGCGTCAAAAAAGGTGCGCCACTTTATTTAAAATTCATATCCTTCCCCTCCTCCTCTCTCTCTCTCTTGCCACAGGGACCGGGAAAGGGGACGTTGTCGAAAGGATCCTTCCCGGCGAAGAAAGCGGGCCCCGAGCCCTCCTACTGATCAGGGGTTCGAAGGCTGGCCCCTCAGAAGGGTTTGACAGCCGCCCCAGACCGCCCGGGCTCCGTGCCCACTACTGATCAGGAGTTCGTAGGCTGGCCCCTCGGAAGGGTTCGACAGTCACCCCAGAGCATGCAGAGTGAGGGATGACTCTGGGTACGTTCGATACATAACTAAGGCTCAGGCTACGCTCCCGAGGTACCCTAGGACATTTCCGAGACCGGCGGGAACGATTTGTAACGGAATCCCACCAGAGGGAGGCATCGAGCCCTCGGACCCTGTCGAAGGGGTCTGGGTCCGGCGAATCACCCGCAGGTACTTTTGGAGCGCGCCTCCGGGCCACAGCCGACCCCTAACGAATGGGGCACGGGCGTCCACTCGGATCACCCATTAGCAGCTCACTGGAAACACCACGTTCGGCGCCCTCCGAGGGCAACATGGCACTTTCCCCCCCCTCCTCCTTGCGGAAAGGCGACACAGGGGCGTATAATAAAAGTCGGGAAAGTCTTTGATCGTCCTCTGGCTCCGTGCAGAGGCTCGGGGGCTACTCTCGCACGTGGCTACGGCCAAAACTGTTGACAGCGTCAACAAACCAGCCTGATAACTTGGAACCCGACCACGCACCCGGGCTACTGCCGGGCCACAAGAGGGAACGACCATACCGGCCGAAGCACCACGAAAAGCATTCAGACCTCAGAGGAGTCAAACCACTCCTCTGAGGCCTCGGGGGCTACACCCGGCGGGTGCGCTCGCGCGCACCCACCAGAACAAGGCAAAAAACCGAGAAAGGCCGGTCCCCTCACCGAAAACGCGGCAAAAGCCTCCAAGCGAGTACCATCACTCCCTTCGAGGCTCGAGGGCTACTGTCGGGTACCATAATTAGGGGTACCCCCAACGCTCCTAATCACGGCTGGTTAACACCCTCAGACCAACTGACGGGTGCGGTTCAAGCCAAGACTTCGTCTACCCGAAGGACGCGATCTTACCCGAGCCCAGCCTCGGGTTGGAACAGTGGTCCCAGACGAATTCACGCCTCGCCCGAGGGCCTCCTCAGACGGCAGGCACCCCCTCGGCTCTCCCAAGGCCCAGCTCGGGCAGGCTTCGTTGTGAAGCAACCTTGGCCATACCGCCTCACCAACCGACCGCTTCGCAGGCGCATTAAATGCGGGGGATGCCTGACGACGTATCCTGACACACACGCCTCAGTCGGCCAGGCCGAAGTGACTGCAGTCACTTCGCCTCTCCTCTTTAATGTCCGATATGACAGGAAAACAGCGCCGCTCGCTCTGCTTCGACTGCCGTGTCAGCCACCCCGGCAATGACTGACAACAGGTCACGATCAACCACCGAGCTCAAGCCTCGAGCGCAACAGGAAGCTCTGCCTCGCCCGACCTCAGGCTCCGACCTCGAGAGGAGGTCTCCGCCTCGCCCGACCCCCGGACTCGGCCTCGACCCCGGTCTCAGGAGGAATCGCGTCCTCGCCCGACCCCGGCCTCGGCCACAAGAGAAGTCTCCGCCTCGACCGACCCTGGGCTCGGACTGACCGTGCTGATAGGGGATGCATCATTCCCCTACTCCTAGCCTGCTCAGGCTACAAGGAACAAGACCGACGTCCCATCTGGCTTACCCCGGCGACGGGTAATGATGGTGCCCCGCATGCGCCATGACGCCGGTGGCTCTCAGCCCCTACGACAGCAAGGAGACGTCAGCAGGGTCCTCGCCGCGCTGCCAGCTGTGCTCCTACAGGACTCAGGCGCTCCTTCGGCAGCCACGCCATCACATGTACAGCGCCCAAGCTCTCCCCTGACGGCCACGTTGGCATGAACACAGGGCTTAGGCACTCCATTGCCGGACACGTTAGCGCATAGCTACGCCCCCCGTTGTACACCTGGACTCTCTCCTTGCCTCTATAAAAGGGGAGTCCAGGGCCACCCTGAAGGGGGGTTTGCGTGAGGGAAGTGGCGGACGAGCTCTGTGTCCCCCTCTCTCTCTCTCCCTCACGCGACGCGCTTGTAACCCCTACTACGAGCGGCACCCCTGGTGCAGGATAATACAAGGCTTGTCCCACATCTTGTGTTCCATCCCGCGCTAACCCATCTGGGCAGGGACACGCAGCGACAATTTACTCGTCGGTCCAGGGACCCCCCCCCCGAGGTCAAAACGCCGACAAAAATAGAGCACCTATTTGAGGCACTGTTGTATATGCTCTAAAACTAGAATGGTGTTGTTTCCAGTCAGGTTAAAGTTCTGAGTTAATTGGCTTACGACTAATGCGTACAAACCAAATACAATGCTGACTAACCAAAAATTGTTTCTCTACTCTCAAGGATCGATGACCAGCAAAATCTCTCCCCTCCTCCCCACGCACAGTCTATTCCTATGTTCTGCCACCATTCTATATCTATTATTCTCATTCCCACTATCCCTCCCCGCAAAACTCATTCACATTCTCATTTCCCCCCTCCTCCCCACGCACAGTCTATTCCTATGTTTTGCCACCATTCTATATCTATTATTCTCATTCCCACTATCCCTCCCTGCAAAACTCATTCACATTCTCATTTTCCCGTACAGCCGATGTCTAGCTAAAATTAAAACAAATACACATGGCCCCAAGGGGATTCGAACCCACGGCCTCTCAAGCAAATGCCAGTAGTAGCTACCGCTACACCACATGTGTGTTTATGTCTACATCTATAACAGGAAACACAGCTACTACATCTCTCCCTAAGCCCACCTGCTACACTTGCACAATGCATAGTAGTAGATAAGTATCACCGAAATTTTTGAATTATATTTTTAGATGGAGGGAGTAGTATCTAAATAAGAGCCTTGCATGCAATTTCTTTTGTTTGAATAATGTTTTCAACTTAAATTCCTTTTTTGCATGCGTGACATTTATTCTTCGTAATATTTTTTTCCATGGATCTAACTTGTGAGTCATTTTTATAAACCAATGCCAAACATGAATCCATGTTTCTTACTTGAAAACCCCGAACAAACACCATTAGTGAAAGGGAATTAGGCTTACACCTAGTTCCTAAATAATTTTGGTGGTTGAATTGCCCAACACAAATATTGGACTAACTAGTTTGCTCTAGTGCATAAGTTATACAGGTGCAAAAGGTTCACATTTAGCCAATAAAAAGACCAAGTGTTGGATTCAACAAAGGAGCAGCAAGGCAACCGAGGGCACCTCTGGCTGGAGGCACCGGACTGTCCGGTGTGCACCGGACATGTCCGGTGCGGCCAGAGGACTTCAACTCAAACTCTTCGCCCTCGGGAATTCTCGGAAGCCGGCGCGCTAAAATTCACCGGACTGTCCGGTGTGCACCGGACATGTCCGGTGCTCCAAGGAAACGCGGCCTCCGGAACTCGCCAGCCTCGGGTTCGCTCGGCAGCCGCTCCGCTAAAATTCACCGGACTGTCCGGTGTGCACCGGACTGTCCGGTGTACCAGCGGAGCAACGGCTCCCTGCGGCGCCAACGGCTCCCTGCGGTGCATTTAATGCGCGCGCAGCGCGCGCAGACGTCAGGCTCGCCCATGCCGGTGCACCGGACATCAAACAGTACATGTCCGGTGTGCACCGGACACCCAGGAGGGCCCAGAAGTCAGGAGCTCCAATGGTCAGAATCCAACGGCAATGGTGACGTGGCAGGGGCACCGGACTGTCCGGTGTGCACCGGACTGTCCGGTGTGCACCGGACTGTCCGGTGTGCCATCGAACAGAGGCCTCCAGCCAACGGTCACTTTTGGTGGTTGGGGCTATAAATACCCCAACCACCCCACATTCATTGCTATCCAAGTTTTCCAACTCTCAACCACTTACAAGAGCTAGGCATTCAATTCTAGACACATACAAAGAGATCAAATCCTCTCCAATTCCACTCAAGCCCTTAGTGACTAGCGAGAGAGATTTGCCGTGTTCTTTTGAGCTCTTGCGCTTGGATCGCTTTCTTTCTTTCTCATTTGTTCTTGAGATCATCACTCAATTGTAACCAAGGCAAGAGGCACCAATTGTGTGGTGGCCCTTGCGGGGAAGCTTTGTTCCCGTTTGATTGAGAAGAAGAGAAAGCTCACTCGATCCGTGGGATCGTTTGAGAGAGGGAAGGGTTGAAAGAGACCCGGCCTTTGTGGCCTCCTCAACGGGGAGTAGGTTTGCGAGAACCGAACCTCGGTAAAACAAATCCTTGTGTCACACTCTTATTTGCTTGCGATTTGTTTTGCGCCCTCTCTTGCGGACTCATTTCTTTATTGCTAACGCTAACCCGGCTTGTAGTTGTGATTATTTTTTGTAAATTTCAGTTTCGCCCTATTCACCCCCCCCTCTAGGCGACTATCAATTGGTATCGGAGCCCGGTACTTCATTAGAGCCTAACCGCTCGAAGTGATGTCGGGAGATCACACCAAGAGGGAGATGGAGACCGGCGATGACAAGCCCACTACAAGTCAAGGGAGCACTTCATCCTCATCGTAAGAGTCCCGCACCAAGAGAAGAGAGAAGAAGAAGAAATCCTCCAAGCGGAAGGAGAAAAGATCTTCCTCTTCTCATCACAAAGAGAAGAAGGAAAAATCTTCTTCTCACAAGCCGCATCGGAGTGGGGACAAGCACAAAAGGATGAGGAAGGTGGTCTACTACGAGACCGACACTTCATCGACATCTACCTCCGGCTCCGACGCGGCGTCCGTCACTTCTAAACGCCAAGAGCGTAAGAAGTATAGTAAGATCCCCCTACGCTACCCTCGCATTCCTAAACATACACCTTTACTTTCCGTCCCATTAGGCAAACCACCAACTTTTAATGGTGAAGATTATGCTATGTGGAGTAATTTGATGCGATTTCATCTAACCTCTCTCCACAAAAGATTATGGGATGTTGTTGAGTATGGTGTACAGGTACCATCCGTAGGGGATGAAGACTACGACACGGACGAAGTGGCCCAAATCGAGCACTTCAACTCCCAAGCCGCAACCATCCTTCTTGCCTCTCTAAGCAAGGAGGAATACAACAAAGTACAAGGGTTGAAGAACGCCAAGGAGATTTGGGACCTACTCAAGACGGCGCACGAGGGTGATGAACTCACCAAGATCACCAAGCGGGAAACGATCGAGGGGGAGCTCGGTCGCTTCCGTCTTCGCCAAGGGGAGGAGCCACAAGACATGTACAACCGGCTCAAGACCTTGGTGAACCAAGTGCGCAACCTCGGGAGCGCAAAATGGGATGACCACGAAGTGGTTAAGGTTATTCTAAGAGCCCTTATTTTCCTTAACCCTACTCAAGTACAATTAATTCGTGGCAATCCTAGATATACACAAATGACCCCCGAGGAAGTCATCGGGAATTTTGTTAGTTTTGAATGCATGATTAAGGGCTCCAAGAAGATCAACGAGCTTGATGAGCCTTCCACATCCGAGGCGCAACCCGTGGCCTTCAAGGCAACGGAGGAGAAGAAGGAGGAGTCTACACCAAGTAGACAACCAATTGACGCCTCCAAGCTCGACAACGAGGAGATGGCCCTAATCATCAAAAGCTTCCGGCAAATCCTCAAACAAAGGAAGGGGAAGGACTATAAATCCCGTTCCAAGAAGGTTTGCTACAAGTGTGGTAAGCCCGGTCACTTTATTGCTAAATGTCCATTATCAAGTGATAGTGACAGGGGTGACGACAAGAAGGGCAAGAGGAAGGAAAAGAAGAAGTACTACAAGAAGAAGGGCGGCGATGCCCATGTTTGTCGGGAGTGGGACTCCGACGAAAGCTCAAGCGACTCCTCCGACGACGAGGACGCCGCCAACATCGCCGTCACCAAGGGCCTCCTCTTCCCCAACGTCGGCCACAAGTGCCTCATGGCCAAGGACGGCAAAAAGAAGGTAAAATCAAAGTCCTCCACTAAATATGAAACATCTAGTGATGAGGATGATGATAAAAATGAAGAGGATAACTTACGCATTCTTTTTGCCAACCTTAACATGGAACAAAAGGAAAAATTAAATGAGCTAATTAGTGCCATCCATGAAAAGGATGATCTCTTGGATTCCCAAGAGGACTTCCTAATCAAGGAAAACAAGAAACATGTTAAGGTTAAAAATGCTTATGCTCTAGAAAGAGAAAAATGTGAAAAATTGTCTAGTGAGCTAAGCACTTGTCATGAGACTTTAGACAACCTTAGAAATGAAAATGCAAATTTGTTAGCTAAGGTTGATTCTCATGTTTGCATTGATCCTAGAAATAATAATGTTGATTTGCTTGCTAGGATTGATAAGTTGAATGTTTCCATTGCTAGCCTTAGAAATGAAAATGAGAAATTAATTGCTAAGGCTAAGGATTTTGATGTTTGCAATGCTACTATTTCCGACCTTAGAACTAAAAATGATATGTTGCATGCTAAGGTTGTTGAACTTAAAACTTGCAAAACCTCTACATCTCATGTTGAGCATGTTTCCATTTGTACTAGATGTAGAGACATTAATGTTGATGCTATCCATGATCACCTAGCCTTAATTAAACAACAAAATGATCACATAGCTCAACTTAATGCTAAAATTAGAGAGCATGACTTAGAAAATGAAAAATTTAAATTGGCTAGAAGCATGCTCTATAATGGGAGACGCCCGGGCATTAAGGACGGCATTGGCTTCCAAAGGGGAGACAATGTCAAAATTAATGCCCCTCCTAAGAACTTGTCTAACTTTGTTAAGGGCAAGGCTCCCATGCCTCAGGATAACGAGGGTTACATTTTGTACCCTGCCGGGTATCCTGAGAGTAAAATTAAGAAAATTCATTCTAGGAAGTCTCACTCTGGCCCTAATCATGCTTTTATGTATAAGGGTGAGACATCTAGATCTAGGCAACCAACCCATGCCAAGTTGCCTAGAAAGAAAACTATTAATGCATCAAATGATCATGCCATGTCATTTAAAACTTTTGATGCATCTTATGTTTTAACTAACAAATCCGGCAAGGTAGTTGCCAAGATTGTTGGGGGCAAACACAAGGGCTCCAAGACTTGTGTTTGGGTACCCAAAGTTCTTGTATCTAATGCCAAAGGACCCAAAACCGTTTGGGTACCTAAAACAAAGAACTAAACTTGTTTTGTAGGTTTATGCATCCGGGGGCACAAGTTGGATACTCGACAGCGGGTGCACAAACCACATGACCGGGGAGAAAAGGATGTTCTCCTCATATGAGAAAAACCAAGATCCCCAACGAGCTATCACATTCGGGGATGGAAATCAAGGTTTGGTCAAAGGTTTGGGTAAAATTGCTATATCTCCTGACCATTCTATTTCCAATGTTTTTCTTGTAGATTCATTAGACTACAATTTGCTTTCCGTATCCCAATTATGTCAAATGGGCTACAACTGTCTTTTTACTGATATAGGTGTTACTGTCTTTAGAAGAAGTGATGATTCAATAGCTTTTAAGGGAGTGTTAGAGGGTCAGCTATACTTAGTAGATTTTAATAGAGCTAAACTCGACACTTGCTTGATTGCTAAGACTAACTTGGGTTGGCTCTGGCACCGCCGACTAGCCCATGTTGGAATGAAGAATCTTCACAAGCTTCTAAAGGGAGAACACATTTTGGGACTAACCGATGTTCATTTTGAGAAAGACAGGATTTGTAGCGCATGCCAAGCTGGGAAGCAAGTTGGGATACATCATCCACACAAAAATATCATGACTACCGACAGGCCACTGGAGCTCCTACATATGGATCTATTCGGCCCGATCGCTTACATAAGCATCGGCGGTAGTAAGTATTGTCTTGTAATTGTGGATGATTATTCTCGCTTCACTTGGGTATTCTTTTTGCAGGAAAAATCACAAACCCAAGAGACCTTAAAGGGATTCTTGAGACGGGCTCAAAATGAGTTCGGCTTAAGGATCAAGAAAATTAGAAGCGACAATGGGACGGAGTTCAAAAACTCTCAAATAGAAGGCTTTCTTGAGGAGGAGGGCATCAAGCATGAGTTCTCTTCTCCCTACACTCCACAACAAAATGGTGTAGTGGAAAGGAAGAATCGAACTCTATTGGACATGGCAAGAACCATGCTTGATGAGTACAAGACACCAGATCGGTTTTGGGCCGAGGCGGTCAACACCGCCTGCTACGCCATCAACCGATTATATCTTCATCGAATCCTCAAGAAGACATCCTATGAACTCCTAACCGGTAAAAAGCCCAATATTTCATATTTTAGAGTTTTTGGTAGCAAATGTTTTATACTTGTTAAAAGAGGTAGAAAATCTAAATTTGCTCCTAAAACTGTAGAAGGCTTTTTACTAGGATATGACTCAAACACAAGGGCATATAGAGTCTTTAACAAGTCCTCAGGACTTGTTGAAGTTTCTTGTGACGTTGTGTTTGATGAGACTAACGGCTCTCAAGTAGAGCAAGTTGATCTTGATGATGTAGGTGAAGAACAGGCTCCATGCATAGCGCTAAGGAACATGTCCATCGGGGATGTGTGTCCTAAGGAATCCGAAGAGCCTCCAAATGCACAAGATCAACCATCCTCCTCCATGCAAGCATCTCCACCAACTCAAGTTGAGGATGAGGCTCAAGATGTTGAACAAGAAAATCAAGAAGATGAGCCACCTCAAAATGACGGCAACGATCAAGGGGGAGATTCAAATGATGAAGACAAGGAGGATGAACAACCAAGGCCGCCACACCCAAGAGTCCACCAAGCAATCCAACGAGATCACCCCGTCGACACCATCCTCGGCGACATTCATAAGGGGGTAACTACTCGATCTCGTGTTGCTCATTTTTGTGAACATTACTCGTTTGTTTCCTCTATTGAGCCACACAGGGTAGAGGAAGCACTTCAAGATTCGGATTGGGTGATGGCAATGCAAGAGGAGCTCAACAACTTCACGAGGAACGAGGTATGGCACTTAGTTCCACGTCCTAACCAAAATGTTGTAGGAACCAAGTGGGTTTTCCGCAACAAGCAAGACGAGCATGGTGTGGTGACTAGGAACAAAGCTCGACTCGTGGCCAAGGGATATTCACAAGTCGAAGGTTTGGATTTTGGTGAAACCTATGCACCCGTAGCTAGGCTTGAGTCAATTCGTATATTATTAGCCTATGCTACTTACCATGGCTTCAAGCTTTATCAAATGGACGTGAAGAGTGCTTTCCTCAATGGACCAATCAAGGAGGAGGTCTATGTTGAGCAACCTCCCGGCTTTGAAGACAGTGAGTATCCTAACCATGTTTATAGGCTCTCAAAGGCGCTTTATGGGCTCAAGCAAGCCCCAAGAGCATGGTATGAATGCCTTAGAGATTTCCTTATTGCAAATGGCTTCAAAGTCGGCAAGGCCGATCCTACTTTGTTCACTAAAACTCTTGACAATGATTTGTTTGTATGCCAAATTTATGTTGATGATATCATATTTGGGTCTACTAACAAATCTACATGTGAAGAATTTAGTAGGATCATGACACAGAAATTCGAGATGTCGATGATGGGGGAGTTGAAATATTTCTTAGGATTTCAAGTCAAGCAACTCCAAGAGGGCACCTTCATTAGCCAAACGAAGTATACTCAAGACATTCTAAGCAAATTTGGAATGAAGGATGCCAAGCCCATCAAGACACCCATGGGAACTAATGGACATCTCGACCTCGACACGGGAGGTAAGTCCGTGGATCAAAAGGTATACCGGTCGATGATTGGATCATTGCTTTATTTATGTGCATCTCGACCGGACATTATGCTTTCCATTTGCATGTGTGCAAGATTTCAAGCCGACCCTAAGGAATCACACCTTACGGCCGTAAAACGAATCTTGAGATATTTGGCTTTTACTCCTAAGTTTGGGCTTTGGTACCCTCGGGGATCCACATTTGATTTGATTGGTTATTCGGATGCCGATTGGGCGGGGTGTAGGATTAATAGGAAGAGCACATCGGGGACTTGCCAGTTCTTGGGAAGATCCTTGGTGTCATGGGCTTCAAAGAAGCAAAATTCGGTCGCTCTTTCTACCGCCGAAGCCGAGTATATTGCCGCAGGCCATTGTTGCGCGCAATTGCTTTGGATGAGGCAAACCCTGCGGGACTACGGTTACAAATTAACCAAAGTCCCTTTGCTATGTGACAATGAGAGTGCAATCAAAATGGCCGACAATCCCGTCGAGCACAGCCGCACTAAGCACATAGCCATTCGGTATCATTTTCTTCGGGATCACCAACAAAAGGGGGATATCGAGATTTCTTACATTAACACTAAAGATCAATTAGCCGATATCTTTACCAAGCCGCTTGATGAACAATCTTTTACCCGACTTAGGCATGAGCTCAATATTCTTGATTCTAGGAATTTCTTTTGCTAAACTTGCACACATAGCACATGAATATACCTTTGATCATGTCTCTTTTATATATGCTATGACTAATGTGTTTTCAAGTATATTTCAAACCAAGTCATAGGTATATTGAAAGGGAATTGGAGTCTTCGGCGAAGACAAGGCTTCCACTCCACTTCACTACTCATTCTTCGCCGTCGCTCCGCATCACTCTCCAACTTTGGTATAATCTTCACTCATTCATTTCATGACCAAAGGGGGAGATAATACTTCATTGGGCTCTAATGATTCCGTTTTTGGCGATTCATGCCAAAGGGGGAGAAAGCGTGAGCCCAAAGCAAAAGGACCGCACCACCACCTAATTTTTTAAATTTGATGATTTTCATTGGTAAATTTCAAAATTGGTATCTCTTTATGTTCTAAAGGGGGAGGAAATAGTATTTCAAAATGATAAATCAAAAAACCCTCTTGAACACTAAGAGGAGGATCTCATTTAGGGGGAGTTTTGTTTAGTCAAAGGAAAAGCATTTTGGAACAAAGGAAGAAACTTTCAAATCTTGAAAATGCTTTGCAAAATCTTATTCATTTACCTTTGTCTATCTTGCAAAATGACTTTGAAAAGGATTTACAAAAGAGTTTGCAAAAACAAAACTTATGGTGCAAATGTGGTCCAATATGTCAAAAAAAAAAAACAAAGAAACTATCCATGCGCATCACATAAGTATTTATATTGGCTCAATTCCAAGCAACCTTTGCACTTACATTATGGGAACTAGTTCAATTATGCACTTCTATATTTGCTTTGGTTTGTGTTGGCATCAATCACCAAAAAGGGGGAGATTGAAAGGGAATTAGGCTTACACCTAGTTCCTAAATAATTTTGGTGGTTGAATTGCCCAACACAAATATTGGACTAACTAGTTTGCTCTAGTGCATAAGTTATACAGGTGCAAAAGGTTCACATTTAGCCAATAAAAAGACCAAGTGTTGGATTCAACAAAGGAGCAGCAAGGCAACCGAGGGCACCTCTGGCTGGAGGCACCGGACTGTCCGGTGTGCACCGGACATGTCCGGTGCGGCCAGAGGACTTCAACTCAAACTCTTCGCCCTCGGGAATTCTCGGAAGCCGGCGCGCTAAAATTTACCGGACTGTCCGGTGTGCACCGGACATGTCCGGTGCTCCAAGGAAACGCGGCCTCCGGAACTCGCCAGCCTCGGGTTCGCTCGGCAGCCGCTCCGCTAAAATTCACCGGACTGTCCGGTGTGCACCGGACTGTCCGGTGTACCAGCGGAGCAACGGCTCCCTGCGGCGCCAACGGCTCCCTGCGGTGCATTTAATGCGCGCGCAGCGCGCGCAGACGTCAGGCTCGCCCATGCCGGTGCACCGGACATCAAACAGTACATGTCCGGTGTGCACCGGACACCCAGGAGGGCCCAGAAGTCAGGAGCTCCAACGGTCAGAATCCAACGGCAATGGTGACGTGGCAGGGGCACCGGACTGTCCGGTGTGCACCGGACTGTCCGGTGTGCCATCGAACAGAGGCCTCCAGCCAACGGTCACTTTTGGTGGTTGGGGCTATAAATACCCCAACCACCCCACATTCATTGCTATCCAAGTTTTCCAACTCTCAACCACTTACAAGAGCTAGGCATTCAATTCTAGACACATACAAAGAGATCAAATCCTCTCCAATTCCACTCAAGCCCTTAGTGACTAGCGAGAGAGATTTGTCGTGTTCTTTTGAGCTCTTGCGCTTGGATCGCTTTCTTTCTTTCTCATTTGTTCTTGAGATCATCACTCAATTGTAACCAAGGCAAGAGGCACCAATTGTGTGGTGGCCCTTGCGGGGAAGCTTTGTTCCCGTTTGATTGAGAAGAAGAGAAAGCTCACTCGATCCGTGGGATCGTTTGAGAGAGGGAAGGGTTGAAAGAGACCCGGCCTTTGTGGCCTCCTCAACGGGGAGTAGGTTTGCGAGAACCGAACCTCGGTAAAACAAATCCTTGTGTCACACTCTTATTTGCTTGCGATTTGTTTTGCGCCCTCTCTTGCGGACTCATTTCTTTATTGCTAACGCTAACCCGGCTTGTAGTTGTGATTATTTTTTGTAAATTTCAGTTTCGCCCTATTCACCCCCCCCCTCTAGGCGACTATCAATTAGCAGGAGGCACTCGCGTTGGGGTCGCTCATCGACGACGAGAAGAAACTTGGCGACTACCAGTTCGACCTCTAGAAACAGTCCTACGTGGTTGCATGTGCCACTATGTATGATAAGCTCCGGCGCAGCCGCCGCTTGGACGCGGTGTAGAGCGGCTGCTCCGTGTTGTCCATCGTCAAGCAGGGGGACCTCATGGTCGTCGCCAACGTCGGCGACTCTCGGGTTGTTCTGGGCACCGCATTCGACGACGAGGCCATCACGTCGTCCAGCTCATCGTCCACCTGAAGCCCAACCTACCACGTAAGTCGGTATTGACCGGCCATGAATTCTTGTGCGCTGGGACGATGGTCGTTGCTGACGTTGTGTGAGTGTCCTTGAACATGATGTATGTAGAGGAGTAGCGCATCCGGTGGTGCAACGACCAGGGGTACTACCTTGCTGATGAGCCCGGGATGCACTTCGTTTTACAGCCTAGCCAAGAATCGCCAGTACTCGGTATGTCACGCGTGTTCGACGACTACTATATCGAGGACTGTGGCATCATCTTGGCGCCGGAGGTGACGCAGAGGAGGACCGACAACAATGACCAGTTCGTCATCCTCGCCACCGTTGGGGTAGCTTTTGTGCCGACTTGCCTTTAATTCTCTTCGCAAACGCACACACTTGCCTTTTTTGTTTAAGCAAAAGCGTATGGTGGTTCGTGTCTGATGACTAACGATGTACGAGGGAATTTCTTCCGGCATGTGTGGAACGTACTCTCTAATGATGAGACCATGCAAATCGTGACATATATTGAAGTCTGCATGATACTGATGGTGCAATGTAGTGATGAAACAGATAGATTAAAATAACAAAAATTATGTATGGCCAGAATCACAAATTGATTATGAAACATTTTCTCATAACGGTGTAACACACATTTTGTATATAAGTTATCGTATTATATTGGTATTATATATTCCCGTTGCAACGCACGAGTACTTAGCTAGTCTTGTAAATTATAAGAGGTAGATAGTAGCTCAATAGAAACTAATCCCTTCATTCTAAACTATAAGTCATTTTGACTTCTCTATATATATAGAGAGAACATATGTTGAGACACGTAAGAAATGAACATATTATCTATAAAGCAAAAATAATTTCAATTTAAATAAATCTAAACATCACAATATTTTCGGTTCTATAACCCCTTGCTTAATTTGGAGGCGGAATTGTCCCCCAGGTATTCTACTTTTTTTTTAAAAAAAAAAGTAAAATAACTCGAGTTTGGCCAAATCGTGACATGGTACACATGAAGATGAAGATAGGGTTTGAGTGTGTGATTTCGTAGGGCTAAGAGTGCACGCCTATTTGTGTTGCATGTAATTCGGGGCAAAAGAAGGGAAAAAAAAGGAGTGCTGCGTTAAAGAATGTATCCATGTCTCAGTGGATTTACATTTAGGCCTGCAGCGAGCAGCGATTTAAAAAAAACAAAATTCCATTCATATTTTGCAGTGCAAAAAAAAAAAGGCATTTCTCCACGGCGCCCCGGCGTTTGCACGCGTGGCGAGATGGCGCCATGAAACCGGGGAGAGACGCTCGTGGTCGCCTCCATTTCTCCTCACTTGCCGCTAGCCGCTACCTAGCTCGTGGTCGATGTCGATGACCAATAAAAGAAACTTCAGATCGGCTCCTGCATGCTGGGAAATAGAATAGAAAGAGGCTAGATTTGAGGTCGCTGCGTTCCCACCACCCTCTCCACTTCTGAATTGAAGAACCTACGATCCGTTCCACAACCGGGCAGCGGTTTGTTCCGTGCTGCAAATTAGATCGATAGGCCTCTCAGCGTTTCGCCGTCGGTTGGTTCCCGGAGCCGCGCCGTTTCTCGACCCGGTGATGTTTCTTGATCCCCACCTTACTTGCTGGCCCAATTTTGTTTCAGGTTTCATTGACGACGTTGCAGTGCTCAGGTTTTCGATTTCGACTTTTGAATCGCTCTGAAACTGCTTGCGTGCGGGCGTTCGTGTGTGTCTGACTCTCTGTTCATGAGTTCATCGCTTGTTCAGATTCCTCTCTTTCTCTGTTTTCTCTGGACATCACGGTTTCTGACGTCTCGGCATCCTTGTTGCATGAATCTGCAGGCAGTGTGATCCCGGACTGTGCATGAGCTAGCTGAAAAGGGAGGGGGGTTCCAGAGATGCCGTTGTTCGAACGGGATCGCTACCAGAGGCTGGACGGCGGGGGCGCCCGGAGGCCGCCGCCGCCGCCGTCGTCGTTCTGCTCGTCGGCAACCGTCGTCGTCTTCGTGGCGCTCTGCCTCGTCGCCGCGTGGATGATGGCGTCGTCCAACAACATCGCCGTCACCGTAACGCCAGAGAACAACTCGGGGGCCAAGGACCAGGACGGGTCCGTCGACGTTGGCGGCGACACGCGGCAGGCGAGCGACGAGGTGGCGGACACTGGCAGCGGCACCGGCACGCAGTCGACGGAGGTGAGTGGGGACGCAGGCAAGAAAGATGATCGTAGCGGTGGCGACGCTTCGCAGAAGAAGGAGGACGCTGATGGGGACACCGACAACAAAGATGGTGGCGACGCTTCGCAGACGAAGGAAGGCGCTGATGGCGACACCGGCAACAACAAGGACGACGGCACTGGCGCCACGCAGACGGCCGAACCTGTCACTACTGTCGGCAACGACGTCAACCAGAGCGACGTCACGGGGAGAACGGATGCGACAGCCAACGGCACTACCAGAGGCACGGACGCAGAGGACTCCGGAGAGCCAGACAGCGGCACCGTTGCCGAAGGCAACACACCGGCCAGGAACCAGACTTTCTCCGACGAGAACGGCAAGACGGAGGGCGGCGAGGTGGCGAAGCCGGAGGACCCCGACAAAAAAGTCGAGCAGAGCGCCGAGCAGACGGCGATCGATGACAACACTACCACAAGCGGACAGGATCAGGACGAGAACAACACCGACAAGAACACCAACGAAACCGGTGGCCAGTCTGACAAGAGGGAGGAGGCGTCCACTGACGACAAGAGCACCGGCGGCCAGGCTGACAACACTACTGTACAGGAGGCATCCACCACTGATGATAACAGCACCGGCGGCCAGGCTAACAATAGCACCAAGGAGACACCGACAGAATCAATTGGCGGTGACGACGGCACGGCCCAGAACCAGACGAGCTTCGACGACATGAATGGCAGTACGGACGGCGCGCAGCCCATGAAAGAAGACGGGAAGGTCGCCGAGAAGAGCTCCGATGTAACTGCCAGCGGCGGCAAGGTGGAAAGCACAGACGACGACGCGACAACCGGCGCGGCGTCAAACAACGCAACTTCCGGAGGCCAGAACGTCGCGGCCGAGACCATGGCATTTGCAGCCGCGGATGATGGCGCTAACGGCAACATCACTGAAAACAGCTACGCAACGAATAGCAGCGCCACGACTGAAGGGAAGATACCGACGGCTGGAGAAGGAGACGTGGCAGAGAAAGCCGACCTACTGCCGAGCGGGCAGGCGGAGCTGCTGAACGAGAAGGCGTCGGCGGTGGCGGAGAACGGCGCGTTCCCGACCCAGGCGGCGGAATCGAGCGAGGAGAAGGAGGCGCTCGCAGGCAAGAACAAGAAGAAGAACCAGAAGAAAAAGAAGCAGAAGAGCAAGGACCAGGGCGCCGCCTCTGGCGAGACGGCAGAGGGGAAGGAGACGTACGCCCACACCTGGAAGCTCTGCAACGCGAGCACCGGCGCGGACTACATCCCGTGCCTGGACAACGAGGCGGCCATCAAGAAGCTCAAGAGCACCAAGCACTACGAGCACCGGGAGCGGCACTGCCCCGCCGACGCGCCGGCGTGCCTCGTACCGCTCCCGGAGGGCTACCGGCAGCCGATCCCGTGGCCATACAGCCGCGACAAGATCTGGTACCACAACGTGCCGCACACTATGCTGGCGTCCTTCAAGGGGCACCAGAACTGGGTGAAGGTCTCCGGCGAGCACCTGACGTTCCCCGGCGGCGGCACGCAGTTCAAGCACGGCGCGCTGCACTACATCGAGGTGATCGAAGAGGCGCTCCCGGAGGTGGCGTGGGGCCGCCGCAGCCGCGTGGTGCTCGACGTCGGCTGCGGCGTCGCCAGCTTCGGCGGCTTCCTGTTCGACAAGGACGCGCTGACCATGTCGTTCGCGCCCAAGGACGAGCACGAGGCGCAGGTGCAGTTCGCGCTGGAGCGCGGCATCCCGGCCGTCTCCGCCGTGATGGGTACCAAGCGGCTCCCCTTCCCCGGCAACGCCTTCGACGTCGTCCACTGCGCCCGGTGCCGGGTGCCGTGGCACATCGAGGGCGGCACGCTGCTGCTCGAGGTGAACCGCCTCCTCCGGCCTGGCGGCCTCTTCGTGTGGTCGGCGACGCCCGTGTACCAGAAGGTGCCGGAGGACGTCGAGATCTGGCACGGTGGGTTGGGTACCCGCTTGCTGCTTCCAATGTGTCATGCCTGGAGCAATTTGCATTGGTTGATTTGGTACTATATCCCCTGATCCCGTTCCTGTTTGAAGCAGCGATGGCGGCGCTCACCAAGTCCATGTGCTGGGAGATAGTGAAGAAGACGAGCGACACGGTGGACGAGACCGCCATGGTGGTGTTCAAGAAGCCGACGAGCAACGAGTGCTACGACGCGAGGACGCGCGCGGAGCCGCCGCTCTGCGGGGCCTCCGACAACCAGGACGCGGCGTGGAACGTCACCCTGCGGCCGTGTATGCACCGGGTGCCCACCGACGCGTCCGCCCGCGGCTCGCGGTGGCCGACGCAGTGGCCCCAGCGGCTGGCGACGACGCCCTACTGGCTGAGCGCCGACCAGATGGGCGTCTACGGCAAGCCCGCGCCCGCCGACTTCGCCGCGGACCAGGAGCTCTGGAGGAAGGTAGTCGACAACTCGTACCGCGACGGCATGGGCATCGACTGGAAGAACGTCCGGAACGTCATGGACATGAGAGCCGTCTACGGAGGGTGCGTAGCGTAGGAGACATCTCACTCTCAGACTCGCCACCATCGTCTTTGAGTACTCGTGCGTGTGGAAAGCTCCATGGGTCATTCTCACCGTCATCGGTCGTCGTCGTCGATCGGCAGGTTTGCGGCGGCGTTGTCGGACATGAAGGTGTGGGTGATGAACGTGGTGACCGTGGACTCGCCGGACACGCTGCCAGTCATCTACGAGCGCGGGCTGTTCGGGATGTACCATGACTGGTGCGAGTCCTTCAGCACTTACCCGAGGTCGTACGACCTCGTCCACGCCAACCACCTCTTCTCCAAGCTGAAGAGTAGGTGAGTGAGGTCATGCACGGCACAGCTCATGCCCGCGCGAGCGTTACAGCCTTACAGGTACACTCGTCTCGTCCCTGCTGCAGGTGTAAGCTGCTGCCGGTGATCGCCGAGGTGGACCGAGTCCTGAGGCCGGAGGGGAAGCTCATCGTCCGCGACGACATGGCGACGGTCGAGGAGGTCCAGAGTATTGCGATATCGTTGCACTGGGAGGTGAGGATGACCGTGTCCAAACAGGGGCAGGGGCTGCTCTGCGTCAGGAAGACGATGTGGCGGCCCACGCAAGTCGAGGCGCTGAGCTAGTGTAAGTTCATGGTGATGGCTGCTGATGTTCTTGTTCTTCCTAGCAAAACACAGAATAACCAAGATAGCCATTGGGTGGTATACTACCGAGTTTCGTTGTTGTAACCTGTTATTAGCAGCTAAAGTATTAGCTCTATTTACAACTTGACTTGAGTGCTGTTGGGGAAACTGAAGATGGCGATTTGAAACTGCAAAATCATGAGCCCTATGCACTCTCCCATACATTTCACGAGCGTAGAACGTGGAATTAAAGGCGCATCTGTGTGTGTTGAGTGCTTTCAGTATACGCAGGGCCAAAAGCCTTTGGTATATGGCTATGTTTAGAACAGCCGCTGCTTATTGAAAAAATAACTAACTAATAAGCTGCTGCAGAAGGTGTCTGTTTAGCATAGATTCTGATTAAATCTGTGAAGCTAAAAATAAGTTGTGCCAAACAAGGCCTATATATACATGTCCGTGTGTGCGCTAAACATATCCTTCTTTAATAGCTTCTTCAATGTGCTAATTCCTATATGAGCCAGCTTTCTACGTCATAGCCACCTAAGCGAAGACTTGATGAATAGGCATGTCTTCAAGCTGGCATATTCGGAATTGAAGTCCACTAGATATAAGTTGGTGTATCTAAAGCCCTTGAATATGACTTGATTATTGTTCTCTTTGACGCACCAACTTATTTCTTGATAAATAAATATTACAAGCCAAGGTCACAAAATTGTCCTATGGATAGCAAGCTGAAGCGCAACGAAGAAAGATATAGCCACTTTTCTCAATTCTTTAGCTCTGCTCTTTGAGTTATCTCTAAATGTAATATTTTCTTGGTCATCTACTTCTTAATTTAGTGAGGTGAACATAAAAGCACCATCTACCATATGTTGTGTGAAACTCTAATAATTCATCTATCAAGTTTAGAGAACCGGAGTTTATTAGGTTTGTAGAGTTAATTGACCTACTTGAGAATACAGGTACCCTAATAAATTAATTTTACTCTTTTTTATCTCAGCTTTAGGAGTAGCTTTACTTATTTTCGTGAAAGATTTTTGTAAAATAGCTCCTAAAATAATGAAATGTTTGTAATATCTTTGATTTTTTTTCATTTCCTTATTTTTTTCTTTCTTTTCGTGGTCCGCTTTCCAATCCTTATCTTCTTCGAGTCCTAAGGCTTCAAGACGTTTAGGAGTTTAGGATGTTTGGTTTCGGGGACTAAAATCCGTGTCATATCAGATGTTTGAACGACTATTACGAGTATTAAATATAGTCTAATTATAGAACTAGTTATACGGTTGAAGACTAAACGTCGATACAATTTATAAACCCTAGTATAGAGTTCCCATGGCACATATCATTGAGAATGTTAAAGGAACCCTTTTGGGTGGTGTGAGTTATTCATAAGACATGTTTTCTTGCAAATAAATACTAAATACCAACATATGAACTCGTGCATCATGCTGGACTTCTTTTGTTTGCGCATTGAATGATAATAATAGTGTCTCTAATAAAAGTATAATAATGATTTGAAAATTCAGATTTATCCCAAAGGCACAATTTAGGAACAATTAGAAATGGCATAAAAAAGGAAAGAAGGAGATAATATAAAATATAAAACAAAATTTATGAACAAATAAACTCAACCATACTGGTATGATTAGAATCTATCTTTAAAATTGAGTACAAAATTCAAAGTCATCCTTGAAATTCAAAATTGGAAATTGAAAATAAGAGGAGAAAAAAATCAAAGAAAAAGGAAGGAATTCTAACCTAATTGGGTCGTGGCAAGCAATTTGGCCCAACTTACTTCTCTCCACGCGGCCCAGCCGTGATGACCGCGTGCACTCGGTTTCAGTCGCCGACCGGTGGGCCCGACACGTCAGACTCACCCCACCCGTCCACTTGATTCCGCATCTGGCTGACTAGTGGGGGCCAACGGTCGGACTCTCCCCCTTGCGCTGCTCGTAACAAACTCACCGACGTGGGCGCGGAGATCTCGTCGGCGGGCCAACATTGCAGACTCCTTCCCCGCCTTACACTATAAGAGCACGCTCCTCGCGACCCGTTCCTGCCCCTGCCATTGTCTCACGCGAGCCCAGCCTCCCAGAACAACCGACATCGCCATTGCCGAGCCACAGAAGCTTTGATTTCCGCCGTCGCCGCCTGTGAATCTCGCCAACCCGCCTTGTCTACCCTCTGCGATAGGTCGGGGCGATCCGCCTGGGTCTGTGGATCGTGTCCGTGGCGGATTGGGGCCGGAGAGCCTCGGTCGTTGATGGAATTACTCGCCAGAGTTGTGTCTCCGCCGCGTTTCCGCCGTGCGCCGCGTCTGTGCTCAACCATCGTCCGTTTCTGGTAAGTAAACCCTGTGCCATACTCGCTCTGGCTCCGTGGTAGTGTAGCACCTAGCGTATTAGGGTTTTGCGCACTGGAGCCATGGATCTACCTACTCCGGCAAGGCCTCCGCCGTGCACTGGGCGCCGCCGCCGCGTTCAGTGTCGGATTGGGGGAGACGGCTCTCAGCCGTTCATCCTGGACTCAATGGTCAGGATTAGATTGTAGAATACCTCTTCGCGTTTTAGATCTAGACCGTTGGATGCGATCAAGCGGTCGAGGATGGGTCTAGGGCACTTTAAATCAGCGTCGTTGATTTCTAATCCAATGCATAGCATTGCATACCGATTTGGATGGGAATTTGATTTAATCTGGAACGCTCACACTCGATCGGACGACTGTGAGCGCACCGTACCCCTTCGGCCTTGTAACTTTGCGTAAGAGACCTCGCGTTTACCCGAAATAAACCCGCCATCCAGAGCAACAACGCTCTGAGTCTCGGGAGTAGTTGTGGAATAGCCCCTGGGTTTCTCTGAATTTGAGGCCCAGTCCAGTGGCGTGTAAAAATGAATAAATAAATTAGAAAATAGGTTTTTATTATATAAATGAGTGCTAGAACTTCAATAATTCATAGAAAATTCATATGAGCTCCAAATTACTCCATTCCAATTTCTAAAATTTTGTAATTTTATTGTCTATCACTTAGAGTCTCTGTTTTGTCATGAAAGCAATAAGAAAATTAATTTCCCACTTAATCCTATTTTAAGCACATAAAACCTTTGGAAATTCATATCTTAAAATCTGTAACTCCAAAAATTATGATTTTTGTTCCTAGGATTCTATTTTAATATGTAGATTATTACTGTGTATTTTGTTTACATGTTTGGTGTGATGTTCATTTTCTCTATATACTGTGCTTGTTTGTATTATGGCGAGTAGAAGAGCCTGTGACTGAGGATCCTGGTGAGCAGCAGATAGAAGTAGCTGAGCAGGAGCTCATTGAAGGCAAGTTGTGCCCTTGACCACTTTTTACCCAATAATGTTCTTTAATAGCATTTATTCATGCATAGGTTTAATTTTGATGGGACCTGATAGGTCACCCTAGATTGTTTATCTCATTACCTTGTTTACCCCTAAATCACATGGGTAGGTTGCTATTGCTTTACATGGTTTTGGGTTAATCATTTATTATATCTATGTTCCAATTCTTTTGTTATTCTATTTATGTTCATGTCAAGATCACTAATATTAATTGGAACATAGAGCTTAACTTGAGAAACACGTGCCACCACAAGGGTTTAATGGGATGCCCTTGGCTGACTAATTAGGAAAGCTAGTGGAAGACTACCTTACCCGAAAGGGGCAAGGGCAGAGGGGAGTTGTATGCAAGGAGGTTCTCGAGTTGATTTAGCTGCGATGTGGCGGTCAGACGGGGGATTCTTGCAAGTGCTCTTCCCATAAACTGTAGCGGGTTTTCGGAAGCTAGTGGAACTTTGTAAAGGCCTCGTATTGGATCCCTAGCCATTCACCTCGGTAGTGTCTAAGGGCCTTGCAAACCCTGGCGACATGGGATACATGACTTATGGGTAAAGGGTACAACCTCTGCATAGTGTAAAACTGGTATACTAGCCGAGCTCACGGTCATGAGCAGCTCAGGACTCTCTGATGATTAAATTATGGAACTTAAATTCAATTTGTCATTTGCATTGCATGGGTTTATTATTAGTTTTGTTCTATTTCTTTATTTAAGGTTTGATATTTACTTACACTTAGTAACTGCTAATAAAATTTTGACCAACTAATTAAAAGTAATGCTCAGCTTTAACCACTGTCATTGACTAGCCTTACACATCACATGAGCTCACACCTTTGTGAGTTCATGTCCACTGGTTCCCCACAACTTGTTGAGCTATGATCATGTGTGAGCTCACCCTTGCTGTCTCACACCCCCCACAGGAGAAGAACATGTGGTTCAGGAGGAGCCACAAGGTGAGGAGTTTGATCTGATCTAGGTGGCGTTTCTCAGTTGACATTGGCGCCAACGACGATCCTTAGTTCGTTTTATATTTATCTTTTATTTTGTAATAAGACTTCCGCTATGTAATAAATACTCTGATTATTGTGACATTTATCTCTATACACTCTGTTATTATATATGTTGTCTCCTTGGCGCATGTATGAGATGCACCTGGCTTTGTTCCTTAAAGCTGGGTGTGACAGAAGTGGTATCAGAGGAAATGTTGACTGTAGGACGAAACCTAGATAGAAATGGACAGACCCTTACCTACTTATCTTACTCTGATTCATTCCATACTTATCTCATCTTGATCCTATCTCACCTTTTGCTTTTCCACTCTGATTACTCTTATCTTTTCTACTCCAAGACAAGATGGATTTCACACCTTGGAATCCTACCACTATGATCTTTTTAAGAGATAGGGAACCTAAGACAAAATTAAAACTATTTTCTCTATTTAAAATGTTGGTTGATTGTTCTGATGATAAATGCCTGATTTGCTTCTTTGATTGATTGAATTATTATAGATGGACATCTTAGCATGTACCACCATAAGGTATTGAGTTAGCTTTAGTAGGTAAAACATTAATCTACTTAGCTAATAAATCCCCCAAAGTAACCTGATTTGTAAATACTTGCCTTGTCTACTGCTCTCTCTTACTATATGTATCTAAATCAGATGGTCAATACTAGGCGGGGTGGTGGAATTGATTTGCCTCCTAATCGACACACTCGGTGGATATATAGACAACCCCAGCCACAACCAGCAGGGATGAATCCTCCTAATCCTCCACCAGGCGGAGTTGACCCACTGATTGCAGCTCAGATGAGGATGATGCAACAAATAGCGGACAATATGGCAGATATGCGCGCTCAGATGCAGCAAGAACGCCAGGAGATGCGCCAGGAACGAGAAGAGATATGCCAGAAGTTGCGCCAGGAACGAGAGGAGATACGCCAAGAAAGGAGGGTGCAACAGCAGCTGCAACAGCAATTTCAACAACAACAGCAACAGCAACAAGTACCATTACCTCCTCCTCCACCACTAGTTCCACCCCGTGATAAGCATAGGGAGTTCATGAGTCATAAGCCACCGACGTTTGCAAGCTCTCCTGATCCACTAGACGCGGGTGATTGGCTGAAGTCCGTAGAGAAGATGTTGAACATTGCTCAATGCACTGACCGGGAGAAGGTTTTATATGCTTCTGGACGTCTGACAGGTCCTACTGCTGATTGGTGGGATTCATATACTGCTGCCCACGATGCTGCTGATACTATAACTTGGGCAGAGTTCAGTACGCAGTTCAGGAATTATCATATACCAGCTGGATTGATGAAGATTAAGAAGAAGGAATTTCTATCGTTGAAGCAAGAAAGTATGTCAGTCAGCGAGTACCGCGACAAGTTTATCCAGCTATCCAGGTATGCTCCAGATGAGGTTGCTGAAGATGAGAGGAAGCAGGAGCATTTTATTGAAGGACTTAATAGACCTCTGCAGTATGCTCTGGTGGCACATACATTCCCATCATTCTAGAGGCTGCTTGATAAGGCTCTAGCTATTGAACACAAGCGTGTTCAGCTGGGAGATTTGAAGAGAAAGGCTATATCTCAAGGACAAAGAAACAGTAGTCTACGTCCTCGCTACAGTTCACCCCAGGGTACACCAGTTCGCACTGGCGGAGGCTAGCGCCCAGTTCAGCAATCACCTCAGAGGACACCACCGCCTTGTCAGGCTACCCCCACTGGCACCCCGACGAAGTTTTTAGGACAGAGTGCAGGCACTACTTGTTTCAAGTGTGGGAAGATTGGACATTATGCAAATGTTTGCCCACAGAGGATTGCTACTACCCCAGTTCAAAATAGGCAGCAAACTCTAGGATCTAGCAAGGGATACTCTATTGCCAAGGTTAATCAAGTCAGCGTTGATGCTACTCCGGATGGTGCCGACATCGTACTTGGTATGTTTTACGTTAATGCTATTCCTGCAACCATATTATTTGATTCTGGTGCTACACATTCATTTTTGTCTGCTCGATATGCCAACACAAATGAGATACCACTGCTGAATATGAGAAAACCAATGATAGTAATTACACCTAAAGGGCCTGTTGAGGCAAATCAAATGACACGTAGATTGACATTAACAATTATGGGAAGAGAATTTGGAGCTACTGCTATAATATTAGAGGCAAGCAGTATTGTCAGTGTTTCGAAACCCGGGGGGTCCCTGGACCGACGAGTGAATTGTCGCCGCATGCCCCAGCCCAGATGGGTCGGCGCGAGGCGGAACGCGAAGGGGGGAAAAGCAGCCGGAGGGAGACAGGCGTGGGAGGTGGAACCCGCGGCCTTCGTGTTAGCCCCGCGCCCAGCTCGGGTGTGCTTGCAGTAGGGGGTTACAAGCGTCCACGCGGGAGGGAGCGAGCGGCCTTGCGCGAGCGCCGTCCCGTCCTTCTCCGCGCGACCAACCTCCTACTGCAAGCGCACCCGACCTGGGCGCGGGGCTAACACGAAGGCCGCGAGTTCCACCTCCCGCGCCTGTCTCCCTCCGGCTGCTTTTCCCCCCTTCGCGTTTCGCCTCGCGCCGACCCATCTGGGCTGGGGCACGCGGCGACAATTCACTCGTCGGTCCAGGGACCCCCCGGGTTTCGAAACACCGACAGTTGGCGCACCAGGTAGGGGCCTGCTGCGTGTAAGCGTGTTGACGAATAGCTTCCCGTCAAGCTCCAGATGGGCAGTCTCTAGCAACCTCTCCAGCCCAGGACGGTGCTCCGTTTCGGGAGTCTTGAGTTCATGTCCCTCGACGGTAGCTACGACATGGTACTTCTTCCCCCGCCGCGCGACAGCGACAATGGCGGTCGACAACCCGCCCGCCGGCGGGGAAATCGACGACGCCTTCCCCACGTGGTGGAAGGACGACATTCAGGCTTGTCCCGTCCCCTCCCCCGCTGACGGAGGAGGAGGTGGGGCAACCAAGGCCAAGCAGGAGGCGGCACCTCGTTGGCTGTCGAGCGAGTCGACGGCGCCGACGCCCCAACGGAGAGCGCGTCGGGCGTCGGCCTCGCGTCTGAGACGAAGACGAGCGCCGTCTCCCCACAACACACCAACCTCAAGCAAACGGACGACGCCAGCACGCTCGCGAAGGACTTGCTAGGCGTCACCCTCGTACCTGAGACGACGGTGCAGTCAAACCCTGACGTGACTTCGTCACCGCCCGTCGACCAAAAGGTACCGACCGATTCCCATCTCGCGCCTTTTGGATTCGGCCTCGACCCGCCAAGCAACTCCGCTTCGGTGGACATTCTCATAGAGGTGACTCCAAACCCTCCGGAGTATCGTATGCGGTCACCCTGGGACCGGATGACGGCCGTCTCGACCTACAGGCCCTCGGGGTCCGAGGAAGATGGCGAGCCTGACCTCTGTTGGGATTTCTCCGGACTTGGTAACCCCAGTGTCGTGCGGGACTTCATGACCGCATGTGACTACTGCCTTTCCGACTGTTCCGACGGTAGCCGCAGCCTCGGCGACGAGGACTGTGGTCCAAGTCGCGAATGTTTCCACGTCGATCTAGGGGGTCCCGGCGAAGGCAACCATCTTGGTATACTGGAGAACGGTGATCCCCCTAGGCCCGTGCCTCGCGTTGACATCCTTCGGGAGCTAGCTGTGGTCCCCATCCCGGCGGGGGGTCATGACCCACAGCTCGAGCAAATCCGCGAGATGCAGGCCAGGCTCGACGAGGGAGCAGGAACGCTTGAGCCGACCCACCGAGACATCGGGCAGGAATGGGCGGGCCAACCTCCGGCCGGAGAAGCGCGTCATCTCCACCAGGGCATCCAGCACCGCATTGCCGACGACGTCAGGGTAAGGCCACCACCGGTTTCCAGTGGAGTCGGCCAGAACCTGGCTGCAGCGGCAATACTTCTCCGCGCGATGCCGGAGCCATCAACCACCGAGGGGTGGCGTATCTAGGGAGAGCTCAAGAATCTCCTGGGGGACACCGCGGTCCGACGGGCCGAAAGCTCCGCCTCCCGAAGGCAGGGGTACCCCTCGGAACATCGCGCCGCGACTTCCCGATTCATGTGGGAAGCCTCGGTCCGCACCGGGCGCACGCGCAACACAGCGCCTGCGGCCCCGGGTCGCCTCGGCAACGAGCACCATCATCACAGCCGTCGGGCCCACCTCGACGAGAGGGTGCGCCGAGGCTACCACCCCAGGCGTGGGGGACGTTACGACAGCAGGGAGGATCGGAGTCCTTCGCCCGAACCACCCGGTCCGCAGGCTTTCAGCCGCGCCATACGACGGGCGCCGTTCCCGACCCGGTTCCGAACCCCGACTACTATCACAAGTACTCGGGGGAGACGAGACCGGAACTGTGGCTCGCGGACTATCGGCTGGCCTGCCAACTGGGTGGAACGGACGATGATAATCTCATCATTCGCAACCTCCCCCTGTTCCTCTCCGACACCGCTCGAGCCTGGCTGGAGCACCTGCCTCCGGGGCAGATCTCCAACTGGGACGACCTGGTCCAAGCCTTCACTAGCAATTTCCAAGGCACGTACGTGCGCCCTGGAAACTCTTGGGATCTCCGAAGCTGCCGCCAGCAGCCGGGATAGTCTCTCCGGGACTACATCCGGCGATTCTCAAAGCAGCGCACCGAGCTGCCCAACGTCACCGATTCGGATGTCATCGGCGCGTTCCTCGCCGGCACCACCTGCCGCGACCTGGTGAGCAAGCTGGGTCGCAAGACCCCCACCAGGGCGAGCGAGCTGATGGACATCGCCACCAAGTTCGCCTCTGGCCAGGAGGCGGTTGAGGCCATCTTCCGGAAGGACAAGCAGCCCCAGGGCCGCCCACCGGAAGATGTCCCCGAGGCGTCAACTCAGCGCGGCACCAAGAAGAAAGGCAAGAAGAAGTCACAAGCGAAACGCGATGCCGCCGACGCGGACCTTGTCGCCACCGCCGAGTACAAGAACCCTCGGAAACCTCCCGAAGGTGCCAACCTCTTCGACAAGATGCTCAAGAAGCCGTGCCCCTATCATCAGGGGCCCGTCAAGCACACCCTTGAGGAGTGTGCCATGCTTCGACGCCACTTTCACAAGGCCGAGCCACCCGCGGAGGGTGGCAAGGCTCTCGACGACGCTAAGAAGGAAGATCACAAGGCAGGAGAGTTCCCCGAGGTCTGTGACTGCTTCATGATCTACGGTGGGCAAGTGGAAAACGCCTCGGCTCGGCACCGCAAGCAAGAGCGTCGGGAGGTCTACTCGGTAAAGGTGGTGGCGCCAGTCTACCTAGACTGGTCCGACAAGCCCATCACCTTCGACCAGGCCGACCATCCCGACCATGTGCCGAGCCCGGGGAAATACCCGCTCGTTGTCGACCCCATCATCGGCAACGTCAGGCTCACCAAGGTCCTCATGGACGGAGGTAGCAGCCTCAACATCATCTACGCCGAGACCCTCGGGCTCCTGCGGATCGATCTGTCCTCGGTCCGGACGGGCGCTGCGCCTTTCCACGGGATCATCCCCGAGAAGCGCGTCCAACCCCTCGGACAACTCGATCTACCCGTCTGCTTCGGGACGCCCTCCAACTTTCGAAGGGAGACCCTCACGTTCGAAGTGGTCGGATTTTGAGGAACCTACCACGCAGTGTTGGGGAGGCCATGCTACGCCAAGTTCATGGCCGTCCCCAACTACACCTACCTCAAGCTCAAGATGTCGGGCCCCAACGGGGTCATCACCGTCGGGCCCACGTACCGACACGCGTACGAATGCGACGTGGAGTGCGTGGAGTACGCTGAGGCCCTCATCGCCGACCTGGAGAGCCTCTCTAGGGAGGCGCCAGACGTGAAGCGCCACACCGGCAACTTCGAGCCAGCAGAGACGGTTAAGTCCGTCGCTCTCGACCCCTGCAACGACGCCTCCAAGCAGATCCGGATCGGCTCCGAGCTCGACCCCAAATAGGAAGCAGTGCTCGTCGACTTTCTCCACGCAAACGCCGACGTTTTCTCGTGGAGTCCCTCGGACATGCCTGGCATACCGAGGGAAGTCGTCGAGCACTCGCTGGATATCTGAGCTGGAGCCCAACCCGTGAAGCAGCCTCTACGCTGATTCGACGAAGAAAAGCGTAGAGCCATAGGCGAGGAGATCCACAAGCTAATGGCGGCATGATTCATCAAAGAGGTATTCCATCCCGAATGGCTTGCCAACCCTGTGCTTGTGAGAAAGAAAGGGGGGAAATGGTGGATGTGTGTAGACTACACTGGTCTAAACAAAGCATGTCCGAAAGTTCCCTACCCTCTGCCTCGCATCGATCAAATCGTGGATTCCACTGCTGGGTGCGAAACCCTGTCTTTCCTCGATGCCTACTCAGGGTATCACCAGATCAGGATGAAAGAGTCCGACCAGCTTGCGACTTCTTTTATCACGCCCTTTGGCATGTACTGCTATGTTACCATGCCGTTTGGTTTGAGGAATGCGGGTGCAACGTACCAGCGATGCATGAACCATGTGTTCAGCGAACACATCGGCCGAACGGTCGAGGCCTACGTCGATGACATCGTAGTCAAGACGAGGAAAGCCTCCGACCTCCTTTCTGACCTTGAAGTGACATTCCGATGTCTCAAGGCGAAAGGCGTGAAGCTCAATCCCGAAAAGTGTGTCTTCGGGGTCCCCCGAGGCATGCTCTTGGGGTTCATCGTCTCCGAGCGGGGCATCGAGGCCAACCCGGAGAAGATCGCAGCCATCACCAGCATGGGGCCCATCAAGGACTTGAAAGGCGTATAGATGGTCATGGGATGCCTCGCGGCTCTAAGCCGTTTCATCTCGCGCCTCGGCGAAAGAGGCCTGCCTCTGTACCGCCTCTTAAGGAAGGCTGAGTGCTTTGCTTGGACCCCTGAGGCCGAGGAAGCCCTCGGGAACCTGAAGGCGCTCCTCACGAACGCGCCCATCTTGGTGCCCCCCACTGCCGGAGAAGCCCTCTTGATCTACGTCGCCGCGACCACTCAGGTGGTTAGCGTCGCGATTGTGGTTGAGAGACGAGAAGAGGGGCATGCATTGCCCATCCAGAGGCCAGTCTACTTCATCAGTGAGGTACTGTCCGAGACCAAGATCCGCTACCCACAAATTCAGAAGCTGCTGTACGCGGTGATCCTGACGCGACGGAAGTTGCGACACTACTTCGAGTCTCATCCGGTAACTGTGGTGTCATCCTTCCCCTTGGGGGAGATCATCCAGTCCCGAGAGGCCTCGGGTAGAATTGCAAAGTGGGCGGTGGAGATCATGGGCGAGACGATCTCGTTCGCCCCTCAGAAGGCCATCAAGTCTCAGGTCTTGGCGGACTTCGTGGCTGAATGGGTCGACACCCAACTCCCAACAGCTCCGATCCAACCGGAGCTCTAGACCATGTTTTTCGACGGGTCGCTGATGAAGACGGGGGCTGGCGCGGTCCTGCTCTTCATCTCGCCCCTCGGGAAGCACCTACGCTACGTGCTACGCCTCCACTTCCCGGCATCCAACAACGTGGCTGAGTACGAGGCTCTGGTAAACGGGCTACAAATCGCCATCGAGCTAGGGGTCCGATGCCTCGACGCTCGCGGTGACTCATAGCTCGTCATCGACCAAGTCATGAAGAACTCCCACTGCCGCGACCCGAAGACGGAAGCCTACTGCGATGAGGTTCGGCGCCTGGAAGACAAGTTCTACGGGCTCAAGCTCAACCACATTGCCCGACGCTACAACAAGACTGCGGACGAGCTGGCTAAAATAGCCTCAGGGCGAACAACGGTTCCCCCGGACGTATTCTCCCAAGACCTGCATCAACCCTCCGTCAAGACCGACGACACGCCCGAGCCCGAGAAGGCCTCGGCCCAGCCCGAGGCACCCTCGGCTCAGTCCAAGGTACCCTCGGCTCGGCCCGAGGCACCCTCGGCTCAACCCGAGGCACCCTCGGCTCGGCCCGAGGTACCCTCTGCCCCCGAGGGTGAGGCACTGCGCATCGAGGAGGAGCGGAGCGGGGTCATGCCTAATCAAAACTGGTAGGCCCCGTACCTGCAATATCTCCACTGAGGAGAGCTACCCCTCGACCAAGCCGAAGCTCGGCGGTTGGCGCGGCACGCCAAGTCGTTCGTCTTGCTGGGATATGGGAAGGAGCTCTACCACCACAGCCCCTCGGGCATCCTCCATCGATGCATTTCCATCGCCGAAGGCCAGGAGCTCCTACAAGAGATACACTTGGGGGCTTGCGGCCATCACGCAGCACCTTGAGCCCTTGTGGGAAATGCCTTCCGACAAGGTTTCTACTGGCCGACGGCAGTGGCCGACGCCACTAAAATTGTCCGCACCTGCGAAGGGTGTCAGTTCTACGCGAGGCAGACCCACCTGCCCGCTCAGGCTCTGCAGACCATACCCATCACCTGGCCGTTTGCTGTGTGGGGTCTGGACCTCGTCGGTCCCTTGCAGAAGGCACCCGGGGGCTACACGCACCTGTTGGTCGCCATCGACAAATTCTCCAAGTGGATTGAGGTCCGACCCCTAAACAGCATCAGGTCCGAACAGGCGGTGGCGTTCTTCACCAACATCATCCATCGCTTTGGTGTCCCGAACTCCATCATCACCGACAACGGCACCCAGTTCACCGGCAGAAAGTTCCTGGACTTCTGCGAGGATCACCACATCCGGGTGGACTAGGCCGCCGTGGCTCACCCCATGACGAATGGGCAGGTAGAACGTGCCAACGGCATGATTCTGCAAGGACTCAAGCCTCGGATCTACAATGACCTCAACAAGTTCGGCAAGCGATGGATGAAGGAGCTCCCCTCTATGGTCTGGAGTCTGAGGACAACGCCGAGCTGAGCCACAGGCTTCACACCGTTCTTTCTAGTCTATGGGGCTGAGGCCATCTTGCCCACAGACTTAGAATACGGTTCCCCGAGGACGAGGGCCTACGCCGACCAAAGCAATCAAGCTAATCGAGAAGACTCACTGGACCAGCTGGAATAGGCTCGGGACATGGCCTTACTACACTCGGTGCGGTACCAGCAGTCCCTGCGACGCTACCACGCCCGAGGGGTTCGGTCCCGAGACCTCCAGGTGGGCGACCTGGTGCTTCAGCTGCGACAAGACGCTCGAGGGCGGCACAAACTCACGCCTCCCTGGGAAGGGCCGTTCATCGTCGCCAAAATTCTGAAGCCCGGAACATACAAGCTGGCCAACAGTCAAGGCGAGGTCTACAGCAACGCTTGGAACATCCAACAGCTACGTCGCTTCTACCCTTAAGATGCTTCCAAGTTATTCGTACACCCCGTTCACACACAAAGTCTGGTCGTCAAGGAAGGGTCAGCCTTGCCTTGGCAAAGCCCGACCCTCCCTCGGGGCTAGAAGGGGGGAACCCCCTCTGCGTTGAAATTTTCCTCGAAAAAAGAAAAAAAACTTTTCTGCCAGAATGCCTTTCGTGCTTTTTGACTACTTCGAAAGTGGATCCTGAAAACGATGGAGTACACGTAAGCAGCCAAGGCTGACCGAGCCGAGGGACTCCTACGCCTCTAGGATACGGATACCTCACTCATCACCTTCTGCGATAAGTACTCGCGCTCGGATAAGTGATTCCGCGGACCGAACAAGACTTCACGCTCAAAAGCTCCTCTGCCGGAACGGTTTTTTAGGCCTTCTCGACTGCGTCGGTGACAGAACCCTATGGACGAGTAAGAGTGCGCGTAAGCGGCAAGGCCGACCGAGCCGAGGGACTCCTATGCCTCCGGGATACGGATACCTCACTCATCACCTTCCGTGAAAAGCAACTCTCGCCCGCACAAACAATTCTGTTACCGACAAATAAGTCCGGATACTCGAAACAAGAGGAAAAGGGACGCAACTTTACAACACGACGACAGTGTGTTTGGGCCTCGGCGGCCGCAGAAAACATACACACGCTACCAGACAACCCGATCCTGCAGGCTCGGACGTCGACAGTTGAAGGGGGCAGCAGCACCCTCGGCGTCAACTACACCTTCGGCGGGGTCTAACCTAGCCTCGGACGGCGACGCGGTTGGAGGATCCCCACACTGAAGGACGACATCAGCACCACACCCGGGCCATCGCCGCCAGGGTCTTCTCCAGGAATCTGGCTCGAGCAGACGGCTCGGCCGGCCACCCCGAGGCCTCGGCCAGCTGTCCCCCGAAGACATCAGCCCGGCTTGTGGCCTCAGCAACTCAACTCCGGCGTCGGTCCCGCCAGTGGACGACCCGGCCAGGCTCCGGCCGACCAAATCTTCTTTTCGAGCCAACTCTACCTCTGCCCGTGCTGACACCGCTACCTCCGGCTTCGGCTCATCGAAGGGCGGCCGAGGGGTTCCTTTAACTAAGCAAGAGAAGCCTCGGACAGCAAGGCCGACCGAGCCGAGGGACTCCTATGCCTCCGGGATACGGATACCTCACTCGTCACCTTCGCACGAGGCAACTCACGCTTGGTGAAGCGGTTCAGATAGTCGACAGGCGAGTCTTGGTGCTCGAAATGAAGGAAAAACACGGCTCCATGCCGAAGATACATACATGTTCAGGCCCCGACAGCCACAATGAACAAGAAACCGGCACTCAAAGTGCCATTACAAACGGAACTCTGGTTCCACCTCCGTAGGTACGAACAACCCCACACGATTGGGGGGCCTGCGGAGCAACAAAATGCCGACGGGTGGCTCGCCGTCGCTCGCTCTGGCAGCCGCGACAACGAGCCCCGCTCCGGGTGGCCGAACTGCAGCAGCGATGGCCTCAGGGCGGACGCCGCTGCAACCTTGACCTCGCCCACGCCGACGCTCGAGGGGCGAGGACAAGTACAAAGAACCGGAGGCCCGGAGCTCGGATGGTGGCGGTGATCCCGTCGGCGACGGGGACTTTTCGAGCCGCATCCACCTCGGCACCGACGACCGGAGCCGTCAGCCCATCGGTAGATCCCCACTCGGATCCTCCCGGATGAGCGGGGCACCAACCTCCACGCGGAGGCGCCGTACCGGTGCAAAGGCAGGACAGCCCCAGAACACGAACGCCGCCCTAGCGGCGCGCGATGTCTTGGGCGGTCCACCCGTGCGCACGGCGCGACAACCGCCCTTGCGGCAGGAGGGGGCACCTGGAGCCAAGCCGGCGAGCTCAACGTGCTGAAGCTGGTGACGCCCGCCGTCGACCAGCCCCGCGTTGTCGAAGTCCGCCCCACTCGCAGGGCCAGTGAGCGCCCTCTCCCTTGAATGTTGTAGGGGAGGCTGACCCACGAACCCGCGCGGGAGGTAGAGCTCCGGCTCAGCCCGGCCTCCACCCCAGCAAGGATGATGAACATCCTTAAAGCTAAGGGTGGAACCAAGATCGCAGCCCGGTTCGCTTCTCCCCACTATCAAGCTGGTGGCCACCATCTTGGGTGACCACCGGTGAGGGGATGCGACCGGGCTGCATGATGAAAATCCTTGAAGTCGAACGATGGCTGAAAGGTACCAACTTCCTCGAAGTTGCGTCCCTCTGACGACAAGATGGAAGGATTGCGGGCGTCCCCCATCCGGGGGCTCGGAAGGTGGAAAGACACGGTGCATAAGGGAGCGCGAAGACATGGTCGTCTTTCATGGGGGTCACCCTCCTTTTAAAGGCAACTCTCCCCACTTGCGTCCTCAGCCGTTGCGGGCTGAGTCTTCTCCAACACGCTCCAAGGTCCTCCCCCTACAGCACGAGGGCTGGGCCCCACGCGTCATGCAAGCTGGTCCAGGGCAGAAGGTGCCAAACCGCCGCGCGCAGGGCATGCAACTGCCCAGCGGTTACAAGCATTCCTCCACTTTCGCCCAGACCAACGGGTGAAAGGGTGGATAGCCATGCAGTCGGCATGCAACCGCGCCAAGTGGGCGTGCCCCTTCGACTCCAACGTGCCCAGCATGGAGGCCCAGGCCCACACGTCATGCAACCGGCGCGCCGGTTGCTACGTGCGAGCAACTGCACCGCCACTCGTGCCACTACCGCGCCTCCTCGACTGCGAAACCAGTACCGCGACTCGAGGCAACCCTGCGTGTGACCCAGCAGTGCCAGCTAGGCGCGACGGTCAATGTGGCCACAAATAGGCCGACAGTAATGGCGGTGGCAGGCGGGCAGGAGCAGCGGTCACATCGTCAGCCAAGCTTACGTCCCATCCAGGGGCAGCGAGAGAACCCTCTCTCACGGCGTGAAGATGGCGCGCCCATGATCCATTCCTCGAACGGCTCGCACACGCGCAACGACCGCCTCGCGAACCACTCGCCCCGTCGCATTAACTTCGCGGCGGGACAGGCGGCGCCTCAGGCAGGAGAAGCAAGCGACGCTTCGCCTTCGCCATAATGACCGCGTCAAAAAAGGTACGCCACGTCATTCGATTTCGTATCCTTTTCCTTTTCCTCTTTCTCTCTCTTACAACAGGGACCGGGAAAGGGGGATACCCCGAAAAGGATCCTTCTCCGTGAAGGAAACAGGCCCCGAGCCTCCCTACTGATCAGAGGTTCAAAGGCTGGCCCCTCGGAGGGGTTCAACGGCCGCCTCAGAGCGCTTGGGTTCTGCGCCCACTACTGGTCAGAGGTTCGATGGCCGGCCCCTCGGAAGGGTTCAACGGCCGCCTTAGGCCACTCGGGCTCCGCGCCCACTACTGATTAGGGGTTCGTAGGCTGGCCCTCGAAGGGTTCACAGTCGCCTCAGACACAGAGCGAGGGATGACCCTGGGTACGTTCGATACATAACCAAGGCTCGGGCTACGCTCCCGAGGTACCCTAGGACATTTCTGAGACCAACAGGAACGATCTTGTAACAGAATCCCATCAGAGGGAGGCATCGAGCCCTCGGACCCCGTCAAAAGGGGACCGGGTCCGGCAGATCACCCGCAGGTACTTTTGGAGCGCGCCTCCGGGCCTCTAGCCAACCCCTAACAAATGAGGCACGAGCGTCCACTCGGATTACCCACCAGCAGCTCACCGGAGACACCATGTTCGGCGCCCTCCGAGGGCAACATGGCGCTTTCCCCCCCCCCCCCCTCCTCCTTGCAGAAAGGCGACGCAGGGGCATATGTAAAAAAGTCGAGTATGTCCTTGACCATCCTCTCGCACTGTGCAGAAGCTCGGGGGCTGCTCTCGCAAACCCGGCTCCGGCCAACCCGTTGACAGCGTCAACATACCAGCCCGAGAACTTGGGACCCGACCGTGCACCCGGGCTATGGCCAGCTCGCATGAGGGAACAACTAGACCAGCTGAAGTGTTGCAAAACGCACTAAGACCTCGAAGGAGTCAAACTACTCCTCCGAGGCCTCGGGGGCTACACCCGGCGGGTGCGCTCGCGCGCACCCACCGGAACAAAATGCAACCAAAAAAGGCTGGTCCCCTTGCAAAAAAGTGCGGCGAATGCTCCAAGCGAGTATTAACACTCCCTTCGAGGCTCGGGGGCTACTGTCGGGGACCATAATTAGGGGTACCCTCAAGACTCCTAAATCTCAGCTGGTAACCCCCATCAGCACAAAGCTGCAAAGGCCTGATGGGTGCGATTAAGTCAAGGATCGGTCCATTCGAGGGACGCGATCGCGCCTCGCCTGAGCCCAGCCTCGGGCAAGGGCAGCCGACCCCGGAGGATCTACGTCTCGCCCGAGGACCCCCTCCAGCAACGGACACACCTTCGGCTCACCCAAGGCCCAGTCTTCACCAAGAAGCAACCTTGGCCAAATCGCCACGCCAACCGACCAAATCGCAGGGGCATTTAATGCAAAGGTGGCCTGACACCTTTATCCTGACGCACGCCCTCCAGTCGACAGAGCCAAAGTGACCGCAGTCACTTCGCCGCTCCACTGACCGGTCTAACAAGAGGACAGCACCGTCTGTGCCGCTCCGACTGCTGAGCCACTCGACAGAGTGAGGCTGACAGCAGCCAAGTCCAGCCTTAGGCGTCATAGGAAACTCCGCTTCGCCCGACTCTAGGGCTCGGACTCGGGCTCAGCCCCAGAAGACGACGAACTCCGCTCCGCCCGACCCCAGGGCTCGGACTCGGGCTCGACCCCGGAAGACGAAGAACTCTGCTTCGCCCGACCCTAGGGCTCGGACTCGGGCTCAGCCTCGGAAGACGACGAACTCCGCTCCGCCCGACCCCAGGGCTCGGACTCGGGCTCAGCCCCGGAAGACGACGAACTCCGCCTCGCCCGACCCTAGGGCTCAGACTCGGGCTCAGCCCCGGAAGACGACGAACTCCGCTCCGCCTGACCCCAGGGCTCGGACTCGGGCTCAGCCCCGGAAGACGACGAACTCCGCCTCGCCCGACCCCAAGGCTCGGACTCGGGCTCAGCCCCGGAAGACGACGAACTCCGCTTCGCCCGACCCTAGGGCTCGGACTCGGGCTCAGCCCCGGAAGACGACGAACTCCGCTTCGCCCGACCCCAGGGCTCGGACTCAGCCCTGGCCTCAGCCGACGGGCTCCGCCTTGTCCGACCCGGGGGCTCGGACTCGACCTCGACCTTGGAAGATAGACTCGACCTCGACCTCGGAGGAGCCTCCACCTCGCCCAGCCTAGGGCACGGACCGACCACGTCGATAGGAGGCACCATCATTACCCTACCCCGAGCTGACTCAGGCTACGGGGAACAAGACCGGCGTCCCATCTGGCTCGCTCCACTATACGAGTAATGATGGCGCCCCGCATGCCCTGTGACGACGGTGGCTCTCAGCCCCCTTACGGAAGCAAGAGAACGTCAGCAAGGACTCGACAGCCCCGACAGCTGTCCTTCCGTCAGGCTCTGGCGCTCCTCCGATGGCCACGACATCACGCGAACTGGGTGCCAAAACCTCTCCGGCTGCCACGATGGCATGTACTTAGGGCGCTAGCTCTCCTCCGCTAGACACGGTAGCACACTGCTACACCCCCCATTGTACACCTGGATCCTCTCCTTCGCCTATAAAAGGGAGGTCCAGGGCCCTCTTACAGAGGGTTGGCCGCGCGGAGAAGGACCGGACGGCGCTCGCGCAAGGACGCTCGCTCCCTCCCACGCGGATGCTTGTAACCCCCTACTGCAAGCGCACCCGACCTAGGCGCGGGGCTAACACGAAGGCCGCGGGTTCCACCTCCCACGCCTGTCTCCCTCCGGCTGCTTTCCCCCCTTCGCGTTCCGCCTCGCGCCGACCCATCCGGGCTGGGGCACGCGGCGACAATTCACTCGTCGATCCAGGGACCCCCCGGGTTTTGAAACACCGACAAGTATAGATCTGATCCTTGGTATGTCATGGTTAAGAATGGCAAAGGCCATTATAGCATGTGGTAGGGGTACCGTAGAACTCACCAGCCCTAAAGGAGAAAGGTTTCAAGTTAATATTGCAGTAACCACCTCATCCAAACGTGCAATGTTCTTTATACCTGAGGAGTTTGTTGGTGACAACATCCGTGTGGTTAGAGATTTTCCGGATGTCTTTCCAGAGGAGTTACCAGGGATGCCACCTGATAGAGAAGTTGAGTTTGTTATTGATCTCTTACCTGGAACTGCCCCTATATCTAAATGGCCATACAGGATATCCGTAGAGGAGTTAAAGGAACTTAAGAAACAGTTAACAGAGTTGCAAGAGGCTGGGTACATTCATCCAAGTTCCTCACCTTGGGGAGCGCCGGTTCTATTTGTACAGAAGAAGGATGGATCACAAAGAATGTGTGTGGATTATAGATCTCTTAATGATGTTACTGTGAAGAACAAGTATCCGTTACCCCGTATTGAGGATTTATTTGATCAGATGAGAGGTGCTAGGGTATTTTCGAAGATTGATCTCCGATCTGGTTACCATCAGATGAGGATTAGGCCATCGGATATTCCCAAGACAGCATTCTCAACTCGATATGGATTATATGAGTTCACTGTGATGTCGTTTGGATTAACCAATGCACCAGCTTATTTTATGAATTTGATGAACAAGGTGTTTGTGGAGTATTTGGACAGATTCGTCGTAGTATTCATCGACGATATTCTTATTTATTCCAAGAGTGATAGCGATCATGAGTAACATCTAAGATTGGTGATATAGAAGCTATGAGATAACCAACTATATGCCAAGTTTAGCAAGTGCGAGTTTTGGATTGGCAAGGTGCCATTTCTTGGTCATATTATTTCTAATGGAGGAATATCAGTGGATCCTGCTAAGGTTAAGGAGATAATGGAGTGGAGAGTACCCACTATAGTTACTGAGATTCAGAGTTTCTTGGGACTAGCAGGATATTATCGGAGATTTATTGAAGGATTTTCTAAGATTGCTAAACCTATGACTTCGCTTTTGGAGAAAGGAAGAGAATTTAAGTGGGACGAGAAGTGTCAAGATAGTTTTGATCAATTGAAGAGGAGGTTGATGTCACCACCAGTGTTGGTTATGCCAGACCTACAGAAAGGATTTGATATCTATTGTGATGCATGTGGCCAAGGCTTGGGATGTGTGCTCATGCAAGAAGGACATGTGATTGCCTATGCTTCTGTCAGTTACGAAGACATGAATTGAACTACCCCACCCATGACTTAGAATTGGTAGCCGTTGTGCATGCACTTAAGATTTGGACACATTACATTATGGGGACCAAGTGCCAAGTGTACACGGATCATAAGAGTTTGAAGTATATATTCACTCAGAAGGATCTCAACCTCAGGCAACGCCATTGGTTGGAGCTTATTAAGGATTATGATTTGGAGATTCACTATCACCCGGGCAAGGCAAATTTGGTTGCAGATGCCTTGAGTCAAAAGGAGCATGTTCATTCAGCTATTGTTGCCTAGCTACCCGACGAGATTGTTGAGGATTTTAGGAGACTTAACCTGGGGATAGTTGCTCACACTGAAGGAGTTACTATTGATGTGGAACCTACTTTGGAGCAAGAAATCCGCAAAGGTCAAATTGGTGATGCTAAAATACAAGAGATTAAGGATCTTATTACTGAAGGTCGAGGTCCGGAATTTATGGAAGATGAGCAAGGCACCGTATGGTTCAAGGACAGAATATGTGTTCCTGATATTGAAAGCCTTCGTGAGACTATTTTGAAGGAGGCCCATGACTCGGATTATTCTATTCATCCTGGTAGCACCAAGATGTATCAGGATTTGAAGTGGAAATATTGGTGGTATGGATTGAAGAGAGATGTGGCTGCACACATGGCTATGTGTGATGTGTGTCAAAGAGTTAAGGCTGAATATCAGAGACCAGCTAGACTACTGCACCCACTGAAAATACCTGAGTGGAAGTGGGAAGAGATTGGTATGGATTTTATTACTGAATTGCCTTGCACCTAGAAGGGATATGATGCTATATGGGTGATTGTGGATAGATTGACTAAAGTGGCTCACTTCATTCCTGTCAATACTACTTATAAAGGTTCTCAGCTAGCAGAGTTATATATGGCTCGAATTGTGTGTTTACATGGAGTACCGAAGAAGATCGTGTCTGATCGAGGTTCACAGTTTACCTCAAGATTCTGGAGAAGCTTTCATGAGAATATGACTACGAAGTTGAATTTTAGTACAGCTTATCACCCTCAGACTGATGGACAGACTAAAAGGACTAACTAGGTATTAGAATATATGTTGAGAGCTTGTGCACTTCAGCATGGAGGAAGTTGGGATAAGAGTCTACTTTATGCTGAGTTCTCATATAATAATAACTATCAGACCAGTCTGAAGATGTCACCTTTTGAAGCTTTATATGGGAGGAAGTGTAGGACTCCTCTATATTGGGATCAGACGGGAGAAAGACCGTTCTTTGGGCCTGAACTGATTCAAGAAGCAGAGGAACAAGTTCGTATAATTCGAGAGAATTTGAGGGTAGCTCAAACCAGGCAAAAGAGCTATGCTGATAATAGAAGGAGGCCACTGGAATTTAAGGAAGGAGATTATGTGTACCTCAAGGTGTCACCACTTCGTGGAATGAGGAGATTCAAAGTTAAGGGCAAATTGTCCCCTCGCTATATTGGACCATTCTTGATCTTTAGGCGAGTTGGGGAGATGGCGTACCAACTCGAGCTACCTAATAATCTATCTGATGTGCACAATGTATTTCATGTGTCTCAACATAAGAAATGTCTCCGTGTCCCAGAGGAACAGTTACCGATGGAAGAGCTCAGTGTTCAGGGTGATTTGACTTACACGGAGTATCCGATCAAGATTCTTGACACGTTGACTCAAGTTACAAGAAATAAGGTGATAAAGATGTGCAAAGTGCAATGGAGTCACCATGGAGAAGATGAAGCAACTTGGGAAAGAGAAGAAGAGCTTCACATAGATTTTCCCCATCTTTTCCCTAGATCTTCCTAAATCTCGAGGAGGAGATTATTTTTAAGGGGGGTAGGATTTGTAAACCCTAGTATAGAGTTCCCATGGCACATATCATTGAGAATGTTAAAGGAACCCTTTTGGGTGGTGTCGGCGTCTCGGACCCGGGGGGTCCCTTGGACCGACCAGTGAAATCGCTGCGTGCCCCTGCCCAGATGGGTTGGTGCGGGATGGAACACAAGAGGTGGGACAAGCCTTGTATTATCCTGCACCAGGGGTGCCGTTCGTAGTAGGGGTTACAAGCGAGTCGCGTGAGAGAGAGAGAGAGAGACGCAGAGTTCGTCCACCGCTTCCCTCGTGCGAACCCCCCTCAGGGTGGCCCTGGACCTCCCTTTTATAGAGGCAAGGAGAGGATCCAGACGTACAACGGGGGCGTAGCTATGCGCTAACGTGTCCGGCAGTGGAGTGCCTAAGCCCTGTGTACATGCCAACGTGGCCATTGGGGGAGAGCTTGGGCCCTGTACATGTGATGGCGTGGCCGTCGGAGGAGCGCCTGAGTCCTGTAGGAGCACAGTTGGTAGCGCGGTGAGGATCCTGCTGACGTCTCCTTGCTGTCGTAAGGGGCTGAGAGCCACCGGCGTCATGGCGCACGCGGGGCACCATCATTACCCGTCGCCAGGGTAAGCCAGATGGGATGCCGGTCTTGTTCCTTGTAGCCTGAGCAGGCTAGGAATAGGGAAATGATGTATCCCCTGTTAGCGCGGTCGGTCCGAGCCCAGGGTCGGTCGAGGCGGAGACTTCTCTTGAGGCCGAGGCCAGGGTCGGGCGAGGACGCGATTCCTCCCGAGACCGGGGTCGAGGCCGAGTCCGGGGGTCGGGCGAGGCGGAGACCACCTCCCGAGACCGAAGCCTGAGGTCGGGCGAGGTGGAAACCTCCTCTCGAGGCTGGAGCATGAGGTCGGGCGAGGCGGAGCTTCCTGTTGCACCCGAGGCTGAACTCGGTGGTTGATCGTGACTTGTTGTCAGTCGTTGCCGGGGTGGCTGACACGGCAGTCGGAGCGGAGCGAGCGACTCTATTTTCCTGTCATATCGGACAGTAAAGAAGAGGGGCGAAGTGACTGCGGTCACTTTGGCCTGCCCATCTGATGCGCGTGTGTCAGGATACGGCGTCAAGCATCCCCTGCATTTAATGCGCCTACGAAGCGATCGGTTGGTGAGGCAGTCGGGCCAGGTTGCTTCACAATGAAGCTCTCCCGAGTCGGGCCTCAGGAGAGCCGAGGGGGCGCCCGGTGCCTGAGGAGGCCCTCGGGCGAGGCGTGAACTCGTTTGGGACTACTGTTCCAACCCAAGGCTGGGCTCGGGTGAGATTGCGTCCCTTGGGTAGACAAAGTCTTGGCTTGAACCGCACTCGTCAGTTGGTCTGAGGGTGTTTACCAGCCATGATTAGGAGCGTTGGGGGTACCCCTAATTATGGTACCCGACAGTAGCCCCTGAGCCTCGAAGGGAGTGATGGTACTCGCATGGAGGCTTTTGCCGTGTTTTCGGTGAGGGGACCAGCCTTTCTCGGTTTTTGTGACGGAACCTCCCAAGTTATTAGGCCCACCTACAGTTGTCCTTGTCCAACGGACCTCAGACAACCCTGTAGATGCCCCTGAATTACTTGAAAAGTTTGGTATCTGCTTTTCTTACCTTTCCCAACAGCGTTTCACCCGTCACGCAGACATTACAAACCATCAGAGATACAGAAATGCGGAAGCAATTACATAATCTTACATGTATTGAAAGTAAGATCGAGTTAGTTATTACAGACCAGTGTATAAACACGAGTGCAGAGTACTTAATATTACAATACCAAGGGAGGTAAAAACTCCTCCCGATAAGTTCTTACATAAAAGTTTTTATGGGGGACTAGGTCCTCCCGCATCTTCATTCTTGCTTTTCTTCATTTGACACCACCCTGGTACAAAAGCAACAAAAATTTGCTGCTTCCTCACCTAAAAATAATAGGGAATAAACCCTGAATATGGAATTACTCAGCAAGTCTTACCCGACTAAAGAAAAGACTCTCAAGGGTATGCGAGTAAGGTATCTCAAGATCAAAGACTCTATTTTGCATAAATGCTTACTAAAAGTGGATCCTTAAAAATCCAGTTTTATTTTCAGGTTAAGTAAGATTACCTACAACTAGAGTTCTTTCTACCCTTGTTCAAACACTTCACCTGCACTAGCCAATTTCTTAACAAGTCCTTCATCTTTACTGGAGTTCTACGTATAGGTCAGTGGCCATGTCTCCATAACCGCGGAGGTATGGTGATTCGAATCGATTATACTCAGCTGAGGATCTCCAATCACACGACATATGTAGCACTTAACCCTTGCATATGCCAACCCGCCACCGGGGTTGTTAAGACCAGATCAGGTTCACGCGAACCGAGAGCACAAATACACCACCGTCCAACCTCTTGCCACGGAGGGTACACGCTACTCTCGCCACCGCTCCATGCCCATTCCGTGTTATCTTATTTTGGCCTTAGTCTGCCCGAGGCAAGGCTTACCCATGACGAGGCATGTGACCAGTTAAAGGGTCCTCGGTTAGCAGGCCTACATCGAGACGGTCCTTAATCGACTCAGACGGAGTCACTACACCGAGACTCTCTTCTCGTGCAAGTCACCCGTCCGGTCTTAGCTTAATCATTTAAAACCCAAAGCTTGGTACCTGGCAGAGGTACATCTTTTCCGATGTTGAACCCATCATGGCCATGATGGATCCACCATCAAGTTTTATTTTCAAAAACATCCCTCCCACTTTGCCAATCATATTTTGTAAAATAAAACCTTTTGTTTTGCTAGAGCAAGACTAAGCATAGTAAAAACCTTTTGTAAAAACAGGGCTTCAAGGGAGGTAATCAAGTTCAAGGAAAGTAATGCAGGAATTGTTTAAGCATTCAACTCCTATCACCTAATGCATTAATCAAGTGAGAAAGATTTTAAAAACATCAAGGAGGGTGGCAAATGCACCAGGGCTTGCCTTCGTTGATAGGTGAGTCAGGCTCGGACCCGCAGATATCAAGGTAGAAACAGTTTCCTGCCTGAGATTCTGAAGGTGGTGGTGATGTCTTCTCTTCAGTTACTTCAATTTCTTCTTCGTTTTCTAAAGATACCCATATATATGTATATAAGAATGAATGCCATGTAGTGCTCATGAGAGTGCAAAGATAATAAGAATTTATTATCTAAGGTCTTGAATACAACTTTCCTTCACGGAACTCCGAGAACTTAGGGTTTCCGGAGTCAGTAAAGGAGTTCAAAGTGCAGGGGT